>OY743096.1:12630000-13830000 GCA_963555665.1 Dircenna loreta
TTATTGTATGCTCGTTAAACTCTAAACGAACTCTAACCGAGGTCTGTATTGCTGGTCCGTGTTGTAAATCAGAGATAATTGGATGGCGAATAATATACGTATTCTTCAATATATTATATATATAATATATACAATTATATATATAGATAATAATGTTACCCTTTTAACTTTTCATATACAAATCTCATTAATTTCCATGAATCAAAGTTAATTTATTCCATTTGTGTATATTTTACTGTTTCTTTTCTAGAAATGGAAGCTTTGAATAAAATCTAATATAATCATATTTTAATTTAAAATAAGCTTAACATGTTTATCAAAAATTTCAAACAGTATTATATTTTTTAAGAAAATATGAATACGAATTTAAATGATTTTAAAATTTATAGGAATTATTATTTCTTTGAGAGTCTTAGAGTTCTTGTAAGAGTTTATCTATTTTAGTATATGATAAGAAGGGGGCTGAAAGATGACAGTAGCGTGGACAATATTATATAGGAAGTACCTCATATTGAGATTTGTTATAGCGATCGATTTTATAACGACGTATGTATTGTAATGGCTATATTGTTTTTTGGTATATTACATTTTACACTTAACAATTATTCCTATACTCTTCAGTACAGGAGTTTAAAGTGTTCCAGGTTCCACGAGCTAGGTATTGTGCTAACAGCCTGTGCCTCCAGGGGCATTGTTCAAAATGAATGGCTTCGCTAACAAAACATTTTCAATTTGTAGCTACCGAGTACGAAAACACGCATTGTACTTACATAAAATATTAAACGCAACGCCCTCTTACTCTCCTGACCTACTTTACTTTTAAGTGAAAAGTATTTCCATTCTGAAAGATTCAGGGAAACTGAGTTAAGAGCATGAAACCCATTTGTGTATATTTAATACATTATAGCGGGAATTTAAGTGACGTTGTTTTTATATTATAATTTATTTTGCTTTGAATGAAATGAAAAATAAAACAATCAAATGAATCTGCTTTAACAATAGCAATATCCGTAATTTTCTCAGAAGAAAAATTCCCCTTTAAATGAATCGCAGTGAACGTGAGACTGACGGAGACATGGCGCCCCTACGGAAGGATGCCGTGATGAATTCGTGTCCCGGCCTCCTCTCCCACCCACATCGACTGTCGCCAATTGTTCGGTTCACGCGTTATATCATTTGTTATTAGAACTCTATTATATGTTTCTTTTTAAATTGATTTAGGAAGTGCTTTTATTATTTTCTAAAACAGTGCTTAAATAAAAAAATATTGTAGTTTCTTAGTTTTCACGAGTATTGTAATAAATAAACTATTTTTAACGGATTAAGCTCGCGTATGAATTTACATTATAAACTTTTAATTTAACTCAACTTTGCGATTGTCTGTCGTGTCTGTTGATAGACCCACACCTCGTCATAATCACGATTGATGCGTAGCAAAAAAAAAGGATATTAAAAGTATTTCGTATTAAGTGTCCATGCAACCGTCTTGCCAGACGAGTGCTCGTTGAAAGCTCGTTAGGTTGCACAACCGTTTGGCCGATGATAGTTTATTAGCCTACTGACCGATCTCTTGCGAAGCCGATAATTATATGTTGTCATTGCAGATCAAACGGATGAACGGAATTTGAACGATTTGATATTACGTCATCAGAGAATTTGAATGTTTCCTGAACGTGGTGAGAACTGACGGACTAGACAGATTGTATCAAGTATAATAAATATATTTTATGCACTTAGAGTGCGCTATTACAATGCACCCATTTCATTATACAATCTAAGCAACACTATTTCCAGTGTAGGTAAATTGCATGTGGCTGCATTTGATTATACGATATAGACACACTATTTGTCTTTAATACTTTGAAGTATGGAGCCTCCATCACGTCTCAGAGAAGCGTGTTTCTCTCTGATTGGTGGATACTGATTTTCATTAATTTACTACACATTTTCAGGGACGAATAGTGTGACTAAGTCGTATAATGAAATGCGGCCATAAGTCAAATGGCTGTTTAGTGAGTTAGTGGTTTTCTCTGATTGGTGGAAATTCCTACTCGCTATTTTTAAAGTTCAAATAGTGTCACTTAAATTGTATAATGAAATCGGCGCATACGAGCCAACCAGTACACATTATTATAAGAATTGCGAAACTTATAAACAGGATTCTGATCGGCTTTGTTTTATTTAGAATTAATTGATATTTAGACTATTGCAAAATATACTCTGTATTGTATTGTATTAAAGTAATAATTCGTATGAATTGCTCAACCGTGGCTACTTACTTGCGAGTGGCGCCTTAATCTGTACGAAATTGATTTGTACGGTCCACATTTCGGCAGATAAGCTATCACGCGACGTGATGAAGTGGTCCATATCTGAATTATTGTCATTTCTCACCACTAGACTGTAATTTAATGATAATTTATTAACCTACCCGCCTTCACAGCTATGATCACGTAATCTTAATTCGGAACTTGACATTAATTATCAAGATTGATTTATATAAATATGAATATTCGGACTTTCCCAGACTATGCAAAGCTATATTGGTATATAACCTATAAACATACATAAACTATTTTTCTTTCGTAAAAGCATACATATAACAGACCCTTGATTACAAATATTTTTAGAGTGGGGACCAAACCCGCAACCTTAGAGTGGGGACCGAACCCGCGACCACCGGCACATTAGTCGGAGTTACAACCACTGCGCCATCAAGTTGTCATGAACTCTTCATTAATTATGCAGAATAAAGATAAAATAAAAGTATGTATCAAAATTAAAACTCGATATTGAAATTTCTAACAAAACAACTGTGAAAGCCCAGCCTAAATTCCGTGGCTAATCTGATTTAGTATTTGTACTAATTGTTCCAGATTGTTCCTTCGGCAGATAAGATACGGAACCCTTTCGAATACCTTTCTCTTTACAACAATGCTGTATGTAAATGCATCATTACCATACGATAGATCTAGTTTGATATTTTGATATATGGCTGAGCTGAGTGATGGCGAATATTTGAGTGACAGCTTACATGATAAGAATTTAAAACAAATGAAAGATCAGAGAACTTGGAACTTACTTAGATATACAATAAATCATTAATTTAATAGTATATTAAATGAATTTGAAACATATCTCAAGACTTTTAGTTCCAAGTTTATTTAAGATCACAATACAAATTATGAAACATGTTAATTAATATGATTCTATTCAAAAATATATTTTGTTAGAAATTCAAACAATAAACAGGTACAAAAGCAGTAGTAATTCAGGCAATCTAGCTTAGATCTAGGTTCTAACATAATCTGTGACCTATTACGACACTTGTATCATCGGCCTCTGCTTTCACCTCTCTGTGAGTTTGTCTGATATAATTTAAATACTATTGTTATACAAAATATTACAAAATAATGAAATTAATTTGACCTATTTCTTAATGAGGATAAAAGGTTTTTTTCACAAATGAACACCATAAAAAGGTTCATTGATTACTTGATGAAGATTGAGGAAGAGTCCCAAATTATAATTACATGTAAAACGAAAATGAGAAAATTTGATTTGAAGCAAATTATTTCAGCTGAAAGGTCTGAAGGTCAGTTATTAGTCTATAGCCAACAACTTTGCTATTTCCAGTTAATATTAGCCAATAATATAACAACAAAGCCAGCATGCCTGCTGAGTAATTGCAGCTAAAACAATAATTTTAATATTTCAGTGCTTGTAACTTTTAATAGCGATATATTTGTCAACGGGCTGCTAAATCATGGGTCTAATGATAATTATAATAATAAATAAGTGGCTTTATGTTAATATTTAATATTAGTATAGAGATATTTGTTTGTTATTTTGTATCCTAAATGTGTCACTCAATGGTTAGGTAATATCGGAATAGTTTCAGAGTATTTTAACATGTACATCATATATGATCTGAGGACGAAACGGGCTGTTAGCCGTGATTGGTTGTTGTTATCAAGAATTCGTGTCGTGACTGCTCGAAAACTATCAACGTTTCGTAATGTCAAAATCGTACTAATGGTACTGGTTACGTTATACCACCGTTAACGTATACGTTTGAGATGAATTTTGGCATTCCTAAGTTAGGTACATTTGACACCACGTACCTTAAAAGTACTTATTTTTGAGGTCAGAGAATTTCGTATTGAAAGCGATTCTTATTTTAAAATAGATTTGAAAATGTTTAGCAAACATAAAACAGTTTGAATAAATAGAAATGTGTTCTCAAAATAGGTATTTTTCTTGTTAGATTTGTGTTTTGGATTCGTAATTTATAGATTCATGAAGGCGATTTTAATTACTGGATACCTTTTGTACATGTAAATAATATTATAATGAACGGTAATTTTGTATTCTACTTGCTTTAAACTTTTTAATTCTCAAAGTTTCAGTTCTGTTACAGTATCCTCTGAAATGCGACAAAAATAAACTTTTAGCCGGACTCCATTAGCGCAGGTGAGAAGTTGTGTTGGGTCAGAATTTTTATAACTACAACAACTTTATTTTTTACAAATATTTTTTTAAACATATTTATTAATTTTTCGCGTACTACACAGATGTTGATGTCATTGTAGGTATACATTTAACTACTTTATTAGTGATGCTGAACTATTGATAGTTTTGAAAATTATATCGATATTAATTCTATTGACGCGTTATCGATAGTAGTCTATAGGACCGTATCACAAGCTCTAATTGTCTCATTTAAAATACAAAATATTTTTTACTTCGGGGAATTTTCTCATCCCCACGTGAAAACATAAAAAAATTGTCTGTTCTAAAATTACAATAAAACAGTTATTGTGGGGATTTTTTACAAAATGTAATTATTGATGCGTCACTGGGCAGATGAAATTGAATCGCAACAAAAAACAAGCAAATAGTCACTAAGTAAACATAGATAAAATAATATAACATTAAACTTTTAAATTGTCTATTATTATTCGTAGTATTATTTGTTTAAAAGTTTCATTACACTGTTTAAAAATAATAGGTCATTCACACATACAAGAGTCATTCATTTCGTAAGCTATTCAAAAATTTAACTGAAATTACCAAATTCAACTGTCACTGTCACTTCATCTGTCATAAAGTTAATTATTGCTATAGCTGAAAATACGTCTGATTATTTTATAATCATATTTATTATAGTGATTTGTGTTGTAAGTTGTGAAGGTTATTCAGATTTTGTACCGGTATCTTTTATATGTTATAATACAATTTAAGTGACACTATTTGACCCTGAAATTAGTGAGTGACTTCACCAACCAGAGAGAAGCACTAACTCACTAACAGCTATTTCACTATGCGATGTTAGTACGCTTATTGAGATAGTGTAGCTTAGATTGTATAATGAAATGGGATTAATAACAATCGTTTACTTTATTAAATTAATGATTTGATTTTTATATTATATTTCCTCAAGCTTAAACATTGAATATAATCGATTATTTTTCAATGAACTCAAAAGAAACGAGTTCGAGCGGAAAGTAATTAAGGACAGCAGATAAAAGTAAAGAGACAATAATTGTCCGAAATATGTTCCACTTCGTTGTCAACGTACTCGTTAATAAGACCATTTACTTTAAGTAATGGTAATAAAGATTAGTCCAAATTCTGTAAACTTGTTTTAAATAATTTGACTTTACTTAAGATAATTAGAACTGAATAAATAACAAGGAAAAAACTACATGAATGATAAAATAATTGAAGAAACAAAAACAGTAATTGAGAACTTCCTATCTCTTAGTGGAAATAATCTTGTTACAAAAAACATGAAATCCAAAGAAACAGTAAAATTATGCGAAAATAAAAAATATTTATCTAACAATGATAAAAACGAGTCAACACAAGGTGAGGATGGAAGTAGTTCTGAAGAAATATTATTTATTCTACGGTATGTGTTTTAGCATTGTACGCATGATTTTGGCAAACGAACAAATCATTTTCTTTATTTACTTATCTTTTCTACGAAGTCGCCTTACGTTACTTTACCTCAATCTGTAATAAAGAAAATCTTTATAAAGTAAAAGGTACATTTACTTAAAAAAAAGAAAATTCTCTAATCAAAAATTGTAAGCAAATAACGGAATTACATCACATTATTCATTGAACCATGATTGTTAAAAAAATACCGTTCGATTTGTCTGATTTTTGTTAATATTTGGATAAAAATATATAGAATTATAGGAGTTCATCAATGATCATTTATTTTATATAACTTTTATACAGCCTATACTGTTTTATATCTGAGGAGTAATACAAGGGTTAAGATCAGCCCCTGTTTAAAAAAGACTCAATTAGTCTTGATATATACATATTTTATATATTATGTTATAAATCTTAGCGGATAATAATGCGAATATAATTATAAATTGGTGCCCAGATGTCTTTGTTAAGGCTTTGTTTCGAAATCTCATTTGAATGTTTGATTAATCTCAAACTAATTAAAGATCCAAACTAGGTCAGTTAAGGTAGCTACCAGCTTGGACAACTTTATTAACTAACTCCAGGTAATGTTTTATTGTTGTTTATTAATTCTTAAATGAAAAGGTATAAGGAAACCAATTTATAATAAATATGTGCTTTCATTTAACAGTTCAAGACTTACTTAGCCAAAATACCACTGATGAAATACAAGCGCCGATGAATGAGCATAAAACGAATGTACAGCTCGTTGTTATAAATATTAGTATTGTTCTCAGAGAAGAGTTAGTTAGTTATTAGATAGAAATTAACTTCAAATTTTTAGACTGAACTCGAACATCAAACGCCTTGATAATGGTAATAAATGATATGTTTTGAAACGGAGGCAAAATCTATTGGGTTTCTTTCTAACCAATGATTGAATATCATTGACAGGATGCGTCAAAGGCGTAATAAAAAATTTAAATTATAAATTTTAAATATAAGTGTTTATTGTCTTTTTAATATATACTGAATAATTGTTTAATGTAAATGTTACTGATGTTAACAGAATTATTCGAGAAGCTAATAATATTATAGATATTATATATTGTATGAATGTATCATTTGTAATAATTAGAACAATACCTGACGCCATGTTGTAATTGTAAGCGTCATGTGCCATTCATATATCCCTATCTAAGATCAAGAAGTAATCGAACGATTGCATAATAATACTTACATAAGACAAACCTTGTATTGAGGTCCTTTCATAATGTATCTTATTTTTGTAACTATCGCTTCTGCGATGGTTAAACCATGTCATTATCCAATTTGTGCTAAGAGCGGTCAACTAGCGCACTAATATCGCATTGTAAAAAGGCTGTAAGTGAGCTAACAGTAGCTAGTGCTTCCATCTGATTGGACTCTTATGGTCTCATTTCATTATACGATCTGGGCCACTTTTCCTTAACTGGCGCTCATCGCATCGCATTGTGAAATGGCTGTTAGTGAGTTGGTGCTTCTATCTGGTTGGTGGAGACCTCTATTAGTTACTCTTCAAGGTCAAATCGTATGGTTTAGATCGTATAATGGAATGTGGCCATTACCCAGTATTTTTTGGGGTCAAATAGAGCGCTGTAGATCAGATAATGTAATGGGCGCATTAATCATTCATGTCAATTGTATCGTCAGTTATATAAATGTATGTTATAGAATATTAACTAACAGTTAAGTCCCTATTGTGTAATGAATAAAACACATTTATTTAGCACACAGCATGTGTGCAGACAAAAAAATAACTTATGAGTAAATTGTAGTAAATTATGTAAGTATACAAACTGTTCCTAAACAACTTTAGTATGTAACAAAGAATATGCAAACAAAAAGAACCACGCGATTGGAAAATCAGGAAAAAGCAAAAATAATAATTCAAAAATGGTCATTTTTTGAAGTGGGTATCAAATAACTCTATTACCAAATATATCTATATGTGATTTATGTATGTTATAGCCAGTATATCCAGCGCCTAAGCCGGTGAAGAGCCGTGAGAGAGTTGAGTACGGCATGTGCTGTATTTATAATGCCTTCGAATTTAGGTCAAAAGTTTTTTCACATGTATCCATGTGTCATAGAAATATTTCACATCTAATCATTGGAGTGAGGCAATAATTTGATAGAGTTACACGCTTTGATAATTCATACACTCAGTAATAAAACTTACTTAATAACTTCCAACGCGGAAATAACTCAAATGAAAACTAGTTCTAAAATGTCGGTAACATCGCTGGATACGATTCACTAAAACCTACTTAACGTAACATTCAATGTGGTTGGATGGGAAATGAATTGTCTTTCTCTATACCAATATGCATATTCAGGAAGTTTATCTTTCTATAGTAACGGTTTTAATATTTCATTTTTAATTACTTACACAGTAAAGTAATTCTTATAATATAAACAAAATATTTGATGTCACGAACGTATTGTTAAAACTTCTTTGTAAAATATTCTCAAATATTGTTTTGTTCTTTGTGGTCGAACAAAATTCATCTCTTGAAGCGAAAATTACAAGTTTCCTCGTCCAGGTGGTGATTTAAATCTGCTTGTGTAACGTCGCACGTGCGACTTTTGTATTGTATAACAATGTATAGCTCTTATTCACATTTGCACAAGGGCTATAATAGAATGAAGCGACACATTAGCTTATCTTACTAGGGCATTGATGTATTATTATGGATCCTAATTTGTATAAAATAAGAGCTGTTATTGCTTGCCTGTTTCTTCAAGACACTCTTAGCTGGCCTTACTAGGTCATTTGATGTATTATTATAGATCCTAATATTATTAGAATAAGCGTGGTTATTGCTCGCATGCATGTACAAACAATTTTTAGCTAGCCTTACTAGGGTATTGGATGTATTATGGCTCCTAATATTATTAAAATAAAGGTGGTAATTGCTTGAATATTTGTTCAAGCAAATTGAAGCAAGGTATCGCTGAGACGTTTGTAATATCTCATTGATAGAGAATGCCGTTTCCATACAATTTACCATTACACTATCTAACGAACACTTATTTCCATATATTTACTTGAGTCAAACAATTATTCCATACGAGTTAGGTTTAATTAAACTTGAAGAAACAAAGCAACATATTCTAAATATATTTCGAAACTTATTTTATTTCTTCGATGATAAAATATTAAAATTTTAAAATAATATTATATATACACGAAAAATCATTTTCCGTAAAATTAAATCAAATTTATTTTCAGTATCCAAAACATCAAAGACTGAAAGATTAAGGCCTTTCAGTAATATTATTTTACGTTACATAAAGATATTGAACATTTTAATAATTTATGGAAGTGAATATTCGGTAGATTTTCGATATCGCTTTGTTTAGGGATGCATGGGATGCAAATTGAGTCTGAGGGGCTGCAGGCGGGACCTCCCGGGGGTGAGCCTAGAATATTGGAGAAATCTAAAAATTGCTTTCGGAATAATATAAGTTTCTTATTAGAATTGAATATATTTGTATTATAAAATGCTCATGTAATTTAAAGAAATAATACGAACATACATAACTGTTTATAAGTAGGAAATTTTCAGGTATGAAAAATACATTAAAGAAACTTACATATTTGAGAAAAAAAAGTAGAATAGAATAACATACAAGTAGATTATATATATACCTAATTGTAGATTAAACTATTTACTTCAGAAAATGGCCTGAAGTAGCCTTTAAAGCCAAAAAACAACTAAGTAATCTATTGGTATGAAATATGTCAATAACATAGTAAATACTAACCTAGTACATAACTATTGACCTTATCTGATCTAGATCTAAGTCAGATTGATTCGGAGCGCTCCAACCTCATAATCACATCACGACAATGACCTGCTAGTGACCGTACTCAAACCAAAGATAATGCTACTATAAACTCTATAAAAACAATATATATATATGTATATATGTACTTTGCGATGGGAAATCGTATTTTTTTAAACAAGCTCTCATATTCCTAGGTACTTCTTATTTTTTATCTATTATCTAAAGCTCCTTTTTTATCGAATTTAAATGTTATAATGAAAATGATGGAATACATTTTCCTAAACAGTCAGTTTTATTTCTACCGTGGAAAGTGTATATAAAAATATAAATAGAGTTTTCAGACGTTAAAAACATGACTTCAGGCGATAAAAAAAAATAAAAACAGTTTAAACGGTTCCTATAATACAATTAACGTTTTTATATTTCTATTTATTTTTTTATTAAGATTGTTAAATGTCACGCATGACTCTTTAGAATATAACAATGGCTAGCGGTTTGACCAGTTTTTTAATATACAATAAAATTTAAGTACTATCGAGTAACATACAGTCCTAGTAATAAATAAAAATATCATAAAACATGTACGGACATGTTAAAAATGATTTAAATTTTAAATGATTATAGATCCAAAAAAATATAAACCATATGCCAATTTGAATTCGCCACGTAAAAATTTTCAACGTGTATAGCCATGTTAGGCTTATTTAAAATTTTATGTATAAAGCTTTATTAGAAATTACAAAACTACGAATGAACCATGAACAAATACAAAATTAAAAACAAATGAAGGGAGTGGTTATTAAGACACTAGTTTGAAGTTATACCGATATCTTGATGAGATAACAATCCATCTTATAAGGTCGAAAGTTACCTAATACAGTGCCCCTACTACAAAATTTTGATATTACGAAACGTTGATAGTTTTCGAGCAGTCACGAAACGAGTCATACTATCAATCATAACACAGTAACAACCAACCAAACAAAGTGACTGATCGGAAACTATAATCGTTTAATCGTAGGGGTATATTACTTCAAATTAGAACATCCAAATACTCAATCATTAAGACTTCTTTATGAATTTTTTGATATAGTACGGGTTATAATGTATTAATATAATTTAGGACTTAAGTATGACATTTATACATACACTTATTACATGCATAATATATAGGCTTAGTTTCAGTCGCCATCTCTTTAGGTTTGTGGCAACTAAATTTCCGAGCTTTGACAATGAAAAAATGTTTTGTGTGACTGACTTGGAATAAAGATTTTGATTTTAAAATAATTTTAACATGTGCCAAGCATTTTATATATATTTTCAAACTTGACTGTATTTTGAAAAAGGGTTCTGTTCTCAATTAGAAGCGTCTTAAAAATATACTTTGTGTATAAAAAATGTATTATCAGTATTACATTTATCTCTATAAGAAAGTATCTAAGTCTGATTGTCTGAAGTGCGATCTATCAAACGATCAGCTCGTGACGTCACGTCGGTAATAACTCACGCTAACTCCTCGACAAGTTCAGGGTCGATGCTTCAATGGAAGCCCTGATCCAATTCTCCAGGTAAATGAAAGGAAATTACTTGCAAAGACGGTGACAACTTGTCGAGTCTCATTTATATAACTGACGTTCTGTGTATTTTCTTAATCTGTAGTATGATTGGGTTTTATTTTAAGACTTTTATTTACAAAATACGTTTGAAAAAGTAAAAGTTTGAAAATATCTATAAACATGTACAGCCCTGTTAATCAATTTTTTTTAAATAAATATATTATGATAAATGAACTGATACGGGTAGGGATTCGAAGCTGAGACCTCTGGAAAATCGTCCTGATCTACCAATTGAGCTATTTAAATAAAATGAGATAAATAAATATTCTATACTTATTGAAAGATTTTGTCATTACCAAGAAAGGCACTTTTTGTAAAACTCTTAGGTAAAGAAAGTCATATTAAAAAAATTGATTGACATTTATATACTTTAGTTTAATCAAACCAATGATTTATTAAAATTAATACCCGAATCAGAAAAGGTTCTCCAATCATTTACAGCGAAGTAGAAGCTTGAAGGTATTAAAATGTTGGTAATGTTTTTTCAATCCAGTACTAAATAGAATAATATTTGAAGTAACAAGTGAAAATTACTAGATACTTTATAGTTGAAAAAATATTTTATAACAAAGTACTGTAGAGAAAAACTCAAACACAAGGAAACAATTTTTCATTTAATAAAATAGAAATGCAATTCTTGTCCATAATTTCGCTTCAAAGCAGTTTTAATCGAATAAATGGCTTTAAAGAAATATTACGATGCTTAAATAATACTTAAATATTATTTCCCTGATAATTATAAAAGGTATAATTATCTGGGATTATGAAAAAAAACGTAATACATAGGTTTGAAATACTTTAAGCCTATAATTCTAATCTAAGCTCTCTTTGTATCAGGCAAATATGGTATGACGAAGTATATAAGAATTCTTAAAAACCTTCAGCCTTATTCATAATTTATTGTAAAATCATATTCATATAAAATAATAAATTTATCCAAAAAAATAATATTTACTAACTTGATGTCCTTTGGAAGATAATAGAATTTAAATTTAACTATTCTAAAAAAGTTAAAATTTGTTTTGGCATTATTAATTTTTAAGTATTCAAATCGTGCTTTCAGTTAATATTAACCTACCCTCGTATTTTAAACTATTTTTTTTTAATATGATTAATATAAAGAGGTCAAATTCAGTCAATGAGATTTTCAAAGTGATCGAAATTCTTAATAATACAGGTATAACAGTTTTAGTGACCTCACATAGCAACTGGTCTAAATATAAATACATTGTTTCAACCTTTACGTTTTAAAATTGTATACAGATTGCTGAATATATTTATTTATCATTTTTTTTTTCATGCAAACCATATTACAGGTATTGCAGTATTTTTTATAGATTTTTACATGTATGTATGTATGTATGTATGTAGTTTTCCTAAATGTATTATATCTTAAACAACTTTAATCTGTTTGCTGTAGCGAGGCAGCCTCGTTTAGAGGATGAAACGAATTACAGGACCAAACGCAATTTGAACTTTATAATAATGGAACTAAAGCTCAATTTTCAATTGAAATAAATGAGGACGAATTTCAGTTCATACTTATCTTTGATAGCTGTACTACAAATATTGACATATTTAAATATTTCTAAGTAAAAACTGAGTTTTTAATTCCTTATGATAAAAATAAAGTGTGACATCATCAGCAGGTCTATCATGAACTCTTAAAAACTATCTTAGTTTTAAGAAGTCTAAATATTACATTAAGATTACTTTGACTCGTACCATGAGCTCTATACAATAATATTGTTTTATTCCTGCTTAGTGACGTTAAATCATTAATGCATTCTTTAAATGACAAAATTTGACTTAAAAACAATATTACATTAATATTACCAATGTCAAAACACTTCATGGTACGAGTTAATAGTGTGTCCTATAGTGAAAGAACGAATGATTTATGATGACGTCATCAAAACCTGTTATCGAAACATTATAAAAGTAATATTACTTTTAGGACGTATTCAAATGTAAGTTTATTGTAATATTACTATAAGAGTTTACGGCAGGCCTGTTGGTATCTTCATATGCCATCGCCCTGTATCTATCTATTGATCAGAATAATCTATCCATTAATGCATACCTGTTACATTCTATCCATGGTTAGTAGCAGATTAATTATGAAAATGAGATGCGAATGACAAATCCCAGCATCACCGTGAGAAAAGATGATTAAAAGTAATACCAGTTCTCTTTTCATTTGGTCGTCAATAATTAGGCCGGATGCGATCTTCTAAGAAAAAAATATCAAGATGAGAATGTAATGACACGGATTGGACGATGACACCGGAAGATAGATTAAAAAAAAACAAACTTATACATTTCATATATATTACCTATACCTAGAGTTAAAAATATACGTAATATACTTTCAATAAATTGGTTTTATTCAATTATATTGGGAATTATCTACTCTATACTAATTCACTTTTTGAAATGAAATATTAAAATAATTATGCGTTTCTAGTTTTATCTATAGATTGAGTAGACTCTGTAGATTGAGTTTGTATGAGGTCATCTAAGGTTGATTTTAAATCTCGAATATGTACCCGTAGTTTTTGATTGATTTTTGTACGAACACCGCTTTGGTCTATATTTTTATTGTAAGTTAAATAAATATGGATTCAAATGGTTAAATAAAGTCATAACAATGTTTCTTTATAATTAATCTGTCTGCCCGTGTTATTTATTCACGTATCAGGTAAAAACAACAGAATGCAATCAAACTTACATAGTTGCAGTGTCGACTTTAAAATTGTATACAAATACAATGTATATAAACCGAGCTCTTCCACACTGAACGTCTTTAAAACTCGATTATACTAAAAGTTTTAAAACATAAGGTTTATAAAGAAAATTTTTAAATGAATACAGCAGTCTAAAACGTATTATTATGAGGGTAGTACTATAATGATACAGTACAGCCTCAATTTCATTTTTATCTCATTTTATAACGATCTTTACCTTTGTTAGTAGCAACCCGTCTGACTGGAGGTGACCTCATCAGACCTGTATCTGACTCCACTATGATGCAATTTTATATTTTTTTATTCATGTCTGCATATAAGTAAGTAAGTAAGTAAGTATTTTAAATGTTGATTAATCAAAATTAAAACTAAAGCACTCATTAATAATGGCATTATTTGTTTAAATTGTTATATAAATATTATTTTTAACACTTTAACAATGTAATGCTTTTTATTTAAGTATTAAATAAATATATACAGTGCACTATTTGACTCCAAAAAATTAGAATAAGAGTCTCCAATCAGATGGAAGCACTAGCTCACTAACAGCCTTTTCACAATGCTATATTAGTACGCTAGTTGACCCGGCACTAACTAAATTTGATAGTGAAATGGCTGCTTGAGGACGTGTTTACAGTTTTGCCGAAAGTCATCAACTTTTCGGTACATATTGCTACAAAATGAAACTTAACGTAATAAAGGTTTTATAGTAACAACAGATATAATGTTTCTTTACTTTTAATTCCTTTAAAAAAACAAATATTATAATTTTTAATATAAATAAAAAGATTTTAGATCATTCGTCACACATATTCCACGCTTTCAGGCGTATTTTCGGTACATTTGTCTTGTATAGGTTACCATATATTTGAGAATAAAAAATACCTTGGGTGAGAAGACATACTCAACTATAATCCTATCAAAAAATAATTATCAATACTTAAAAAAATATCTTAAAAAATTATAAAATATATATATTTTTTCAAGTCTTTATAGTTGACACATGAATCTTAATCTTAATCTAATTAGGTTTATTTTACTTGCTTTTTATTGATATTACAAATATTTCTAAAATTGAAACACAACCTCAGTCGGTTTAAGACCGTTGTCGTGCGTGGTCCAGTATCTCTTTTAGGCAAAATGTCTGTTTATAAATCTAGTATACCTCAAGGACATTCTGTCAATTCTGACGGTAAGATCTTATTAAAACTAACAAAACAAGCCCTATCTCGGTGTAGTTAGTCCATTTCGTCTAAAAAATCTTATACAATCCATCCACCAGTATACCTTCAGGTCAAATCGTCAAGTCCGACGATAAGATCGTATCAAAACTTACAAAAGAAGCCTCTAAACTCAGAGCACCTAGCCGTTTTCGTCTAAGAGATCTAGTAGCAGCCGTCAACGGATGGACCTTCAGGTCACAAAAAATATTAAAATCATATAATAAAACATAATATTTAACAAAAAAATTAAATAATTAAAATTATTAGAAGTGTAATGTTTGAAAAACCAATAAATACAAACTATCAAAATTGTTTCATGTAGGCATTATTTCGCGACTATAAATGCGTATGTGTGCGTAGTCAAGCTTTGTCAATGTAGTTATGTGATTTGCTACCCATCTGTTTCGTAAAGACGTCCTTAAGTCATAAGCATTGCACTCGAACCTGTGACTATTAGGATAGCTTACCAACACTCTATCAACTAAGCTATCGTGTCAGTGTTCGCTTTCATAAATTTAAGATTGTAAATATTATAAATGTCATTAATTACGACTTTTTGTCTACAATGTTTTTGCCGTTTTTTATTTCTGTAACATGAAAATGAATATTTAGGAGTTCCTTCGGAAATCCGATTAAAGTATAATGGGAAAAAAAATTGCTTTAGGACGAATATAAATTGTTGTTACATTTATATTGAAAAATAATTTACTATGACAAAAATACGTAAAAAATATATACCAACTATTTTCATAAATACCTTAGTAATATAATATAAAGAAAAACTTTAGTAAAAAAGCTTTTAGAAAATATTTAACAAAAAAAAAAAAAAGAAGATTTTGCATGGAATTTTAAATAACAACGATACTTTCATTGAGGTGTTTATATAAGTTTGAATAGTGACAAGTCCTTGAAGATCCAATACATCATAGTGATACATAAACCTTTCATATATGTAGATTATTCCACCCACGTAACTTGGATTACTAAATAATATGTACTTCGAATAACATTTCGTAAGAAAATGAACACGTACATACATTACTGACTTTATATGTATGATCCCAGAACGCTTCGAATAAGCAGCAATGGTTATTATGTATTATTTTAAGTGTCTGCCTGTACGTGTACAAAATAAGTAGCAAGAATGTAAATTGTATGAATTATTATAATCTGTTTACACGAGGAGTCAATTACGATATAATTTGTAGGTTTTTTTTAAAATATTGTACTAAGTTGTAATGTTTAATTAAATAGCTATATTGTTTACTATTTTTAAATTGAGACCTAACTGAAAATAGTAAAAAATACATTAAAAAATAAACCTATAATTTTACGTTAATGTCTTAAAAATAAGGTTTTCAATCGAATAGTTCAAAAACATATGAAATATATAGAACACTTCGTGTCGCTTCATTTCTCATTCTTTATTATAAAATTGTAAATGTTATTATAAAACAAACAATCAACCAAAATTATGATCTTAAAACTTTCTGCTGACGTCATCTGTCATAACCATATATGGGTGGACTCATGAACTGAATTTCAATTAAGCAAATGAACTTTACGGGTGTTCGCTTCAAGTATTTCAGGTTTGAACGAGGATTTGGGGACAGAATTATGTAACAGTGGATTGAAAAGGGTATTGACGGTGATACCAATATAAAAAAAAAATACTTTTAAATTTCCAATGTATTGATTAGCTCTTGTTATATATATAACAAAAATAAAAAATAGTTTTGAAAAAAAAAATAGTATTATATATTCAGTTTTAACATCAAATAAAAGATTATTAAATCAAAATTAATATCTGTAGGTATATAGAATGTTAAATTCATATAAGAAGGTAGCGATGCGGTAGTTCAATTGGTAGAGCAACGGAACGGTTTCCCAGAGGTCGCCGCTTCGAATCCTAGCAGTGATTAATTCTTCATTTTCATTTAACTCATCTTAACATTACTAATAGTAAATGGACAATTTCAAAAGCTATTAAAATTATAATAAATTGTGGTCGTGTGCAAGACTATTAAGTTTTAATGGTTTAAAATAACTCTAGTTAAATCAGTAAGGAAACAGTAGTTTATTTTTAACTGCTTTATTATTACTTTAGAATATTTTTTCATACACGGCTTTGTCTTCCGTCTTAATACTGACCTCGTTTCCGTGTCCCAAAAAAATATATATTGGTTAAGTCAAATCACCGTCCAAATTTAACTTAATTTTAATCAATTTAAATTTGTTTTAGTCAAATCAGCGACCCACATTTAATTGTTGACTAAATTTGTTACCTTCTATATTCATAAGCAAAAAAAAAAAGTTGTGATGAATTTATTTATATTAATAAAAATAGCTAAAATAGCAGATTTTTCAAATAATTCTTTTCTTAGATACGGGGAATACGATTAGCATATAGCTCAGAATAAACCGCTTCGGTATAATAAACCGGAGGTGGCCAGTTCAAGTAAAGCATTAAAAAAACTGAAGTTATTTTTATATTAGAACCTTCAACACACTATAAACCCTTATAAATATACTTTAACATAATTATGTACTTAAATTATATATATATATATATATATAAAAATCGATATCATATAACAGGTATCGTATTTAATATATATCGGATGAAAGAAATCAGACACTGACAGAGTCACCTTACAATGGCAGCGCCGACAACTGACCTTTGAATTATATATCTTTATATATAATTATATGAATAGGATTGTCTAATTGAAGATGTTATTAGTACACTGCTTGATAAACCACTAATGATAAAGATGTATTATAATATAAAAAAAATATATAATATAAAAATAAATATTATATATAATATAAAAATAAATATTATCTATATTTTAGGTATTTGTTATCATTGAAAATATTTAATGTAGTTATAACCAAATAATTAGGATAAGAATGTTTTTATTTTTACAATGATCTAATCTAGTTCATACATTACATTTATTATGTAACAGGTTATTAAACTATAGTGAGAGCAAAATCTGACATAATATATTTATCATAACATAAAGTAAAATATAAATTTACCTAGTGATTTAGAATCTTGTTAAATTTTGTTCATGTTTGTGTGTGTGTTAAAATATCTATTTACAAATGTTAATTATCTCTTACTATTTTTTATTGCAAAACTTTTAATATTTAACCAAAGAATACTTCAAGTAATATTGTCACCGTAAAGTCACCCATCATGATATATCCTTACTCAGTGTAGCTGCACTACAGACAGGTAAAAACAATAACCTTACATTTAATATTTAATAGCATTAAAATATCAAGGACACCGGCATTCTATATGTTTACTTTCATCACAGTTAAATCGTACAAAAAAATATAATTTCATTACAAAATACATTACACAGGTTTACTATAGGACTTGAAATGTGCTCGAGAATATTTAAATTCTTTTATTCCATATAAATACTTACCGACTACAGCAATATTGAAATTTATAATAAAAACTTGATTTTATTATATGGTTTTAAATGTGTGGGAAACCAAGGAATAATATTTTTATAATATTATCATAAGTAATAATTGTCATGTATATTTATTAAGATATATATTTAAATAAGATGAATATTATATATATATATTTATAAATATATTTGGTGTGAACTGCAACACTGACGTCCGTCATATCAAGCTCCATGTTGGTTCAAAACATTGGTGAATTCCGATACAATTATCGTAAATACAGCCCGGGTAAATGTTTTTCCAGTTTGGAATACACTACCTATATTTGTTAAGGATCTGAAAAGTCTTCGTCGAGCATAGCCTAGTTTGAACAATACCTAAACTCGGAAAAAAAGTGAGAGCACACTCGCATGCTCTCTCTCTCGCACTTCATTCTCGTATCTAGAACACACGCATCGCAAGTTTTTGTAATTCACAAGCCATGGTATTACATCAATATGCTGATAATTATCAGAGCGGAGTATAACGAGAACGGCAACGATTAGTTTGGATTTGCTGTTATGGTACCATTGTTTTCCATGATTGCAGATTTTATATTACCAACACTGTTTTCTGATTGTGCCAATAATACCAACATCTAAATCTAATAATAGAAGATGATGCATTCCATATTTGGCGCCCAATGTGGGACACGAAGTCATGCAGTATTGTGAACAGGTAGGTACTTTAAAAAAGTGAAGATAAAACAGATTTTCTATGACACATAATAATACATTTTTCCCGTCACTTATGTAGGTTTTCTTACAAAGTTTTTACAAATCAAAAGTGAGGTAACTTTTGTGCGTCCTGATTTGAAAAGTGTCGGCTACTGGGTATTTTTATCTTAATAGCTTTTATCTTAAATATTAAATAATATATTTTTGATGGTAAAATAATGCATTTCACTTTTAATATTACTCAAGTTACTATTAACTTTCTTGTATAGAAGATGAAGCGAGATACATTATTTCGTCTGTGTGTATTGTCCATCAAGTCACGTTCATGGATTTCATGCAACATGCTATCAGTATTTAATGATTCAAATGTTACAGTATTTTGAATCAGGTCTGATTCATGCAGGGTACATACATACATACATACAGGGAGACAGTTTATTAAATAATGACATACCCGATACCAAGTGGCCACCTGGAGATGCCGATGACGCCACCGAAAACAATATACATACATATATTATTATTTATATTTACATAAATAGTTAATTATACACATATAATATGCACGGTTTAGGAAAATTACCCATAATAAAACTAATTATTGGACATATAATATATTTAATTGTTGTGTTTTATAATAAGACAGACCATTATTAGGTAGTAAATAAAATAGTATAGATAATTTACAATCGACGGCAGTTTTGCATCTGCCGTTCATATAACAGATTATAAAATCCTTATTTCTCACAGATTCGTATGCTTGTAACAGTCTAGAAGGAATTCGAATCCCGAGCGGGCATTCGATTTTCAAACGACATCTTTATTAATTTCCCGCCATTACGCATCAACGACGTCAGTATTTAAATGGCACCCAAGGTATCTTCGTTCGATTCGTTTGGCGTGACCGGCGCGTTTAAGAATAAGAAATTACTTCCATGTAACGGTGTAAGGAAACTGGTTTGTATTGTTGAGTATGTTCGTACTCTGACGAGCGGTGATTTTTCCGAGGTCTAGAGGGCCTCAACAAATAATAGGTTGAGGCACCATGCAATCTCGAAAGATCGACGCAACGGACATACGTTATAACTTAGGTTATTATATACAGTTATTATTGAGAAATATTTAATAGCATTAGATGTTTTCCATATTATGATGATGAAGTTTTCGAAGAGTTAATTTAGTAGTATTTAGTAAGTTTTATACAATGCAACCTATATCGTACTGTAGATTTAAATGAAACCGTTATCGAACAAAATCAAAGTAAATAAAAAGAACTTAAGAACTGTATAGCCATTACTCAATATCCCATTTCAAGTGTAGTACCCACTAGGAATGAAGTACGTAACGCTGAAGCTTCAGAAGAAAAATACGGTACGTAAGAATCAACGAGAACTGAAATCTAACTGAACAAAACAAATACGTGCACAAATATTTTCTCGTTAGTAAGCTACATTGCAATTCTTACTTATACAGTTCATTATTGCACACGAGCTACCAGCAGCCGATTTGCAATTCAAAAATCATATTACGCATTGCAAAATAGACATATTTATCGCCGGATAGATGATGTTTTAATGTTACATTTATTGCGAGTTACGATTGTCGTTACTTGTTCATCCCACAGTCCGTTCAGTTGCTATGGAAATAAAACTTACGCAGGCTTTAGCTTCTAACCACCATATGATGTCAGTTTGAGATAAGGTACTGACTTTATCATCATCGTGAATAAAAGCGTTTAAAACCTGCATTCCCTTAGGAGTCTATAAATGATATATTTAAAATTAGAACACCATAATTCTAAACTTAAACTGATTAAGAATTTGTGCTATTTGTAGACTTTTAATATCATATCTAATACTATGAATATATAAGTGCGGGTAGATGTAAATTATTTCCGTCGCGTCTATTTCAAGGTGATTGTGACATTAATCAACATAAATCGCTTTTGCCTCACTATAATATGGAAAATGGATGCTATCATTAGAACTTTATTAGATCATCAGTCTTTCTAATAGGTCTAGATAAGATCTCAAGTACCATCGTAAGCTCATCCACTGGACTATCGATCGTGTGACAAATAAGCAGGCACTTAACATTTATAAGAATCTTAAGGTTTCTATAAATAACCTTGACTTATTTCATGAGAGGGTTATCGACGAGACGAGAGACGAGAGATGAGACGAGATTGAACTCAAGAACATTCCAAAGGTTCTTTATTTAAAAGCATGTAATCCCAATGCTTCTACTTGAAATTTACAGCTGCTTTTAAGTAGAATTGATTTTTCCACAATTCTTTTCTGTTCTTGAAGTCGTTTGTAAGATTAACATTTTCGTAGTTCAATCTTTAATGCTTATATATTATATTATATATATATATATATATATATATATATATATATATATATCTTGTAACGTTAACTAATGGTGCTTCAAATTATCGATAATTTTTAATTGGATTTGTTAAACGTCCTTCATATTTTAAGAGAGATATTTAAATGTAATCGTCGAAGATAAAGTAATAATATCTTATAAAGCCATTACAAGTAGATAACACGAAATAAAAATATTATATCATGAATTGATAAATTTAAGATACTTTTATTTACAATATAAAATAGAGAAGAAAGTAAAAAAAAATCTCAAACATTTTTCTTTTATAATTCAATATTATGAAAATACTTTGAAGAAACAATCCTTTAACTGAACTTTTTTATAATGACTTTTAGTTATAAGTAAAGAAAAAAAATTTTTCCATTATTGTTTTTCAGGTATTCATATCCGGTATTAACACCGTTGAGGAATATAATCTTAATTGCGATTGCAAATTGGTGTAGTTTTTCAGTCATTCCGCCTGAATGCTGAAGAATTTCTTTCAGAGGTAACATTGTTAAGCACTTTCATTAGACGACCCGTGGAATATCAACGATGAAAAATTGGGTCGGAGCTGGAACGTTTTCAGAAAATTATTATGACGTCTGAAAACTAAAATAAAAAATATATATATCGCTGCATTTATAAATATATAAATCATACTTGGATTCAAATACAAATATACGTTTATTATATTTCTTTACTTTAGTAGTTTTCTAGTAAGTAACATCTGCTGAATTAAAATCTGAATAAATAGAGTGGAACTGGACATAGTTTTGTTTTATTTGTTTTTTTTATTTTATTCTTTGGTGCTGATATTAAAAATAATTGAATTGAACAACATTTCTAGTAAATTGTAGTATAATAATAACTAAGTATATTTTAATAAAGGCTCTTAATAAGGGTACAATTACATTGATTGTTATACGACTTCAGCTTTACGTTTGTAATTTGATTATTTCATTCATGCTATTTGTATTTATGGTTTACATTTGATATCATATAAATAATATATCTATACGAATTTAAAGCTAACAGACAACCAAACAATTAAAAACTATTGATGAACCGACCATTTAACAATATAGCTGAATTCACCGGAGAAAAATCTCTAGTGGACCACTCCATTGAAACTGATCATTGTTAGGAAAAAAAAAATTACAACATTCAGATTAATTTGTAACTTTGTTTCATTGTCTGTAAAGCTTGTCTCAGCATATTATTTAAAATCTTGTAATTTGTGAACTCAATTCGAGATTTTGTCTTATGCTTAAACCGAATCAACAAAGATCAATGACCTTTAAATATGAACAGTAAATATCTTAATATAATATTAATTATTACTAAGAAAGTTATTAAAAGCATTTCATTTAGAAGTAATATAATTCTTTTCAATTTAAATATATTTATAAATTCGACCTTCAACCATAACCATAAAACAAATAAATAGGAAAATTTCATTTTATTTAAAATACATTATAACTTGAATTTTATAAATACTCATATATATTCTAATATTTTGATCGCTCCATATTAAATATAACGCGATATTGTGTTAATGTATGTAAATAATATTGATTTAACATTTCTATAGAACGGGTTCAAGGACAAAGCTTTTTTTCAAATATTAAATTCAGTATGACACATTGGGTGACCAGTTCTAAAAACAATGGTACTGGGTTCCACCCAGGTACAGTGACCGAAAATAACCTTGATATTGTAGAAAATACCATCAAATAAAAATGTTTTTTTTTACTACATATTCAATATTACATACTACTTAAACTTAATTTGGATGTCAATACCTCTAATACGAGTTTTAATACTACGAAACATTAGTAGTTTTCGAGCAGTCACAAAACGAGTTATTAGTATAACTCTACAAAAATATCAATCAATCACAAGCAAGAAATAATTTCGTGACTGCTCGAAAACTATCAACGTTTCGCACTTTCAAAACTCGTACTAGGGGTACTGATAATTCGAGGAACACGGTGACGTAAACATTGGTAATATTCTCGGAAATCCTTTGAAAAAGTAGATGTACCATAAAGGCCAGACTGATGAAGGTCAATTAAAAACCAGTTAAAAGTAATCGGAACTTTAATTATCTCACAGGTATGATAGTTGTAACTTATATATTTCAAGAGTAATTGAAATTTAGCCATAATCAAAGAACGACTCAAGCGTTTCTAGATTGAATGATAATCCAGAATTATTGAGTTTTTACATTATAAACCAGTAGCTACGAATTTTTACGTTACGAAACGTTGATAGTTTTCGAGCAATTTCGAAATGAGTTATTCAAATCAAAATCACAACGGAAAACTTTTTTTATGACTGCTCGTAAACTATCAACGTTTCGTATTATCAAAACTCATACTGGGAGTACGGATCCCATTAAATCTGCAAAAAGGTAAGTAACCGTAATCAACAGTCCCGTATGCGGTTACGAAAGTGACGAAGCGGTGCGACCAATAGGACTGCTATATTTTAAGTTCGATAAAAAACGTGTGAACCTTTCATAGCTTGGTTAACGAATGATATTGCCTAATTGCAACTTTAAGTTATTTGTGTTAAACATGGTTTAAACCTTACAGCTTCATTTACATATATATATATAGAAAAATATTTAGAAATCGTAAAATAAAAAATATAGAAGTAGATTATATGTTACATTTAAGATTAGAAGAGCTTATCTATATAAATATTATAAGGATAGGATGAACGCATAAAAGTAAGTTTATTACAAGGTTACAGAAGTCGAAATAGTATAACTTAAGTATAGTTATGTAAATGATATAAAACGTTAATTTCCCTTCCAACATAATTATTATCAAATTTGTGTTAAAATATTTCTAAATTACATATTTTTGTATTAAATCTTAAACAAAGCAAAAACCGTTTTTATTTGTTATAGAATTAATCCAAGAGTATAAAGAAATATGCGCAGCCACCATTATCTCAACCAATCGTGTAACCCGTTATGTACTATGAGGCAACTTAATATTATTTAAATAAAACATTTATAAATAACTATTTATCACGTAATAAAGTTATAGTTCATTAATTATTAATAAATAAAGGTTTAACCTGGCTGAAAATAATTACACCGAATTCAATGTTTGAATTAATTTTATATCAATTTTCTAATTAAATCTTACCTGCAATATTAATCACAAATACTGAGAAATAATCTTAAAGGTCAAAACTAATTTGGAATACCAAATAAGTCCAGCAGAATTTCCTAGCTTGACTGGAATTGGTACAAAAAAATTCGTCATCAATATGATGCCATTTTAACGAAATAAATATATTAAATAGTTTTAGAAGGAAGAATGCTCTTAAAATAATTATTTAGAGTAATAATTAGCAAGCCTACCATGAACTCTTAAAAACTTATCTTAGTTTTAAGAAGTTTCAATATTACAATAATATTACTTTGATTCGTACCGTGAGCTCTATACAATAATATTGTTTCATTCCTGCTTAGTGATTTTAAAGAATGAATGCTTTCTTAAAATGACAAAATTTGACATAAATACAATATTACATTAATATTACAAACGTCAAAACACTTCAAAGTGCGAGTTAATAATGTGTCCTATAGTAAAGGAATGACTGATTTATGATGACGTCATCAAATATTGTTATCGAAACATTATTAATTAATATTACTTATAGGACGAATTTGAAAGTAATATTATTTTAATATTGCTATAAGAGTTCATGGTAGGTCTGCACCTCAGCTTCTTAGACAGAGAAGTAATCTTAGTCTATTAAATACATTGCATAGCCTTAAAAAGGATACACCACATTCTAAATACCTTTTAAGATCTAAAAATATCTTCAGAATGCCTTTTATACGAATAATCGTCGATGCTCGCATCGTCTTTTAGAGAAATAATAATAAGAAAACATTAGTTATAGGTGTACTGTTGACACCGTTTGATTAATTATTATTAATACAATTTATTTAGAAATATTAAATTATAATATTATTAATACAATTTATTTAGAAATATTATATTATAATATTATAATACTCAGCTGAGTAGGTATAATAGATAACATCCTTATGTATTTTAATAGGTAAGTATATTTATGTAGTTTGGATTATTTTTAGAATTTTGTATTTTTTTTGTTTTGCTTGCCCTACCAAAGTCCTATCCTATACATTTTAAGGTTGGCTGGTAGAGAATGTCTTTGTGGCATTAAGCCCGCCTTTTGTACATTTTTTTTTATATTGTGCAATAAAGAATTCAATTATAAATGAATATATATAAAGAATGTCATAGTGAAATTTACTATAGAACTCGGAAGATTTGCTAAAAGTTTACTAGATAAATTTTTTTTTTTAGTAATTACGAATCACATACCTTAGGCAAGGCGGCAAGGCACTGCTGCTTTACGTCCCACACGAGCTGGTCCCGCGAGAACTGCAGGCTCTTCTGCACGTTCAGCTCGGGCACGTGCACTCGCACCAGCAGCCAGCCCTCCGCGCACTCGCCCTCCATTACGCTACGCCATCTGGTGATGAACAGATTATTTGTGGTTAACCATAGTTTAAATAAGATCTTTGTTAAAAGATAAACATGGTTTAAAGAATGTGAATTGTGGAAATTGGTCGAAAAGGAGAGTACCTATTAGAACTCTCTATAATCTGCTATATAACTTTTAAAAAATTTTATCATTTCAAGATTATTAAGCAAATTTTCCGATTAAAATATATTAATAATAAAAATCTAGTTTAAAACCAGTCGTGTATGCTCTGGCTGTTTAAGTAAGCTAAAGCTAAAGCTTATTTATCAGACTGCGTTTATTTATTAAAGCAGAGCTAGGGTTGCTGACATGTGACTCGACGTCGTCCGGTCAGACTTCTCTGAAGTAATTACAAATTCACCATTCACTGGCGCCTACTTATCGTTCCACAGAACATCGCGCTCGTCATTTTGTGAGGAATTCACCTTGTTAAGGATAAGATTATATTAAACCACTCGATGGGTGATTTCTAAGAAACATTCAATGACTAGTTCTAGTCATATAATTATAAAAAAATTAACAAACGAGTGAGTAAGGTTATTTGAATATTTTGAAAAACATGAAGTCCAATCAGATGTTTTGATTTAAATCATGTTAATGAAATGAAACCACATTGAATCAGAGCTAGGAATAAAACAAGAGCCGGAGAGATAATATGTCACGTCAGCTAAGCACAGACACGCCCTTCTCTTAAGTAAGAACGCGTGTCTACTCTAAGGCTACCTCGCGCTATCTTGACATGGTATATTATGCATCATTCGTTGTTAGTCCCTTAACAACTCTTAAGTCTCATTACTCGGATGAATGTTAGTTTTTAATTATAATTTATTATTTACATTTTGTTCCGACAATATGATTTTATAATTTAAATACCTTACAAATCTGGATTTTTCAAATTTAGTTGTTTTACGTCTAAGAATATTGATTGACATACATAAATTTAAATTAATTTTATTAAAAAAAATCACATATAAATCCATAGGAATGGCAGCCAAGATGAAATATACATATATTTTTACATTTTTGTTAATGTATAATTTAAGAAATAGTAAAGGGATGTGTTTCGCGTATTGTTTGTACATACCATGGCAGTTTACATTATATATGTATATTAAGAATATATAATATAAAATCAAGGCTATTTTGAATTTTTGTATGATATTTAGTGTATACTTTGTTGTTAGTCAATAAATAAATAAATAATATGATAGTTCTGTAAACAGATAGTAAACTAGGTAGCGAGGAGATAACAAAATGAATCAGAGAATAATTTGGGGCATTCAGATAAATAATGACAAATTAATAGGTATCGGGTAATTTGGAGCAAATCAGTTATTGTTATCAGTGAAATTAATTAAATTATTTGAATATAATACCCCTTTCAATTATAACATATCATTTTGTATACACATTAAGTCTTTGATGAAATTCGTAATAAAATAACTATAGATCTTTAATTCCATAGCAAATGAGACAAAGACTTCAAATTATAGGAAAGAGGAATGCATTCTTCTTTACAGTTGATTGGCGGATTGTTAGTTTTATATTATTATTATTTATTATGGCTATAGTTAGACTATTTCTAGAAATTTCTAAATACAACGAAAATCTACTAAGAAGATGAAATGACGACTCATCTAATGGCCACCCACGTGTATAATGGTCGCTTTCATCTCTTCACACTTGTTGCATTAATATTTGTTTAGCATCACCATGGTAACGACTCAATCAAACTTTGCCTTTACTTTCCATCACTCTATTAATAAATATTTCAGTGAATCATGTAAAGTGATGATTAATATAAATTGTGTGAGGTTTTGTTTGAATTCAATCCACATATAACACATATGTCAGATATGTTTGTTTGTTTCATAAATGAAAATACAATTTCTAAAACTAATGCATTAAAATGTTAAAAACACACAGACAATATCTATACATAGATAAGTTTTTAATAAAAGTTGTTTTTACGAATGCGATAAAGATGAAATTTTCTAAATAGATTTCACAATTTTCTTTATCATTGTCAGGATTAAGTTCTTACGAAAGAAAAAACAGCAAACTTAACTACCATATTAATTTTTTGTTGATGTTATTGCTTGTCTGTGGCTTTCATATTAACTTTTTAAATGTAAACTTGGCGCGTGTCTAAACTGTCAGTCGTTTGACAGTTGGCACCATTGACGGAATACGAACTGTCACGTAACGAGTTCTTGTTTGCGATTAGTTTACTACCAAGCAGAACCAAACGATAACCAATCACAACCAAGAAGTTGTATCGTGACTTTTCGAAAACTATCAACGTTTCGTACCTAATATCAAAACTCGTACTAGGGTTAGTGAAATATATATTATTAATTTTACAAATTGGAATTAAATATTCATAGTTAAGGGATACCGCCAGTCGGATCGCCTAGAATATATAATAACAAAATAATAAATATACATAAAATAGAGACATTTAAGTTATCCAAATTATGTTATAGTGTATAAAACTTAGTAGGTATACAAAGTTCATACACTGTGGTTTGAAACTCTTCAAACTTTACACCCAAAAGGTTCAATTATCGCCATAAATGAAAACTTTCAAGTTTAAACAACTTCATTAGAGTTTGTTATGTAATATATGATATGTATTTAAAAACGTGGGCTTTAATAGTTATTGAAAGACTTGGTTGTAGGCGTTGTTCCAATATGACCACGAGTGGGAGCTTGAACAACTATATATATATATATATATATATATATATATATATATATATATATATATATATATACAACTTGGTGGTAATATTGCGTCCTACATGGCGATTTTTACCAATGATAGTGCGTCCGACCGACTTGATGCGTCCGATATACGGACGCAAGATTAACCAGCCCCGATATTTGGTCCAACGGTCTCTTTTTATGAGTAGAATGTATGGGCGAAAAATTGGCATGGACTTAATTTCATCACTAAAATGCTTTTTAGCGTATTTCGTAGTTCAGCCATCGGCCGCGCGAAATTTGGAGGGAGCTATTTTTCAGCGTATATTGTACAACGTATATTTTTCTTCAAATGTACCGATTTCAGTGCGTCCCATTATATACTTAATTATTAAAGTTTTTACAAGTTCATCGTGACAATTATGTTGCGTCCCTTATGTTATTTTAAAATGAGCACATGAACAACGTCTGAGGGGCCCATTCGGGGTGCACGGGTGGAGGCCAAGCGGGGTAAAGAGTTTTCATGTCTTATGTTTGTAAACAAATATCGCCGGCAGGAGGTGAATTAGTAGCCGATGTGAATTTATAACGTATTTATTAAGTCATTTTATAAATAAAACAAAATGAAAAGAAGTGAAAGGATTCTTAAATTGGTAAACTGTAATTACTTATAACTCAATGAAAATAATAACTTGATATTTTTTTATTATTATATATTACTTATAATATATAATTTCTACCTACCTAATAATGCTCAACATTCACTGTCTGTTTAATCGAACTCAGTTTATATAACTTCAGAAGTTCATGTGCTCGTGTACTTAGTCTCCAGTAATGGTGATTGTAATTGAAATAGACACTTTTTTTAAAAGAATTGATTTTAAATATTTTTATGAAAATAATATGCGTTGGCCTTGGTGCTCGACTCATTTCATTTTGTAAAAAAATAATTAATTGTTTCGCGAGCACTAATACTACTAAAACTTTAGTTGAACACTTTGTTCTAACTATGAACTGCGATGACATTTAACTGCTCGGTCTCTCTTCTTTTTTTTGGTGCAATATTTGTAAATATGCCGTTTACGACCATTATCCGGAAGATGAATGTTATTATAATAATAATAGAAGGTACCTTTCGTTGCTAAATTAATAATGATAGTGTAATAAATGAAAAAAAAAAAATTTTTCAAATACTTACACAGTTTACGTTACACTAAAATTAAAATTTTTTTAGCGAGAAATGAAAATAAAGATTAGAATTTTCTAATGACGTACGTATTTAATTGTTATAAATTTCCGGAACCTTAATTGCTTTTATTGAACTTACGTGTTACACTAGCATATCTCACAAAATATTTAGCTAGCTTTAGCATCTCTCGGTGGTAGGCCATAACATCAGGTCGCCGGCAAGGTTACCACCCATCGGGCAAAGCCATACCGTAAAGCGACTCTGTCGTGTTGTTACGTTGCTCGATGAAGCCGTATATGGGAAATGGGTCTGAACAATTACGTTGCGTTGGTGAGAAGTTATGTCGTCGAGTTGGTGTTTGTTGTGTCGGGTGCCTAGTCGAGGAGGGTAGCGAGATCCGAAGCGACAGCTTTCCGCTGGCCGCCCGCTGATAGTTGGGGGCCCAAGTAGTAGGTTAGCTCCCGATGAAAGGCTGCCTCGCCAGCTGCGAAAAATCCCAGGGTGGCTCCATCGTGCTGCTTGGCGACCAGATGAGGAGGCCCGATGGCGATCCTTGGGGGGGTTCGGGCGTACCCGCAGTCTCCAGACTAGCCTTACATTGGCATAACAACACTAATTTCGACGTCGGGTTCGATACGTAGAGCCTCGTTCAACTGCCATTTCCCATCCTATTCACTCCATTCAAATTTTTATAAAAAGTAAGAAAAAGAAAAGTAAGTTTACTCAGCGGTTGCACTCCTCCTCACTCCTAGTGCACCTCGCTTATATTCGAGGATTGCACGCAAATCTGGAAGCTGTCCATCACCACCTAGAGACAGAGCAGCCGCACTTACTCTTTCTAACGCAGATACAATGTCCTTTGAGCACTGCGTACCTTGCTTACCCTGGGCACACATTAGAGTACAATTTTCGCGCACATGCCGGGGTTTGTGTATACGCGCGGAATGACCTCTCTATCCAGCGCCTTCGTCACCTTGAAGACCCCTCTTTTTCTTCCCTAAGGGTTTTGGTAGACACAGGAAACCAAAAAATCCTGTATTCCTGTGTTTACCGTCCGCACAGCGGTGATCAGGAGCCAACCAGATTATTTGAGTATCTCAGTGAGGCTACTGATATAGCTCTGTATCGGCACCCTTCAGCGCAGCTCGTCTTTCTGGGGGACTTTAATGCCTGTCATCAGGACTGGCTGTTCCCATACCAGAGGACAGACCACGCTGGAAGAGAGGCGCGGAACTTTGCGTTGTCCTTGGACCTCTTTCAGCTGGTGAGGCAAGCGACAAGGGTGCCTGATGTGGAGTCACATACAGCCAACTGCCTGGACCTACTGCTGACAATTGATCCACATTGGTATCGTGTAGAGGTTTCCGCCCCCTTGGGAACCTCCGATCACTGTCTGGTGAAATCTGTATTAACGTATTCCCAGCCGGACTTAGACTTCCATGGTTTTAGGCGAATTTGGAAATACAAGTCAGCAGATTGGGATGAGATGCGGCACTTCTTTGCATCTTATCCTTGGTGGCAGGTTTGTTTCTCTTTTGAGGATCCTTCGAGTTGCGCGGATGCTATAACTAATGTGGTACATCAGGCAATGGAGTATATCATTCCTTTTGCTGATGTACCTATCGGTGGCAAAGCTCGTCCATGGTTCAATGCCGAATGTGGACATGCTGAAAAGCAAAAACATTTGGCATATGTTACTTGGGTTGATGCTCGAAACCACAAAGCGCCGGGTGTGAGTTCCAAGAAGAGAGCCTTTAAATAAGCTGCTAAGTCCTACAAAAAGCCATTACATAGGGGTCGTCTCGGTCGTATCGCTAAGGTAGGCGAAACGCTTTCAGTCCTGCCATCAGGCAGTCGAGCTTTCTGGTCCCTTGCCAAAGCGATCGAGTCGAATTTCTGCCGAACCTCACTGCCACCTCTGCTGAAGCCAGATGGATCTCTGGCCATGAGCCAGAAAGAGAAAGCAAAGAAGAAGCAAAAGAGAAAGCAAATTTATTTGCTTCTCTTTTCGCTAATAATTCTCATCTAGACACTGGCAATGCTACCCTAGCACATCTTCCTTACTGCGGAATTTCTATGCCTGAAATCCGCATCACTAACAAAGAGGCATGGAAAGCATTGTGTCGTCTAGATATGAATAAAGCCAGTGGTCCGGATGGTATACCAGCCATTCTGCTCAAAACATGTGCAGCTGAGTTGTCTCCTGTATTAACAAGTCTATATCGCCTCTCTTTCAGGACTGGAATAGTGCCGAAATCCTGGAAGCGTGTAGCCCAAAAAAGATAGCCGTGCCGATCCTGCCAATTACAGACCGATTTCAATCACCTCCATACTCTGCAAGATTATGGAGTGTGAATAGAACTCACGCCTTTTAGCATGCCTAGAAGGTAACAATCGCCTCAGTGACCGACAGTACGGGTTTCACCGAAATAGGTCCACTAGACCTTTTAGTGTATGTAGCATACGTGTACACGTTTTGTTTTGAGAAGCAGTCGCCGTCTCTCTAGACGTCTCAAAGGCATTTGACAGGGTCTGGCATGCGAGCCTTATAAGCAACCTTTCAGCTTACGGTATATCTCCTGGTATGATCGTCTGGGTCACGGACTTCCCGAACCAGAGATACCTCCGAGTAGATGTTAACGGATGTTCCTCGGAAGCCTTGACAATAAATTCCGGAGTGCCTCAGGGGGTCCGTTCTTTCTGCAACTCTCTTCGTGCTGCACATTAACGATCTGCTAAAGCCCGGTATCTATGGGTACGCAGACCACAGCACAATTGTAGAAAGATATCTGCCGAGTACTCGGACCAGTAGAGATCAAGTACAGGTTGAAAATGAAGCCATGGTGCAGCGTTTGAGTGATAAGCTAGAGGCGGTCTCCGTATGGGGCAATGCCAATCTTGTTAAATTCAACGCAACCAAAACGCAGACGTGTTTATTCACCGCCAAAAGAAGCCCTTTCACATTGGCTCCTACTGTCCAGAATGTATTTTTGGAATACAGTGACCGACTTCAGTTGCTAGGGATAGAGATTTCCTCGAACCTCAACTTTGGTCGGTTCATTGAGTCTAGAGTAAGAGTAGCCGCCAGCAAGCTTGGCGTCCTTGCAAAGGTCCGGCAGTACTTCACACCGGGACAACTTCTTACATTATATAAAGTACAGATCCGATCGTGTATGGAGTACTGTGGCCATTTAATCGCTGGTGCCGCAAAATGTCATCTTGCTGCTCTAAACACAATTGAGAGGTGTGCAAAGAGGCTAATTGGTGACCCTGAACTGGTGGAACACAATCTTCATAGCCTCGAACATAGACGTAGAGTTCTAGCTCTAGCTCTCATATATCATATCCACTTTCCGTACATAATAAAAAGTGTTTTAATATTAGACAACAAGGTTAATTATTTCCGACTACGTGATGGTGTAGCGTTTTTCATAATGTTACTAATCATAACTTACAGTTCGGTAGTACCTACAGTACGTATAGTACGTTTCAATTGGCATGAATATTGGGAGCCCTATTATACTCAATTTGTCAATTTTCCATTTCAATCCGAAGTGCGGAAAAAAATTAATCAAGGTCAAATGTTGCAAAAATCGTTTTTTTAAGTTTTCCAGCTAAACGATAAGTTTTATAATAAAAATAGGTGAGCCAAAAATTATTTATCATGCAATCATCTATAAGAAACAGGGGACGAAGCTTCTTAGCATTCCATGGATTCACCGTGCGGGTGCCGGGCCCATCGCGTTGCAGGGAGAGGAGCGCAAACAGCCCCTGGGACTTGCGACCCAAGTGTAGGTTTAAAGGGCCCCTTTAAAAATGCGCATTCACGCTCACCTCAACTGGTTGCGCTCCTTTCCCTACCTAACCAAATTTGGAATGAACCTACTAATGCCGCTTTTGAAGTACGTTTTAGAAATGTACTGATGATAGTTCTAGAGAGGCCAAGATCTTTAAGAAGGTTATAGAGAGATTTCGCTGTTATACCTCTCGCTCCCACTTCTACCGCGTACAAATTAACTATATACCTATTCCTGGTCAGTTCGTTGGTCAGTTCGTAATACTTGTTTACTTTAATTGTGTGATCTTTGGGAATGTTAGTTTCCCACGGAACAGTAAGCTCCACAAGTATCACGCGCTTTAACTGTCTAGAGTACAGGAATATGTCCGGTCTGGATGACGAGACAACAATATCCTCAGGAATTCTTTACTGTTTCTCATACGTATCCATCATTATAGTCCAATCGCGAGCTGCCTCCAAGATAGAGTGAGGCTTTTGTTTTGTTTTTTTAGACGAGCCTTCTTTAATGAACTCTATTAATCTTTTGGTGGTTGTTATACCCTTTTGCGCTCTAGCTACTGAAAGACTAACCGCTTCACGTATGATTTCCAATACTTTATCATGGCGCCGCGAGTATTGACCTTTTTCCAATAGCACCCTACACCCTACCAATAAGTGTTTAGCCGTTCCTACTGCCTCCCCACAGATATTGCAAGACTTTTCGGTAGCTTTACCCCATCTTACTAAATTACTTTGATCTGGGAGAGTCATTTGGAATGCATTTAGATAGAATTTTAATAAGGCTGGAGACCACTCATGAAGTAAGGTGCGCCACCTCAATGCTAATGGAATACAAAAGTCGCCTATGGTCACCCACTCATTTTGAATTTCTAGATTCATCGCGTGCACTCGATACTGATCGTTTTCATCTTGCCGAATAAAGGATTTTGTTAAGTCTATATCTCGAACTTTCCCGCTAGATCCTAACCCTGCTTTATTTGTTTGAGCACCTATCATGAATTGTTTATGAAATTGAAGCCGTGACTCCAGCTCTGATGCATTTTTATCTTTTGGAAGAGATGTTACAATATCATCATGAGATTTTTCGATGATATGTCTTTTGGTAGCTCTTAGCTGTTTATAGAGCTCCGATGGTTTCTTTAATTTCATCCCAAAATTGTTTCGGTCTCTGAATAAAGTTGAAGAGTCCGCTGAATGCGCGAGCCCAAACCACGACTTCAATATCTTTATGACGTTTGCATCTAACTTAGACAAAAGGGTTTTATTAAGATCGTAAACTAGAAAAGGCCAATTTAGACGTGACGTTAGATAGTTGTCATATATCCAAGCTTTTTTGATATTACTGATTGATTGACCGTTTACCTTCTTAAGTTCATTTAAAAAGCTATCGACTATAATATCTAGAGATGGAGTGCGACCTTTGTAATCTATTTTTTTACCTAAAAATTTGAATGGGGCTGCTTCAGTAATTGTAGCAACACTTTGACCACCTATTGAAAGACCCGGATTATAAGAGGTATATTTGGTGTCTCGTCTACCCAGACACAGACAGTGGCATTTACTGGGTTTTGTCCTCAGTCCTTCAGTCCACGTACAGAAATCCTCTACTTCATTTAAAAGTACCTGACATTGTTTAGGGTTACGTGTCAGTATAGCGAGATCGTCTGCAAATGCTAGTATGGATTCCGTGTATTTATTATTAAATTTAAACCGATAACCCCACTTTTTCTCATGACTTATTAATTTATCTATTAAAATGTTAATTACTATATTGTTCTTACACTTTTTTCCTAAGAATCACCATTTCGGAGATACAACGATGCAAAATGTTGAAAAAGTTGTATTCTTCATAATATGCAAGTCAATTACCGTTATATACGTTACAGAACTATAGTATAAAGTACCTCCTCTACCACAAGCTGTAATCACCAACGGAACTCGCTTTCTTCTTTCAATTTACGAAGCTCCAAAAAAAATGACGTGCTTAGATAAATCTCGATATTTATCTTTTGCAAAAAGACGTAAAAAAAGAAACAAGTACTATTATCTCGTCTTCCTTCAACCTCCCTTAGCCCTATTTTTGATGCTAACTTGACCAGACTATTACTGAATGGTAGTCTCAGTAAGTTGGAAAACAACAATACTTAATTGTTTGGATAGTAAGCCGGATAAATAATACAAGAAAAGTATTCGGAATCACTTTGAATTCAATATTAGATGGATGTAATTTAGTTAGTAAAGTCATTGAAATATATGAATACATGTAGAATTGATTTAAACATAAGTTTGGATGGAGTCAGGAAGATGCATGCAGGGTACAGAAGGTATACGGTAATATTCAATGTGCTAGAAAAGTTTAAGAGTGAACGGACGCGCTAATTTAGCAGGAAATATTTGAAATCGAATATCAACATACAATATTTAAATGGGATATCGAGTTGATTCATGATATCCTGCGGTTCAATTGAACATATATATGCATTGAAAACATTTAAGATATTGTTAAATTCAGTAGACGCCGTAGGGTAGTAGTTTGGAAGGACGCAAGATGTCTCAGGAGATTTATATATATATATATATATATATATATATATTGAATTTAACGACATTAAGAAAATGAATAAGCCATTATAATTAATAAGTAACAGTTTTTTTTTAATAATTAAATCAAATAATAGAACACCATTTTCAGTTGTCGTTTCTGTTTGACTTGGACAGGTTATCATGAACTAAGTCATGACGATTCAAATAAAATACAAATTCAAAAACAGTCCTATTTTTAACGGATAGTATTTATTCCGTAACAGATTTTAGTTTTTTTTTTAACGAAATGACGTGAATTTTTTTTATTTAAATACATACTGTAAATAGAAAAAGCTTGACGAATTTAAAGAATGCAGAATTTGAAGCGATTATTTTTTTTACGCTTATCAATACAGAAAATAATTTTCTTAAATGCCACTTTATGTGATGTACGAAGACTGATTCGTAACTGAAGTAGGATGCTGCTCCTTACAGCTAATAATTTCCTTTTCTATTAAGAAAATTACTTAGCAATTGGTTATAATTTAAAGCATTAAAAACATTATAAAAAAGCAGAAGTCTCATATATTTATTTTTATATTTTGTGTGCACTTGTGTTGCCGCCAGTACTTAACCCAATTGGTCAAGATTCGTACACAGATCGAATCGTGACGAGACAATCAGAGTTCATCGCCCTCTAGGTACTTATAGAACTTTTATTTGTCAAGGCGACAACTAAAGCAACCGGTTCCCTATTATGTGCTAAAGAGGCTAGTTATATCACAAATATATATTTTATTAGAAAATGTATACAGATAAAAAGACGAACGTCTATATGTATTAAATGTATTGATTTTAATTATCGTGAGCTTTGTGTGTAAAGTTACTTTTCCTTCCAAGAGTTCAATACTTTTTTACATAAAAAATATCCCATCAGTATGCTTTAAAAATTATTTCAATATATTTTATTACATGACATATTTGGTATGTATTTATTCTATCTTCGTTTTCTGTACGATTTTTCACGCAGATAATGCGTAGTCATTTATAAAATGAAATTTTGTAATCTTACTCAAATCAATAAAATAATAACATATTACATATGTATTTTATATAATACGAAGGTTACCTAGTACATTGGTGATAGTGTTATCAAAATCAATTGAAAGATCGTGTAGCGATTAAATAGTGAGTACGTTTGTAAACTTGACATTTTTATAGTTTCCAGGAATAATATTACATCATTAATTAATTAAGAATTAATATAATATTAATTTTAATTTGCATTGAGAATTAATTTTATTGAATATAACTGAAAGGTTGTGAAATATTTAAACTAATAATAAACGCATCAATAAAAAAATATATTAAACATTAACATTATTAAGTCGTCCAGTGTTTCGCGGTTAAGGAAAATTTTTAAAATTGAATAAGGCCAGTCCACTGAACAATCATCTATTAAGCACAAAGTATTGCGTTCAAAATTCCATTAACCGGTCGATCCGATGTTTTAATTAGGACTTGTCGAATTTTGTAAGTCCGTTTGTAAATACACGAGTGGAGTTTAGTGAAAGTCACAAAGTATTATTTTTATATAATGTTTCGAAAGAATTTTAAAACATTAGTAAAGAATGCATATCAACCCAGATAAAGATTACTAACATTCCATAAAATTCAAGAATAATTCAATATAAATAATAAACAATGGGACCCCGTAATTCGATATGAAAATGTCCATAGGTGGCATTTCGTAACAGTATTTATAGGCATGGCCACCTCCGACACCTCGATGCGTGGGTGGACTGGTACGAATTCGTCAATAGAACATATCCGCCCTAGAACCAGTTAATTGTATTATATTTATGGTATAATTACTTTTATGAACTGACAAACATATATTTATAATGACACACACACAGACATTTAATAGATACGGTTATATTTTATTTATGTATAACATAGTTATGAAGTACATGTTTTTTTTAAGCCGCTTTGTTTGTGTTTCGACAGCCAATACCTATTGAACACAATTCAGGTTCAGTTTTTATTTTTAAAGTATTGTAAAAGTATTTTTAGATACGGTAGTGGGTTTCAATAAAATGTTTTTCATTTAAAAATTTTGCAACGTTTGCTGCGAAGAGTAAATTGTGCTTTAAATAAAACCTTTTAGTTTACTACAGACATTGATTTCATATTTATATGGATTGCAATAAAAAAATACCAGGTATGTTTTCCTTGTCGCCAAAATACAAATTACAAACACGGTTTAGAGAATAAGTACTTATTTATCTTAAAAAATAAGATGATATGGGACTTTACATTGTTTCAAGGTAGCGTTCTAGGTCCTAAACTTTATAATATGTTTACTGTTGGCTATATGTACAATTTATGAAATAATGCTTTGTGTGAAGACCTATACCTAGTTAGTGACTAAAACTAACAAATAATATGTACTATGTGGGTATTCCAAAGGAACTCTATAGCTGTGCAACCACTAAGTGACTATAAATTATGAACGGACATAATAATATACCGCAAAATATCAATTACATTTATGCAGATAAGTAAATCCATTTAATAATGACAATGTTAGTAATCGTAGGATTATATCGTCAAGAGTTCCATTCAAACGTTTAAATAAATTGTAGTCTATTAGTCTTCGGTAGTTTGAAAAGCGTTCCAGACAATATTATCTATAAGCTTTATTGTATATCGCAAAAATTTATCGATTAATTAATCCAGAACAAAAATTGCGCTACCCGGGAGGTCATTATCGTGGCTCCCATCTGTCAGTCTTAATACCAAGAACAATAGTTGCTCTGCCATCGCAGATCTGTATCACAAGACGAATGCTTGGAGATAGGCATTTGATAGCAGCGATCATTCTTTATTAAGCAACCTACTTAAACAGTGTCAGAGTGGATTACACGCCTGAATACATTACGGTATTGAACAGATTGTTTATTCTGATCATTATATATGATATTAAGTAGGGTTTAATGAAATGGGATTACAGAAATTTCGTGAAACTACATTTTCTATTCCACTATATAAAGTTGGTACTACATAAATAAATAATAAAAAAATCGTACATATCCATACAACGCCCCAAACAAAGCAAAGCTTTTACTTTGGGTTCTAGACAACTGACACAACACTCAGACCTTAGAAAAATACAAGTTTTATTTATAACAAAAAAATTCTAGGTTGGGAATCGAACCCCCGTCCACACAGTTGGGAATCGGCACAGTAGACGAATAATCGACCACTAAGCCAGTCAGCCATGACGGTTTATACACTTACAGCTTATACTATTTAAAATCAAATATTCTTTCTGATATTCTTTCTCCATATATTATTGTATATGGAGATTCAACATTGTTATTTAACTATTAAAATGAGTTTTTTATGTTTGAATGCCTAAATAGAAATCATGAGATCTTAATAAATCGTTAACAGGAACATGACTTCCTATCATAGCGTTGGGGGTACTTATAATAGTATTTTCTCACAAGAGCAATTCATTTCATACAAGTTTCACAAGGTTATCGAGTCTAGTTTTTGTAGGTAGGTAGGTACGTCATAGAACCTCTTACAACGCTTATAATCTGTTTTTGCTTATATTTCAATATAAAGATAATTGAACTGCTATTATTAATTCAATATCGTAAGGTTAACATATTAAAACTTTATTTTTTATTAAAGAAGGTATGAAATAAATAATAATGTAAGCTAGTATTTATATTATGCCGCAGATCAGGACTCAAAAGACGAGGATGAATGAGGATAAGGACTGACGAAAAACGAAAAACGAGGATGAATGAGGAAAAGGACTGACGAAAAACGAGGATGAATGAGAAAAAGGACTGACAAAAAACGGAAAACGAGGATGAATGAGGAAAAGGACTGACGAAAAACGAGGATGAATGAGAAAAAGGACTGACGAAAAACGAAAAACGAGGATGAATGAGGAAAAGGCGTTGCGTAAATGATATAAGTTTTGTAAGATATTATTTTAACTTCAAGATACAAATATATATTAACATTAAAAATTTCAGAATCTTTAATTTAAATACTTTTTATGATTACTCCAAATTGTCAATTAACATCGTAAGCAAACCATTTTGCTTCAATTAATATAATGTAATTTCTTAGAGTAGGTAAAGATATAATAATATTGACAATATTTTTCTTGTAGCGTATTTTGTTTGAACATTTAATTACATTTCTCTATTATTTATTAGAAAGCTATACTATAGGTCAAGGTAGAGTTATTATCGCTGGTAGCCTCTATCAGTTAATAACATTTCATTCTCATATTACTATTTGTAGGACAGAGTGCTTTCTAAACTTTACTTATTGATTATTTATTGATTGTGTGTGAGCACTTCACACTGATAAGTGTTCTTTATACTTAATAATAATTGCAAGAGGCCGAAATTCATCATTGACAGTGTCAACGTAAATAATGAAATTAAATAAAATTTTTGCTCCCCGTACTATGTATATATATATATATATATATATATATATATATATATATATATATATATATATATATATATATATGTTAACAAGGTTATTCAACAATGAACATATATTTCAATGTTTAAGTACAAATATGTACAATATTTAATTAGAATTGTATATATCATTTGAGATATGTACAGTTAGTGACAAAAGTGCAATCGGATCTCGGCAATGCTAATAACCTGGGCCAGTAACACGACACCGAAGGGGCAGTCGCGAATAAAAGTCGTTTTACTTGAATGTACCTGACAGTAATGAGGCTTCGTAGTACAAATTGACAGATAAACTATTTCTATACATGCCTTTTGACTAACATCTAGTTAGTTTGACTTGAAATAGCAAATTAGGCAGACAGTTGGAAAGTCGGTAATATGATACAATTATTTATTAAAGTACTGAAGACATAAAGATATACTATCGAAAAAAAAATTGAAATTAAAAAAAAATGTGTTCAAGATATGTATCTGCGACTTTCGGGATATGGTCTCGTCGCTCTGACAATTGAGCTTACGCGTCATTACGTATTTAAACGACTTTATCAGGACGGAGCTAAGTAATAAAGTTATCATGTCAATTATATTATCCTCTTAACATTTCAAATATTATAAAAGAAGCTAAAGATTTTAAGAAATGTTTTAAAAAGTATCTATAAATAGTTGAATAATGACGACAATACAAAACTTTTGTAGACCGTATCCAAACATTGGGACAAGTGTTAAAGTATTGATTGCGAGTTCCCACAGGGTCTAAGTTTTTATTATCGGGTTCAATCCGTGCGGTGAACTTCTATACCCTCTAATGAGGGCTCAGGAGGCACTCGTTCCGTGCCTCGTGTTACCGAGGATGTGGTGACATATATAATTCTATATATGATTTAGAGTTGTTCGTTATCGATAACAATTGTTAGTATCGATATTGTAACCGATGTGTGATTATCCATTCCAGAATCATAGTTGCAGTGTCTCATTCATATTGAAAGAAGAAATAAGGTACCGTTCGAAATTATAAATTATGATACGGGATTGATCGAGCTTCTGCGGTTTGAGGAGTTACAATTTATAGAATTGATTTTTATCCGTCCAGACGCGGACAGAAAAAATAAATACATACATAGATCACTTTACACACACATACAAAACTCTAAAAACCGCTATAAGAAATGTCAAATCACTAATTGAAATTCGTCGGTATGTCGAAAGAGCTGTCATATTAAGAATATTAATTCTGTCAAACTTATCCGCGTGAAAATTGTTACCAAGTGACCCACTTGGCTTAACCTTTGGTGGTCAAGTGAATAACGTAATGCTTTGATTGCAATAATATACTTTACTTCAGAAAGGTAGGTAGGTAGGTTGTCATAGTAAGCGCGAAAGCGATCCCTTTATTTGGTTGCGTTGGTTTTTTAGTGGGTAGTTGTAAAAATGGCAGCGTCAATTGTGAAGACGGGTAGTCCACGTAACCGTGGGGTTGCGTGGAACTACCCGCCAGCTTCACCTTCTTGGCCGGCAGGTATTTTCATCTTCTTGGCCAGATGGATTTTTCCAACGAAAAACAAGAAGGTAGGTAGGTATGAAGGTAGTTAGGTAGGTATATGATCTATATTAGATATTATCAAAAGTCCTAAACGTTAGGTTAACAACAGAAAAAGAAACCTTAATACGCCCATTTCATTATGCAACTAAGCGACATTATCTTAAATAGAGTACATCGCATCGCATGGTGAAATAGATATTAGTGAGTTAGTGCTTCTCTCTGATTGGTGGAGACTTTTTTTGAAACTCGCTATTTTTCAAGATCAAATAGGGTCACTTAAATTGTTTAATGAAATGGAAGCATGAGTGTTCTAAGATCATACAATCATGAATTATACAAGTCAAGCCACGTTGCTTGCGCGTACGAATAATTGTGAGACGTGCGCTCAGTTTAAAAGTAAACTTTAACCGTAGACTTGTATATCGATTGGATCTGGAAAATTGATTTGATATCGTAAATAATGGTACTGTTTTCTTATTTATATTGATTTCTTTTAGCTACGAACATTTTTTTGATTATAAAGCAGCAGCAAACTTCAATGCCATATATAAATTACTACATTTCACTTCAAATTTAGTTTATGTTATAAATATCTACATACTGAGAACAAATGGGTACATAATTGAAATGAGGCAAATAAAGTGATATACGATCCAACCTTCTAGTCTAATCTATTAAATAATATTAAAAGTGGTTATTTTAATGCAAATTGCATACGTAGTCTATTAAATTCTACGTCGTAACAATCTTCAAGCCATGATAAATGCGCGGACATGAAATCCGATAAAATGGCCGGCGACCTTCACATTCGTTGCACAGGTATATATATATATGTGTATAATAAGCTACTGTATAAAATACGATAAAAATCATATGCTGAGAATCATACAAGAAAACATTTATTATTTCAATAAAAAAATTATAACACTTCAAAATAGCTACTAGAGAAGTAATAATTTTATAGTTATGCCATAATTACTGATAAGTCAACAGTAGGCATTAAGATAATTTTTTTATGACATAAAAAACAAAAACTCTCATATAAGCATTTTGTATTCATCCAAAGGATTGTCAAAAAAGTTTTAACGTTAAATAAACTGTACTTTATGCTTAATCTTTTAAGAACATCATATAAAATATTATTATTAAAATGTGACATTGCAATAAAAAAAAAAAAAACAAAATATAAGCTCAACTTTAAAATCAATATACCTACTCGTGAAGGTGTTCGTTCACATTTAGATTAGTTCCAAGTATGTACTAAGTATATATTTTGGGTCATATTAGCATATGTGTAATTACATTGCCTAATATTCTAGTTTATAATGAATTTAATATATTTCTTGTACAATCAGATACGGTTTGCACGTTTTATCTAAAACGCGATAAAATTGTTTTATATGAGGCAATTGTTATTATTTTTTTTACGTTTATATAATAAATATGTCAGTTACATAAGTTAAATTATTTTTAATTGATTTATTAAATCAAATTCTGCTGTTCACATGTGTATATATATATATCTATAAATGAGGGTATTTTTTAGCTATCCCATGAATACTAGATCACATATCATACTAATAAAAATGCAAGTAAACCCGTGGGAAAACGTTAGTGTGAACGTATAACAAAATTTTCTTTGAGTCGAGTTACCTTTGCAAACCTTCATTTCTGTTTGACTCGAGATTCATAAAGCTTTGAGAGCTAAGAGACAGTTTAATAGATTCGTGCCGGACTTAATAAAGATTTTATCGCAATGTGAATATAACGCAATATAGTTCAACAATCATTCTAACTCCATTACCTACAAGTAAACGATTACAAAAGTGTTAGTAAAAAAACATAATTGTTATTCATTACAACTTTTTCACCATTACCCAAAAGGTAAACGATTACAGAAAAATGAAGTTAAAAAAATCTATATTATTGTTTCATTGTGACGTAAAATAAATAACTCCGTGATTTTATATTAAAAATATAATCTTTGATCTTGGCTTACCACAAAAACTAAAGCGAAGAAAAATCCAAGTGGAGCGCACAAAAAATAATAAAACTCGTTTCACAAACACATACAAAAGTAATCGACACACGACAAATCCACTTATGTTACACACAAAACAATCTTAGGTAGTTTTTAATCACGTTAGATCCAATTAGCGCATTTGTAACGGTATTTACGCGGGAGCTGTTATTGCAATATACACAACCTCCATCGAGCGCTTATCACTCGCGACTGGTGAGCGACGAATGATTTGACTGAATAGCGCTGAGACCGAATGAACGAACGAAAGGACAGCGCGCCCACAGAGTAGTGACAGACATTAAAAGCCCATATATAGTATATAGCAATAGTAGTACAGTTTTAATATACATTTTTATTACTAGTAGGCCTATTCGCACTAACTTATAGAAAGAATTGCAAAAATATTTTAACTCTTTAAAAGTACATATATATTTTCACATAAGTAAGTCTATGCAACCTACTTTCATAAAAAACTGTTTGAAGAAATGTTTGACGATAACACGAGAAAAGTAAACAACTGATACAAAGCTCGCGGACGACAACAATCTTCTATTTAAACTTTCCACTAGTAAAAATAGAGCTCAAAATTCTTTGAACGCTATCAATAACTCTGGTTGATTTTACATCGCTTCATTCACGCACGCATATTTTTGTGGCTATTAAGTAAATATAGAATGTTGGTTGTAAAAGCCTCTTCATGCGTTAAGTCATCTTACGGTACGTCGTGCTTTTTATAGAAACACAAAGAACATTTACTTTAACTATAATATTCATTTATTATATCTCAATAAAGCATTCTTGTTATTGGTCTTAGGTATCAACGGTGGTTGTCAAAATATTATGTATTATCTAAGGGCTCCCGCCAATAGCGCACTGACAAGTCATTAAAATGGCGGCTTACTTGATATTGTTAATTCAAGTCGAATTGCGATGGAATTATTCATTAACGGATAATATATGTAATGATATGTTACATGAGTCGGCTTTTGTATTTTGAAATTATTTTATTAGATCAATTCAATTTCTATTGACTTAAATCTACGTTTCCGAAAATTATTAAGCACACGTATGTGTGTGTGTTGCGTAATATAGATGATATATGTATGTATGTGCGTTATTAAAATAATTATAAGTTAGTTGTGAGACATGTGCGCGATTTATTTTACTCGAAAAAAATAACATTATGTGTACTAAAATTATATTTAATAATAATTTATTACCCGTAAAGGATGTAATTTGAACGTTAAAGGATATAAGAAATCTAAATTATTTTTTGCTATATCGGAATGGAAATCGTATAGTTTTATAATTACTTTAGCTATTACTAATACATTTTTTTATTATTTCGTGACTGTAATTTACTGAAATTGCGGAATTATTTAGATATTAATAAAGCAAATTTCCTCTTGAATTACTTAAATCAGGAAACCATTTATAACCAACACAATTTTACAATTATTTCTTATAAAAAATCAATAGTTATAACAAGAAAAATAATAATAATAGTAAAAATATAATTAAATCTAAGACATTATTACTAGTCGTAGTCTGATAATGATCCCACTGACCCCATATTGGTACCCCTAGTGCGAAATTGACATTTCGAAACGTTGATAGTTTTCGAATAGTTATGAAACGAGTTCTTGTTTGTTATGGTCCCATTTCATTATATGATCTGAGCCACTCTATATCACCTGTCGTAAATCGCATAGCATAGTGAAACGACTGTCAGAGAGTTAGTGTTTTTCTCTGATTGGTGGAGACGCCTCTTAGCTATTATTCAAGGTCAAATCGTATGGTTTAGATCGTATAAGGAAATGCGGCCATTAGTAAGTCAATCACAACACGGAACTCGTTTCGTGTCTGCTCAAAAACTGTCAACATTTCGTAACGTCAAAACTGGTAATAGGGACACTTGTCACAACGCGTCAGTCACAACCAAGAATTGGTTTCGTGACTGCTCGAAAACTATCCACGTTTCGAAACGTCAAAACTCGTACTAGGGGTACAGACAGTCGTTAATCGTAGTTCAGTCAAGTGTAGTTAGGGTTTAGACAGCCTAGGTCTTGTTAGACTTATCACACTCCGACGTGACACAACTCGCGGTACAGTTTTAACAAGCTAACATTGTATTGACTGGAGATTTAGGATGGGAATGATTAAACTTTAAACTGTGGTTTAACAGCTGCTCTATTAAAATAAGCTTGGATTTAATTTTAATGTTATAATAATTTACTCTTTTACTTAGCGTCAAGAATGCATATAGACAAAACCTAAAAAATATGATCTGTCTGTATAGAATATTTAAAAAATATCTACATTAATTCGGATTTTAATGTTTTTTAATAGGAAACTTTTGGCAGGCTCAAATTATCTTTCTAACGCACACAACCACACATATATACATATATATTATGTGGCTAGACAAGTGTGAGTGTAGTGAAGTGTACATGAGTGCTTGGCGAGTCCTGAGGTAGCTAACGAAATCTTTCACTATATGGGTTTTGAAGAATACAGTGAAGTATGTGGTTTCATTATAACTGAAATGTTTGCGAGTGAAGTTTGTTAGCCAGATCCTAACAATCACGGGTATTGTTCTTCATTTATTTATTTTTTGTATATGATTGTGTTTAAAAAAAAAATGTTAATATAACAAAAAGTCGGTGAATATTTTTTAATATTCTCTACATAAAGTGAGCATGGTTCAAGTGAAGAAATAAGAATGGCCGTCAGAAGAAGTAGCTCTTGAAACAGAATTGCCTGCTTAGAGCTGCCTCGGCTCGCCAAACTCTCCAAAACTTCTGGCTTAGCTCTGTCATACATAAATCCTAATATTTTAAAGATTTTAAACTGTATCGTATCAGTTATATATGTATTTAGTGCTATTGCCGTATATTTGTACTATAACAAATATAAATTTTCAATTATTACCAATTTCTTTGAATGTTGTCAATGTACAATTATTGTACAGTACAATAAATGGTATCGATTTAATTTTGATACTTAAATGCAAATTAACGCGAAAGGATATAAAGTGGCCACAGAATTCCGGTTCAAAAACACCAGTGGTTTAATTCTGTTCCGACAAAGCTCGCCAGTCAATAAAACAATGAGAAATTGTATATGGAGCGAGGGTAGACTAGCGTTCAAACAAACATGTCTGTATGTGTATCATTCATTGTAATGTCGCGTGCTTTATTTCAATTTCCTGTAAACACTTCATGTACTGATTTGATTTGATGAAAAATTGTGGGATTTGCCGCGCCACTTTCCTATGTAAACAAAATATATAATTAGTATTATCTAATATAAGAATAATATAATATACTAAGATCTTCTTTAAATAGTTAATAAATAATTAATAATACTGTTATTAATTTTTTTTTTGCTACTGTTACTTTCATAACTCTCCATCGATATTTAAGAGACTGATTTTAAATTTAAATAAATAAATAATTAAAATATGATCAACAGGGAGTCGAACTGCCTTGAATATAGCCCGTCGCCAATTGAGCCACCGTACAATTTAAGCCTAATAAGGGAAATAAAATTAAACATGCTTTCAGACAATTTCAAACATTATTTAATAGACTGGTTTTTGTACAGTGCATTCGGAATAATAAAATAATCTTATCCCTGTATAAAATGGCGGCAAGGGTAGCTCAACCCAAAGCTATATTTCCTCCTTTGTTATTCGCAATTTTCTTTACCTGTATTTACTGAATATATTTCTTATCAGACAAAGAGATACTCTGTTGCATTTAGTGGGTGTTGTAAGCAATACTAAACATTAGTTGTGCTAAATGTCAGGATATATTTATTGACATAGCTGGAATGATTGCATGGTTTACTAGGGGAAACGTATTTTTTATCCCTTATACATAACATATTATATACCACTAATGGTATATAGGAAAGGAGATTAGTCTTTAATAGCTCGTTATTTTCACAGCTAACGAACTTAAAAGAAAAACTTAACAAAGAGTTTTCAGTCGTATTTTCTTCCAATTCTTATTTTTACCAAAATTAAATGTTCTGATTCTTCTAATCTAGATTTAATCGGATACCATGTAAAGAGACATAAGTGATTCCATTATATCGCTATACGATGTTTGTAATTCGCAAAAATAAATACATTTCTAAAATGCATCAAAATTCTCAAAGACTAATATTACGAGTACTGTACATACAAAACATAATATATGATAATGTCATTTTCAGGCACTTTTTTCTATCACTGGGACCACTTTTATTCCTCTTACATATTAAATTCTTAATTACAATGAAGATGACGGATATGTAATAAATATTCAGTTAATAATTGAAATGCTTCAATTTTAATTATTAACTGAGTTGATAAGATCGATATCTTAATTTAAACTTAAGACGATCTTATCTCCCAAAGTAAATTTTGTAAAAACTCGAGAGCCGTTAGGAGGCATCATTCATTCATTTTTGTGTTTTTTTTTAAGGTCATCAACTCAAATCTTGGATTCTCAATGGCTACGAGAGAAACACTTCAAATAAAGTAGTTCGTCTTTCAGCCTCAATGGCTTTCAAGGATTGGGAAGTGATCCAGGCTTTGTATTTATAGGATATAGCTTGAACTTGAATATATTCTTTCATAATGTTTCTTTACATTCTGTTTCAAGCAAATTTTTTTATATTTTCATTGTAAATTTATTAAAAGTTAGTAAAACAGACATTGCAGTTGTTATTTATTTCATGATTCAGTTGCTACAACATTTTCATGATATAAAGTGCGTGCAAATCTGAATATCACAGAATGAATCTGCAGATTCACTTAACGACCAAAAAACATCCTGATTGAAAAATGATGGACGGAACTGGAAGAGCACGCAATCAGCATTCAGGAAAAGGCAATTTCTGGAACAGTTTTCGACGCCCATGGTGTTTAAGTCTGACTTTTTGTGTAGATTTTATTTACTTTACTTCCAAAATGGCGGATCTTTTTCTATAAATATAGAGTTGTGGACATTCCATTGGATACACCTATTCAAAAAAATAATGGATTCAATTTAACAAACATTTTGTTATTTTTTTATATATTTATTCAGTCTACTTTTGCTTTTATTTACGTCTATTTTTAACTTTCTATAGATATTTTCATTCAGACTAAATCTTTAGATCTGTATAAAAATTTACATTATATTCTACTATGAAAAAGCTCGTGTATTATTTTGTTCGACGAACTAAAGTTAGACAATAGGTAGAATTGAAAGTATATATATATATATATATATATATATATATATATATAAAATAGCTTGAAAACATTTCAAATCCTGTCAATAATCGTACAATAAATGACCTTGAACTGTAAAAATGATAATACAACAGATTCCTTTATCAATAATGTCTTTAATACGTTTTATCAATTTGTAAAAAAATATTTTTAAGCAGATTACCCCATATCCTTTAAGTGGGGATCAAAACAATTTTTAGATAATTCACACATTCTATAACGTACATAAATATTCATTCATTCATTCCTTCAATATTACATTCATTCGAATTGCGTTATAAGTTATAAATCATTCACAATACGAATATTGTTGTTCTCCTTTCACGATGTCTGTCCGTAGACCACCCATAGCTACACTTGTCACAGTCATATTTATTATGCATAGATTGCTTGTTAAATCTTAATGGATATACAAAATGTTTTGATTAATATAGAAAATAATAACGAATTTTTTTTTGACATGACTTTATTAAAAATTTTAAATGTTTGTTTGTTACGGGTATTGTATTGATTGAACTTTCGGGTTGGTTTGGTTTTCGGTTGAATTGTAAATTGTTTTAAATACTAGCGTGGATTAGTTGGATCCGTGCCTGTGGGAAGTAGTTTTTTTAGGTGCTTCAGGTATTTGAGGTTCTTTAGTATTGGCAAAGGTTGGCCAGCATTGGCCAGCATTGGCAAGTTAAATAAAAGCACAAGTGACTTTATTTACACAAAATTACACAACATCGAATATAATGAATCAAATAGTTAATAAAAATCTTAATGACAAAGTCCAATTACAATATTCTTACTATACAATTCCTACAAAGCGGTTAACAATAAATAATAGTATGGTATATAATTCTACATTTACATTACTGTAGGTAAATGCCAATATGCCTCTTAAATAAATCAGTGCACCGGAAAACATATTCTTTTAATATTAATAGTTTAAAATGATTAAGACATATTTTAAAGTAATAAATCATCATTATGAATTTCAGGATACTGCTAAATTTTCCAAATCAATAACTTAAAAATCGCGTGCTGTACCTTCGTTGTTCAATTACTTAATGTGATTGCAAAATAATACATAATTTATATTATTACAGAAATAAGAATTTTTAGAATTTTATAAAAACATCAAATTCAACGTTTTTTATATCAACGGTGCATATATTATCAAACGACTTTTCCGGTTCAAAAATGGTTAAACCCATAGACAAGAACTTAAAAGAAATCAAGACACTATAGATAATCTAGAAGTATAGAATATAATAGAGTAATATTTATTGAATTAAAATTTAAAATAAAAACTAGCTGTACAACATGAAAAAAATATTTACTTTTTTTTAATCAATCAAACTTGCAAAATGATTTTAACGCGAGCCATTACTTTCAAGATAAAGCCACACTGCCTCTAATATCCTTAAAGTATAAAAGCAACCATTAAGTGTATCAAGTCTAAGCTGTTGTTGTATATTTGTAAGTTTCGCTTTGCATAATTGATGAACACAAGTATAAATTATTACAAGACGCCGTAATAGTTACAAAGGGTGTAGTGTGTACGTGACCCTTCCTTTATGCCGCGTCTGTGGTATACATGAAACAACAATCATAAGATTCTAGAACTTAGCAACGAAGAAATAAAGGTCAGATTGGTATAAAAATATTCAATTATAAGTTTGCTGTTTGATTGTGCGGAGGCGGTAAGTGGGAGCAAGTAGCAGGAAGATCTATTATTTATCATGGAAGTTATGATTGTCTTACATTGCCTTAAGAAAATGTGCTTAGGATTGCTCAGTAGGAAAAGAAATAATTACTTCGCCTTAGGCATTACCTTGTTGAAAGGAAATTGCATATTCCTTTTGTATTTAATTAATCCGAATAAACATAAAAAAACTTCTAAGTTTATTTGGATGTAACATGCCCAATAATAAACATCCTTTGTCAATGTTTTTTAGAAATTAAAAAATAAACATGACGCTGTCATTGTGTCTGCATTGACCGCCAATACAGGGACAGTATATCTATCTCTTTTTTCGCAATGAAGTATGGCGAGACAAAATATTGGTTTGCATATCATACGCAATTAGTAAAAAGGGGAAGAGCTCTTTTAATCCCACGCTCGTGTGTATTTCCGCTTTTACGCTTTCATTTCAGAAGCAATTTATTTTGATATATTTTCTTTATTCCCCTAAAATATTTCCAGTACTTTGGTTACGTACCTTATCATGTATATTAACTCCGTATTTGTGAAGGTTTATTTTACACTAGCTGTGCCTCCACGACGCATGCGTTTAATTTAAAACTGTGTTCTTGAAGAGTCTGAGTTTTTTGTTGCGGTTATAATATCAGTTTTTATCCCCTCGTTATGACTATAAACTAATCAAATTTAGTTTAGCAATCTATAAGGCGTTTCTTGTAGCATAACAAAGGTATAGACATACTATAAGTTACAGGCATACTTTAATCAGTAAGTTACCGAAGTTCAGTAAAAAAAAAAGTATTTATATTATTATTTGCAAAGATTAGCGGGAGAAAATTAAATATATATATTCTTAGTCCATATTATATAATATCTGTTAACAGAATACTAAATATGAGTTTCGTCTCGGCAACTCCGGTAGCTGCGGTACCTGTATCTGCATAAAAAAACATACAGTAACATACAATTAATATACAATTATTGTCTCTTATTATGACAAAAATTTAATACATTTAATTCGTTTTTTAACTTTTTGTAACTTACAATAATATCTAAAGCTTCAAAAATAAGATATATTTTGACAATACAACAAGATAATACTTAATAATTAACTCAAGAAACGTTTTACAATCACTCTTCATCCTTTCCTTCATCTCTTACCTCCTCTCCACACAATTAGCAAAGTTGAACGATGTTAGACGAATACGTATCTATAGTGTAGAGAGGTACTTCCGCTTACTTCGCCAAATTTTACCTCGCCTCGAGGAACTTTGCGAGTAGTTTAGTTTAGTAGTAGAAAAAGCATTAGAATCTTGGTATATTAGAATACTTTTCAATATGCAGTACAATAATTTATTCTAAATTCATCAACAAAATAATAAAATTATTTCCAAATTCCACTATTACAAAATATATTTTTTTTAATCCAGTCACACATGTATGATAAGATACAAATATATCTAAAATATAATGTTTCAACATATAAAAGAACAGACATGTATGTCCAATTATATACCGTTCAGAATAGTTTCAGCCCAAGGGTAACCACAGGTAACAACAGGTAACTATGAAATAACCCTTAATTCCCCGCACATCACGCGTCGCCGCCGCCGGCTTTCATTGGCTGGATTGACCCTTTTAGCGTTTCTTAGAATTACGAGCACTTAGGTTTTTTTAGATCTTTCATGACTAGACTAGATTGGAATCTAGATAAAGGATACGAATGTTCTAGAAGAATTTGTGAGTTTTACATATTTACGTAATAATATTTTGTTTAGAGATAATTCGCACTGCAATAATACTGTTAGTAAAATAATAATCAAAGAAACTATTTTTATATATAGTTATACTGTTGTGAAAAGTTAGGTTAAAAGTTAGTAATAAGCCAACATAAATAAAAATCAAATTATTATATTATAAATATATGTACCTATAGGTAATATTAAAAAAATGTTTTAGAAAATATTTACAAGTATGTATAGCCCACTATGTCAAAGTTATTATATTTTATATATTATAAAAATCAAATAATTCGAGCAGGGACTTGAACCCGCGATCTTGGGAAAAACGTCCTTTCACTCTACTAATTGAGCTACCGACTCGATACCCGCACCGATAGTGTTCAGCGAAGTGGTTAGCGATGTGGTAGCTCAATCGGAAGGGCAACGGGACTGTCTTGCTCGTATCGATTTATTTATCATTATATATTTATTTAAAATATATATTTCATTGTTAATTGGTTTCAGTACGAACATGTCATACCTGTCACAACTCGTAACGCAGACTAGTTTTTCCTATTTAAAAAAAGTGTACCGAGACGTCATTCCATCCGCTTCTATCTAATTAATATGAATAAATATGTAAACCACAAATATCAATGCCTTATCTTGTTGTATGATAACAAAATTATTAGGCTTTGGCTTAAATTTTAATATTTTATGAGTACTACAAAAAAAAAATTAGTTAAATTTTATTTTGAATGTAATGTTCCTATTACATACAAAATACTAAATATTATAATTATATACGATATTTTTTTAAATATGTTTTTCTAATATTTTATCTTTGATTATTATTTATATTTTTCAAAATCACTAGTCTTAATATACCTGGCTAAAACAGAGTATAATAATTTATTACATTTTTAATTTAATACATTTAATATGGTTTCGAAGTTTTCACGCTTAAACTGGTCAGACAGACAGTTTAATTCAATTTATGTGTATAGATAATGACTCAAATGGACAACATTTTTGGCTAAATATCAAGCAGTCTACTACAGGAATTTATAATAAATCTATATCAAGTAGAAGTTATACGACACGATAAGGACAATTGAAATACTTAAAGGTTACAAAACAATGTAACATTTAAATAACTTTCATTTTAAGGTCCTTGTTTCATTTATTTATTGACCAGCAGACTTACCATGAACTCTTATAGCAATATTACAATAATATTACTTTAGAATTCATCCTGAAAGTAATGTTAATTTAATTAATATTTCGATAACAAGTTTTGAAGACGTCATTCTAAATCATTCATTCTTTTACTATAAGACACATTATTCACTCGTACCGTGAAGTGTTTAATATAATGTCATAATATTTGAAATATTAATGTAATATGGTTTTTATGTTAAATTTAAGGACATGACATTTAACTGAACATTTCAGGAAAGTATTCATAACTTTACGTCACTAGTTAGGAATAAAAAATATTGTATTATACTCAAGATACGACTCAAAGTAATAATATTGTAATATTGCAACGAAACTTAAACTATGATAGTTTTTAAGAGATCAAGTAAGCCTTTATAGCCATATGTATGTGTGTAATGTAAGCCAATCTATGCGTTCTGAAACAGTCCTCAGAATCCATTTAAATAATTACATCCATTAATTTCGATAGTGATAGGTACTAAATAAATGTGCGTTTATTGTTTGTTTGAATGCATTTGACTATAATATCATTGTTTCTGCTTGTATGTGTTGTATCAAAATCCTTGTATTAAAAAATAAACCCTTCAATTAAAAAAAAAGAGTCGAGGTTAATATTGACTGTCAAATGTCAATCTAATTAAGTTCATTTTTATTAATTTATATGTATATTGTCAAATATACAATGCTTAAATATGTAATTAGGTAATTAAATCCAACACGGCTATATTTAACACAAATTATAATTATATAATTGAAACGTTATAAAATGAATATTCAACCTGATATTAAGACAATGTGCGATCTTTGCACCATCGTAATATAATAGATAAAGTACTCTTTATTATATTTGATATGAAAAAAAACAACTCGATAGTTAATATTTAAACTATTATATCTTATTCACAAAAACAAACCATTAAAATGTAATGTATGTCATTACGAGATAAATCTAGAATATGATAAACTGCTAATGTAATTCTTTACCTACATTAAGTTCATGTATATGCGAAGTAATATTTTCTATATATCCCACACTAAGTAGAATGAATGATGACTCCTGGTGCTGCTGATGATGGAGGGACACGGTAAGTCAATCAATGAACTATAAACAGAACTAAATCACCTCTAGTTGTGTACAAAAACATAATGAGAGGCTCGAGTCATAAGCTTAGAGCGTATGATACTTATAAAAGCTCTTAATGAAAATTTTTTCAGTGCTTGAGCCGGAATATGATTGGAGTAAATCTGATACTAAGGCTTTACTACCTTCAATATGAATTAAGAGCGTTTATCACGTTTTAAATTATATATAATATGTGTAAATTAGTCAGGTCAAAGTATCAAAATGTGTATGTTTGACTATAGTAAGCGAATATGTTTGTGTTAGTGAATTTTGCACCAAAATATCTTAAATTAAATACCAAACGCGATACACGCATTCAATGTAATTAAAATTTAATACTATTAAGTTATACAAATCTGAGAATCGGAATCGTCAATTGATTGGAATTTTAATTTGAAGGTGTTGAATATGAATGACGTAAGTATCAACCAAATAAATGGTATGAAAATGATGGTAGATTCCAATCGCTTCATCTCTTGACTTAGACGTGTAAAGCCCAGTGTCGGTCAAGAGGCCAGAGGACAGTTATCGTATTTACGAGCGTACGCGGGGTCACTATTGTAGAGCAGTTTATTCACACTTAACACCTTATTATATATTTGGATATCTTGCTATTTAAATTTATAACATCTTTTAGTTGATGGGACTGACAAGATTTAAAGAAAATAACTGGCACTTAAGGCCTTTAATGTTTCCTTATTAATTGTTAATAACCCCGGGTTAGAAAAAAGGTACATGTACAATATTTGTGAAATTTCATAACAAACATATACCATTTTTATTTTAACATTACATTTTAATTCGGAGTTCATCAGAGATTTATTCAAAACTACCCACACTTGTGAATAACTCGGCATACACAAAATTCTTCCTAACTTGTATGATCTTCACGCACGGAATGCCACCTAAATTCATGGTGTCATAACACAACCAAGCTGTCTAATGTCTAAAGAGAACAATGCACGGATCCCTGCAAGCTAACCAAAACATAAGTGTACTAGGAGCCTACTCACATCCCCTATCTGGAAGCTAAGAATCGCGCCTTTCCAAGGACCTTTGACAAAGTAATGACGGTGTAGACAAAGGCAACCCCCACCCCCGCCTCACCTCCTGAAGGGAAACTTCGCAAGGGTATCTATGTCGCGAGAGAATAAGGAATTGTTGAGGATACAAAGATTTTTTGCTCCGATATTTGTATAGGACCGAATATGTATTATGGAACGGTTGAATTTATATTAAAGGGACTTAGAGAAATATATTATCCTTGACACACATTTCTTATTCCTACAGACCAACCATTACATACTTGATTATAAAAATATATTTTATTCTGCCAAAACTGTCCGTTTGAATTGAACATAAGGTACTCGTATATGTTTGAATAGAAGATAAGGTATACTCGTATAATGTTAAAGGCAGTTAACAAGCAAGAAAAACAATATAAAAAAGTTAAGCTACACTAGACTAGATTCGAATTTAATATATATATATAATATTACTTTAAAATTTTCTTTGAAAATCCTAAAATTCCTTTTAAGACACTATAAATAGTTACCCTACTCGCCGCCATTATAGATCGCACGTTTTGATTCAGAGCTGCAGCGTGCACGAGGACTCGTGGAGTCCTCGTGGTCACCCTACCGAATGAAGCCTTAGCAAATACTGCGATTAAAAATAAGATAATATGCAAATTTTCCTCTTTTAAAATTGCGGGAGGAAATTTATTTTTTTTCAAATCTCCCGAGTGTTGATTTAACCAAGTTTTTTTATTGCCTTGTGCCAAAGAGACATTTAAACTTCTTTATATCCTTCATTTCTTCCTTTATCTTTTGTCCTTTCTAAATATATTTTTCTATGAAACACATGAAGATAGATATCATCTACAATCAACCGAGTAAATTGGAATTGGAATAACTAAGTTATCTAACTTTGGCCGCCGCATTGTCGCGCTGAATTTGTAACTTTATCTCATGCATTTGGAAGTAGAAGTCCTTTTCTCAGAAAAATATATTTATATGTTTGTAAAAATTACAATCCTGAAATAAAATCAATTTAGGTACTGAATATCACTTGGAATCGCTGCCTGAAGTCACTTTAGAGTAATGTATGTTGCTAACAACTCTGAAATTCAAAACAATTCACGCACAATTTCAGCTTTGTATAGAAACAAGGGTGACAACCCTTTTGAAACATTCCTTCCCTCTTGGCGATGATCTTCAAAAACCTACAAAAAACTGATGCGTAAATCAGGCTTATTTTGAAACACTAGATCTATTAAACAATTTCAGACCTTACTTCTTAGATGTAGAGTTAATTTTACAATAGCAATGATTTTCTACACATGACTTGACAAATGTACGAAGGGGACGTATGATGCTAAATCATCTGGCGCTGTCTGAGCAGAGCGTTGTGGTTTTAAAGTGGCAGTTGAGCGAAGTGAGAACTATGTATATACAAGAGAACTGTGTAGTACCTGACAGATAACACAAAAAAATTGCTTTATTCAGTAAGAACAAACATATTTTTTATTAATAATAATTATTAATATATATAATTAAGTCTTTAATGAATTATTTTTATTTCAATTGAGTTTTCTCGCTGAGGTGTCTGTTCTCAGGCGTCAATTACCTAGAGTATAATAAATTATATTAATAATATTTTTGTGTTTAGTTCTTGTGATAATTATAATTTAAAAAAAATATGGACTTATTTAATAATAATTTAGATAAATATGTATCATTACTTAAATGTAATATTGTCTTAAACTTAAAGTTTGAGCGATTTTATTTTCCTTTGTCTAAACTTATTTAGGTAATACTTTACTGGCATTTTTTTTTTGTGATTTTTATTATAAATTGATGCTGTTTGTTTTACCAATAAAGTATAATAAAATTATATTTACATATCAACGCTAGTAAATAACTAAGCACCATAAATAAACCACATCAAATTGCCATGTTACACGCTAATTATTTATAAGTGTGGCATGCCACGTCTGCAGAGCGAATAGTCTTACATTGCAACGGAGAAGAACCGTTCGTTCGCAATTATGAAATAAGGGACGGTCATTGACATTACTCACGATTCACTCATTGAAGAGTATTGATTTATGATACGCGGTTATTATTTGGTAATATTTTTTTTATAGTTGGCAGAATTGATTAATAAAAATAACTGACATACGAAAAATATATAATAAATATTCCTTTTTTGCCACATCTGTTGTTATTAATATAATAATTATTTATTAACTAAATAGCAACAAGATTAACAGTCTTTAGTATTTAAGTACCTTTGTTTAAATCATTCTATGTATATAAAATATAATTTAGCTAGTGTCTAGACTCCACCATAAACTAAATGTTATTACTTGTTTGTCAGCGCGTCTGTGACAAATAATACAAATAGTAAAAGTTTTCGAACGTTTGCATTTCAAATGTGTTCTCTATAAATAAATATTGTTATAAATGAATAAACTAACTATAAAACATATATATATATATATATTAACAGTACATATTAATAGCTTTCAATATAATAAAGTTTTTCAAGGTCAACGTCCTTACGTTTTTTAATCGTCTCATTGTCCAGCATCAGTGAAGTTATGACGGTACAGAACCAGTTGAGATTTTATCATGAAGCTTATTTCGTCAACTTAACGGGTCTGAGTTACGTAACTCATACTTTTTGCTTGTTTTAATAACTGTTTGTGTACTTATAACTCCAATTCCACTAATGCCCCCATTTCATTATACAATTTAAGTTAAAAAACACATCGAAATAGATGAGGTCCATAGCAGTTTAGAAAAGTTTGTACAAATATACTTATTACTATAGTGTAATTAATATAACTATTAAAATTTACGTAAGTATAGTTCATTACATACTAGAAGAGTAAATTTAGTCGACATATATATTCAAAAATCATAAAACTAACCCCTACCCAATGTTTCTTTGAAAGCACAGACGCCTACATCACACAGTATTTCAATATCGAAATTCGCAAAACTAGGTCGTAACAAGATGAGATTCGGACACGCGAGCTCTGAACTAATGATACGGACACACGGACAGCTTATAAATTACATTATAATAAACATTATTATATATATATTTATATATAAATGTTACGTGCTCTACCATTGTAACATACTTTCATTTAAACAGCACATTGAAAATTACAATAATTTGATAAAGTAATGCTTTAAATGTTAATTTAAAATGATTCTTGGTACGTTTCTTTTTCTTTCAGATGCTATTTAAGTGTTAATAATTGATTTGGTAATGTAGAGCGGTCGTCATTTCTTACACTTTCTATACTCTACCTCTGATCCCGGCGGAGTTTTTCAATATACTTGAATTCCTTAGTTTTTCAGTTTTTTACATAAAACGAATGAAGAAACATTCAAAAATAACCAAATCAGTATTGTAATTTCATTTACCTGAAAATTACATTTTTTTATTTAAAACTTTTGTCATAATTTCGGGTTCTGGTAGAGATTGATTTTTATCACTGTAACTTTTTGTTAAATAAATGTTAAATTTAAGTCTTCATTCATATCATGTCTGATATATATTTTGTAAGCAAAAAAAAAATTAGCCATTACAATATTTATAAATGTAATAAATAAAGAAGCTGTCGTATAATACCGTATCGCTAAATTGGTAAAGCGACGGAACGGTTTCCCAGAGGTCGCGGGATCGAATTCTATGGAGAAATTTTTCCTTTCATACTTGTTTACTTATAAACTTTAAAATACTAAGTTCACCAAATCTATGATATTATATTACTTATAATAAATAATGTTTTTGTAATAATTATTCAATGTCTTATAAGCATGTAATAATTATTCAATGTCTTATAAGCATGTAATAATTATTCAAGTTATTGAGATTTTCAATTAATATTTATAAAAACTGAATATCCAGAATGAAAATGGTATTTCTACATAACTCAGGAGTGCAATATTATGATGACTTCCTAAACGTGAGTAACCTTCTGATTACGTGTTGCTGGGATGAGATGTAACCGCGAACGAAAATATTATGGGTAATAAATGTCTGTTACCTTCCGTGTATTATGACTGAGTGCTTGAGCCTTATGGTGTTATATATATATATATATATATATATTGGTTTATTTTTTAATAGGAAATAGACATAAGACGGTGTAAACCATAAAACCTATCAATTAATCTAAAAATATATATTTGTTTTCGAAAATATCTAAACAAATATGTATAGCCATGTCAAGCGTACTCTAATTAAAATAAATATAGAATGAAACATAAACCGATACGGGCAGGGATTCAAACCTGTGACCACTGGAAAACCGTCCCGTCGCTCTACCAATTGAGCTGTCGTATCGTTATCTTAAATATATAGTTTTACTATTTTGTTTTAAATATAGGAATATATCAACACATTATTTTTAATGCTTTTAGTTGTTTTGTTCATCAGGTTAGCTGATAGAGAATCGTAGCGTGAAGTCCATTCTTTTCGTCTATAAAGATTAAATCAAAAGAAAAAGATACAGAACATTATAAATGTTATTTTATAATTAATATCTTTCCCTTGTTTCATGGTGTAACACTATATTTGGTTTTCTAAGTGGGTCAGGTGTGTAGGCTCCTAGCACCAATAATATGGTAATCGAAACATAATATTGAAGCTTCAGGATACACGCTGAAATATGCATTGTTTTCAGTAGTTGAACTAACATTGTAGAATATTGTGTTTCTATGTACTGAATTTAAATTTTGAATTATAACGATGGTTTTAATATAAATAGGCAGTATTTTTAAAATATAAAAAATATAAATGGCAATGGAATATGTTTTTTTTTTCTCTTAAAACTTAGTTTAGAAGTGAACTTCATTTATTATAGTTGTAATTTGAAAGTCGATGAATCTTAAATGTGTCATGACAAAGTGACAAACAAATGTATACATATATATACAGCAACGCATGCGTTTTACGTTTGAATAACGTTTTACGTTTGAATAATAATTGATTGCGTTGATCATCAAACATTGCTATGCAAACTTAACCACTACTCGCAGACTCGCTCCATACCATGCCGCATACATCCCGTAGGCAGATACCTCGCAGATACCCCGTATACACCCCGCACAAACTCCGCAAACACGCCGCATACACGCTGCAAGCACCCCGCACATGTAAACGTACAAACATACAAACTTTACCTCTTTATAATATCAGTATAAACTAAGATTAAAATAGGAGATTTTTCATAGTTAAAGTTTATATGGAAAAGGAGTGCTGAAAGCTCAAAATCTATTATAAATTCGTAATGAGTAAGTTCTTTGTATACTTTCACACGTATCAATGTTAGGTATCTATCTAGTCTGATGTCTAATATGATAAGACAATACTATAAGAATACGATAGTACTATAAGATTGTCACCTGGCGCAATAAATAAAAAAATATTATATATATTGAATTTCTCAGTATTGTGTTAGGAACAATATAAATTTAACTTACACTTTAGCCTCAGCAACACGTGGTCAATTATCCTATTAAGTTTTAGCTTATATGAAACGTTTGAGCTTTAAAAAACGTCTATTAGATACTTACTCAATCGAGTCAACAAATTCGCTTGAATCTAAGTATTTTTTTTATATATACATATATACTATATACAATAGGCGATACATTAGTGAATTTTAATTAATTCTGATTTATTGATTTATTAGGTATAAGTGATTTGATTCAATGTCGTAGTTGGAAAACTTTTGAATCGTTTAATAATATAGAATTTGAATCGACGTTGACTGGATCCGGTGAAGTCTAAGTAATTGAATTTAAAGTTTTTTGAAATTATTTTATAGGATAGGACACACAGGGCCTGTGGATACCTATCTAAATACCTACGATAATAGCACTTATAAAACTATATTGCATTGTAGTTATACTGCTTTAGTTATTATATTACTATTTAATTAAAATTGTGAAATTTATTATTTGTATATATATACATTAATAGACCTAAGATTATATATATTTTTTTGGTATAGTATAATGAGATATTTAACAATAACCAATCTTTTTTAAATTTAAATTTAAATTGAAATTCCAACCCAAAATAAATAATGAGCTCGGTGTAGACAACGCCTAGTCTGGGAGGTTCGTGAGCTACCTCTATTACCTGTTTAATAGGACCCTTAGAAGGTACGAGACCATTTCTGAGTACTGACCTAACGTTTCTTTCACCGCAGTGGTTAACTTTAATGACCTACGAGGAACCTTAGCGGACCTCGTTCGAAATTATTATGATGGAACGTTATGGACCCTGAATTAGCTCGAAATATTTTTGCGTGTATGAAATATTTATTTACCCTTATGCTTCCATCGTCTGGAACAATCATCCAATCTGAAAACAGAGATTTTTAATATTAAAATAAAATAAAAACAGACAAAGTTTGTATATTTCGCAATATTAAAATGTGTTCGAGCTATTTGATAGTCTCGTGTTTTATTACAAAGGTCGTTTAATCCTACGGGAACGATAACGACAACGTAACGATACGATATTGTACAAACCGTTTGTGAATTCCCCTTACGATAATACGTGTATTCTCCCGCGTTGTTAAATATATTTGAGTTATATTATACGTGAAGCAAAAGACTACATTTCTCTTTTTACGAAATATACCAAACAGGATTATGAAATTTTGGTACAGTTAAACTTTATATGGAACAATGCAGAAAAGTATTTTTTCAATATAATAATGAACTTTCAATACAATAAATTCATAAAAACATTACACACACTTCAATTTGATACATTACACACACTACTTCATCGCTTACGTTGACACTGGCAAGTGTTAAAAAGATCACAGAGTAAAAATAAAAAAATAGATATAGACCACTACTTTTATTTATTATTTTGATATTGTTTTGATTTGAAATTTCGTCGGTTATAAGTCATTTCATTATTCCCATATACATATAAAAAATAATTCAGAGTATTTTAATCTCATTAATTATCAACTTATTTAATAATGAAAATTTAATTAAACATCGAAATATAAACTAAGTGAAATAATATATATTTATTTATTAAATGTGAAACCAGCGTGACGTAAAATATTACCTTATATATAAATTATACATAAGTTTTAATAGTATACATCGACGGTTAAAGATTAACTCGTCAAGTGTATTAAAAAAATTAACTATCATAAAATATGAAACAAAAAAATAAATAAATATGTATAATTAAAAATCAACCAAATTTTTTTTAATGTTTATTCTTTAAATATTTTTCGTAATACATAACTATTAAGTACGGAGTCAGGGTCATCATATCCCCGTGGACTAATGGCTAACCGTGCCGTCTACATCATACGCTCGAATCCCATGGGGACTTCTATATTCAATATTCAATATTTTGTTTGTATAATACAATACATGTTAATTGCTAAAATATCAGTTATTGGCGCAGTACTCGCAACTCCTAAGCCTAGCAACGCCTAGCAACACCTAGCAACACCTAGCAACACTATGGCGCTAGTGGTCGCTGTTCGATCCCCACACTAAAATAATATTTGTAATCAATTTATCTTCTAGGGTCTGGATGGTGTTGTATTTACAAAAAAAAAGTAAATGTATGTATATTTGTTGTCTAGTACCCATAGTACAAATTTTAGCTTAGGGCTGGAATCTCCGAATCTTTATTTTTATTATACACCAAAATTTACTAACCAAATATCTATTTTTAATTCCAATAAAATCGGCATTTTCCAACCAAATTGAAACAAAATTTAACAGCTTAACCAACTATTTGTATATTTACGAGGTAGATGAATGTCAACTACTGCATTATTAACAACAAACCACTTTAAGACAACAAAATTTAAAACGACGACAGAACATTGCTTTGCTATTAGCACACAACATTTCAAATTGACGGTTTAATTCAATTAATTCAATTAGCTAGTCAAATAAATTGATCTAAGCTAGATAAATGCAACGCCTGTTGTTGAAATAGCTTACACCCGCTCGACATAAAATAACGTGCTTGTATGTCAGTTATACCTTACTTTATAAAAATATCTTTATATTTATACGTTACTGAATCGTGATAGCTATACATATACACATATATTTTTTTGCACACTGCCACACTGCGAGTCCGCCATGTTTCGAAGTCATTAAGTAAGAACCCCGAAGGGGTTGGAAATTAGTCGGGCAAATTCCGATATAATTCACGTGAATACAACTGGGTTATTTCTGTATATATATTATATATAATAACAATATAATTGACAGATATACAGAATTCAGGAGTCGGTAGGAAATATTGAAATATGTAACAAAATGAGAGGCTTCAAAGGCAAGTTCTTGGCTTCGAATTTGTGTCCTGGTTTTGATGCCCAATTCTGACTATAATCCTGGTCTGCAGCAGTATAGCATTCATAGGTCTGCAGCAGTATAGCATTCGAAGTATTGAATGCTATACTTACCATAAAATAAGACGCCATTTTGATTACAATATTCCATTTTTAACACATCTGTAAAGCCATTACGTCCAAAAGCCTCTGGTTGTTATTGTTTCGTTCAGAATTCAAATTGCGTGTCACCGTCTGATAGACGTTTTAGTCTAATTGCCTGCGGGTACACTCAATGAGCCTGTACTTCAACAACGCAAATGAAATAGATTACTGCTAGCCTTTACATATAACTAATATTACTTTATTAACCGGACCTTTGGATATCTGTTGGAGAAATGTATATAACCTTTTTCGTTTGAACTTTGTGCTATAATATTAGTACTTTGAAATAATAATTTTATGTCACATTTTAAATGTATCTGTGTAATCTGTATATAAAAATATAAAGTGAGTTTAATATTTCCCTGTCAAATTTATATCTAAGCCAAATTGTGTCTGAACTCAAATGTTAAATGACGGCGCCATTCTCTAGGGGTCTGAAATCATTAAGAAGAAAGTAATTATTCACTGAAAACAAGAGAAATGTTTTTTATTATTTATAACGATATTATAAATATGTATACCTAAAATTCTCTTGAAACTACATTATGATCTGAATATTATTTTTATTATTAGATAATACTTTGATAATAAATTATCATAAATATTTTTCTAATCTGTTAATCTAAATCCTAAACAGATAATTTGTTTATTATATTATTTGTATGTTAATATAAAATGTCTACGTCTTGCTTTAATAACAATTTATATATCTGTAAGAAAGTACTTATGTCCACATTTCACTATACGATCTAAACCATACGATTTGACCTTGAGAAATCGCTCTCTCCGCCAATCAGAGAAGCACTAACTCCCTTAGAGCCATTTTACAATGCGATGCGATGTGCGCTAGTTGAGATAGTGGCTCAGATCGTATAATTAAATGAGAGCTTAAGGAATTAAAAAAAAAATACCTACATTGTATATTTTTTTGAAAGTAATTTCCGTCACAGACCCCTAAATAATTTTTTATCTGATTATCTGCAATTCAGGAATAAAAATACGGGAAGTAATACTGAGATTAGTCCTAATTAATTATTAGGGATAGATGATAGGTCTTTTTTTTTGGGAAATCTCATTTTGGAAAAAAAAAGCAAATACTTATTGCTTTTGTTATAATTATAGCAAGACTTGAAATATAGGAAAACTGTATAAAAACTGTATATCATGTAAGAGTTTTATTATTAAAGAAGCTTTTAGGTTTTTCTACCGATTATAAAAAGTTCAAATTTGTCTTTCTTACGTATTTTTTTCTTATTAACTTTTTACCACCATTTAAAAAGGAAATACTTGCTTTAAGCTTGTGTTTAATTAAGTTAGCTACCAATTAGGGTTTCAAGGAAGGTTGCAGGGCTTCCAACGAGATTACTGCGAGCGGGTCTGCAATAGAACTCTTTATAATGCGCCAGTCATGCACCTTTAAATAAAAGCTTTTAAGGACACAAAACTGAAAATAATTACAATTTCACGTTGACATAAAGGGAAACAAGATTACAAAGATATTTTTTTATAAAGCCAACACAAGAACACATATTCGTCGCTCATCTGCGCAAACTTTTTTACACAATTCATTTTCTAAAACCATTATAATACCAAGATAATAAATGCCAAGATGGCGTCATTACGTTCTTCTTGCGGTCGAATAGCGGCCTAAAATAGACACATACTAGCGTAATAAGTGGCTTACTCTTGGAAAATAATTTTATATCATAAAAGTACTATTAAATAAAGAACTATAAAATGGTTGCGGTAGGGAAGAAAATAAATTACAATATCAATCGATAATAGCGTCGACAAGGTTGTATACGCCATTTTGTTCTCTTTTTCATCGGCTCCGATCCGTGAATTATGTTTTGAAATTATATTATTTCTGAGGTTAAATCATCCCACTGATAAAATAATGCGCCCATTTCATTATACAATCAAAGCGACACTATTTCAACTAACGTACGTCGCATCGCATTGTGAAATTACTGTTAGTGAGTTAGTGCTCCTCTCTGATTGGTGGATACGCCTCGCTATTTTTCAAGGTCCAATAGTGTGACCTAAATCGTACAATGAAATGGGAACATAAGACGCATTTTACAATACAACTTTGTATTTGAATGGCCGCTGGTCAAGTCTAGTACGTGATATATTTAGCTTTTTTTTCGAAATTACCTTTTATTTTCCGATGACACAAATTGCCTCACATTCCTTATTATTAAATTACGATACACCACCTATGGTCTGTCAGATATAATTCATGCCTCTGGCAAAAAAGTTTTGCCTTGCTGGCTTGATTATTTTAGTTTTTCTTAAACTTGTTCTTATCGGAGTATAATATATTATTAAATTAGTGATATTTTATCCATATAGATAAATTATAATCTAATCTAATTTAAATGTATCTTTATAATAATAATATCAGAATTACCTTTATTTCTAGGTCTGTTAGTAATAACTACCGACTGTGGCGGTGACGGAGTGGTAACACGGTTAAATTAACTATATTGTATAATGGACAGTCAGTTAAACCACCAAAAATATGAAACTGGCAACATTTTAGAAAATAATTTAAACATTATATGTTAATAAATGCATAAATATGATACAAAAATAGTTGCTGAATAATCGAGTAATTTATAAAATCATATTAAGATTACGCTGCTGCATAATTTCTTCAAAGGCGTCCATAAGATGGAGCACTGGAATAAAATATGTAGCTTGAATGTAAAATATCTTCGCGTAAGAATCCCGCTTGAAAGAAAAGAAACAGACATATCAACGTAAGTGGTGAGCTTTCCGTTTTTATGACTAGCTTTACGTAAATTTTCATATCTCGTATTCTGCATGTATTTGTTTTGTTCCGAATACTACAGTTTACGTAGCCTCCTTTATAATTAAGGGAGGCACGCGTCGTACACCACGAGGTTAAGTACCCAAGTGTCATACCTTACAGAATATAAAACACTTTCAAACGAGTAACATCCTTAAGATTTCTAAAATAGGGTCTAAAATCCGGTAACTTATTATTCAGTTTATTGTCCTCACAGTTACGTTTATGTTTTTGGGTGGAATGTGTTTTGTTCTTTCAGTACTTAAAGAAGGAATCAAAAAGAAAAAAAATAGTATTATTCTCGATTATTAGATTGAAAAATCATAAAAACAATACCAAATAACGAGGACTGATTGACGCAGTGGTTGTTATTTCGATGTAACAGTTGAAAAGTAATTGTAATGCTAATATGAGTGTATTTATGAAAATAAACAGTGTATGTATGTTTATCTGTTTTACAAATTGGCGCTACATTGCGTTGTATGGAAATATCTGATTATAATTTATATTTATTGATTAATTCATACATTGAATTGAAATCAATATATAATAATTATACATTATTACACTACTCTCTCGTATATAACAGTAATGTTTTGTGAATAGTTCAAGTTCCTTTTAAGCCCGCTCTACTAACCATCCAGTATCCGGGACACGTTAGCAATTACACTTTTACGTCTAAATCTTAATAGCATCTAGATTAGACTTTCTATACATATAATAACACATTACACAGGACAAATCTGTATTAACATTTTAAAGTATATGTAACACAGATTATAAGCATTTTAATACTCAAAATTGTATTCTATATCCTGCCTGTTTATCTGTTTGTTCAAACCTGCTTGACTGATTTTGATTAAATTTGAAGTGATGATCTAATATTTTTAAGTAAATTCACAGATGAGCTAAATGGGACTACATTTGTAATAAACCTAAAAATGTTCGAAACTGTCTATAGACATGTAGTGGAATTGCGAGAGCGACGGGACGGTTTCCCGGAGGTCGCAGGTTCGATTACGTGCCCGTGTCGATTTATTTTTCATTTAATGAGAACTTGAAAATCCACGGATATTTAACCTTTTTCTACCTACAGGGAGGGGCCGTTGAAAAATATCAATGCTTCTATCGTTATTTGTTAAACAAAAAAGATGTATCACGTCAGTCTGTCTATTGAACAAACACACGCTTTTTGTAGTTAAATATTTTCTAGTATCTAGATAATTGAATGTCTGTTAATCACGCCCCAATAACCAATGTCTTGCCTGAGACCACATCCGGGTGAACCGACGGATATACGGACCACACTTCATTAATCAAAGTATATATATTGCGCAAATAATGTGTTATTTGTGTTGTGCAACTTTAAAAAAAATACACCAAACAATTTCCCATCATCATCATCGACATCATCATCATCTCCCTGCCCTTATCCTACATCAAGGATGTCGCAGATATTTTTTTCTTCCATACTTCCTTATCAAATCTCTTTACAGACTCCTTTCCTCTCCATATCCACTTTCATCCTACAATCCTTCAATCCTTCCATCTTCTGTTCTATTTTGCCTCTTCCCTTGCATCCCTCAACTTCTATATCTAATATTGTTCTCATAAAATATTATCATCCCTCCTCATGACATCACTGACTGGCACTGGTCGTAACTCCAACTATTGTGCCGGTGGTAGCGGGTTCGATCCCCACTCTAGAGGCGAAGCTTCTTAGTATTCCATGGATACTCCGCGCGGGTGCCGGGCCTCTCTTACTAACTCTTTGTTAGTAAAACTTGTATTTCTAGTATCTTGGTACTGTTTATGTCTTATATGGATTTATTTAAAGAAAAATAGTTTGTGTGTTTATCAGTTGTCTAGAAGGCTGGATTGCGTTGTGTTGATTTTTCCGAAAAAATATTAATTTATCATTATTATTAATAGTGCAAATTATACTGCCAATAAATGTAGCTTATTTTTGGGAATGAATACCAATCCTACTTGGTTTATTCATATTTACATATATATGTAAATATGAATTACATCCAAAATCCAGTAATTTCAATATTCAAAAATAAAAAACTTAATATAAATAACCTTCAGATGGAACGTAATATAATATATAATTATTTGTATTTCTAAAAGTTAATTATCAGCTATGCTATAAAATAAAATTTATTATATATTTTATGACCTAAATAATAACAGCGAATATAAACAATTAATAAAATTATTACGACTACGAACTAATTATATAACCTAGGGCATACTTATAAAACATATTCCAGTACCACTAGTACGACTTTTAATAATACGAGACGTTGATAGTTTTCGAGCATTTACTAAACGAGTTCTTAAAAAAATGTACGATAATAACTCTCGCAAACAAGATTTCATATCGTGACTGTTCGTAAACTCTCAACGTTTCGTAACGTCAAAACTCGTACCAGATCGAAAAAAAAAATATTTCCATATCAATGAATTCTTGTTAATATTGAACAAAAAGCTCTACCCTGCCTCAAAATACACTCAAGCCGGCCTCTTTGAAGTCAGAACAATACATATAAATAATGTATTATGAAATAATTAACATTCAGACGGCTGTTTTATTTTCTTAATTATGTTACAAAATAATTAAAATGAAAAATGAATAAACTATATATAAATTAAATGTATTATATGTACTGTTAGAGTATTTTGTTATTTTTAAATACGACTATTTTGTCGCGTGTCTAAAGTCACATTAATAAAGCGGTCACAATCAATAACAATGCAATGAACAAAATGGCTCAAGGAACCAACAATAGAGTGAAGAGTTCCCGTGGGATCAGCCATCTTCAGTACGGGAACAATTAAAGAACAATACATCCATTGACTTATTTCAAGGAAATATGATGGCTGAGTTTGTGAAATCGACAAATCGCTCAATTATTACCCACACATATACATACATGAAAAAAACTACAATAGAAACGAAATCTCAAACCATATTGCTTAAATTCGTAAATTCTGACATTTATCACATAAATATTTAAACAATAAAAAATCTGAAACATATATGCCTACATAAAAATGATTTAGTTTGAAATTTTATAGTAACTTTTTAATTCCTGCTGGAACGGATAAGGAAAAAATTGCAGCTTTTTTGTGACTGTTTTGAGTCTTTATGTGGCATCATATCTCATATTAGACAGATTTAAAAGCTTTGTTTTAATGTGTTATTATTAATTAATATAAATTCAAATATTCAAATACGAGCTTAAAACAAGGAATAGTATGATAAATTATTGGTATCTTAAATAGGAATAATAAAATGTATATACCTATATATCTACCAGTATTAACTAATTTTCATAAGTGTTTGTCTTTAAGCCTGTGGCTTTAATTTGAAAAGTTGGGTAACAAACAACTCGTAAATCTAAGAAACGCTCTTAAAGAAGTCAATACGATTTACAATATGTTTTACATCCCGCTATAACCATTGCTCTGTAATACGAGCTTATTATATTATATTATAATACTACATGAGAAATACCTACTAGGGTTTTAATCTTAGTGATTTGGCTATTAATTAGGTTTACATGAAACCTGAGAATCATTTAAATATTTTCACTACAATTTTTTTATCATTTCAGTGGTACAGAAATGTGTAAGAATTAATTGTTTTATTTTAAAAGTCTTTAGTGTGAATTTGCCTTTTATTCCTACAAAAGTCCATGAATAGTTACATAATAATGTATCTTTTAATTCGTATTTTTTATTCTCAAAATGGCTGTATTTCTTCTGCAGTCCTACCATGAACTCTTAAAAATTATCATAGTTTTAAAAAGTTATGTTGCAATATTAAAATAATATTACAAATATCAAAACACTTCATGGTACGAGTTAATAATGTGTCCTATAGTAAAAGAATTAATGATTTATGATGACGTCATCAAAACTTGTTATCGAAACATTATTAAAGTAATATCACTTTTAGTACAAATTCGTAAGTAAGATTACTGTAATATTGCTATAAGAGTTTACGCTGGACCTGTTGTTTATTTAGCTAACTATTATTATTAGGTAGGTATAAAAAACATTTAAATTATTTGAGTATTTTGGTGGTTTGATAATGTTATCTGTAACCGGTAGTGTCATTAATTCATTATCTTGTCTAGTTACGTAAGATAGGGATCGCCATTTTGTTTATTCAAACATTTGTGAAATTATATTGTTTTGTTTTCATAAATTATCGCTGAATATTGGGTATCAGTTTTCAGTGATATTTGAGACAAATTGTACAAGCAAGCCAAATCTATCTTTGAAATTGTTAGCGATCTCATGAAAATAGATTTGTTTATAAATGACGCCATTTTGTCGTCATGGTAATTTGACGAGAAACTCAAAAAAAAAATTGTTTGCAGTATTCTTTTGAAGATTATTTTTATTAAAAAAAAAAGTAACACCTAAGCCCTTAATGTGTTTTATTTAAATTGCCAATAACCCCGAGATAAAAAATATGTTTTTGTCCGAAATTTGTAAATTCATCTCTCAAATTACCTTCACTCTCATATACCCCATATTACCATTACCTTTATTTATGGAAACTTCTTAATAAAATCAATGAAATATGTAACATTTTAATGAAAGGTAGGTAGGTAAGTGGCCGCTGTATCTAGCGGCAGAGGTTCGTACCAAAAACAAAGGTGAGAAACGCAATTGTACAAACATACGGACCGACATTCCACTAGCCGGGTACTTGAACTTTGCTTCGTACAGTTAGCAAAAAAAAGAATAATTTTGAATTATATAAATGGATTAACACCGTTATTGTCTACATTTTAAGACCATTGCTTATTGTTACAGGGTTTTTACTAGTTTTTAAAGCATTACTTTTTTTTTTTTTAGAGTATTGTAAAAGGAATATAAAATAAAATGTGTTAATAAAAGACGACCGTTCTATTTTAAAATAATGGAATAATAAGAAACTAAAATATACAAATAATAATTATTTGGCATAGTATACGGTTTATGGCAGTTGATACAAATACTATTCAAAAGAGACGGATGCATAATTAAATTATTAATACAAACTTGTTTTTTTGCTGTCGGTACTTAACAAGATATTCCATGGCACGCGTCTGACCAAAGCCTAATTGTAAGAGTACGAAATGTTGAAGACTAAAACAATATTATATTAAGTTTTATTATTATTAACAATATTAATATATTATATTAATTAACAATATTATTTTATCCGGGATAAAACAATATTATATTAAACAAAATAATAAAAATTACCTGGTATTCTATATCCACATACAATAAATAGTAAGATACAAATGATTTAATATAAGATTTATCTGAGAAAATAAAGAAACAATGGCAGCGAAGCTTTTTGTACAATCTCATTTAGTGACTTAATTTAACGATTCTTTGTTATAGTAATTGTAACTTTGTATAAAAATAGATTTAATTATCAACAAAAAAACAAAACAATGCAACACGATTACTAGATTCTATTTACAATTTTCATCACTTTTTGTTTCATACAAATAAGCATGGTGTCATTGAACTCAACGATAAACAAAAAATCTTTGCTTTCTACATAGAAAAGGGTAACATATTCGTAAGCAACTTAAAACTTTTAAACAATAGGATGGTACAGACCATGACTTACCTATTTAAGAGTACTTTTTGAGATATTTTTTAGTGTGGGAAGGGTTATGATAGAGAATGAGTCTGTTACACATATAAAGGAGAAAGACGACATTAATAAAGCATACATTTTCCATGAAGCTTTGCCATGTCCTCTACGTCATATCAACAATTCAAGCTTCAAAAGTTTATAGCAAATAATACAAATAACACGAACACAAGAGAACACTTAAAATTCCACAACAAATTCTAAAATTGAATTTATCTAACATATTTAGAAATGCGCGGGAAACCTAAAAAAATACAGATTATAATTCTCCCACAGAGTAACAGTGCATAATAATCGACTAATAACCAAATCTAGTCAAAACCGGTTATTAATTTGTAGGTCGTGCTCTGTGCCGTCCCACTATGGCGGATAAAATCCGCTCGTTACCGGACTTAAAAAGCCTCTCGGACTTATCGAAGTGACTTTGTTTATTCCACTCCTATTATTGTCGTTACTATTTTAATGGCGTACTGTTACTTAAAGCGGGATTATTTTTACTTTTAATCCTCTTGACACAATCTCATTTATAGTTTAATTTTTCAAATGAAAATTCCTTAAGGGATTAAATTGTTATTAATTATTTTTTTATTTATTGAAAATTCAGAATATCAGTAAATTTTTATTTTACTTGTCGTTTTGTTTGGCTCACTTCGTCTTGAACACCTTTGTATTCTAGTTTTGGGAACGTCTTCTAAAAATACTTTGATAAACAAACTCAAATACTTTTATCTTTCTTGCGCCACTAACGATTACTATACACATGATTGACGAAATATTGATAAGAAATCTTGCAGGCTCATAATATTATACCCCCAAGGGTACATGGATGATTTCGTCAATGCATTGTTGTAGCTCGGTGTCGCCATGATACGGGCCCCCTCGGTGCCGCGGTGCCTGGGGGCCTCGGTGCAATCAATCAATACTTATTCAATATTCATTGTTTTGACACACTGTAAACGGTGATATTATAATAGAGGAACACATAATATTTTAAATAATATAACTTTTTAAAGCAAGAACTTTATCAGAAAGTGGATACGATGGCTCTTACAATGTCTCCTCCGAATAAAAAATCAATGAGTATTAAATTCTGTATTCATATAAATGTTCATTTTAAAGCAAGCCTTGCTTTTTCAAAATAAAAACAAGGCAACTACAAGCTAAATATTAAAAAAAAAACAATTTGAAATGATAAACAAACTGTACTATAACCAACATATGTCGCGGTCTCTTCTCTCTCATATCCCTCTTCTCTCTCTCTCATATGTATATAAAAGACTTCTAAATGCAGGCCCCTAACAGTACATGCACAAACAAACAGTATATACGTCTTTATATCGCATTGTTCGGTGTGAGTGAAAACAAGATCACCTTACTTCAAGGAACGACACCGGAGAGTGAATTGTTTTACAGCTAGAGGGACTTATTTTAAAAATACTGAGACATTCGCAATTATAATTGTTTTTTGAAGAATCATATCCATAATATGATATATAATAATAATATTTATATTATAATATTTATATTATAATATTAATATTATTAAGACTTTTTTTAAATATTTACGAGCAAAAAAAGTTATGTAAGTAATATAAAGTATTTACCAACACCCAAGCCCGTCAAAATATTATTTGTATATTTATTTCAAAAATCGACTATTTTAAAGATTATTTTAACAATAGATAAAATATTTGATTGAAATTCTTAAAATACCTTCTAACATTACTGAACGAAAATTATTTATATTTTTTTTATTGCTAAAATCTCTTTTTATGACAATTTCATTGGATAATTTAATAAAACTAGCCATTCTGAATATATCTATGTATAATATCTTTCCCATGCATCCTTCTGACTAATCAGTATGCTGCAACACTGCATCCGATGCGTGACAGACAAACATCTTTATATTATCTATACATAAAACATTATCTAACTGTGTGGTCATTTTAAACCTTAAGCAACTTTTGCTTTGTTAATATATATATATATATGTTTATCTTTTAAAAAAGATATATAAAGCCTTTTCATCATAAAACATCTAAGAAATGTCATCAGCATTCATACCAGTGCGTCTACCAATCAACGCATCCTCGCCTGATGCCTCCCCGCAGCGCATCAGCTCTGAATATTAAACATCCAGATAAACCATGTAAACTATTTTGGTTCTTATTAATATGGTAATATAATCTAAACTGGTGTAAACTTAAATCTGATTGTTGGACACCGACTGGTGCAATGCTCTGCGTATCGATGAATTTGAAATATATCGGAACATCATTTACATTTATGTAAAAACATTATTACAACTACATTTATTATGAAATAATAAATATGAAATGTACATTTAATTCGATCCTGCGAGCACTGGAAAACCGTTCCGTCGCTCTAACAATTAAGCTACCGTGTCGCTTTCAATTCGACGTTTTCCCAGAGGTCACGGGCTAGAATCCCTGCCCGTGGCGCATTATTTGACATTCTTTATTTACTAAAATGGATATACATGTTTATAAACATTTTCAAACACATTAATTATGTTCAAGCCATACCCAATATTAAGATATTATCGCCTGAAATCTGTTTTTTTTTTATTAATAACGAACTAACTTCTTAATATAATAAGGTAAAACTTATTCCTGTTACGAACTAAACGACCAGCATTGCCTCAGGGATCTCGCTGAGATCAAACACGTTCAGCCTCATAATTACTTTGGATTTTTTAATAATATTTAACGGGCATTCGCTCCCGTCTTCGTCTGCTTTTATAACATTAATTAATAATTCCATCATGGCGCTTGTAATTGGGTGAGTATTGTGATTATATTTGTACCTTGGAGTATACTTTTGTCTGTAAATATGATAATATTAGTAATAATGAATATATAAATATTGTTATGGTTCTTATCTCAATAAACAAATATGTATTCGTCAATACTAGTTTAGTCGGCAGTCTTTTTCTAATTACTCATTAACAGACCGCGCTGTCAAGTTTTATTGCATACATATGGTAAAATAATATTTGATATGTAGATTAATATTTATAATATTGATATATTAAATTATTATTTAGTTAATATTCCAATTTGCTAGAACCATTAATGCAAGAAATATTCCTTTTGTATCTGAACCCGCTGCGGCACAAAGGTGCCGAAAACAGACAAAACCATCATAATGAAGGTTCCATGAAAGGCTGATGAGTTTTTAATCTATTATTAAGTTACTATTAATTAATAAACTGAAACAAATTATGTATATAATATTTATATATTAAATCTTTTTCTTTTCTTTATAAAGTAATTAAAATCTCAAGATTCTTCGCAATTATCGCAATCATGTTTTAAATATTGCGGTACCATATAAACAAGGATCAAGATTCAGTAAGTAATTCTAAAATGGACTCTATTTTTATATGCAATAGGGCCACTAATAAGTTGTGATGCAAATCCATTTATAAAATTCATTAATCACTTATCATAATGGTACTCCTGCAACCTTTAGTTGTGTGATACATGTCAAAACAGGTAGAGGTGGAATAAAAAGTGCTTAACATTTTTTATTAATAATATTGTTATTCTCAATTAATCAATATATTAAAAGATTTTTTATGATACACAACCAAACAAAATCAGTTATAATTATGGTAATAGCGTAAAAAGTACATATGAGGTCAGGTAATTCACAGTGGTATGACATTCGCTGTTATTAGCTGATTTCTTGAGTGGTACAGTACTCCTTGTCCTGACGTAACAGGGCGATAATATTTTTCGAACAGTCATGAAAAGAATTCTTGGTTGTGATTGGTTCACTAACAAACACTACCAAATAACAACCAATCACAAGAGCTTGTTTCGTGTCTATTCGAAAACCAGCAACGTTTCGTAACGTCACTCGTACTAGAGGTACAGTTAGTTGGTCATTCAATGACTAGCCTCTGGTTAAGAAACTACAGTTAAATACTTGAACTTAATTAAAGTAATTATATACTGTTATTTCTTTCATTTATGTACTCCGGTCTGAGCGTACCTACGTTCTAAAATAATATAAATTTATATTATTCTTATATATTAGAGGTGAATTTCTCTTTCGTTTATAAAGCACATGGTTATTATTTAAATTATATTGGAATTATTTGTTTAGTGCCAAATTTTAATACGCTCTTTTACAGAATTCTTTTCCACGTGACAATGGTCCATTTACGAAATAATGTATTAATAAATATTGTGATTGAATCAGACTAATATACGAAAATCGTTTATTTCTAAATCAATATATATATATATATATATATATATATATATATATATACAAACCAAAATACACAATTGTTTGATTTTTGATTTTTTAGTAATTAAAAAAAAAAAAGTTTAATGAATTGTGTGCGCGATTGTTACCAGCTTCGCAGTGTTGCTTTGTTGTTACGATTCACAATGTATTAGGGGTCAATAATGAAATACTATTTATTTATATTACTTAAATATATAAATAAATAGTAATAATGAATATATAAATATTGTTCTGGTTCTTATCTCAAAAAACAAATATGTATTCGTCAATACTAGATCAGTCGGCAGTCTTTTTCTAGATACTCACTAACAGACCGCGCTGTCAAGTTTTATAACATACATATGTTAAAATAATATTTGATATGTAGATTAGTATTTATAATATTGATATATTAAATTATTATTTCGTTAACATTCCAATTTGCTAGAACCATTGGCGCCCGAAGCTCACATGCTGAATGTGTTCCTTGAAGAGATAAGAGATAACATATATCTTATCTCTTCTATTTAAGCAAACAAAAGAAAATGATAAAGTACTCCTCTTGTTTTTTTAAAACTATGAAAGAAGAAAAATAACATAGATTGGTCCATATTAATAACCGATCGCAAATTCAACCAACATCTCAATCCAGAGATCGATTATTGGCACTGAGAACTGAGGAATCCGATTGTATGATTGATCTTTAAATATTTGTCACAGTGTAGGCTAATCATTAATATCTGTCCTAAGGATGTGATAATGACAAGGATAGCTTTAACAGTATCACGAATTCAATCCCGGATCGTAAGCTATCCGTATTATACCCATTATTCTTTATAAGCGTCTGGAATTCTTACTTACACACAGATAGGGTCCATTAAGGATTTAAATTATTACCCAGGATAAGGTGAGCCCTCTTAAAAATATATTCTCTATAAATAAATATATTTTGATACGTATTATATATGTATATGTTTCACCATCGCTAATATCTATATTATATGTATTAAAATTAATCTATTCATAGATCACAATTTATTGATTTATAATAATCTATATATAGCAAGCCACCAAAATGCACTATTATAGCAATATTACAATAATATTACTCTCAAATTCGTCCTATAAGTAATATTAATTAATAATTTTTAGATAACAAGTTTTGATGACGTCATCATAAATCATTCATTCTTCTACTATAGGACACATTATTAACTCGTACCATGAAGTGTGATTTGATATTTGTAATATATATGTAATATTATTTGTCAAATTTTGTCATTTAAAGAAAGCATTCATTCTTTAAAATCACTAAGCAGGAATGAAACAATATTATTGTATAGAGCTCATGGTACGAGTCAAAGTAATATTATTGTAATATTGAAACTTCTTAAAACTAAGATAAGTTTTTAAGAGTTCATGGTAGGTCTGCTGGACCTTATAAAGAATATATGTAGACAGTGACTTCACCAGTTCCCCTCATCGTCACGTACTCACCATCTATCATAGGCCGATACAGGATTTGGTCGACGAGGAAGCTTTGGTATAAAAATGTTTTAAATTTTTGTGGTTTTCAATATTTCCTCGAAAATATGTTCTATATACTAATAAATGTAGCATAAACTAAAATAATATCTTTATTAAGTTAAATGCTTATATATACTTAATATCTGCTAGTTATTTTTAATATATTTTTTATTAGTTCCTTTATTAAAATTTACTTTTGGTCATAATTACTTTAACTCATGGCATTAGTAATTAAAATAAATAGTTATTGGTTACGTACCCAATAACTATTTATTTTAATTATTTAAATTTACTATTATTTATAGACATAAAATTGGTACAAAATCCGTATATTTTTAGTAAAATATAGGACTTTACAAATCAAAAGTTATTATAAGTATTGAAACGTTGACTAACATTAACCATACAGCATTTTAATATCCGGTCCAGTAGCTACGCTTGATTCGCGAACAAACAAACACACAAAACATCTGATATCAAATATCTGATATTATTTAGATTTACATTCACCAAATTTAAAAAAAAAATACGAAGTATAAACATATTTTACAATTAGGCAACAACCGTTATATTTATAAAACGAACCAAAGAAACTAATTTACTGATTACTTAAATCAACAAAAAAATTAAAACGAACTGAAATAAGTAATTAATTATTATGTATAACCATCACAAATCACTGCAGTCTTCATATTTAAGTAAGTAAAAGTCCAAAATTCAAATCCAAAACATTCTGAGCATGCGCGCTGTCATCCCCAAAGTACGTTCACCTTTAGGGAGACTCACAAGGTCGCTAAAAAGTCCTCAATACCCCTAGCACGAGCTTTGACGTTACGAAACGTTGATAGTTTTCGAGCAGTCACGAAACGAGTTCTTGATTGTGATTGGTTGTTATTTATCTATGTTTTTTAGTAAGCCAATCGCAATCAAGAACTCTTTTCGAAAGTCCTCAATACCCCTAGGACGAGCTTTGACGTTACGAAACGTTGATAGTTTTCGAGCAGTCACGAAACGAATTCTTGACTGTGATTGGTTGTTATTTTATCTATATTCTTAGTTAGCAAAGCAAAAAAAAAAGAACTCGTTTCGTGGCTGCTCGAAAACTATCAACGTTTCGTATTATCAAAATTCGAAATAGGGGTACTGATCTAAGTATTTAATAAAAGAAGCTAGAAAGCTTTTTATGCTTAGCTAAATATTTGCTATATTTATAATAATGAAGTGGAAAGATTGAAAGGTTTAACCCGTTTTAATATTTATTACGATAAATAAATCGATCAGTCATTTACTACTCTGGGATTTAAATCTATAAATTATTTAAAGGGACTTAACGCTTAGAGATATTATAAACATATACTCTGGATAATTAACAGTATACTTACTAGAATAGGCTGAATAAGTTAAATACATATGAAATAATGTTTCAGGAACAAAAAGACAAAAAAAATATATAAATAAATACAACATCGCGCGCTAAATTACAATAATAACAAACATCCAGACAAAGTGACTTGTATATATTACACAAATGCTATGAACTATTACTGTGAAAAGGAAGTCGCTCCTCGGGAATATTGAAGCGATTTCATAGTTATTGTGGTCGAAATGAAAGCTTTTATTTTCATTGTTTAGTGAACAAGGATTCTGTACGAATTTTTACTTTTAACGATCATTTTACAGCATTTTGTTTGAATAAATTCAGCATGATTTCGGTATTGTTTTAAAAAGTAGCACAAAAAAAACTTGTAGAACTTCGCTGACCCGCCCCAATTTCTTTTGAGTGTCATTTTCTTAAGTGTAATTGTTTAAAGATCTGAAAATTAATTCTACATATTATTTTTTTTATTTAAAAAATACAGTGTTTCGTATAAATCATTAAGAGTTAATTTTCTAAAATTATTGAATCACGTGTCATTTTATATTTTAATAAAACCAAATATTACCCATATTATTTATCTCAATATGGAATATCCATTCTTGGAATAAGGTTTAAATCAGATTTTTTGTATCTAGACTTATTCAAAACATTAATGATTTTTTTAATTAGAGGTTTAAAATTACCTTTAATTTTATAGAAAATTATATCTTTATACAGTTTTGTACGACTAAATGTAGTTAAAAACGTAATTGTATATAAGACTTATAGGGGAAGAAATATTTATATCTTTTACTATTTATGTATATACATATTGTCTTTTAAATAAATGTACATAAGAGATTGTTTTTAATCGGCACTGCGGGGTTTAAAAAAAAACATTAACTACGTCTTCGTCAGTATTAAAACTAATAAATGAAAATGTAAAGAAGAATTCAGAATTAGAAAATACTAGACCCATCTTCATAAATAGAAATAAACTTTTAGAATAATATTACTGAAGGATTTTTCATTTAAAAAAAATCGGAAAGAGCTCTTACACATTATTATGGAAGATTAGAAGATTGTACGGCAGATCAAACTCTTAGATTTTATATTATAGCTAAAGATGAAAATGATATTTTAAAGCATTTATAGCGATTTATTATTACTTAGGATTATGTCAAAAGATAGTCAGAAGCGCTTTAAGCTGCTTAGTGGAGGCTTTTGCGGCATTAAAGATGTGCCAAAACTATCGAGACCAGATGCAAAATCGATTTTTACACAAGAAATATATATTTATTTATATTTACAACGGTATAAAATAATCTGCTTCCTTAAATATAACATCGAAATAACACATTGATCATTATTTAAACAGAACTTCTTTTTTGTATAAATTTTTAAATATTTATTAAGAAATTCATACACACACACATACCTATGTGTGTGCATGTATGTATATGCACAAACATAGAGCATAAATTATTATGAGAATTTTCAATTTAAACATTTCGAAACTAAATATGTTGTAAACACTTTTTAAAATAATAAATTATAGACATAATTTATTAACTTTTTATTCTATTGTTTTTTACATTTTTATCTGTATTGATTCACCATAATTGTCATTTACAATTGCCGAAATATCTCTAAAGAGGTTTGTTTGATCCTAGCGCAATGCAATCGAAACAAGAACTCACCCTCTGTTACAGCCTCCTTGCTCTGTAACTGCACAAAATATTACTCTGATATAAAACACATCACATTTATTACATAACTTATATATATATCGTTTTAATTTGGATTTTTATTATGGTAAAGATTTTTCGAACGTGCGTCCGCGCGCGTCCCTTACACCGACTGCCCGGTATTGAGCGAAGTCTCCCCCTCCCTAAACCAATTTATAATACATACAGAGAAGCAGCTTCCCCAAAGATTACGATTAATCGAAATTGAACCCTATTTTTTATGACATATGAAACAATATCGCCCGTAAAGCAATTGCCGCAGAGGCAAAAACGTCGGTTTTTACTGAATAACGAAGGGTGTGAATTGTACGTATTATCATTATAATTGAATCTTTAAAAGCATTTGATTTGAGACAAATTAATGAATCCTTATATTTTTTCATTTGAAATACCTTAATACTTATTATATATACGGATTAATTATTCACCTATAGTTTGCTTTTCTGGACGATAATTTGGCAAGAGTTCAATATTCACTTCCATGCTGTGAATTTGACGTACTGCTGACCCTAAAATGACACTTGATAAATCTAACCATAAATTAAAGTATATACATATAAAACATATAATTATCATGAAATTCATAAAAAAGCTTTATAAGAACACTAATTAGATAAACATGAAAAGTTTACAAACATTATTAAAGAAAAGTATTGAATATTATTTATAAATAGCATTTATTAAGCATATTATCGTTTTCTAGGAAAAGTTTAACAAAGAATTTTCCTAGAACTCTTTGAATAATGTAATACCTTTTATCTAAAGATCCTTTTCAACGAACCTTTTACTTTTAACGTTCTTAAGATTATTTTTAAGACACGCCATAAGCCTTTATCAAATCTATTATCTGTTAACCTTTGATAAATAAAAAAAAACAAATAAATTATTTAACAGGAAATAATTTTATTTATTCATTTAAACAATAAATAACTCAACCTATTAATAATATGAGTTATTTTCATACATAAAGATTTCATATATGGCAACTATTTTAAAATTAAATAGTTTACAAGTATGATTTATAACAAATCCGTAAAAAAAAAACAGTTGATGTTTTTTATTACGGACAGACAATACCAACTATTATATATATTGAAATATTAATATATCGCTGAGCAAGTTTCCATGATTTCAGTAAATCGGTTCTTTGAACTGTAAACCTCAGTCTTGAATATTAAAATAACTGTAAAATTTAACTTAACCCAAGATGAAAATAGTTTTCAGCTGAAATATGAATCTTATTCCATTTTCATTTACTTCAGTATCTTCATAATTGGAAATAAATTATATACTTAATAAATAATATTTAAAGCAATAATAATTCAATTCCGATAACGTATATATACTGAAAATTAAGTAATATGTTCTGAAGGTATGAACAAACAAATGGATGGACAACAAATAGATTGTTTGGTTTTATAATATGATATAAATAATTATTTATATTATATGGCTTTAAGTGTGTACTAGAAGGCCTGCCATGAACTCTTATAGCAATATTACAATAATATAACTTTAGAATTTGTACTAAAAATAATATTACTTTAATATAGTGTCGATGAGAAGTTTTGATGACGTCATCATAAATCATTCATTCTTTTATTATAGGACACATTATAAACTCGTACCATGAAGTGTCTTTGACATTTGTAATAGTTTTAATGACAAATATTGTTAAGCATTCATTCTTTAATATCACTAAGCAGAAATAAAACAATATTATTTTATAGAGCTCATGATACGAATCAAAGTAATATTGAAACGAAACTTCTTAAAACTAAGATAGTTTTTAAAAGTACCTGATAATAGTTACCTAATTAAATAATAAATAGTTGGAAATGCACTGAGAATATTAAATGTTTAAACTCTAATTAAATGTCACTTACATTTCATTGGTGTAATATTAAATAACAGTTAAACCACTCAAAATACAATATAAACCTTATTCCAATTATTCAAGGTTAATTTTAGACTAAAAGTAAGGACGGTGTGATCTACGAGATATCGTTAGGAAGAAAATCTTGTTTAATTAAAAGACCATTTCGATTTCTAGCTTCCAGAAAGTTCTAATTCTTTCCATAACATTTAGCTTTTAAAAAAGGAACCTTTTTATTCAGCCGTCAATGTCAACTTTATATAAAATCTATACTTTCTGGAACTATCGACATAAATAAAAAAATACATAAACATATTTACAGACGTTCATTACTCTAAGCGTATATATATTAAGGTTGACTTACACTTGTACATAAATCGTCCAAAAATATATCTATATATATGTATATGCAATATAGCAAAAGAGGCCTAATAGATGTCACCACCGTACCGATAAAGACGAATACGTACAGAATGCTTAAATCACCGAGTCTGGCAGTGATACGGTAGCTCGGTAAAGACAGTTTTCCAGAGGTCGCGGGTTCGAATCTCTGCCCGTATCGGTTTATTTTTCGTTCTATATATATTTAAATTAAAGTAAGCTTAAGATGGCTATAAATGATTATAGATATTTTCAAACAATACAGTTCACTGAAATTTCTAAAAAAATAAGTAAATAAAACCGATTAAGGTCAGGTACATCACTATTCAGTTCACTATTTCAGTGACTTAACTACTTAATAGTTCCACGTCTCTATAACCATGATTCCTAGATAGCTCTGGAGGTGCGAACGTATGAATAATAGATAACCCATCTCTGTTTCAAGCACAGAATAACCAAATGCAATTTGCTTAGCCAAGTAGCGCCAGTATTTATATAATAAATACAGAAACTTAACAAATACTTCATTTATAACTAGCTAGCATAACAAGTGAAAATGTTTAAGTCAAACAAGACATGGTTATTATAATTTTTTTATTAATGCGTTGTAAAATATTTAATGAATGCGTCCCAAACTCCGGGCGGGAGATAGAACGGCCGCCATTTTGGAAAGGCGGGTAAATGAAATGTCAGGGGAGCATTTGACCGTGAAAATGAAAATTAACAAATAAACATAAATAGAAAACATATGTATATTTTCGGTTTTAATAAACAGTGATGCTAAAGAAATCAATAACTCAAATATTGTGTATGTAAGTATTTCCCACAATATTTAACTCATTTTAATACTTGACCTCACCGCTTTCATACATTATCTTTCATCACTATTCCATGCAGAGCTTGCATTGAACGCTGATATCAATCTTATATAACAGATATTTCCAGATATTTATTCTCTGGTTTATCCAACACACATTTATTCAAATTTAATACAACGTTGAAGCGGACATAGCTAGTTAAAAATAATAACACATACGACTTTTGTAAAATTTAATAAAAATATGTCATTCTTATGTAAATATAAACCTAACCAAGAAGTATATTTTTTAATTGTAAAATAAATATAGATATACCGAGCCTATACGTAGAAGACAGCCGACAGCGCTGAAGGGTCACTGCTGAAGCGGAAGAAGAATCTGGAGCGAAATAATATTAAAATCGTTTTTGGAATAAGCAATAATCTGCCCCCAAAATATCAGACGAACAGACATCATTATAATATACATATAAATATATATAGACAGATAGATAAAAAAATATTTCGAAATAGTTATTGTAAACTATAAAGTTTATACTTTATTTTATACCTAAATTTGTTAATAAAATAGTTTTTAATTATTTTGTCTGTTTTGTATTGAGCTTTCATCTTCAAAATCTGTACAAGAGACTAATCAAAAAATATCGTTTATATATTAAATATAAATAAAACCAATAAAATTAACATCTTTCGTATGTTTGTAAATAAATTCTTTTTGACGTTACCAACATCTATGTCAAGAGCTAGTGTTTATAATTTTATTATTAAATTACTATAAACCTTAGAGCGGGGTCACACACGGTACAATGTTACTCGTAATACTTTTTTTATAATGTGTGCATCACTATTGGTTTTTAAATAAAATAAATTAAAAAAAAACTGATACAAGGTTTTCAACCCACGACTACGAATCTCTGGGAAACCGTCCCGTTGTCGTTCGTCCCGTTGCTCTACCAATTGAGCTACTGTATCGCTGCCAAACTCGGTGAATTCACCATTCTATACATATATTTTTTTATTGCTTATTTCGAAAAATTTAATACAAGCTTAATAAGCTTGACATGGCTATACATGTTTATAGAACATTTTAAACCTCACTATTGGTTAATAATAAATAAAAGGCTTCATGGATGATAAGGATTACGTATTTAATATATATTACGATTTACGACACGAATGAGACATGTCACGACATGTCGCGACATATCACCTGCTGACAAACACTCCTACACTTCTACTGTATATAATAACATTCCATTGGGATTATTGCACACTTAGAAATAATATAGACTTAATTAATTATTAACATATTTTAATAAGGCCTTTAATTATTCTAGAAACTGACATTTATAATTAAATTGTTAGATGTTAAAGGAAAAATTAAAATTTATCTTTGTTTCAGAAAAAATACATTACATTTTCTACTTACTGATAGATTTATTATCAAATAAAAAAAATAATAGTAGTAGTTTTAATTAAACCTATTTTAAGAAGAACGTAAGCATTTTATAACGAAATTGACAAATTAGTAATATAATATGATATATCTTTATCATGCTTCGTACAGATCTAAAACTCAATTAATATAAATTTAATTACTAAATATAGATACTTTAACAATCTTAGTAGGTCTGAAAAAAATAAATATATTTAAAATAAATACATTGAAAGGTTATTGCCGCAACATTTTCGATAAAAAAAAAATTATCACCAATTTGCCGTCGATATTTTGTCGATAAAAAAAAATATATAAAAATAGTAATTTGTGTTATTTAAGTGTCGTGAATTATATAGTATATGTGGTCTAGTTAAACGTCTAATTGTCTGTTTGTGGTAGATAGTGCGTGCGGTCTTACTCGAGCGGTAACGAGATCACCGGCCGGCCTTATAAGGTTAGCTGTTGCAAGGGTTTAAAATCACCATTTATCAGATTTCATTGTTCTTATTTAACTTTTCTCGCTATTTACTTGTTTTGAATATATTATGATTTGAATATGATAGTTCATTGATTCATCTACAGTAAAAAACTTATAATAAACGCAACATTGCTTTTTTTTAATGGTGTACTTACATTTTTTCGTTCTTTTCTTCAGACTGAAATAATGTATTCAGTAATATAATTGTTTACTGAACGTTTCAATGAAGAAAGCTCTCGGTTGCTATTAATATTCAATGCTTTTCATCTATCATTTCATTGAAATTGCAATATACGTGTTTTTTCTTCAATGGCGGTGATTTAAAACTTTATATATTTTTTTAATGAATTTTCATTTGATATTTTTGCATAACTTGGCATTTTTCTTTTCAGATGTTATTTTTATTAACTTTATTTTTATATTTAAAAATATGAAGTGAAATAATATAATAAGTTTCTATTTTATTTCTTGCAATATATAGTAACTCTCACCTGAGGGAAAGGCACATAAATATACGAGAATAATATTATCTTAATATAATAGAGCATTGCATCTCTTCTTTTCCATCTTCTTCTATTTTCTCTTTCATCTCCACTAAGTAATGAATATAGTTTATCAACAGACTCTAGATGCAGTCCACTCAGCAAACAATTTTGTGAAATAAACAATTTAGCCTGGCTCTGTCGCAACGGCAGGTACTGTAGGGCCATTAAACTGACATTTAACTCTGCCATAAAAACCAAACGCGTCATGCTAATCTTTATTGTTTTTAATATATTATTTTTTATTTTCTTATTTACCCTTATACTTTATAGAAGCAAATTTATTGCCTTTTGATATTCTCTACCAATTAGCTTTTGTGGATGGTGACACATTGAGGCAGGCTACTAGAAAAAAATATGATAATTAAAATTAATTATTTATACATATATAAGCTGAAGTATCTAAAGTCTAGTCGGAGAGCTCTCCGTGAGTACTTTATCTTCCAGTTCCAGATTTAAGTTTGAGCTGTAAATGAGCTGTAAAAGAATTGTAAAAGAAATCGCTCTTATGGGGTAGAACGGTCATTTTAAGATTAAAAGATGACGCATTCTATCTTATGTTGCATAACGATACTATAAATTTCGTTCAGGAAAATTGATCTTTTTATTATATGCAAAATGTAAAATATTTATTTTCTGTATTTATTGTTTTTTAATTTGCCCCTTGACCTGCCATTGCCATTGTTTAGAACAGATAACTCAATTGGTCTGTGATAATTAAAACTCTTATTTCATGGCCACACTATCAATAATATTCAGTCCCAAGCTCTAAAAGGCTGAAGAGATCACGTGGAAACCCTGAATATTGTCTGGATGTACCTTAACGGACGTATTTACTTAAAGAAAGCACTCTGCAAATATTGTCCTTAAAAGGAAACGCTGATATTTCCTTTATTATTTTAAAATAAATTATTAGAAAGACCTTACAGAAATTTGAATAAGAATTATATATTTTCAATTCATCAGTTACTTCAGCTTATATATGTATATATAATTTAGAAGTAAATTATAATGTTTCGAATACATTTTGGACGTAGATATATATTCTATGAAGCATCTTTAAAAAAAGACGAAGAGCAATGTAGTCGTATGTAATAAAATAGTAACAAATAACTTTTCGATTTAAATGAAAAAATATAACATTTTTATGAAATTGATTTCATATCTTAACATGTATAATTCTAAATCTTAAATAATATAGAATAAAAAATAAACCGACACGGGCAGAGATTAGAACCCGTGACCTCTGGGATACCGTCCTTCCGTTTCTTTCGAAAATCTTAACTAATGTTTCTTATTTTGCAGTATAGATAAGTTTGAGAATAGCCTAATAGATGTCACCACCGTCTCGATAAAGAGGAATATGTAGAGTTCACCGAGTCTGGCAGCGATACGAGACGGTTGCAATCTCTGCCCGTATCGGTTTATTCATCATTTTTGTATTAAATAAGCTTAATCGTTGTAAACATGTACAGCAATTAAGAAGTATAAGTGTTCTCGAACATTTAAAATTCTGTCAAATTATTAAAAAGTGACGTAATTTAACAAAATAATCATCTTAATTAACCAACGAAAAATAATAGTAAATAAATTAATAATAGGTAACAATCCTATTAACAGGTGTGTACCAAAAACATAAAATAATAGTAAATAAATTAATAATAGGTAACAATCCTATTAACAGGTGTGTACCAAAAACATAAAATAATTTAAATTTATGAAACGTTATTTCAATAATATTTAATCCTGAATAATTCACTTCTCGACACCCACTTCCGGTTTTGAAGGGGAATGAAAAACGGTCTGCTTATCCGGTTATTTGAAAAACGAAATAATTCGCTGAAATCAATGAATAATAAAGAAACTGTGCATCTATTAAATTGTCGATGCTCTCGATATTATTATTGCTTTGCTAGACGTTTTACAAAATTTTAGAGATATTTCAGCAACTGAAAACTATGTAACGTAAGTATTTACGTAATATTAAATTTGTTTTATTGAAGAGTCGACTTGGCTTCGTGGAACAATGATGACATTTCAGAAACATTAAAGAAATTTAAAATAAATACAATTTCAATATCTATATATATAAGTGGCCATAGCAACAACATATTTGTAAAAAAAAACTATATTTTTCAGTCTTAGATTCTCGAAGAATGTATTTTTGTAAAATTTAAAACAATACAATTGAAAAATACAACGGTTTCCAGAACATTGTTCTTGCGGAAACAGATTTAACGCTGAAAACTGAATATTGGATACGATTGATTCAATTTATGGGAAGAATGTTTCAAGCTTTATAGCTTTTGTTATTTCTTCAGTTTCAGCGGCTCCAGAAAACTTCCAGTAAAAGTTGAATATTCAATACAGTATTTATTATGAATACTTTATCTAATGAAAATAAAGTTGTAGATCATATATTTGATTGACTTAAATATTTAATAATACATAATATATTTATATATATTTTTATGTACTACCTACTTACTGTCTGCTAGCCTGTATATTCGCGCGTCACTTGAAAATTCCTGAAGCGATTGAAATCAGAAATTTATTATTATTTCATAAGTATTACAAAAAATGCTCTTTTAATAAGTTTAGTTGTATTATAAATTAATAGATGGGGTTAGTATGCAAAATAGATCACGCTATTTCCATAATAAATACGAAAATAATGACTAAAAGTTATTGCAATTACAATTGCAGTTGTCATTATTGGCGTCAATTGCGTTATTTCTTATGGAAAAGGCAATTATTAACTCTACGAGTTGAGGACTTGATGAGAATACGCCCAAACTATCAGAAGTAAATTAGTATTCAGTCTGAGACTCGTTTATAGGGAAATAGTGTTCATTTCCCTCAATAGAGACATTTCCACAAGTCCAACTCCTGTGCGGAAATTGTATCGAAATGCGACTGACGGTAGAGACGACGGCAAAAGACTTTGAAGAAGACGATTTACTATTTAAATTGTGTGATTTATTTAAATTTATTCTAAATTAACATTTCATGTTTATTTATTCATAAAAATATATTGTTATGAACCATTTTCAAATGAATTTATCTGCGTGATTGAAGATTTTTTAATATTTTTACATTTGCGCACAACGCCATCTAGCTTCAAACTAAGCAAAGCTTGTCCTAAAAGTACTACAATAAAATGCGTAAAAATATATTTTATATGTAAAAAATAATACCCTATAAAAATATAAAATTTTGATGTTTAATTTCAATTAAATTAAATAAAACTAGATCGTTATATTAATAAAGTGTTGTGTTTTTGATTTATATTATCTTATTTCTTTTTAACGATATGTGCTATAAAATTAAAAAAGAAATACACTACATCGTCAACAGCGGCTTGAATCTATCATTTCACTGATTCGTAACTATTATTTCTAGTTCTCGTCAAATAACATCACAACATGTAAAGTACAGTTCATTTAATCTAGATCTAATCGTAATTATTCCTCGTGGGCGGACGCATTCTTATTAATTTATGTCTCATTTGGCTATGGATGAATACTCTCCATCCATCGACTTGCTCTGTTTACATTACATTGATTAGAATATTATTCATTGTTAATATCACTCAAACACGCTAGCTTATTTTACTTTACCATAACATTTTCAACAGACCAAAAAATCTATATATATATATATATATATATATAAATAAACGTTTAATAATGCACATTACAAAGTTGATCAAACGGAAAATGTATAACAATGTGTTCAGTGAGCGATGAGTTATGCCAATTCTTATTCAATATTCATAATAAAGGCACGACACCGTCTGTCGGATCAGCTAGTAGTATTATAAAAATATTATTTTTTAATCTAATTAACAGCGATTTGTGAAGTATTACAATAAGCTGTACTTACCCTTTAGTCGTATGACCTCATAAATAACTTAGTAAATCTCATAAAGTTAGTAACCAACAAGAACACAAGTATATAGATCATAGAAGTTATAAGCGGATTATTTTAATATAATTAGTGATAATAAAGATGAACAGGCCTACAATTACAATAATATTACTTTAGAATTCATCCTATAAGTAATATTACTTTAATCATATTTCGATAAGAAGTTTTGATGACGCCATCTTAAATCATTCTTTTAATACATGAAATCTTATTCGTTCGTTTTGACATTTTAAATATTAATGTAATGTTGTTTTTGCCCCTTTTTTTCAATTAAAGAACGCTTTAATTCTTTTACGTCACTAATTATGGTACGAATAAAAGTAATATTATCTTTTTAATTTATTATATTAATATTATTAAAATATTGCAAAAAAAACTTTTTAAGACTAATAGTTTTTAAGAGTTCATGGTAGGTCTGCAGTAGGTACATTTAAATAATGAATGTTAGTTTATTATTTTATAAATAAACCTATAAAATAACATACATAATGAAGTCATCATATTAATTTCTGTAACATTTAAAATATCTCTCCATTCATACGTATGTTGATGTCACATGTTAAGAAACAAAGCGTAAAATCCAGTATTATTTTACTTGTTTCTCTAGAAATGACCTTACAATCTCATTACCCTCAAACAGATCTGACCTTTGTAACAAACAAATTCGGGAGGACGCTATCGCTTTGTGCTCACAAAATCGTTAGCATCCCACGAGCTTTCACAAAAATAACAAAAGATTTCAACGAAAAGTTTTCTCAATTTAGCCAATCGTTTGTCTTTTATATTACAAAGAGGTTCTTAAAGCTCTGTCCTTTTAGTAATATCTACAGGTGTTTGCTTAAACATAAGAGCAATTTATAAAATACTTTAATTGTGATTGTAACCCAAATAAGTCTGTATAATTTATCATTTTTTTTTCGTGGTCATGTATTGAGAGAGTCTACGCTATAACCATATAAAATTTAATTAAAATCCATCCTGTAAATTTTACGTAATACGCGAACAACAGTATCAAAATAGCTTACAAACAGACCGATAAATATTTCTTGATCTATTGTTTCATTTTTATTAATATATTATTTTATTTACAGATTTATGCAGGTCTAGATAGTTTCTATTAAATATGGTAGATCATAAGATTATTCATACAAGTTTTATGATATCACAAATTAAATAACTTCAGTTAAATTTTAACGTCTTTACTTTTAATGTAAATAATATCGAGTGTTAATTTAATACAACTACTACTAAATTCAAACTGAAGTAAATCTAAAGCTTTTGATAAGACTATCAATATAATTTACGTAATATGACCTTCAAAGTAAAGTATAGGTGACAAATCATACCCCTTGGAGTAACCCCTACGCTGGAATATCGATTGATGCAGCGTTGCCTAGCAACCGCGGAGGCGTCGGGATGCCGTCTCCAACAAATTATAAATAGCGCAAATATTGACTCGTATTGTCTCAGTTACTAATTATAATATTACAGGGACTTCTATAAATGTTTGATTATCGGACTATAAAAAACTATGAAATCATTAAAACTACGACTTTAAACTAATAGCAATGACGAATGAATGAAATATCTTTTCAAAAGCAATGACGAATGAATGAAATATCTTTTCAAAAATATCCTAGCTATAGAAGACACCAATTGTACAGTATTTTAATTAACTGTTTATGTACTTATCTATATGTAATATAAATAAATGTCTGTGTGTCACTTATGGACTACATGAACGAATTGTATATAACAGATACATAGAGAGGAAAAGTTCATAAATTATTTGAGTATTATTTAATACAAAGAGCTTTTGTAAATTCAACCTATAACGTAAGAGAGTAAAAAAGGCAGGTCAATGTTAAATATACAAACAAAGAATATTTAGATTATTAATAACGAATTAAAGGAATATAACATTAATTGGAGAAAACATAAGATGAGATAAATTTTCTAATTAATTTATCTCTAACTTTTATAATATTTTGTATTGGATTGAAATAAAAGTGTTAGATTTTATTAAAAGTTTGTCACAAAGGCTCTGTTTTTTGCATTAACGTCAATTTTAAAGATGTAGATGAGTAAGGTCCACTAATCCGTCTTCTCAACAACGCACCCTTCGTCCTTCAGACCCTGACTGATATAAAGGATCACCTTCAGTCAGGTCAGATTTTATTTCCCTTGTCTACGTTGAAACGACGTATAAAGACGATAATAAAACTCTTCACTTAATAATTCAAAGGCAAATCTTAATACTTTAATATCGAAAATTTAATATTATAGTTTTTTTTACATAAGGATTTATTCCACAAACAAAATAACGGATATTTATATATTTAATTGACAAACACAGTCATATCAAATATTAGCTCAATTTAATATATTATATAAAATTATATCTAACGAGTAGATATATGTGTTATTAATTTTTTAAATAATGAATTTAGAAACATTTACAATTATAAATACATAGTAGATGTTGTATTTGGAACTGTCAAAACAAATTGAAATAAATATATACTAACCGTATCTCATATTTATTTATTTATCATGCTGATAAAATAATCTCAAATTCGTGCAGAGCCTTCGGCAACTCCTGACGCATCCACCCGACCTGATAATTTTACAGGCCATCATTAAATTTACTGGATTCGCAATTTATTTTTATGTTTATTATATTTTCTAATGCAATTGAAGTGAAATGAAATAATAAAATTTCTTTCAGAAATATTAAATGTTCAAGGATCATTTCCATTTCACAAAACTCTTGGTATAAATTTATCTGAAGTACGTATTTAAGTGTAAGAAATAAAACCAGATATTTTAGTTATTTATGTAGGGTCTGGTGGTTGAATGCGCCCTCGACCCTCGCGTTGAAGTCGCGTGAAGGTTGTATTTTGGAGGGTGAATATTAACTGGCAATGTTTATACTTTGAGCGTTTATTTTATTGTTTCAGATGATGACATCTGAAGGGATTAAAGTCTTTAAAAGATAATCAGCCATTTTGACGATTACATTTAATACAACCTCATACTAAAGAACAAGAATGAAATGGTTTTTTTTGTCGTTTACATATCTTTTGATAATCGTGTTTTTTTCTTTTTATTAGTCGTAGTCGTATTAATTTTAAAGATAATAAAGATAAGGTATGCTTATACTTTAACTAAATGTTTCTTTTTCAGTTTTATAATACATAATATTATATCGATATTATAATATCTAACTTGGCCAATTTAAACTTTGCTTCTGCGGAATGGCATTGTGGAAACTGAAGCTAGTTGTTTAATAGTCGATAGTAAGTAAGTTAACATTAATTCTATTCAATTCCGACACCCCTGACACCCTCTGACACCCTCTGACACCCTCTGACTCCCGGTGCGCTGTTCCATACAGGTGTTACTAGTTGTTGAAATTCAATTCCCTAATCAACAGTAATTATCTATTCAATTCTCAAATAGACACTTTATACTGTTTCTAGTTTCAGTGAACAATATTGAATTATTGTTATACATAAAGTTTTATCAAGGACTTGTACTTTCATTAAGAAAACAAATCAGATTTAGGAACAAATTTATATTTGGTGAGTATAATGTGTCTGTGTGTGTAAAGTAACACAAATAAAATGTACATCATTGATTGTGGGAGTTAGAATGAAAGATATTGATATGTAACATCTTTATTTTCCGAAAATTATATAAGATTAAACAAATATTATAAACAATCTTAAATATTTTCTATATTTATGTCCCCAATTTCTTCGTAGACTCCTGTGACTGTAAAATATACTTATATAGGATTTAATTAATCATAATGAAATACATATTTTTTTGTCAAAACAGCTGAATCACTTTTTACCAATCTCACTCGTTACTTAGCTCCAACTTTTGTAAAGCTGAAGCCAAAAAAGTAAGTTTTGATGCCGCAGTGTTTCGTGGTCAGAGAAGTTTGTACATAAATCGTAAGTGACATCTTTATGTTAAAATTCAAAAGTACTTCCAAAACAAACAGAGTAATGAGATAACTTAAATTACAAAGTTAAATTTTTTCTACACTACTAAAACAATATATATTTATTTATCTATTGCATTAACATAATTCTCGAAAGCGTAACCTAAGTCTCTGAAACTTAGGATATATAAACAACTATCAATATAAAACATTATTCATTGATTTATGTAGCTGTTATAGTAATATTTCGACAATAAATTACATTACTAGATTGAGTCAAACAACTTGTAATTTTATATTTTACTTTCAAACAAGCAAAGTTACATTATACAATAACTAAACAGCTTTAGGTATAAGTACGACGTTATATTTTATTTATGTCATATCGCTTTAGACAAAACAAATTAAACAAGGAGATATATTAAAATCTAGAATTCATAACGGTGCCAGTACTTTTTATCAAAGTATCAAATTACTGGACGGTGATGTCGCCACCGACTCCGCGAATTATTAGCTTTGCGAAATTCTACACTCTGTTAAAGTCACGTACTTAATAATAATATAATACTGATTAACTTATTATACAAATTATATTCAATCCTAAACTCTGTAAAAAATATTATACAACGTTATGATAACACTTTCACAATTCAGTTTTAATCATAAATATAAAGCGTAAATAAACGTAAAGCTCTGGTTTCATTCAACGAAATAATAATTTTGGTATATTTTATTACCTACAGTTTGCAATTGTTTCTCCTTACCTCCATCCAGTATACCTAGGTAAAAATCGAAAGCTAGTTCAAGTTGCTTATAAGTAACTTAAATTAACAAACTATTTCAGATGAAAATAATTTGAAACTTAGCTGTTTGTAATCAAATGTGTAAGATGGAGTTATATATTGAGATGTACAACTTAGAGCTTTACGTTTACAGGAAACAGATCACTTAGATATGTACGATAAGAAATATAATATGAATAATGATGGAAATATAACATTCACAGTAATTATATAAATGCAATATAAATAACAAATGGATAACAATTCCAGTTGAAATGTCTGTAGCAATTTTCAAGAAAACATAAACAGTTTTATGAAAAATAAATATGGCTGGCTATAAATAAATATATAGATAATATATTTAATGTAAATTAGTTCTAACTTGCTATTGGTTGTAGTTGGTGGATGTTGGCTGTAAATGATGGAAGTTGGTTGTGGCTGTTCGAAGTTGGCTGCTGAAGGTTCAGGCCGAGACTTCCACTACGTCACATCACACGTTGTACTGGAAGACTACGTGACTGTGAGGTAATGGCCATTTCAGCTCTGAACATTTCAAAAGCGTCTTCATTTCCTTCTTCTTTAAAACCAATATTTCTATTGTTTTCAGTTGTCGTAACACGTTATGAGGTAAGGTATTACAGAGATAATTTAAATGTTCTTAAATATTTTAAAAATAAAAATCGGTTTTCAGTTGTATACGCCAACACTCAATGAAGAAAATATAAAATATATATACCTACATTAATATTTTAAAAATCAAACACAAATACTTTTTGTTTCAATTAATGAACGTGTGAACTTAAACATATATTTATTTATTTTTCTACACAAAGGAAATTACTATTTAAGTAATAAAATGCGGTTACTCACGTGTATGTTTGTCTTGGACGGGCTGCGCAGGAGTGCCGGCGGACGACGGGACAGGGCGCGTTGCCACCGCCGTTGCGCTGACCATGCACTTCACGTTTTGCCAGAGCTAGTAAATCAAATTAATATAAATTGCTCCTTTTATGTGAAAAATATTATAGTTTTTATTATTATAATGGATATTTAAATTATTAAATTAATTCAAATTATGTAATAAAATTTCATATATATGTATGACCAAAAATCTAATTTTATAGCTATTCTACTATATTAACGTTCTATTAAATATTTATAAAACAGTCTTCTTGTAGAGAAAACTGAATTAACTTACTGAGAGCTGTTAAAGAAATCTCAAGGCATTAATTATTCAATGGACTTAAGTACTGCTTTAGTAATGGGCCTAGCAGAAAAAAAAATACATAATTTTAAAAGTAATACTCGTCTCAAGGGCTAAAATGGAGCCTGAAGTTTTACATACTTGAAACATTGTACTGTAAGGTTTTACCTAATTCACAGGATTTAATAAAAATTTGGAACTTAACTAATTTACATTTGCTATATTTACTTCAATGTGTATTGTTTCTTATCACTTTTAAGAATGTTGAAAATCTGGAGAAATAAATTCTCCATTGCTTGCATAGAAATGATTTAAAATGTATGTATTGAAAACGTTAATATATACTAAGCTATAATTAAACTATGACAGTATTTTATTTGTAGAGCTACAAATGGAAAGTTTTCCAAAATATTGCATTGACTTACTTTCTTTTTAATAGATAGGACAACTCTTGTTAATCGTCATAAGTATAAACATATATTATGTGTATTTTAAAATATGAAATAAAACAAAGGTTTATTAATAATTAATCGATTTTAATTACTTTTTCTGGCACCAACAGTTGGTCTCCCCTGCGTCAATATCATGTTGCCTTGTGAAAGATTCATCGCTTGCATTCCCGGCGTTGTATTCAAAGTTTTTGCTACTTTGCTTTATTATAGAATAGAATACCTACAATAAACAACACGCCGGCTTGAAATACGATCAAATAATACCAAGTAATTAGAAACTTTACAGGAATTTCAATAACAACTTACACTTTGTGATTTTATAAAATAATTCAAAAATATATATTATTTTTATATAATAATTTAACAGATATTCTTTTAATAAATTGAAACCCTTAAAATCTTATCAAAGGAATAAAAACGGCACTAGTAAACTAATTTTAAAAGGGTCATATTTAGATTGTAATTTTTTAAATTAGTAATAAAAGTTGACTATATTTTTAACAAATAAAAAGAGACTTATTAATGTTGTTGCTTGAATGGTAAATAATTTAACTTTTGGTAAATAAATTACTTAATATTTATCAGGAACTCGCAACTTAATCATCGACGCCTGTGCTAAAATTATAGCAAATTCACTAAACTCTTTCTTCTCACATTTTGTTTTGCAATTTTTTTTTTTTCCTTTGTTTAATATGTTTACAAGAACTTTAAATTTCAGCATCTTTTTTATCACAAATCTAAGAGGATTGTTTAATAGGGATGAAAGTTTATTGTTTCTCATGTTACATGCATTGTTTAATCTCTTACTCAAATTAAAATATCTATTTTAGGATGTGTATAAATATCGCTTAAAAAAAAAAAGAAATATAGCCCCAGCAAAGTCGCTACGGTTGTTCGGTAAGTTCGAAATATGTTAGAGCTTTCCAAATTTAAATATGATTTTTGACAAATGTATTGCAAGGAAAAGTAAATTCTCATGCTTTAATGAGACAATGGTTGAATCTTCATCTACATATGTTACAATATGCTAATGATTCGCATCGATTACTAAAGATCTCATATTTATCATAATTTTTATATAGAACAAATCATATGCCATTAGTATATAATATAGTATTATTTCTCTTTAGTTAAATATGTATATACATATTCAATATTTCAGTAAAATACATGCCTGCAGGCACGGGAAATATGAGAAACAAATTCCAAGTCCTGGCATTACTGCTCACGTCTAACCATGGTGTACTCCTACTGGGGATCCCACCATGGAAAATAACATCGCATGATATAATACCTCCTCGGTGATGCGAAAAGCTGTCATTCAAATCTTTTTAGCTCATATGATTTGAAAAAAACTTTATTATCTGTCAGTGTGTAAATTTAAAAATATTTTGACAGTTATAGGAGCTATAAATATAGAGAGATACTTTTTTAATCGCCCTTTGTGGGGGAATTTATTAAAATGCATTTTTGGTAATTTTTAAAAAACCAAAAAGCATATTCTGGCAAAGTCTTAATTCCTATAAGAGCTATAGTTAAAAAGTCGTTAATTGACGTCTACTCGGAAAAATAATTATTCTATCAAGTATCTAGACCTAGAAGTTCCATGGTTAATAAGTTCGCAAAGGTGCTTTATTATGGATGGTAAAAGGATAATAAAAGTCATTATAATCAATCATACAATATGTATTTAGTATAAGATACAGTACTTGTGACATGTGGACAAATCATCATATAAAATAATCTTACATACACTACATTGAACAAATTCAAAGGTTCGAGATTAACGTAACATTCACTATTATTATGCCCAAATGTGTGATAAATTATTTGAGGTAGATACCCCACCGCGTGGGTCAAAATATAATTAACTTTCGGATTCCACCACGAAGGTACAAGCAAATAAGAATGCGTTAAACATTATACTATATATAATTAAATATCTACAAATTGAATACAAGTAGTGCACACTATTCGGGATACAAGGCTTCCGTAGTACATTACAATAAAGAACATTCATGACAAACGCAACGCATAGGAAACATGTCGCCCTCGTCAGCCCGCCTCACGACCTCGGGCGCGAAGCAAATTACCTCTGCCGTAATACTTACCAATAAATACTTAACTATTTACAATGATAGCAAAGCTTGGCCGAGAAGGCCATGCAAATTAAACTACCATTTGTCTAACGGCCGTTTTATCCTCTATCTCGGCCAAGTTTTACATTTTGTACAGACGCAGCCGTAATATGGTTCCCGCCGTAACCTCACACCTAACTCGACACACGGAAGTTAAAAATGCGACTCAGTCAGTTGGTTTAGGATATCATGTCCCTAAGAATACTTTGTTCGCGAAACAAAATGGAAATTTCGCTCGAAACAATTAATACATAACTTAAAATACGCTTATTTGCTGAGCAAGTCTAACACGAAGGCACCGACCTTCCTACGCTCCAATCTCGAAACATTCTATACGTCTCTATGACTATGGTGGCAGTGATAAAAATATAGATATTCGCTTTTTTACATACAATTAAGATCACGAGATGTATCTCTTATCGAACGGCTTATCTAAACTATCGATTGATTTTATTAATATCAGTTCCTAGAAATATTATGAAAAACTAAAATTCCGTCCTAATATTACAAAATTTAAATTTGTACTCAAGCGTTTATAGGCCAATATGTTTAAGGCTCCCGTCCACCTCGAACAACTTTATGACGAGATCATAGACGTCACGAATTACGTAAAAATATTATTAGTTATTGCTTTATATCTTAAATCGAATCCGTGAACTCACACTGCGATGTTGAGATCAAATCGATTCCACGACAACGTGGTTGTAAAAAAAAATCCTAATCTGTCTTTCTGAATTTGGTGTCGAATTTGACTATTAAATTAATTTAAATAAAGCGAGCCAATACAATATGGCACTACTATCAGTGCTTTCGAAAAAAAATTACTCTAGTTCGTTTCTAATTTAATAAAAAAATAAATCAGTACATTGGAAGCATTCCAAAAGAACCTACCTGTAAGTAAATACACGATACCGTCAACACTCCGTCGTTCAGGCACCAACTTGACTATTTCAACAAATTTTCCTAACACTTCTTTGGGTCCATACCTACTAGGAATATATTCAGGAGTGTCGCCCTCTCGCTCGCTCCCGTGCGAGTGACAGGGAGGGCATATAGCCACAATCCCGAACGTACTCAAGTTACATTTTCTATTACACATAAGTGACTTTACAAGTTCATATACACTCCTAGTACGGGGTAGTCGACTATCACCACACCATCTAAACCTAAGTACAGTAATGGCCTAATTAGACATTTTAGTTTGTACTTTTTCACTAGAATATATACAATTTTAACTTCTCAAAATATATCTAATAGTCAAATACCCCGATACGATCAAAGCCAGCTACAATTTCAATAAAGTACTTCCATCTCGCCGTCTCCTTTCAAATGTACACATTACGCTAGAGGGCGCTGTACAATTAACAAACGAACCTACAATACATCCGTCCCTTTCCCTCACGACACCCGTCTCTCTCTCGCAGAGGAGATGTCCGTCAATAGTTAATCTATTCTATCCACACAATTCCTTCTAACTTATATCTATAGGCACTAACTAAAAAATACTATCGAGATCGCGTGAGCACAGAACACAATATCGTTAATTCAACCTCGTGTATATTCATAATGCTAACAAGGCATTCACAACTACTGTATAGGACCATCCAAAAATTGGTATAAATTCACTAATAATTCTGCTATGGACCTGCTCTCGTTGGTACGATACAAACAATTTGCTTTTAAAATAATATCGTTCAAACGAAACGTGTTCAACTCTTGTACGTAGTACGACGTCCACTTTAATATTATCGTGAAAACAAATGGCTTCATCATATTACATTGTTTTATATCATTCGATTACTTAAACTTATAAAACTTGCTACACGAACGAAGAAAAAATATACTATCATGTGTATATTTTTTATTTGTCGCCATTACCAGGATTGAATACAGTAAATATCAGAATGGTCGAACTGACAATTGTCATCTGACTTGTGAATGTTGCTGTACGTCCAGTATTGAGTCGGACCACTCCGATACATAGCTCCATATAACATAATGTACTGCAGTCACGTTCTCCGTTACAAAATTCATTTCGTCACTATACTATTGTATGATGAATACAAATACACGGCTAAAATCTTGTGCGTCAAAATTAATGTTACAATCTTATCACAAGTTTATTGCTAATATAGATGTCCACTTCGAACTAACCTAGTGGCAGTGACGTCACATCGCACCCGGCCATAGTCCTATGAGATCTGGCGAGTGCGGTGCGGCGCTGATTGAACAGACAGCTGTTGATTCCTTGAGAAATAATAAAACGACTATCAAAAACGGACTAAAAAACTATTAGCGAGATATGACTAAGTGTAAAAATTGATACAAAATGAACACTGCTGCGGCAGAACGGCTACACGAGGCACTGGCGGCATGGCTTCACAACACACCGGCGGTAGACAAGCCAACTAAACTCCTACTCTATGTACAATGGCAGTGACGCAAGTCGCCGGTCGTCTTAACTAACTTAACTACTCAGACTGCTCCGGTAGCCCGGAGTCGTTCTCCTTCTAACGACGTCCGATCTATCCTTTATACATTCCCTATATATTTACAACCGCGATACAACTCGAGATCGCGTCCAATATCATATAAAAGTATCAGTCTTGTTTTTGAACGATGCGAATCAACATCTGTCCCGGACGGTGCTCCGCCATCGACCATATACTGTCGATGGTGTAGCAAGGTCCCTTCGCTTCTCGTATCGATCGCGTGACTATCGTCCGCACGGCCAGAAGGCATTCCCTCCGTGTCTCCTCCCCATCTTCCTCTTCTTGGCGCCGCTCACTTCTCCTTTCTCCTTCTCCCTCTCCTCCTCTCCGCAAATTAAAGGCATTCCGGTGGCACTGCAGTCGTTCCTCTCCTTCCGTTGTTTGGCGATCAAGTTATTCAGCAGTCGTGAGGAAGTGCACTGCCTGGTGGGGAGCAGTCTGACAGGTTGTGATGTCACTGGCGTCTTCTTTGCGGGGGGCGGGGAGGGACTCTTGCGGTAGGAGTTGCAGAATTCCTCGTAGAGCAGTACTTTGGTGTGGGCCGGCAGCTGGGATATCTCGACTCGTTTGATCTTCTTCACCTCGTTTTCCGGAACCCACTCGTCCTCGACCCTGAAATATTTCATCATTATTATATCGTACAATCGAATCGCCACACATAATGTGACTGCAAACATCAGACTCCATCTGATAAGTTTTATATTCTCCGTTTGTTCCGTATATATAAGTTTTTCAGTTGTGATAGTCAGTATATTTTATAGGGAGTGTGTTTGCAGTTGGTGGGTTGCGAGCCCGACTTAGCCTACGATGACATGATTCATGCAGGCTGCAAGCGATCTAAAGGAGAAAGAAACATCGTGCAGAACAAAACCTGATTAGAGTACACATGGCAAAGCCCAAGCCGTGTTAATACCGAAGGGCCAAACAAACGGGGCTGGCAACCTCGAGTAGTCATGATCTGAATACGTTACATTTTATTATGCTAGCAACTCCATACTGTATGATCTGTTAAGTGACCATGTCAGCAACCAAGAATAGAAGCGAAAGGATCACTTGCATTATTGTTTATTTATCTTAAATTACAATATATTTAGAAATGTATCGATTTTCGACTGGCTTCAATTTTATTGATATTAAATTTATAATATTATAAACATTGACTATATATAAGAATCAATGTTATAAAGCTAATTATTTAAAGATAATTTGTATATTTGATGGAACAATAGTTATATAACCAAAAAACTAACAAGTACATAATGTATTAATATTTCTTTTAAAATGCATATGATCCTATAATAAGAAAATAACACATAGGACAGTGAGAACTATAAAAAGATTTATGAAAAGTTATCGGATGCATGTGGGATAACTGCTCTAACATTAATAAAAATAAACTACGCTAAAAATATCAAGACTATTTTAGTTAAAAGAAACTAAAAAGTATGAAATGTGCAGCATCTTTAAACATTTTAAGTTGGTAATGGCAACATTTATTCACTGTGTGTGACCCACCTGTGTTACCTGTTTTAATTTAATATATACTTTGAACCAGATATACCGGCCTGGAAATGTTGGTAATTAGTATTAATTCATTATAGTTTATTATGAATCTATATTTCAAAGTTTCCCGAATTATGATCTTATATCCCAATTCCAATAAAACTACACCCCCATACTTCAGTACTTTACATTTAACTCGAAAATGTTTGTCAATGTAATGAATTAAACGCCAAAATGCATACCTGAAAAAATTGTTTGTGACAAATTCAGACATTCAGATTAGATAAATATTAAATAAATTAGTATACATATAAATGTATATATATTATATAATATGAAAATGTATATATATATTTTTTAATATTTTAGTTTTTTAATAATATAAATATTTCAATAATTATAATATTAATAAATATTTAAATTTAAAAAATATATATTTAATATATATTTTCTTTATATTATGAACTAAAAATATAAAAAATAATAATTATTATTAATTTGAACACTTCTGTAGACTTGATTTCCTCACATTTTTTATATGAATCATCAAAAATCTGTAACAGAATAATAATATTAATCTTTTTAATAATTATCTCTTTGAATAAAATGAGTGTCTGAAAGAGTTACTACCACTGACCAGCGAGAACGAAGGAGCTCCACTGACACATACGACCCATCAATGGATATTACAGCTATATACTTATCCAAAATCAGTTCGAGTTCCTCCAATCCAGTATCGCCAATCATATAATACCAACGAAGGGCAGAACAGCTCTCCTTGTGCTTTTTTATTGCAGTTCTTTTTTCTATTCCCTCCCCCCTCATATGGTGACAAAGATTTTGTATGAAATTTAGGTTATCCAGGTCTCTCCCGAACCAAGACTGTTCGTCTAATTAAGGTATACTCACTCACACATGCGTCGCCGGTGGAGTGCTCGAGGAATACGTCAGTAGCTCAGCTAATATAAACGAGGACATTGCTCGTTCCCCTCAATGTATATATGTGTGCGTGTACTCACACGTGCGGCGGGTAGTACGTCAGCAGCGCCTCCCTGGCGGCGGTGGCGGCGTTGTATCTGGTGGCCTTGAGCGCGGCGTGCAGTGTGAGCGTATGGTCGCCGACCGGCTCCCGCAGCGGGCAGGCACCGCCCAGCCGCCAGCGCGTGCTGCGCGTCAGACGCCACGCCAGGCCCTCCATCATGCCGGAGTCGAAGAAGTCGAACATACGCGCTGAAAACAGTATTCATAAGTTATTAATGAACGTATTGATCGTCTCGTGCTTAATATTGTTTTAAATACACATCTAATTTGACATTCATCTTCCCTCTCTCTAATTCAGTCGACTGAGCTATCAAGACGGTAGTCAACCTGACTTTAATTGAATATAAAATTGTCTTAGATTAGTAATTGCAAGAGTTATTATAGAATCCCATGTAGGTGTAAAATATATATTTTTAATTTACTATGTAAATATAAATACACGTCACATGTATATTGAAAATCAACAGCATTATAATATACACTCACCGGACCATGGCTGTCTTCTATATCTAAGTTTCTTTCCGTTCCGTCGTATGAGCTTGGAGGAGCTGTCGGTCGTCTTTTTACCGCTACCCGCGTTGGGAGATGCCTCGTTGAAGTGGTTGTTGACGTGGCGCTCGAGCAAGATCTGTAAATTACGTCATGAAAATTAGACTTGGCAAAAGATTTACTAAATTTTGGTGAATTAGTGCAGAATATTCAGTATATTTTTTAAGGACTTTAATTTTTTAAGTGTGAATATTGGTTTTTTAACTTATAATAAAATGATTAGTCATTATTATACAAGAATTGTCTTGTTGTTAGTTAATACAAGCGTCACAGAGAATACATGTAAGGGTATTCAATATTTAACTGAATACATGCTAAGAGTTCATAAAAGCTGAAAATTTCAATAACTATCATTACTTAAGACTAAACAATACTTGGTTTAGTCATCCTGTAAAGTAACAGCATCCGAGACATCATAGCTGCCTCTCAATGAAGAAAAATAATAAATCATAAACTTCAAATATTCAATACTAATTGATTAACAAAGTAGTGAATTTAAATAATATACCCAATTTTATTTAAACCCCAGTAACATTGTATTACATAATATATCAAAAGACAAATAATATAAATATTTCATGTTGTGGTACTCGTATACTCCTTCAACCTTAGAACAGAAAACACAAAGTGGATATATAAATACCATGTTGGCAACGACAAAGCACAATCCTCAAATCAAAATACCGACCAACATCCAACAAAAACCATCGTTGTAAAGCCGGGGACAAATAGTTTTTTGATGATCTTATAAAGAATGAAGAACTACAAAAAAAAAATACAGACTCTTCAAGATATTTTGTGATCATGGCGTGATCAATCGGTCATTGAATCACGTTACAAAATCTCTTGGGAATATGTATTTTAAAACAATTGATGAAATGTTCAAAATAAACATATCATTAAAGGTGATAAAACCCAATCACTATAGATTGGATTTGATTTGAAGAAGGTAGTAACGATAACAATAAATAATCCTAAATCTGTCAACTACTGTCCGTTTTCAGAAATTCGAAATTATTTTACTTACATCCAAAGGATGCGATTAAACAACTTTTGAAAGGTAACAACGTCAGCTAATGCAACGAAGACAAAGTAATACGACTCCGAATATGTAAATACGGGCTATACAAAGTCATAAAGATAAAAACCATAAAACAAACACCGTCAAAACGATATAGACAATAATTCATTCAGTTGATTGAAGCGAGCGCGTTATTGTGGATTCGTTTTGGCGATGTGCAAGTCGGTTCCTATAATCATAATTTACTGACAGGATCAAGGAACGTAATTGTACCTGCGTGGAGAATCTTCTTTCGCATCCGTCAACGATGCATTTGAAGGGTTTGTTCCCGCCGTGGGAGAGCGCGTGTCGCTCGAGCCACAGTCGTGAGCACGACGGCTTGCCGCGGACCTTGCATCGCTCCCACAGACAGACGTAATTCTCTTGACCCGCTTGCGATTCCACGTGAACGGCCTGGAATTAAACAACGTAGTTAGCTAACTAATAGCTTTTAGGGATTGGTTTTAGGTTAAATACCTCTTTGAGTTAATCAATAGCAATGGTTGTATGGTTACCAACCTGTAGGTGTTCCAGAAGATCGCTGTCACTCTCCAACTCCTGCTTACATTTCTCCCATAAGCATACGGTAACCGTGGTCGTATCCGTACTTGATTTTCTCTTGTCACTCTGAGGTTTCGTTAAATTTCTGGGTGGGAACCTTAATGTTTTGGGTTGTTTTAAAATAGGACTTTTTTGACTATTTTGCGCTTCAACGGAACTCACACTAATACTTAGCGATAAGGAAGAGTCATCATCACACTCTTTACTAGCTTGTGAGTCGCTTGGTGAGTCAATAGATTTATCAGTTCCTATACCAGATTCAGATGACTCCGTGGTGGCGCCACAAAAATTAGCTTCAATCACAGAATTTTGAACATTTGATGAAACATCTTTTAGTACGGTTATTTGGGTAAAAATTGTATCCTCCCTTCTAGCTACTTCTTCGACTTTTCTTATCTCACTTGTACTTCCAACTTTAAAATCGTTTTGTAAATCATCACTCACTCTCCTCTTTTTGCCAACCTTTTCTATGGTAAAATCTCTAAGATTCCCCGTACAACTACTAATTTGCGCAAAAGGCCTCGATATTTTTTTAGAATCTAAGGAAAGAATGTTATTGTTCACAGTTTTTGACAGCCATGGAATATCACACTTCTGATTAGTAATTTCATTTATTTCGATCTCTTTTACAGTACTGCTAGGCGGCTCCGTACCTTGAATTGGATTATCTGGAGGTTTCACCGGGGCTATAGGAATACTACTTGAGTGTAGATTTTGGTTGATAAAGTTAGCGACGATAGGCGGCTGGTGGTGCACCATAGTATTTGAACACGATATCTGCGATGATGGCACCGCACTTGTATTTGTGTAACTCCAAGTTTCTTTTACATTCATATTTGGCACAGATGTTACAATAAAACCTGGTTGAGGCATTAAGACGGGATGGCTAAGATTTACAGCAAAATTTGGTTTTGGCTGAACAGTCATTCCGACTGCTTGCAAACCAGGCACATTCTTGTTCATTACTGGTATCGACTGACTAGTGACAGGTCCAGATTTATTTGCTGTGGTATATGTAGGTGGCATTGTATTTGAAAGTTTCAATAATGTGCCGTTTATAAGAAACTGGTTTAGGGCTTGGTTTTGCAGGTGGTCTTGTCTTTGCGTCGTTATTTGAGGATTTTGTGGTAAAACAAAATTCGGCATCTTAGCCATCAAATTCGGTATCTGCACAACTGTCCCGTTTATATTTTGTACTAGCGGAAAAACAAATTGACCATTTAGTTTTGTCGGGCTTGTCACATTGACATTTTGACGATTAAATGTAGCCATATTACCTTGTTGGTTTAAAGTTTGCGGAGGTAAACCGTTTTGTGGTATTCGTAGTGTTGTAAGCATTACGTTATGAGGAACAGCAACAAATGAAGCCAAATTAGTTGATGTTACCGTACCATTGCAAGGCTGTGTCATATTGATTGGATGACAGTTTTGAAAATTAGTTGTAGGAGCATTTAAATTGCCGAGATTACCATTAACGGTCATCGATACTTGTCTAACTCCATTTGGGATATGCATCTTTGGTGCTGTATTTGCTTCACCGGGAACATTTTGTATGGATGAATTTTGAATAAGATTATTACAGTTTTGTTTTTGTAGTTGTATCTGTTTAAGATTATTTGCCTTTGACCAAGTCAAGTTCTTACTATTTGCTATACAAGCTGAAGACTTTCGATTAGTTCTTTTGGTCATTACATTTCTCTTAACAGGTTCCTTTTTAATTGTAGATGGTTTGTTCATAAGATTTAAGTTGTTAGATCCACACGTGACTCCATTCATTCTGCTGTCTAATTTGGTAGTTGAGCTTACTACTCCGTTTAACTTTGCAGTGTCTGCTTTCAAATTCGGTTGTTTTTTTGGTGATTGGTTTATAGTTTTTGCAGGTGCTATCCTCATTCCCACTAAATCATTTTGAGATGGTATAGGAACCTTACAGTTATTTAAATTAAGTGACATGTTAGCAGAGTGACCTTGGTTTACTTTGGGGTTATGCAATCTGCTTACAGTAACTCCGTTAAAAAATCCTTCGAAAGTCTTTTCCTTATTCAGCGGTTCAGTCCCGTGTCGGACCTCCACAAATCCGTTAATAGCGTGAGTCTCCTTATTGTCTTTAGGTTTACTACATATACCGTTAATACTTATACCGTTGGAATTTGTACTAGGATTTGTTTTATGGAGAACAGTTTTTGAAAAATCCGCGCCGTAATTTGTTGTTTGACTGACAGCCTTTCTCGTCGAGTCTGTTTGCTTCTCGACGTCAATTAGGACTTTTGGATTGAGCGTCTGAGATAAATACGAAATATATTTTTCGAGATCATGCGTGACGCCGTTTTTAGGTGGGCACTTTTTCTTGCCGTCATCGTTACTCAGTGAATTAGATTCACGCTTCAGGCCGTTCTGCGGCTTCATTTTATGATTGAAATATTCTGTTATGCGTCGATGAATGGGTGGGTTGGGTCGCCGGAGGGGTGCGGGTTGTGCCGCAAGGCGTCGCGGGCCCGGCGGCGCCGGATCGCTCGCCCAAGGCGGCATGCGCGCGCCAGCGCCTTCTTCACTCGTGCTGCACCCCGACTCAGGGCTCAGAGGTGAGCGAGGCTCTGTGATGTCACTACCACTGCAACCACTGCTTTCCGTAGGACTCAGCACCGCCACTCCACTGAAAGATGAAAAAATATACTTTGTAACACTTGTAAAAATATACTTTGTAAGATTTGTTTAAAAATAAACACCACACGTGTATAGTAAGTTCAAAAGAAATGTTTCTTGTGTTATGACAATCAGCTGTTGATTGCTAGCAATCGATTCCATGCGAGGATAGGACAAGTAATCAGTTGATAGAGCGGGACAGCGCGCGTCGCTCTGCGGCTGAGAGCGACCCAAGGTGCAATGCCCTGGCCGGTGCAATGACGCAACGAGTCGCGTCGCTGCACTGACCGACCGTCCGACACGCATTAGAAATATTATTTTCGGCATGTGACATTCACCGCACGTAACTCGACGCTATTTTCTGAGGCGAATGAGGGAATAATTTAACTTTACTGTACAACGTTTAATAATAAATTATAACGACTATGTACCACATCTACGAAGGGTTTAGGGCGTAAGTAATACATTTTCACTGGCTGTGTTATATCGTCAAACTTTACACAGAAATATGTTTCAAATATAAATTTAGAAGATGTAGAATATTTTCAGCTCGTTCGTTTCGAAAACGTTTTGTTGTTAAATCCGCAGGTAAATATAATAATAGTAGTCAGTCAATTTTAAACATGGACCTTGTTACATAAGTATAGATCCTATTTTACTATAACTTAAAAAATAATCTTCAGTCCTTACGCGGTGGGGGTGGAGCGTCAGACTCAAGGATGAACCCTCGCCCTTCTTCACGCACACGTAAGATATTTTTTGTTATTCTTTTATCACTTCTCAGAGGGTCTTTGTCGCTTATTGACCTCAATTTTAAGATTAATTCTCGTATATTAAGGGGATCGCAATTAACAGCAAAGTATTTTAATGAAGTCATCAAATACTTTACATTTCATTATACGATCTAAACCATACAATTTGACCTTGAAGAATTGCTAGCTGATAGGCGTCGCCACCAACCAGAGAGTAGCACTAACACACTAAAGGCCATTTCACAATGCGATGCGTTTTAAGTCAATTGAGATAGAGTAGCTCAGATCGTATATTGAAATGGGACCATTATGATATGAATATAACAATAGCAAGAATAACGTCAGTATAAATAAAACAACGAAAAATAAAAGGCACAACTATGAATGAAACATAGTATTGCTCAGCATCAAGGAGCGCGTACCAGTTTCTTGACACCTGTATCACTAGGTTTTTCGGAGCATATATTTTTTTGCCAGAAAGCAAGAGTGGGCGTATGTAGGTGAGACGCTGCAAGGTCGCGCCCGCGCCGATTTCGGTCGTTGAACCGCGCCAATATTACAAGCGACTCGATCTGTCTTTATGTATACAATCGAAAGTATTTATTTATATTCTGTACTTTCTTTTATTGGTAGTTCATATTGTTTATTTATGGAAGAGTATATCGATAAGAGGTCGATAAAATATGTAGTTTAAAGATCTACTGCGCGTGAAGTAAGACGACAATTTATAAGCAGACAGGCACTAAACAGAATGCTTCAATAAACTATAGATTATTAGAGACGTGCTGTGTGGTGCTTACAGTAGCTTAAATTATTAAGCTTTAGCGGTAATATCATAAATTTGATGTAACACAGTTAGGTAGTTTCTTATAGGATACGGAATGGTAATAAAAATTTAAGTTAAAAAAAACGAAGACGTTTGTTCTCTGCATAGACAGAAAATATACATCTATTCCTATTAGTGTGAAAATACAAAGATTAATGGTTTACATTATAATTTGTATTTCATTAAAGAATTAATAATGTAATTTTCAGACAAAACGCCACTGAATAAATAACTAGTAACAGTGGTAAAAGGCGCGTCGTGATCTTATCATATGACAAATTAACACCCAGAGACTACAATATTCAACCGCTTGTGTAAGTGTAGTCTACAAGTGATTGATGTTACACTTTAGCAGACCACTCGCGTGCCTTTACACTTGTATGAGTACACACTTTTGCAGTCCACTTCTACACTTGCGCGTCTACACTTGTTTGAGCAATAAAATTTGATAAGTAATTCTTTACAACGAACAAGTTTACATTATATTTAAATGTATAGTTATATTTTAAATCTTTTTAGTAATTACCTTAATAATAATTCCGTGTTTCAAGTCACATCCGAGTCACTTTAGATGATGTAGTCATTCAAACACAATACAATGAAATGCAAGTAATGAACCGGAGTCATTCATATTTAAATACTATCATACATCACGGCAGTAGGGTAGTGATGTCATTACATATATACTAGTAGGAAACTCCGACCTAATAATTTACGTCACATAAATGTTTATTGGAAAATCTATATAGATAATATTATTTTGAATCACATTGATGAGGTAAACACCCATGTTTCATGTAAATTTAGTTACGTTTCCGATTATATAAATTCAAAATAGGTGAAGACTTAATGATTTAGACAAATGTAAATATATATATAAATATTAAATCATAAGCCATGAAACATCTCATTGTTTATCTTCAGATCAGTGTATATATACATACTTTTATTTATAATAATTATATATAACAGGATTTATCAGATGCACTCGTCCTGCATCCCCTCGGTCACGGGCCGCTACCCGCTACCCGCCCTGCTACCCGCTACCCGCGCTGCTTGAAATGACAGGGCGTACAAAAGCGCAAATGATACGTCACGCGCACATGTCTCCTTCGCTTTGATTATAACTCCCACTAGGGGTGAAAAATTACATTTACTACAAAGATGGACCCTCGCAAACTACAAAGTGCTTTTGATTAGTATACATTTAGTTGTTTGATGTTAACGCTCTTTGATTTCACCGCTACAATGCACTATCGTTTTTATTTGTAAGATTGCACTTCACTTTTTAAATATAAAACACATTATACCATACAGAAAAAAGTATTAAAAGCCGCATTTTCATATAGATGATATGAAGAGAATTCCCGACGTTTCATCGTGAGCCAAAGATAAAACAAACGTTGCAAAAGATTTAAAGGCAGTCCAATTAAAGCAGCCGCAAACTGCTGGGGGTCGCTGAATGGATTATTATTTTATTTGGAGTTTGAAATTGATCATCGTGTCGAGCTTCGCCTGGGGACTTCAATCCTTGTCAAATTTCGGTTGGGGTTTTGTTTTGGGGTACCGTCCATATGTTGTTTAGAATTGAACCATTCTCAGTAGGTATATTACGTTTAGAAAGTTTTTCTTTTTTTGTATTTACTCAAAATAAATTATAGATAACTGAAGGAATTGCGTTGATGAAATATTATGAGGAACAAGTCGATACACTAGTGGTATATTTTCTGATATTTAAACAAGAAATAAATTTAGTCGAAACCTATAAAGTCTTATAGTTTTCATTTTATTATCCCTGTCGTATGTTTTACAACAATTGCGTCTCCGGCAAGGTGTACCTCTACCTGTCATGATTATTTCACAGATATAAAATGTAAACAGGTTTATATGGGATATATGCTTTCATCAAAAAAAAAAATATTTATTAGTCATTAAACATAATTTATTTATATGTCTGCATCACATTAAAACCCCACGACATACTGCGCGTCCCACTGCGCTGCGATCGCTACTTACGAATATATTACAATATTTTTTTACATAAGAAGCATACATATATTGTATAAATATTTATTTAATACAGTAACAGTTCGCATTACATTATTAATAACGTTTTTTAAAAACCATATCAACAAACATTAAACCACTTTACACTTTAAAGGACCACGTGTACGTCTCGATAGAATCAATTCCAAACAATATCCCCGACAGGTTCCATTCGTATTATGTCACCGACTTGTACATATTTATGTCGCTAGCCATTCATTAGAAAGGAAGTTCGCGTGAGAATGGTGTCAGCTCGAGGGAGGCACCCCCATTTTACTATGTGACCCCCCCAAACTCCCCACCCCGCGATTATTATGCTAAGTGTCTGACGGTTATCGTCGGGGTGAACTTTTCGCGCATCTGCTATTTATTTATACGCTTTATATTCATGGGATTGAGGCAACTCGCCCGTGGCAAGGCGACTGCCTTACACTTCATTACACAACCTTACAAGGAACAGGGAACCTGAGCTGATTGTTACGCAATTTTAGTCTCTATTTTATTGCTGAAGATAACGTTTTGAAGGACAAGAAATAGGTTAGTGGGTGCACCGCGCGTGACGCTCTGAAAAACCATCTATTGAATTATAGGGGGAGAGTCTCTTAAAATTATTATATTGTATGATAAATTATTTAACTAAGACACCCTTACTCACTAGTATAAGTTAGCTATATTGCAAGTTTCTGTATATCAAGGTTGCCTGGCAGAGATCGCTGCTTTAACGATAAGGCCACCTCTTGAACATTATTTTAATATGAGATGTATTGTTTTCTTTTAACTTTTCTTTTATTGGTATACAACAAATGTATTATTATTATAAAAAGTATTTTGTTTTTTTGCATTATATATATATGTGAATGTAGCAAGTAAATATTTTGGATACTATGTCATATTAACAACTAGAGCGTCGGTTCCTTTGGATTTCCAGACGCCTGTATAATATAAATCTCACACCTCAACAAACAGCAGATTCGGTTCTAACAGCCATCAGACACACAATTTCCTTCTCAAATTCCAGACGAGCCGTGCGGACGGAATAGTTTTGACTTTCATATGATTTTAACGCTATTCTAACGTCGAATCCTCACTGAACGGAAATTTCAAAATATCAATTCAGTACTGCAGTTACCTGTAGTGTACAAATTCAGATTCAAATACGACCAATAATGCCTATCGCTGTATCTCTAACCAAAATAATAAAAAATTATAAACACTAACTAAAAATTGTCTGCTGACTTCTTTTAAAGACATAATATATTATATATATATATATATATATATATATATATATATATATATTTGTAAAGAATATAAAAATAGGAAATTAGTCAAATATCCTGTCATTTCGTTAAAGCGGTACTAAAGTGAAGACGCTTCCTCTCGTCTGCGCAGGAAATAAGAGAATCCACAGACGAGGCTTTGTCTCAGCCGCTATCTGCTACGTCTACTGATTTAGCTAACAAGATTTATCTGAAAATGTTCAATTTCTTGTTATTCTGTGTTTAATATTTTACGCTATATTATCAAAGCTACATAAATAGCCTTTGAAGAGCCGACGATAAGAGACGTACCTTTTTTATAAAATCGTTAAAAACAAATATTCGCTTCAATCATAAGTTTATAAACACATTTAAAGATGACTGAGTCAAGATTAAAATCATTGTTCATCATTAGGATACACTGCACTTTTCCTAAACCGTCGGTCTGACAAGCACTGCGTCGCGAGCTCCTGGCCTGGGAGACCGGTTGATTATTTAAAAAAAAAATACTTACATTGAATGAGAAATAGTAAAGTATGTACAGATGTAGATGCGATATATTATGCAAATTGATGAAATGATGGGATGCTAATTGTGACCAGGGGTGATCCCCGCGGGGCTGCATCCGCGCTGCATCCTCGTAACAAGATTTAAATTCAATCCCTACATTACTAACGGTTCGCAGCCCAGCCTCAACTCACTGATTCGTAAAATATAGCTCCTAGCGTTAACAACGTTGATACAGAAAAGAGTCAAATATATTCAAACAATTCCCACACAAACATATTTTATAATTTTACCACTAGCCAGATATAAAAAATTCTTACCAATAAAATACGGATCAATAAAAAAGTTCATTATATAAAAAGTCATAAATTGCGAGGAATACATTTAAATAAATAATAAAAATCTTTTTATTTGGTATAGTTAAGCAGATTGATCAATAAACTGAGAAGTGAGATAACTCTCAACCCTTATTAGCGAGCCGGCGCGACGTTAAAAACCTTTTTTAATCAATAATGCACTAATAGATAGACTATATAGCGTGGCGAAATAAAAAAAATAAAGTTGCTCTGCCGCATACCGCTCCCATCGGCGAATCGAGTGTAGTGCGACCACGTAATCTCGATACATTTATATATCTTGATTACCAATATTAATTATTTGTTTTACTTTAGTAAATGCGGTGATCATTTCCATCGGCGACTCGAGTGTAGTGCGACCACGTAATCTAGATACATTTAAATATATTTATTTATTATATTAATGATGTTTTTTTTATTGATATATCGTCGGTGTGTACGCTGCACGCCCGCGGCTTATCTGTCCCAGCAAACAATTATTACGTCCGTCGCACTGCTCTGATAACCGTGTAACTATATAATACTTGACAAACAAAGAGGGAACAGTGTGTATTCATTCATTATTATTATTAAACCTCAAACACGTTTTCACTATTATATTAATTGAGAGACTGGAAAAAATATTTTTAGACCATAGACAATGCTTATTATTATAGAAATATAAATTTAAATTTTATCCTTATTAGAGTAATAAGATTAAGGATAATATTTAAAACGTATTCAATTATTACTGAATTACGCAAACGGAAGGATAATTTAATATATAACGATAAATCCACAAATGAGGGACAAAACCCTGCATATTTTAATAACGATGACAACATCGTAATTTTAAGTAAATCCCTAATAGTAAATAAAAGTAATATTATTATTATAGTATCCGGTATAGTTTAAAAGTATTAAGATTATTAGATCAGTTATACTTCATAGCTGACACCTTCAAAAGGTCAATGGCCAGCTGAGCTGGAAAACTTGTTACGTATCTTATTTGGAAATAATTTCTTTTCAAGGGTATTCTCCATAGATAACATTAATTAATTATTATTTAGTATTACTAGTATTTACAGTGTATGTAATTGCGAAATAGATACTCTTTACTTCTACTCTAGATTTATTCGTTAGTAATATTATAATTGTATGTTCTATATATTACTTTTGATATTTTAATTTATAATAATTCAATCGTTGAAATATATTTGTTAACTTTACTGTATTACAACGTTGATAGTTGGTTGTACTAGTGAGCTAAAATTTCGTACAGTTATATATTAGTTCTACAGGTTTTTAATTTAAATAATATTAATACATATTTATGGTAATATATAAATAATGTTAGAAGAACCCTTATGGCGTACATAAAAGGTTTACCGGATAATAAAAAAATGCTATATTTAGCAGTGTTTGACTACATACATACAATATTATATGACGGATATCGGAGCTGCACATTCATTTCTTTGTCTCTATGTATGTCAAGTGCATAACGTAACGGCTTGGCTGTCGTGATGCGTCCAAATGGCTTATACTTAAACTTCATAATTTAATATATATATATTAAGTTATTATATAGTAGTAGTATTTATTAACCTTTACAAATTGCTATTATATGCATCAAAATACCGAAAGATAAACATGTTATTTTTGGACACGTCACGAAACTTTTAAAGTGAATCACAATTATTAAGTATGGTTATTCATTTATTGAGTTTTATTTCCGTAATATAATTTATAAGGTTGCACGAACACTTGACATTTTTAAATTCACTCCAGTACACTGAAGTGTCGGTGTCACGACCTTAGGTACGTGTTGGATGCACTTTGAATAATTGGATATATTATAAATTAATTTGTAAAAAAATACAGTTTCTTTTCATTCCGGAAACAACAATTAGATCTCAATTGAGTAAGCGAGATGTGTATCAGATTATATATAAGAAAAATATATATAAAATTCCTTATTTCTTTATATAGAATAAAAGCAACATAATTGCATTATATAAAGTATATATGGGATTTATAACAAAGTGCTGGATTCCAATAACATTCACAAGTATAATGAAACGTATATAGAGATGTAATACTCAACTTGTCATATAACCAATGTGCTATTACGGCGACCTCAATGGTATGTCACAAACAACGCATTATAGAGTACTGAAGCCTTGCATCTCTACATTTAGAACTAATATAATGAAGGAAATTCACATTTCACGTTCAGCTCGCCTCATTGCTGTTTGAGTCCAAGGTATTTGGATTAAATCGAGTGCAGATAAACTTTACATGTTATTTTTTTAAGTAAATTATAATTCGTTAATACTATGTGACTTACGTAGTTCTTTTGACTTATTTAAATAGATACTTTTATTATTGTAATATACATTGCATCACTACTAAATTGTAATATAAAAAACAGGAAATGAGTGTGGCGGGAGCACGTGATCGAAATTATAATTTAGTTTGATTAAGTCGATAAGGAGGGAACCACGTTTAAACGAAAAGCATGATATATACTGGCCACTAAGGCTTTTGACAGAAACTTATCGATACTAATATTATATGCCTCTCTGTCTGTTACGCTGTAATTGCTAAACCGGTGAACCGATGAAATTTATCATTTAAATAGTTGACGACCCTGGACCCAGAAACAATTTATAGAGTCAAAGGGACGGGCGATAAACTGAATTTCACACAGACAAAGTTTATAGAATAGTATTTCGAAATTGTCAAAAATCGAAAACACAATAATCTTCAGAGTATAATTAAAATATACACAAAACCATCAAAGCAGCATAATAAAACTATCAAGTATTCGATGGGCGAGTTGATTTAGGAGTATCCCTAGTACGAGTTTTGAAGATACTAAACGATCATAGTTTTCGAATAGTCACGAAACAAGTTCTTTGTTGTAATTGGTTTACTATCATAAACAAATAACAAACAAACAAAACTAAGAATTCGTTTAGTGACTCGTAAACTATCAACGTTTCGTAATCAAAACCAGTACTAGGAGTACAGGTCAAGAATCCCACACAGATTCTATTAAATCAGCGCGGCCTGCACTCGTTATCATCAGGTCACAGTGTTATCTACTACTTATGTGATCTTTACTATATAATAGTCATTATATAACAAGTTATATATAATAATCATAGTCTGTAGTGGTCATTGTCCGCGCTTGTCAGGAGCTCTCAATTAAAACTCATCGTTCCCTCGTGCCTGATCTTGTAGTGTCTTTTATTAGGTTTATTAGTTTATAGCCGTTTCCGCCCCATAAAGAAGTGTAAGGGATACCTCAGTCAGAGATATTTTTAATGATTTTGCTTTGTAACTTGAGATGTAACTCATTGTTTATGAGTTTGAGAGCAACTTTATTAAATTTTAAATAAGGATAGAATTAATAATAAACCGATTCGGGAAGGGAATATTGTATTACTTAGTAGCTCAATTGATAGAACGACGGGACGGTTTCCCAAACGTAGCGGGTTCGAATGTATGCATTATTTTGTAATAAATAAAGCTTAAAATAGCTTCAAGACCTTAAAAAGCTACATGTCAATGTATATTTCTAGACGCTATTAATTAGTTATCGCTGATATGAAATATTTCCGTGAACGAGCACCATTCTTACTAAAGACTGCGACAATGCCAGAGAACTATTTCAAATAAAATTAAATTATACAACTAAACTGAACTACAAGCATTCAATAGAAATATATAATTTAAATACAAATTAATGTTCCTAACCGTCCTAATAGAAGCACAGTTCGTAAGTTTTTCTATATTATGTGTATATATAATACAAATAGGATATATTTGGGCGTTGTAGTCGTGAATTAGAGGAAGTAGGCATCCGGTGTATAATTAACAAAGCCGGAGCGAGCTGGTGTCGCCAGCACGTGTTCCTGTTCCCTAAACTATGTATATTTTATTACTCTTTATCTTTCATCTTTATACATTTATTAGCGACGCCTTGGCGACATAAACATCTCATTTCAAAGGATTTAAAATATTCAAATATAAATTAACTAGTTTATTAGAAAAGTAATTATATGGTCAGAAAGGATATAACATTAGTTTATTTATTTATAAATAAGATTCTTGTAGTTTTTAAGTTTTATATATAATTTTGTTCACTTTGGAAATGTTGAGTTTCTTTATTTCGATATAAAAGTATCCCTAAATAAAAATAAAAAGTTACTTGGGCTGATAACAAAGCATTAATAAAGGGCAGTATAATATAAAATGATCACGTTTTCAAAACAAACAGGTTTATATACCGAGAAGTCAAACCGGCTTCATGTTTTTTTAATACTTATCCAATAAGTATTTATTGAGTTAATATATATATTTTTTAATTTTATATAGGAATACATATTTAGTACCATATATAGAGTTTATAGCGGGCGAAAGTGCAGGCATGCGCACGCGACGACTTGCGCAACGAACACGCTAGTAGAGGTTCACGATTCAACTTGTACTTGTGCATTCATAATACAATAAATGGTTCTCGACGCCATGATATATGGAATCATTTATATGACATGTTATATTTATATACAAGCATGTGTTAGACAAAGGTATATTATACAAAATATAAGACATTTTAATGTTTGAACTATATCACTTCCCCAGATACACTAGTATAAATTATACACTTTATACTTAATAGAGGATCTCCACAACTGTGTAAAATATATATTGTAATACATTTTAAGTTATAGATTTTGAGTTAATAAAAATATTAAAATAGTATTATCTTAAAAGTATACAAAGGTCAGATACGAAGGTCGGAACTAAATGTGACCCAAGAGCACTTAATCAGCTCTCAGGAAGAACAAAAGATAATTTCAATCTTTACCAAGATGCTGCTTCAGACAGCCACTGTATAATATTTAACCTATTTTCAGAGTACATTCTGTTGTCATAAGAAAAAAATAAAACAAAATTTCAAATGAAAAAATTCCAAAACCAAAAAATAAAATAAAATAGGATATGGTGTGAACCACTGGGACGCCTCATTTCAATAGGTAAATCAATGCGGTGGAGATGGTCATTGTCCGTTGACAATGGCATGCGGGCTGGCTCCAGGAGTAGCACCACAAATTACCCACATAATCCCACACAGCGATACCATCTCCCACTCTACTAATAATTGACATGCAAAACCTTAAACATTGGTCATGGTGAATAACGCTTCATACGTAATTAATATCTCGTTAGTTATTTTAGTTGCAACTAGCTCGTAATATAATCTAAAGCATGAGGGTATGCGGTTGATATTACAAGCAAAATTTAACCATAATAACATTTAGAATCTTTAAATATAATAATATATGATTATTCACTTATAATATAAACTGAAAACTACTGCTTTGAGAAACAACCGAATTATACGCAACGTGTATAACATTTACAGATAAATATTATTTATCTTCTTCGTTATACACAAAAGTAAATTTACACATATACTCAAAAGTCATGTGTATTAGTAATATAATATTACCACGTATAGTATATATAATATTCAAAACTTATTAATATTATAATTGAAATCTTCAAATATTATAAATTTTTTCTTGACATTTTAAATTTCACATCCCGTATATATAAATTCATAATAACACATAAATACCATCTAAAAAAAATAATAATATGAAAATATAAAAAGATTTAAATATAAAATTCAAATGAGTTATATTGTTATAGGTAAAGGCGTCGATCTCTTTAGGGTTTCGCATTAATCAGTGTGTTATTTTTATAAAACTGGTTAATCTACCTCCGGACCTTTCCAACAAAAAATATATACGACCCGTATGTAATATTTAATAAAAAATAAAAGAACATTACGAATTCTTGATTTCATTGAATCGAGATAATATATTATTTAATTGCCTAAACTTTTATATGATGTTTTAAGAATATATATCAGGAGACATTTACTATTTATACTATATTTTAGTTAATTTAACAAAAGTATATTTTATATACAAATGAGAATGTGTGGGTGTATATATATATGGAACAGTCTTTTTCATAGAGTAAGCAGATGTCGCGCATGTGTGCGTGTCCTGTATATACATATGTATATATATTATATATATATTCAGTTATCTCAGCATGTTTGAAGTCAAGGCTGCGTTACAAATAGTAATACAGGAATTATTAAAGTTGTAACATAATAAAAATATTTTTAATATCAACAACCGCTCAGATATAACATCAGACCTACAGTGAACTCTTATAGCAATATTACAATAACCTTACATTTAAATACGTCCTAAAAGTAATATTAAGTTTTGATGACATTCTAAATCATTCATTTTTTTACTATAGGACACGTTATTAACTCGTACCATGAAGTGTTTTTGATATTTGAAAAATTAATCTAATATTGTTTTATGTCAAATTTTGTAATTTAAAGAATGCATTAATTATTTTACGTCACTAAGCATGAATAAAACAATATTATTGTATAGAGCTCATGGTACGAGTCAAAGTAATATTATTGTATTATTTAGACTTCTTAAAACTAAGATAGTTTTTAATAATTAACGTTAGGACTAATGATATTCCATATTATAATATAATAGATAAGATGAATTAACAGATAGTGATGTGACACAGTGTTCTCATAGTGGTACATCTCTATCTGTACTAGGTACAGTGCATATTATATTGCGGCGCGCATCGCACTTATTTTTAGCGAGCGTCCCACGAGCCGGGATTGTATTGAATGCGGATCGAGGTCAACGACCGCCTCCTACACTCACACTGACCGTACAATAAAGAATTATAAAACATTTAAGATCACCTCACCACTCCATGACCCGACATTGAAAAACAACAACATTATAAGGAATGCTTTTTATTTGTTATCGATTGTTTTACTTTTATTTTATTTATTAACCTAATGTAATTAAATGAGATCCGTATGTTTTGGACAATTTGTATTAAGTCGATATTGTCATTTCTAACAACTTATATGAATTAAAAACTAAGTAATATGAGCTACTTTTAAATATCACAACCTATGATAAATCATAAAATGTTATTGTGTGAAAGAAAAAAAAAACAATATAAAAAATAATTTTTATATATAATATATTATTATGACTTATAAATAAAGCACGGTCAGTATGCTAGGTCCATATCGTACCTAGCACATATTTGTAGGGAGACTTGCCGCCATCGCAAGCTTCTATCTACGATATGTTAGATTTGTTTGACTTTCATTTTAATACAAAGAAAAATACATATATATGTTTTGAAGTCAAATAGAATAATCATATAATTAATATATAATCGCTAAGTTGTAAATAAAATAAACATCGCTTAGCGTAAATAATATATCGGCTGGTTTGTTCAAGATGTTAAAATGTAGTGGAAAGAGTAAGCAGTTTAAGGATTAATAAGAACAGTTATCTTACTCAACGAGCGAGCTTGAACGTATACGATGAGATATCCATTGAGATATATATATATATATATGTCTATATGATGATATATATGTCTATATGATGATATATATATATGTATATATATCATCATATAGATGAAAAGATAGACAGATATATGATCGATGTTCGAAAATATCTATAAACATGTAAAGTTAGGTTATTATACAGAATGAAAAATTTACCATCACGGGCGGGGATTCGAACCCGCGACCTCTGGAAGAACTGACAGCCCTTGGGTTATTATCTATGATATAATGACATATTCTTATTAATTCCGATTTACTTTGTTTCACAATTTATACCGCTAGAAACTATTTCTAAGGAATATTTTTTTGTTATTTGTTACTGCGGTTCGTTGACTACAAGGTGCATATATAAAAATTGTATCCCTACAAAATGTTTAATAAATTACTATATGTAAAAAAATAAAACGAAACAAATATATTTTCAGTTACAAAAATAAAAACTATGAATGAAAGGTTTGGTATTTATAATTTAATAATACAATAGCACTTAATTCAATATATATAATGGACCGGTTTGTAAAATAAACTTGAACTGTATTATTTTAGTGATTTAATGTTTAACGACTATAACGATTTTTAAACGACAAGTGTAGACAATGTTTAAAGAGAACGTAATAGGAAATCAATAAAAAACATCCTAATATTAAATTAATTAGTATTAAGTATTAAAAGTTAAAATATTTGAGTCCTATCTATATACAATCTAAGCGACACTATCTCAATAAGCGTACTAACATCGTATAGTGAAGTGGCTGTTAGAGAGTTAGTGCTTCCCTCTGATTGGTGGAGTCGCCTCGCTATTTTTCAAGGTGAAATAGTGTCACTGGAATTCTATATTGAAATTGACACAGAAGTCTATGTATGTGTAAAGTAAAGTAGGATTAAGTTTAATGGACTCGCAAGCTATGATGTAATATACAATGAAGTAATTAATTTGTTTGATACGCACACACACACACACACAGACATATCACTAGTAATTGTTAGTGCCTGAATGGTAATGACAACATTAAAGATTCCAATAAGGAATGTACGAGACGAGCTATATGACGTTAATTAAAACAATATGTTTAATTTAATATGACGAATAAATGATTATTAATTATTCTATAAAATTTTAAAATGTGAATCATTCTTGGCGTATAATATTATACTTTATTATATTATACTTGGCGTATAACCCAGTATGTCTGTATAACCATTTCGGAAACAATTTACAATGTGACTGTTAGAAATATTCACACCGGTACCAAAATATAAGGCAAGTAATATCGCAATATTCTATCCAGGTAACATTATACGTCAGGTAATAATATGAGGTAGGTAATATTGGGTAGCAAGCTGTTAAATGCCCTAAGCCTAACGAGATATTACGAAATGGCTTGATCAGCGGAGCGGGTCGCGGAAATGGAGCGTACGTGACGTTGAGATTGGATTTAAATCGTGTTATGCGCTCGATGCACTGCTGATGCATCGATATGACATGTAGCATATACAAAAATGTCTTCTATATATAAAATTCCCGATATATTGTATTTAGACGACTTCCTTCTTTTATTTTTAGTAAAAGAAAATCTTTAAGCTACATTTTAATTCATACTGCCATTGAGGAAAATGACTGCTGCTATCTCCATCAAATAAAAAAATATCATGAAACTTTCCAAAAAACTCAAGTTTTATGGTTCTTACTAAATAACAAAAAAACGTCTAACATTTTAAATGAAACATCAAAAGGTTCTAAAAAAGGTTGCTCTGAGAATATTAGCACAAAAAAAAAGTAGATATCGAAACCATTCGACCAAATGTTAACAAGAGACCGACTTTGAGGGAAATTATTAATAAGTTTAAGAGTATAATAGAAATTATAAAGTCATTTATACAATTAATTAATGAATATTTCAATACTATACTATCAATTTGTATAAATCATTAATAAACGCTGAGTATGCAATAATAATATTATTACGACGGGTAGTTAGTATATTATTATTTAGATTAGTTGAATATTATTATATAAATAATTATAATTTGAACGTCTATTGACTTAAATAATATAAAACTTCACTTGATACAGGGATGATAAATAATATATAATAATATAATATAATATATAATAATATTGGTGCGTCATACATCCGCGAGGATATAATATGCGAGCTAGCAAACCGTCAAGAATTACAATTACTTCCTTACATGGAGCTAACTCTGGAACTGGCTATTTCTATAGCACCATAGTATTAGATGAATAATAATAGTGAGGATAATATATTACTTTGAAATAAGCGGAAGGTCTCTGTACAAGGTGCTGGGGCACCTGCCTCGTTATAGATACGTGCGTCCAAGACGTTACATTGAGAAATTATTGACTCATTTACTAGTCTTATTATCAGCTGTTGATGCTAATAATGAACAGTTTAAATATTCATATATAAATATATATATATTTATATATATATATATATACATATAAATGCATATATTTATATATACATACATACATTTGTATATAATAAAGAGTTAAACTGTTAATGTGTGTAGGATCGCGAGAGCGTTGGGTTTTTAATGTTAGATGTATTTACTAGTTTAGTTATTAAATATGAAATACATGAATAATAAAAATTAAAAAATAATAAGAAAATAAATCTTTGGTTTATTTTGAATGAAGTATTTGCAATAATAATGTACAAATAGTGCGTCGAAATGTTCCGTTTGTTTTGTGTTTGTTTTTCTGTTAAAGTAAAATATACAACCAACCATGCTTGTTACGGAGTACGCTGTCGTCTCTGGTCTGTATCAGACACGGCTCTAATCAAACATTGAAGAATTATAATGTTACATTACGAAGAAACGTTTCAATTATCAGCAAACGAAAACGACACAAAATATGAAGTATGAAAATATGAGTTCAATTGAATGAAAAAAAAATACTTCTAACGATATTGTAATTTATAAAAAAAAACTTTCCCAAATACTGGATTAGGGCTGGTTCCATAAAAAAAATAACACCCGTCTTCGTCTAATTCACAAAACTCCCCTAAGCTTAAGGGCGAAATTCATTGTTACGATTGAACAAAAAATATGTAAGTCGCGCCGGAGAAGATTTTTTTGCGATACAGCAAAAAAAAAAGCGCCAAAAACATGTAGCGTTTTGGCGTTGCTTACCAATGCCAACTAACCCATGGCGAGGAATCGGGCAACGATCGCCATGGGAGCGACGTGCATGCATGGTGTTTTAGGCTCCGGGATAATCACCTCGATCGATGGCGTAACATCACTTCTCATCTCCAAAGCACCGCGGTCAGCTGGCACATCGGGCACTGCACATCCTCGCCATCTCACACACACACACACACACACTATCGATCACACTGTTATATTCACTGATGTCACTGCACAACACGGGGGGCCCGCGGGACGAGCAGCGTGCGCTATGAACGCCGATGCATTGGCGGCGGTGCGCCGCTGTCCCGGGCGCGCAACAGCTGACGGGAGGCGCAGTCCCCTCGCCCCGCACACGCCGCCCCCTGCGCCCCCCGCGCGGCCTGTGCGTGCGCCACACCCCCCGCCTCGTCCCGTACCCCACCTCTAATCCATTATTTACGGACGGACGACCGGTTTCAGGCGCGTTCGCTGTACCCACCGCTTCACGATCGTTCAAATTTAATGCCCTTCCTATGTCCGGCCTCTAATGCGATAAGATTACGAACGTTGAGCCTTGGGACTTGGGATGTTCCAGTCGAACCCAATAACCTTTTGTTATAACCACACTAAGCACGTATAAGGCCACGATATATAGACACAATGCGAATATAATGTATGCATACCTCTATTAAATGTTGATCGTTAAATGTAAGTCAATAAAGTGATTGATATGACAGACCGCCAGGGTGAACGAACCTTAGTTAGCCAGGAATCGGCTGGCACTGAAAGCACTAAAACACTTATAACCTTGGTGAAATATTGGTTGAAAACCACAAGCACAGACTGGCAGTAAATCATCAACAAATCATAAAAGTACGATGAATATAAAAATTGTAATAAAACACGGGATAATAAATATGTATACAAGTACATTGTACCATGGAGCGCTAGAGCATTGTAAATATAATTTAATAGCACCACGTTCTTTTCCCTTGACTTTACAGCTTATCTGGTACATTAATCTATGTTCCAAGAAAGTACCCAAAATATTTTACTTTAATTCTGAGAAAATACATAATACCACTGTTTTCCAGAATCGTCCTTAGGACAGTAATTCAAAGAAATGTTAATTGTTTTATGTTACAGCGTTATAGTCACGACAAATCACACAAACATACATACATTTTTCTATCGAAATATATATATGTATATTGTAAATTTAAAAAATAATATATTTAGGTAGGCATATTTTAGTGTTACTTAGTAGTAATCTATCTTGAATGTTAAATAATAATAATAAAAAAACTATTCCATTATAAAGATATTTTTACATTGATAAAGATATTCTGTCCTACTATTGACAGATATATTGGAAAGGATTTTCAATTTTTAAATGTATCATTGACTGAATCTTACTGATATAGATCAAAAAGATAGTTGAACATTATATACTTTCCAAGAAAACATAAAAAGAGCCACAAAACAATTAATAACGTTATTAATTGTCAATTATAAATCAGGAATAAGATGTATAAGTTAATATTTATAACGGTTGATAAATCTAGGCGGGGAGCATGTGTCCAATCCATATGTAGAGCGATGGGCCTACATCAGCAGCTATGTGTGTGAGACCACCCCGTCGAACAGCTTCCGTCTCAGAGGGATAACGTTCTCAATCTAATAACTATAAGAAATTAGATATCTAAAACATATATATTTCGCGTGTGGGTCTCAGTTCAGTTGTAGCCTGCGAGTAGTAGGTAGTATTTAATTTCGACGTTCCTGGTAACATTAGCGTCGGGCGAACGAGCCCTAAGATGCCTACTGCGAGATCCACTTTCGGCGGACAGCCATAGAAATCACGTAGTTCGCGGAACTTTGTTACCTGTGGTGCGACAGAGCAGCGCGCCAAGGTGAACGCTCGGGCCAAGGACGGCCCGGCCCGGGGGGGAGGGAACGGCAGCGACCCCCCTCCCGCAACCCCCCCGTGTTCGAGTAAAAACGCTTCAAACCTTCGAAGACGGGCGGTGCAACCCAGCAAAAAAGGGCCCGACAGAACAAATAGAAAACTCTTAAAAAAAATAAGAGACACAAATAAAATAACAATGGTCTCGGATAACAGAACTAGATGCCTACCACTCGAGTTGCTTGTCAAAAAAATGAACAGTTCGCATATCACCTGCGCCTACGCAGACGGGTCACGAAACTCACGCACTGAGACGGCGTTCTCGTGATGTAATAATATACAATGTATATAAAAAACGTCTAACGGAAGAGCTGAGAAACCGGCTCCAACGAGCGGCTGCTAATCCCTTGACATTGTAAGCCATTATTATATTTTCAAGCCTAGGACATAACACACGATATTGTCATCAGTGAAAGATAATGTTTTATTGAAACTACCACCAACCTGTTAGTATAGACTGATCTTGACAATACACGTGTTCATAAATATTGTACAAAGGTTGGAACTTTTATGTAAAATATCATGAGATGAGTACATGGCGCAATACATTTAGAATTCAAGCAATTCAAGGAAACTAAACGGTATTTAGGTGTCGTCTTCCTTCCATATAAAATGATAATACTTTCTTTGGTTGAAATCATTCCACTGCCTGTTACATCATCGTTTATAAATAGAAGCTCCTGGAGCAGCTAGCCGGCTAGCGTGGAGCGCGAGGAGGCGTAACGTCCTGTACGTCTCTAGCGTAATAGTCAAAGAGTAAGAGAGAAAGAGACGAGCTAGTGTTACAGTTAAGCAGGAACTCTATTTATATGCAAATATATCCTCGTACCCGACACCTGTTTGCGTATTCTCGGCACTCGCCTCGTCGCTTTGTGGCGACTCTGTCTCCGGTATCTTTTAGATTATGGTATACCGTATAACTTATCTATTGCATGCTTGCTTAGAAATTTCTACTTTAGTTCTTTAACTGGAAGAAAATTCTACTCCTGACGAAAATATTTTTACAAATTTTAAACTTTATCATCATAGTTCTAGCGTATCTGCTTCAACAAAAAACATTTTTGTTAGTACTCTACCTACAGTACCAATTCTTATGGCAAACAAAATTTATGATAACAGCAGTTTTTTCTCAGAGCAATCGCCGCCTCACCTCTGAATCAGATCAAGGTCGGATGATTAATAATTTAATGAACTGTCTCAGATTTTTAAGATACTACATGAGAAATGCATCTTAATTGTGAATCACGTATGTGACATTTTAACTATTAAAAAGTATGTCAGATGTCCAAGAAACTGCTTCGATGCACAGCCCTCGGACATTCTGTCTGGTTTAATCAATTTCCCAAGAGATTTTGCGATGTAGTCTTTTTCATTATGGTTACATTTCCCACATCCCTGGCTGAAGCAATATACGAAAGTATTAGACCGACGTTTTCAGCGTTCATTTATCATATGCAGTCTGACCGGGAGTCCGGAGTTGAGTGTGTTTCTGTGTACGATAGACAGGATATAATATATTTGTATATATATATTTGTTTACACGTGGTAGTTCGTTCTTAATGTTAATGGGTAAAAAATATATCTAAAATTATAAATGTAATACAATTTATTTACATTGTATAGTATTATTACTTACCATGTACAATTGTATTTTATGTAACTTATGAATAGTACGATCACACCTATATTATAAGAAAACCGTTTTCCAATAGGTCGCGGGTTCGAATCCGTATCGATTTATTTTTATCACACTTTTATTTAATATTTAAATAAGCTTAACATGGCTATACATGTGTATATATATCAATATTTCAGATATATTCTTTTTCAATTAAAGTAAGTACTAGTTAGTCTACATAAGAAAAATCACAAAAAATGCAAATTTTATAATATTACAACTTGAGCAGCTATACGTCATTGAAAGTGTTTATCACACTAAAAAATATACTGCGTCGCAAGAATATCAGCTGTGAGGGCGACGCCCGCGCCGTCCTTCTTTGCCCTTTTGGACGATGCCTTCTCTGACACACTATATACATTTCGTGGAACAGTTCTTTTAGTTAACAATTTATATTAATATGTTAATATATTTGTCTTCATCAATGTGCTGTTATTTTTTAAGTGGTATGTATATTTAACTTATCTCATTAGTAAGTTACTTTTATCAAATACCATCAATGCGACGTTAACGAACCCTGGTTTATGATTCGTAATTATCTTTAAGACCGACAATAATTAAAAATTGACGATCCAACCGGTCGCGCGGTGTTCAAAATAATATAAAGATTGCGAGAAACTTAAATTACAAAAAAAAAAAAATCCTACATTTTAATTTATGTTCAAATTCATGATTTAATCGGAGCACCGGTAGGCGAGTAAAGTGCTTTTAGGATTCATCTCCTCGTAACGCAATAATAAAAGTTCGCACTTTGATGTCAGTAGCCATGCTGTAGGTATTTCAGGGGGTGGAAACCACCCGCGGCGTCTTACTTCCTTAACATCTCTGCATTTCAAAGTCAGAAGGGAGCGTCGCGACGGAAGGCGGCACTAAGCTGGATTCTGACGCCTAACCTCTCTCTCACTCTGACCTACTAACTCTCACCCGTTTCCATATAGAAGATGGCTTTCTACGCTCCTTTTAGAATATTTATGCGGCAGGAACCTTTATAGCGATTAGAATGTCATTTCTTTGAAATATTGATGGCTTTAGTAGCTTATTTCGCACTTTCTATATAGATGACTGCATATTTTACAACCTGAATACGCTCTGAAGAAATTGAAAAGGGGGTGAACTGAATTGCTCTTGACGGATTATGTGAGACAACACGAATAACTACTTTTATGTTATTAGCCACACACACATACACACACAAACAGACATACAGCCATGTTAATTATATTTACGTTACATTCTAACCATTTACTTAAGGTAAGGACGGTGTCTGGAACATAACACCAATATTCACGTTCCATTATGAGTACCATGTTAAATATTTTCGTTAGCTCAAATTAGAATGATGTTATAAATATTTCCCAAATAGTATATTTATTAATTCAAGATCTCGTGTAGTACGCAATAGTCATACAAGTGTAGTTCTAACAAATTAGGGCCACTAAAAAGAACAGTGACGGAAGACGCCTGACGACAGCGCGCCTGACAATTTAACAATCAATCGGTCACTATATCATTTCAAACTATGATACCTTTTATTTTATTAATATTTTATATACATACACGTTTCGCGATTTTACATTGATAATGTAAAGATTCATAAAATTTCTTGAAAAAAAATCATTTCGTGGAATATATAATTAGCAATAGAATAATAATAACAAATGTATATAAAATGTATTTATATTTAGTCCGTAGTAATGGCTCTATGTGATAATAGCGCATAACTACGCGTTCTAACAATACATACACACAGCCCGACCGGCACGCATCAGCGCGACTCTATGACGGTAGCGTGTGACCCGGATTCGAGAATAACTTATTTTAAAATTGTTTTACTTATTTTAAAATTAACATAGACTTAGTAAATATTCGTAATATTTATATTTATTTCCTAGTTAATAATGTATAAGATTACAGAATGTTGTTTAATTTAATTAGCGGCGGGTCGAGCCGACACTGAGGCCGGAGTGATAAATCTTGCAACGCGAAAGGGCGACAAAAAATGCAAAAAGATTCCGAACTCTTCTCAGCGCCGACGATAAACGGATTTAGGGACGATCGCATTCGTAGACGGAATTTGAATATTTTCAACGTGGAACTGAAGCTCTACAAAAGGCAATTTCATTTAACATGTCCCATTCGAAGGTTTCGGTATCAGTATTGGTATTTTGTTATATTTCCGATTACGTGTTAGATCACCGAACTTCTCATAATAAACAATCTTTAGATCTTTTTGTCTCTGAATTCTAAGACAACTTTAACTTAAGTTATAATAAAAAGTTTAATATTTTTATGGTACGTACTATAAAGAGTCCAAACATAACTTTCCAAACAAACGGAAAACTAAACTAACATATGTAAATGTCATATTTCCGACCCTTGGTTCTTACAATATCAAAGTTTTCAATAAACAACAAATTGGACCTTTCGATGGAAAAATCTATCTAGTTAGAGTAAAGTAATAAAAATATGTTAAATATTTTTACGGTAGGTAGTATAAAGAACCTAACGGTATATTGCAAATGTCGGCAAAGCATTGTAATTACGCTAGGTATTACGTTTGTCGGTATATTCGAGATAAGAGAGCGGTCCCGACAAAGATGCGGGCTGCGCCGGATATGTACTCTCTTACTTTGCCCTATTTATAAGTAACAACCGCAATCTCTAAAACGAAGCATCCCTTTTCAATGTAGTTCTTAAATTGGAAGCTGTATTTTATACTTAAGAGATCTGGTTACAATATTATTAAAAAAAAGTGAAATAGTTCGTAGCCATCGTCAATTATTTGAAGCCAACCCTTCAGTGGTATATCGAATTTAAAATACATATTTAAAGTGTACAGACGCTTTCCGTAATATAATTCACAATATCGAGTTACTTGTTGACAAATCCATTACAGCGGCTCAAGTGAGCAGATCAACATTACTTCACCAACCATTGAATTATATGACATATTCTTATATTATTTTTACATTTAAAATTGTATGCCTGACGGAAAAAATCAAAGCTCGTAAAGGATTATGATTTACTTGGAAATAAGTGTTAAAGTATAATTTTAGTTAAAAACTATGTAAGTCTAAAGATAAGACGAAGAATAGCGATAAAGTTTTATTACTGGAAACTACGACACGAAACGAAACTCAGGTACTAAGTTATTCAGGTAAGTGATTAATTTCCAAGAAGTTTGTTACTACGACAAAAAAGAAAAAACTAACTTTAACATCGAATATTTAACGATATAATAATATTAACTTTATAAACAGATTAGCAGTTAAATAATAAAAAAAATAAGTACATACAGTGCACACTCTCGTACGTATGGATGTGTGCGTAAACCTACACAACTTTAGCGGCTTCGGTGTGACTCTACTTTGTTGCATTGCGGCTGTTATTTTGAAATGCTTAAAGACGTTTTTGTCGACAAGGGTTGCCACATGCTAGATTGGATTTTATTGTTTGGTCTAGATATCATGTTAAGACTAGTTGGTTAGATAAATAATATTACGATATACAATTCATTACCGGCCAGCGAGTTACATTTGAAATGTGTACGATTTATAATTTAATTATACAAAGTAGGATTTTTTTTTAAATGAAGCTGTATAATTTAGTATACTATGGTATATGTAAAAGTATATTTTTCCCTAATGGTAACCCTAATTACAGCACATATGAAGTAAGTTCACGGTGATGGAGGCACGCTCAGCGCACCTTTGATCTCCGAGTACACGGTACGCTAGTTTACGCTCCGGGAACCGTTAAGTATAATGATTAAAATATAAATAATATTCAATGGACGATTTATGTAGTGTTTAATATAAGATTCTTGTTAGTGGTTATTGTCGCAGTAAGTCTTAGGAATCGAGGTTGGGTTGAAAGAAAACTAAAATGGTTACGATTTTATGACGTAACAAAAATCTCAAGGACTCTTAGAGTGAAGGACTCTTAAAAGAAAAGGAATTTACAGCCAAGAGTAAAAGTTTAGAGCGACGGATGATACCGCCGACCTTCTTTCTATATATACATATATATAGATCTAGTTATTGTAGTTTCGTAATATTTTCAGTATATATACATAAATAAATACTAGATGATAGCCACTTTCTATATGTAATATTCTAAAAATACTAACCGTGAAGTAACCTCTCCTCAGAAATTATTAGAATAAGTTTTAGTTACAATTATTGAAATGTATTTTTTTGATCTAAATTGTATTGTTTGTATATATTTAATTAATATCTAGTATTCCAGACAGTGAAATAGTCTGCAGGGTCACCCTACCAGTAGAGCGGTTCCCACGAAGCTCGAATATGACTTATTGACCACTCCACGTACCTGCAAACAAAAAAACATTATTCATACTTTATATCGTGAAAATACTACAACTTAAAAAATATATAATATTTTTTAATACAAGCCATTTATATAGGGTGGTGTTAAAATATTTTTGTTTCTTTATTCATAATAAGGTATTTTTTTAATATTTATTTCCAGTTTAAGTAGTGTAAGTGTAATTTTTTTAAACTATTAAGATCTTCAGTTATATATATTTGTATAAGGTTAAAACAATTACTAAGATGAAATACAGTCTGTTCCTTCAATCTGTAGAGGCTAGTGGCTAGATTGAATTCAGCGCGGCGGTCGTTAAGGCCATGAGAGCTCGTAGGAGGACGTTTATAGTTTGAAAATGTCCAATCTGTATTGAATTTTATTTTACAATGTGAGAACGGACAGAAAGGTTAACATAGGATGCGATACAAATTCTTATGACAAACTTGGATATATATATATATATATTAGAAATATGTTCAACAGGTTTAACAATCCGAAACGAGAACTTCGGATTGGAAAATTCAATCCAGATTGGAGAACACTAAATATGTATAAATGGAGTGTATAATTTTTGAATGAATACGATCAGTTTTCCATTTCCCCGAGCCTTGTCGTGCTATTCTAGCTCATCTGTTATTGTAGCGAATACCACGAATCATTGAAAGGCATCATTGTACCTTTGTGTGTATCCAAACATTGCCTTTCAAACCATAGACATGTATGAAATATAAACGCTGATATTTAAAACAGTTAGTTTATTTTATATATTATTAACTTGTTAGTATAGAACATTTTTCATTACACAGGTAGGGATTTATCCAGACTCTCGATCCGTAATCTCGAAACCCGTCTCGTCATCAAAATCTGAGCAGTCAGAAGATATTAGTTTGTCCTAAACTAACAAGTTCCTCGCTACTTACAACTTAATATGAGGCAGCGCGACGTTGCCGCTCCGACCAGGTATACAATGCTACCCGGCCAGCTGGTGGTACCTGGACTGTTTGCCGTCACTGTTTGCCTCCTACAACAACTTTTTTTCAACAAAAGAAATCGATCTTCGTGAAATTGATCCTCAAGACTATGCCCGGAGCACGCACTAGATATATAACCCTATAACTGCGCACTACTTTTACACCCTTCGTGAGATCGCGAGGGGACACTTAATCCCCTGTCTATTTCAAACACGTTTTACCTCATTCGTTTCGCGTCCGACAAAAAACTTATTAGATTTACTAGCTCCCTCGATCAATAAACGGCCTGTTGTGATTTGATAGACATGAACGGACATCGCCAAACCAAAGTGAAAAATGGCAAAGCTGCAACGTTATTTTAATACTAATAATGGAATTTTACTATCATTTATATTTAGCTATATACACATATATAATGTGTATATAGCTAATACATAATTGAATACTTTAAATAATTCTTACGCTTATTATACTTTATTCAAGCTTCTAAAATTAAAGCCGACAGACCATTCTTGAATGCAAAGTATGCATAACAAAAAATATGGAACAAAAATAAAAAACTTATACATATTTAAATACGAAAACCGAGCAGGCTAAAAAAATATGTTATGAATTTAAATGATTCCGTTGATAAAGAACGAATTCTCACGATCTTATTTAATTAGCTCGCAGAACAAGTTTGACGATACAAATATAATATCAATTTTAATTAATTCACTCTGTACATACTTACCTACTGTGCAAATTAACGCCAAAAAGAAATCTTTTTTTTCTAATCATAATAAATATTATTATTTTTGAGAGAGTATAATGTAGATGGTTAATTGTAGCCGCTATTCATACAATAAGGTTAAGCATCGAGGCCGGTGATAAATGAAAATAGTCTGCGAGGGGGGCGGACTCCCGCGGAGGCTGCACACATGGCCTTATCGACCTGGGAGTGCGGCGCGAGGGTTAGAATATAGCGAATTATACATTTATTACTTACAAACAAATAGTGTGTATTTATTATTATAAAAAATACTACATTTAATACCTAGATAAGGAATAAAATTGTATAGGTATTAATGAATAAAATAAATAAATTATACTTTAAAAAAAAACTAAAATTAATTTCCAATTATAATAAAGAAACAAATAGATATAGTTTCGAAATTATAGATGATTGTTAGTACAATGTTTGTCATCTCTCTCTATCTATATCTCTGTTTCTCTCCCGCTGTCATCCCATCACTTGCATCCGTCCCGATGAGTGACACACGCGTCTTGTAATAATAGCGGGCACGCACGCGCCACGCGTGAGAGCGACCGTCCAAATAATTGTACCTTACTAATACATGACTGGGGGGGACTTGAACTATCAAGACTATTGATTAGACGAAATTAAAAAGATTTTATTATTATAAAGAACTATCATTCATACGTGTAAACAAACATATATCTATGTCTACTAGCAAAGTCGTAAAACTGAATTATAAATAGCTTAAATACGACAACAGTCTATTGGTTATTTGTTCCGGTAATTGTATTTGTAAACCATATCAAACATTATTAGAACTGTTTTAATAGACACGAGGTATGTAACATAAATTAATAATTGTCAAAACAAATTGTACTCTCCGTCGTTCCTGTGACACGTTGAATAATTCATTTCCCTGCCCTACAAAGTGAGACAGGAGTAAACCTAACCGACGTTGAAATGAATTTTTATAAGGGCTAATATGTATCGCAAACTTTATTTCCATTTTAGTATCCTTTGGCTTATCGTGTTCTTCATTTGATATACTTTTTGAATTATCTCATTCTCTAGGATGAGCCACTCCTATTTTCTTTACGGTGATGCTTCTTAGAGTGAGTTTTCTTGACGATGACACATATGCGTAAGTTTGTCAGCTTATAAAAACGTTATGAAAGACAATTCACACACACTCACTCACATCTTGAAGATAAAAAATACGAAGTACCCTCATTGGCTCACAGGAAATTACTCGAAAAATCTGAGCTACTTAAGTATATAAAGCAACTGAAGAGTTTATATTTTATATAAAAATATATCGGAAATTTATTTAATTGATTGCTTAATTTTAAAGGCAAAGTCGCCATTTATGCGTAAGCGTAAGTCATTATAATAATATTGTATTACAATACTGCGTGACAATCATCACACTGTTAGAGAACAGGGATGCTGGGCGAGAAGGGGCAAAGGGAACGAACGCATAAAAATCGTAGAGTAAAAATAACTTACGACAGACTTCTACGAATCAACACATGAACCTGAAGCTTGCATTATTAAATAACTTTAAATATAACTTTTCCATAAATAATGCAATGCATCGTTAATTTGTTTTATGATTGTCATTAATTTGTCAATATACAGATACCATCTGTCAAAGCGGAAACAATAAAGAATCCAAATTAAATAAATTCAATGCGATAATATACTTTGAAACATGAATTAATTAAATAAAAATAACTTATTGAAATGTTTTTGTAAACACATTGACAGCTTCAGTGATTATTTCTTGTAAAATATTTATTTAATATGTAGTGCCATTTTGAGTTGTTTTATTGGCCGGCTCTGTCGACTTTTTAATTAATGAATAGTTTATTAAAACGACGATATTTAAAGTTTTTTATTATGATTGTCTCATACTTTATGGCGCCATCGTAATACATTACGTTGACGGTATTAATAAACGTTTTGACTCACTAACAGCCATTTCACTATGCGATGTTAGTACGCTTATTGAGATAGTGTCGCTTCGATTGTAGGTATAATAACCGTCTTGTATAGTTAGTCTTGTAAAAACCGTGTTTTTTTATCGCTTCCGGATCTTAAACTTAACCCAAAACTCTCACACTCTCCCAAGTGTTAGTAGAAGTTATAAAAAGTTGCGAGTGGCTTTACCCCACGGAGAAGTTTCCCTAACTCTCCCGTTGACTTGGGGGAGCAAATTCAGAAACGTTGTTGCCATGTTACGGTAATTAGGTAATAATTTAACGTTTGTTCGCAAATCTTTCATCTCGAAAACGGTCATAGGGAAAAAGTGAAGAACTTATTAATATATATATATATATTTATGTACGTGGTATTCAACCAGACGTTACCTAGTGATGATAATAATAATAATGATGATGATGATGATGATGATGATGATGATGGGTGGTAGATAGTGATAGGAGTAGTTGTAGATAGTGATAGTGACTTACACCAGCAAGCGACAGTTGCTCTGCAAACTGTCAATTTAATATTACTATAAATAATGTAATTAATACAATGAGAAAAGCCGAATAAATAGTAGATACAAAAAGAGACGTATAAAATAAAATTGACTCTGTCGAAATCAAAATGATTATAGATTATTTTTTTTACAACCCAGGATAAGCCTATTAAAAAACAGATGATCAAAAGATATTACAATAAAAGCACATAAAGCATCCGCTTGACCCTCCCACCGCCGGAGGACATCGTACGCTGTAAATGTCAATCAGGGACAGATCTATTTGACACATATACGCGAGCCGGCTCCGAAACCGACTGACGCATCGCTATCAAACTTTAATCAAAGCTACCTACAGCTCAAATCTGTGGAGTGAACGGCGAGTCTAATTGAGCGGAATGAATCTGATATCGAGGGAGCGCAAGTCTACAGAGATTTATGCAAACACATTATATTTTTAGTTTGAATGAGTCGAAATATTTCAATGAGATCCTAATCACATTAAAAAGTCGTAGTGAACTTCGAATTAGGTAAATTTAATTTCATACCTGCCATGTCAGAGGGACGCAATTTCGCTTGAAACATTTTAAATTCAAAGTGTGATGTTGTTTAAAGTCTAAATTGTCCTCGCCACCGCTATCGCCTAAGCTTATCAATCAAGTGGGATTACTCGACAAGGGGTTGAACACACGGGAGAGGGCCTGTGGGAGCGCACAGGTCCCCGGCACGCTGGGAATGTTAAGTCAGGCTCCGTCAAAGAGTTTAGAGTACCTTTTAAAATTGAAACGACAAACATCGAGGCGGCTCGCGATGCGCTAATTGAAAGCTTTTTTTAACTATGACTGAACGGTGAATGGTTTGAATGCGTTATGCATCTATTGTGAGACGATTCTGGATGATTTTTTTTTCAAAATTCAACAGAGAATATTTATTTTTGACAACGATTTTTAGCGACAAAGATGGAGAATAGTGTTTACGATGTTGATGGCGAAAAAAACCCTTATCTAGAGAAAAACGTTTCTTTTAATGTAAATTAAGTTAAGTATCACTAGATTTTTTATTTCAAATTCTTACCAGCTGTTTATAAAATTATAATATGTTTTTTTAATTTACATAGTATTATACTAACAGTGTAACCGTCTATTATTTGGAAACACATAATATCAATCAACACAAATAAAACGAAATGTATGTCGAGGGTTGAGGCAAAAAAAAGCCGAAATAGTTTTTGGATGGGTGTCAGTCATCGAGGCAGCGTTAGCGCACCGAGCTGGAACGACCTCAATGATGGATATAAAATTAATCACCCTTTTATTATACACGTCCTAGCAATCTTTATACACTCAACAAAACTGAAAATAAAAAACAAACTCATAGATATCTTATTTATTAGTTTTGTCAAATCAAAACGAGGTCAATCTTAATTATAGTGCCTAATAATATAGACATTATAGATTGTAAAATATTCTATAAATTGTATCTTTAATAGGGCTATTAAAAACAAGATTATTTATTTCAATATAATGTTTTTTATCTTTTATATATATATAAAGATGATCCACATTCGTCGGTTACTGGAACACCCCACGCGCATTTGATTTTTATCAATAATTTTACGACATTCAAATGTCCCTTGACTCTGTAATCGCTGGAGTGTGTATTGTAATTCAGTTACTTAATATGATATTTTAAATTCCTAATAAATCCCCCGAGTGATTATCTGATGAGATGGCATCTAAGAAAGTTTTATAATACTCTATAAAAACAAATTCATAGTTGACAATAAAAGTTGATGTTATTTGATATTCAAAATATGTCGTTTTAAAATATATTCTTTATCATATCATACTATTCCAAACCGTCGGCGATTGTTTGTATCTAGGAGGGTACTTTGATAATTATGTTTGACTTGAGAGCCATATTAATCAAATAATAATATCGACGCTGTGTATGGACATGTCTTTGCGTGCAGCTTTCACCAAAACTCATTAGCCAGCACGCGTCGTCCGGCATTATTAGGTTTCACTAACAAGGTTGCAGGTACGTCCAAAATTGTCTGTTAAATCTGTTTTTGTTCTCCGTTATTCACATATTCTTTGTGCCATGTTACCTTCGTAATTCAATCACAAATTTCCAATACCTCTTTATATAATTTTGATACATTAGAAATAACTTTTAGTTTTAAGTTTTGAACATTTCGTTGTTTGAGGTTAACAAAGGAAGTTATAAGAGATCAATCGCTAAGCACGTTATTTGAGCTCGCCGTTTCTGATGTCAATTCCCTGAGGGAAGTCGTGTTGCCAATCACGTGTATCATAGACGTACGTATACTTACATACCCACGAAGGGAGAATGACACTGTTTTACTTCTGACGTTGTTTTAATTAATTTGAAATGTCATTTTTCTTGAGTGATTGTTTCTTTGTGTGCAAGTGTGTGTATGCGTGTGTGTATACAAAAAAATATACTGTCTTAGTAATAGAGCGACCTGTTTAAACTTGACCTAAATTTCAAGTGTTATTTTTTACAAAGAAATAGGGAATCGCCGCATACGCAACCCGCATAGCCCGCGAAAGCAAAAGTACCAGGATCTCATAAAAAGAGCGAAGGCGTGCGTGTCGGCTGTTGAGTAGACGGCACGAGGGCGGATCGATACGGCCGCATTGTTCCCGCCGCGGCTGCCCCCCCTCCACCTCCCGCGCCCCCCACACCGCGCCCTCCACCCGAAACTCGCCCTATTCGTACCCCGACCCGACGAAACAGTTTTTGTTGCAACGTTGCAAGGTCTAAGATATGTAATTGGAAACTGGGATTAGACATTTAATTTATCAACATTTTAACGGCCAGAATCTTATTACTTGTGGGCCGTTGAGATTATAAATTTCAATACATATCAAGTTCATTTTATATGTCTGTTTGTGTTATGTCTTTCAATACTGTTTATAATTTAATATACCCATGTGTTCTAATATATCTTATCTCTTTTTGGTCCGTGACAGGAAGACGAGATTTAGAAGAAGTTTCTCGTTAAGATAATAATATCTGTGTTATGAAAAATGTATAAACAGATCAACCACTCATTACCTTTTGAAATATTAGCAAATATAATTTCAATACCTCAAAATAGGGATAAACCAATTCCTTCATGATAAACCGTAATGATATTGCAAAACGGGTATTTTACAAGCACTGAAAACCTTAATTGAAAATGTTATTAGTACCGAATCTATAAAACCGCTCAGATAAAGATTTCAGGCTGAATTTCAATAATTTATCCAGACCCAACAATGGAATTGATGATACCAAAACATTTTGTTTTATAATCGACAACGCTAAATTAATAAAAATAAAACTATATTCTAATAACTAGGTACGTACTATTACTAATAATAGTATTTTATTCGAAATAGATTCCGTGTCAAAATAACATTTGAAACTCAACCAAAATTACTTTGAAATAAAATATGACACCTCGAATAAACTTAACATTTAAGCTTATTAATGAACACACTTAAACAAAAAGGTAACTTCTATGTAAAATATATAATAAACGAAAGTAAATAATAATATGATGTGGGAATAAAAATCATAATGATAGATAGACAAGTTATATTAATGTTGCATGTTTAGAACTTAATATATAAAATTAAATTTCATTAACTCGAAAGTAAAAAAAAATATTAATTAACTTATAGATAAATTTCGATCGAACGATGGTCCCTTTTTCATCACCGTGTGTACTGCAGCCATATTAGCTTATTCGTTGGGGTGGAGCTGTGTGGTCAGTTCTGAAACGCCACAAAATGTTATCCCTTCTGTACCAATTAGGTACTTATTACGAAACACCAATATTAATCCTAAATTGTTATTTGTTATCTGTACAATAAAATATATTATAAAAATAACAATATTTTACTTAAATTGGGACGGTAAGATAAACATTATATAATTTTTAAACATTAATCAATGCGTCAAATTAAAAAGATTATTTGTAAATGCTCGTAGGTGCATCACTACGCATATCGAAGTTATAGTAATTAATAGGCGGCGTACACACGACACTTAAATATATCCGAGATACACTATCGAAATTCGAACCATAAACATTTTACACTTGTGTAGATAACGTCCTGTTCAATAATTGACCCAGATAATAATTCATAAAAGCCAGCGATAACTATAAACATTAATTTGAACTTACTATAATATATAACTCTATTGAGATATTAAATAATAAAATATAAATCAGTATTACAAATAATATAATAATATCAAAAAAGTTTGCATCATAAATTTTAATTCACATTTGACTACTGAGCCGATTTTTATGTTACTTTCATTGTTCTCGAAAAGAAAACCGGTAACAATGAAATATACAGTCGCGTGCAAGTAAATCGACTCAAGCCTCAAGTGCGCATAAAAAGTGATATAACTAAAAAATTACTTATTTTACCTCTATATAATGTTTTACATAATTAAAGCCTAGTAATTAGGCTTTCAAATGGTAGCATAATATCAGTAATTTAAATAAACACTTGTACTTAGAATGCAACTGAACGCAACCTCCCGTAAACTGCTCTGCGCTCTATACACAACTTGCGCGACACAACCCCCTATAAAAACCCTCTGTAATCGTTTTTTCTTATCAGTCGCTCATTAGACGTTGACCTGAACACATCTCTGCAAATTAAAGCCGTCATTTGAAGAAAATTATGGATACAACACCTGAGGAAGCCGCTCAAGTCGTTGCCCTATTGCAAGAAGGGTTGAACCAGCGAGAAGTCGCTCGTCGTTTGAATATGAGTCAGTCCGCTGTCTCGAGAGTATACAGAAAGTTTCAAGAGACTGGTGCCTTCACTCGGAGGCCTAATACCAGCCGACGCCGGTGCACCTCAGAGCGTGACGACCGGTTTTTGGTCTCGACCTCTCTCCGAAATCGACACCTTACCGGCGTAGATGTGCAGCAGGAGCTACGTCAAGTTCGCGGGGTGACTGTCAGTCAGTGGACAGTTAGAAGAAGGTTGAAAGAAGCTAACCTTTCTCCGAAAAGACCCGCTACAGGCCCGAAGTTGACCACAGCTCATCGTCAAGCACGGCTTCACTTTGCTCGAGAGCATTTGGATTGGAGCATAGAGCAATGGCAGTCAGTCCTGTTCACAGATGAGACGAGGATGTGTCTCCATGGCAGCGACAGGAGAGGTCGGGTATACCGTCGTCCCGGTGAACGGTTTTCACAGTGCTGCTTTGTGGAAACCGTTGCATATGGTGGCGGATCTTGCATGATGTGGGCCGGAATTTCCTTAGAAGGCAAAACGGAGCTTGTTTTCGTTCCTGGGGGAGGCCGGGGAGGAGGTCTGACCAGTGATCGTTACATTGAAAATGTTCTACTGGATCAAGTTGTCCCTTATCAAGGCTTTATTGGAGAAAATTTCATCTTGATGCATGACAATGCCCGATGTCACACTGCTCGGGCCACACGTGATTTCCTGAACGAAGTTGGAATTCACACTATGCATTGGCCACCGCTCAGCCCCGATTTAAATCCCATTGAGCACATATGGGACGAGCTCAAAAGGAAAGTTAGAGCGAGGAAATCAGCTCCGACAAACATCAATGAGCTCAAGACTGCGTTGGTAGAAGAGTGGGGTCGAATACCACAATCATCCATTAAAAAGTTGATAAGGTCGATGAAGAATCGCATGAGAACAGTGATCAGAGCTAGAGGAGGAAATACCAAATATTGACACGAATAAATTTTTTATCTTACGCGCATTTTGTTTCATTTAAACACAATAGCCCCATACTGTGAAATTGTATGAATTTTCAACATTTTTTACATTATCATTGGCATTAACCTTTTTTACTAAACTACTGAATCGATTTTCATGCAACTTGCACCATTTTAAAGCTCAATTACTAGGCTTTAATTATGTAAAACATTATATAGAGGTATATTAAGGCATTTTTAAGTTATATCACTTTTTATGCGCACTTGAGGCTTGAGTCGATTTACTTGCACGCGACTGTATATACACCAAATTAGTAATTTCTGAGAAAACTAGAAAACTAGAAAACTACCGAGTTTACAGATCCCTAATCAAATAAAGTATCATAACGGTTTAAAAGTTTCCGATATATGTGAAAACAAACATAAACACATACATACACTTTGCCAATTAGTGATTGGTCCTATAGAAGCCCTAGCATACTCAATTCCTACAATATTATGTATTATATATATTTATATGATGTATATAACGAATAGAAAAACTCCTTTCTAAATCTGTTAATATTAAAATATCATCTCTCGTGATATATCAACGGATGTGACTGTTATCGCTACGTCGTTATTTTTATAGATTATTATGAAACTGTTGACGAGGATCACGTGGTCGATAAAGTTATTGATTAGTGATGTGACTGCTGCCAACGAGCGGGGACAGAGATAGCACTCTATAAATATTAACAAATTATTATCTACTAAGCAAACATAATATAATTCTTTTAAATATATTACATATATATTGCGTTTCTAGTAATAAACACATTTGCATAGAAAAAAGATAAGTCTATATTATGGTAATGAAGAAAATTAAATGTAAACAAATATGAATAGAGTATTCTTAAAAGCGGGCGGCACTTTGCAGATAATCAACATTTAGCGAACACTGACCTACGCCACGGCACTATTAGACGCCTCGTCTTACGTAGATCGTCTCCTCTATTATGTACCTACTGGCAGATCTCTAGTCTGAAGGACGAATCAAGAACTTTACTATTAACTATACAATGCGTAAAATATAATAAATCATATTATACGAATATATCTTTATATACTAATGTAAAATAAATCATTTGAATATGGTTGAGAGAAAGTAAAGCGTATGAAGACACATGTAAATAAATATATGTCTCCTGAAGCCGTAAAAGAAGCCACTTGAGTTCAGCCCCAAATTTTTACACTACATGATTAACTTTACGAAGCCAGAAACACTATAGTATAGTAATGTAACGAATGTCATTTTGGGACATTCGCGGATGCGAATGCGAATATCTGCTACCACCATTCGCGAATGCAAATACTCAATTTTTGTTCAAATTTCATAGAAGTATTTATTTTTGTTTGTCAACGTTGCATTATATATTCATAAATTCTAATGAAAATGTAATTGTTAACCTTCATTGCCCAAAGTAAAGAAAATAAATAAAAAACTACCAAATGATACAATAAGGACTGAGAGTGTGATTACGAAGTTGAGTTATTTTTTCTTGTATTCAAAAATAGGTATAAGAAATTAATATTTTTTTATTGTAGCATGGAAGAGCCTACTATTATCATCAAATTGGTTTGATTTTTCTGCAATTCATATTCGCTGCGAAAGCGAATGCGGGAAAATATGCGAACATTCGCGAATGCGAATATTCGTTACAACATTGATATTATAATATACACGGTTGACAGTCTTGTGCTTATTAATTAGTTCACCAATGGTAGTGAGAGTAATAATAAAATATATATAATAATTCGATTTTACTTCTATGTACCTACTTACTTTCTTTACTTAATATTTTGCAAACATATTAATATATTTTAGTTGATAGTATAAAAGGCGTATTAATATATCTTTACAAATTTAAAAGTAGATACATTTGTCACATAACTTTAGTATAAGTATTATTTTTTATAAGACGTAAATTTTATTAAATTAATTTTAATATCGTCGATTATAATTTAGAAAGCAACTGGCTTAAACTGTTTAAAAACAAAGTTAGTATGCGCGTCAGAGATTATTTATATTAAAAAAAAAACAATTACAATTAAACCCGTCCTGTTTTAAACGTACGTGATGCGAATAATAAGTAAGTTTTAACGTTACGAAACGTTGAAAGTTTTCGTGTAGTCACGAAACTAATGCTTAGTTGTGGTTGGTTTATGGTCCCAATTCATTATACGATCTGAGCTTAGTATCAACTGGCGTACAGCGCATCGTATAGTGAAATGGCTGTTAGTGAGATAGTGCTTCTCTGATGGGTCGAGACGCTTAGTGGCTGTTGTTCAAGGTCAAATCATATGGTTTAGATCGAATTATGTAATGTGGCCATTACTATCAAATACTCATAATTTACAAAGTTTATTAACAATCAATCACAAATAAGAACTCGTTTCGTAACTGTTCGAAAAGTATCAAAGTTTTGTGACGTCAAAACCCATAGTAGGGGTGTACTGTTGGAACTATTTTTACCGAAATAGTAGTTAATGAGCGATACACGCCACGCTGATTGTACATTAATACCTCGTATACAAATAAAGTTCAGATAAAGACATACGAAGATAAATATTTGTTATAGATCTCATCACGACATATAACATTTAATGAATTATATAAATCAGACAGTTACTGTATTTTAAATAACTGCAATGCATTGCATCGTTTTACAAAGTGCAACAGAAGTCACATTATAAAAATTTAAATTTTGTATTATTTAAATTCATTATTGATAAACCAACAATAAACTGCAAATATAAAAAAAAAAAACATTTTCAGTTAAAATATAAGTTCAAAAAATTTCGAAGTCTAAAATAGACAAATCTGATAAACATTCAAACGTAGCAATGCACAGTATTTTAAACCAGAAATCAATAATATATAATATTACATAACAATTAATGAATTATTTAAATTACGATAGTATAGAGCTATGTCAATTTAATCACATTATTTCATAGGAATATAAACATTAACCTATAATCTAACCGTTTAATAACCGCGGCCTGTCATAACCCACTTCAGCGAGTAATATTAGAATAATGATTTATAACGTTCTGCGGTTTGGATCTTACAATTTATAAATCAAAGCGTGGGCGTGTATGAATCAAATTACAATTAGGACTAATACGCGATTATATCGTATACGACATTAGTGTTGAAATATATTTTATTAGTATGTACGAGAATTCTCAGAATATAACGGGACTATAAATTACAGATTTATACAATAAAATGATTTACTATCAAATATGATCGTAATTAAAAATAATTAGTAGGTTGTAATAAAATAATAAAACGAGTATTTATTCGATTCGTGATAATCGATTCGTCGGTGTCCTCAATTTTTCGGAACCCGACACTCATTTCCTGCAGGCGTCGGGTCGATGTCGCGGCCGCATCGTTGTACCCATTTGCATAACAAATATACATTTATTTACATTTACCTCGCGTTAAATCGAAGAGGCACCTTTGAACAATAAGCTTCATATTTGCCAACAGGAAAGGCGCCCTAATCGTTTCGACGGTTCAATCTTTTCGTATTATACCGCTTGCCGCAAAAAGGGAAAATTGTTCAGCGAGAATTAATGCTCGAGAACTTTCAAATTAATCCCCTTGAGGTGGACGCCCGTATTGAAAGCGCGAAAAGTAAACATTTATACTGGAGACTGTACAGTTTCCGTTCGCGGAAACATCGGGATGATTCGCGGAAACCGAACTTTGACGAACAGCGACGAAAGAGACCGACATCGGGGGGACGTCGGTGGAAAGCGAAACCTCCCTACCACCCCCGCGTAGAACTCGAGGTCTTTGTCCCCGTGCGACCCAGTTAATGACCGCCCCCGCAGACGCGGCACATAGCCTCGTTTTGATATAAATACGCCTACTACACTTGACCTCTAAAGTTTTTATTGAAAAGCACGTGCTATCGAGATCTCATATTGTAAACATTACACACGGTATAATACTATTTCTAGTATATTATTAATTATACAAACCTTGACATCTAGGTAACCTCTACTACTTTATTATAATTGAAATTCTTAAATATATATATTTTAATCAAATAATAATTATATAAAGTATACCAAATTAAAAAAATAATATAGAAAAATTCCTCTGTAACGGAATAAAAGATTTTTTAATGAATCGTAATAAAATGGTATGTATCCAATGGAGCGAGCGGAGGGTCGAGGGGAAGACGCAACAGGTCGCGAATCACGATACCTTTTAATTGTCGACGGATAAGCATCGCCGTCACCCGAGCGCGTCAGCACCAGAGCGATGACCGACCGACCGACCGACCGACCGGACCCCAAACGAATACACACTCGTCGTTGCATATTACTATAATGACATTATTAATTAAATATAATGACGACGTTAGAAGGAAACAACCTTATAATTATCATCACAAATATATATATACAAAATATAGATATGATGTTTGTAAATAAAAGGGTTCGATAGTTAGCTTAATATAAACAAACAAGATTTCAACAACAGTTAAACAGCGCGGGAAGTAAATCTCAAGGCGCAAGTTTCCCTTTATTGCTCGGCTAAGTTAGGTGGCCAGTCGAGAATGAGCTATTACGTCTTGAGGTGTCTGCGGGGTTTTGAGAATTGCCGTGGGTCTTGTAAAGTGGATGGGATTGGTTGGGCGAAGTTGCATAAAATGGTGTTTCGCAAGCGGGAACGGACCGAGGTGAACATTTCAATATCCTTTCTCGATCTTAACCGCAGTTTGCTAACAAACAGTCAAGTGTCGTCCGATAACAGTTAAATCAATAGATTAAACTTATAACTTTCATTGGGGTTTGTCATTGAGTTGTGATAATAGGATCAATTTGTAAATATTAAATACAAAAATATTTGAATAAATAATAATAATATATCATCACATATTTTTATATACGACAGCAATAAATTAATAACAAAATCACAAAGAGATTTAATAATACCTTTTTTTATATGGAATATGATATTCAAAAATGTATTCAGAACCGACTATAGGTTTAATAAATCTGCCTCTCGCCCACACCGTCACTATCATGCGGAAAGGCTTTGTGCTGACGACTTCAAACCTAAAGCACTAGGAGAGTAACGATGGAGTAGCACCTACTGCGGGAATACACTTACTAACTAGAAATCTCCTTAATATTACTCAGGTATCAATAAGTGTTATATAAATACATTATACATATATCAAATAATAATTAACATATCGAACCGTGTATTTAATGAAATAAAATTTTAATGTATTTAAATGATTACCTGTTTTGTATTGTTAATGAAGAAATGTAAAGATTTACTATTTATTTACACCATTAATTTTTATACATAATATGATAATTCGTTAATTACGTCTGGCTTATTTAATATATATATCATTCGTTATGTAAACATTGACGTATAAACATTTTCAACAAAAATGTTTATACGTCAACACGTTACAACAAAAACATTGATAAAAAAAATTAAGGAAAAATATTAACAAGAAAACAAAACTCGACGGTTTCGTTACCGTTGCAAGGTAAAGGAAAGACAATTCCGTCTTATTTTTCTATTCAAAAACATCTATACATTGGCCGGTTGCAAGAGATTAGAATGACAAACAAACTGACAGTTTCACATTAATATTATCTGTCAAAAAATAAAAGTTGTACGATCAGATTGTAACGCATCGAGAACAAAGTGAGTTAGAATCGGTTACGGGTCCGTAGTACTTGTCATTGTAGAGTCAAAGTATGTGCTCTCCGCATGAGAAGTAGGTAGAGTAGGTAGAATATTGTAAGTCGAGATGGTCACTCGAGTTCGTAAACAAATAACAATTTGGGTCAGCACTTAAAACAGTAACACAAGCCACCAATTTGTGCGACTATAATATAGTATGTTGTGTAACGAGTTGGAATTTTATGCACGAGCAGCGATTTAAAAGAAATTACACATAAATATTTACCTGTTATTATTTATTTACTTACTATTTATTATATACGTAAATTAACATTATATATAAATATTAGTTTTTCGACTTAATAAGTTAAACGTTTTTAATGTGGTAAAATAAACTTGTATGCCAGCAACCTCGTATCCAAATTGCAGTCTAGAATGAGCTCTAACTTTGTTTATAAGCAAGCTTTCACTCGCAAACATGTTTGCATACGCTCAGACAGTTTTATCTAATAAAAGATTTTGGAGCTAATTGACTTCCTACATAGTCAAAGCAAACATTTAATCTGATCAGACTGGTCAGAGGAGCTTAATTAAGCCACCTCCCAATACCCAATACCGGAAGCACGAAAATCACTATAAATTACTATGCGGAAGATTTATTGGCAAATTCTAGGGAAGGAAATTGTGCTTGTATCTGATCTTTCAGTGCTCATGAATTATAATTTAACAAGCCTAGCGTGGACATTTCTGTATTCCTTGTGCGAGCTTTGATAATACGAAACGTTTATAGTTTTCGAGCAGTCACATAACGAGTTCTTGGTTATTTGATTTTATAACCAATAAACCAAGAACTGTTAATAAAGTTACTTGTTAATAATGCCAACCAAGAACTCGTTACGTGACTGCTCAAAACTATCAACGTTTCGTATTATCAAAACTGTACTAAGTGTAGGGACAAACATTTTTTATTTAATAATATTCTTATACTATTTATTTACAAAAGTAAGAATGGCTTCATTTGTATCGATGTTTTTTCCAAGATGGTGCCAGTTCTAAGTAGCATTTCAAAACTCTTATATGTAAGGGTATGGAATGTTATCTGCTACTTTTATGGTGTTTGATGGGTAAAGCTCAAGATGTCGGTGTCATTCCGGTATGGATATCTTGTTTTAAATTCCAATGAGCTATTTTAAATACGTGTCTTTAGATGGATGTTGACAACTAGTTTGGTTTTTCGCTTTCGATCGTTTAATTAATAAAAAAACTAATCCCACGAGATGGTACATTTGTTTAGTCTCTGAAGTAAACGATCAAGTATCTCTGGCACTTAATTTGAATAGATTGTTTAAAATTATTCAATTTATCAAACTAACAATTCAACTCAAAAGTACATAACAAAGGAACTGCTTGGTAACTCAAAGGATAATACACAAGCCAAGGCCTTGTAAGAATTAGAACATTCTAATAGAAATAGGTAACAGCTAGCTTCGGTGCAACTGCAGTATTGCAACAGCAGGGCCTTGCAATCGCCGACCTACAGCGCCAGCGCCGGCCATGGACCGAAATACCCGCTCTCGCACTTCACTGTACTGTCCTGCTCGAATTCATTTAAATATTAGACAACTATATGCGTATAGCGATCAAAATGTTGACATATTTCTGTGTCATACCAGTTTGACCTATTTATTGAAAGCCATCGCAAAATATAACAAGCGTAACGAATAAAGAATTTAAACAAGTCGCCATTTTATTTTATATCCTGTTGTACAGCCGAAAACTTCGAAAATTTCATAATTTTTTAAGGTTTTCAAGTTATAGCTCGTTTGGTTGAAAAGTTTGTACCAGTTATGTATTATTTCTCGTGAAGTTTGTGAAGGACTTGTTGAAAATCTTTATAAAAACTTCAGAATTCCATTTGATTCGAGTTTTGAACCAGTTTTAAAACAGTCATCATTACGTCGGGAATCGTAACGCTTGTTTATTTACTTTTATATGATTTATATATTTTTTATATTAAACTAAATTAAGACGTTTGCGATATTGCGTTTGAGCACGGATAAAACTGATTTGCACTGAAGATACATATATATATATATATATATATATATAACATATATATATATATATATATATAACATATATATATATATGTATCTTATAACACGGGGTCAGCTTATCATTTTGGCTGGCATCAGACTAACACAGCATTGTGGGAGATTGTATGTCATACATTTGGTGAAATATGGTGATTCTCAATATATATATATATATATTGATATTACATCATCCTATTTAGCTCTGACAGCTAGGCACAGACCTTCAAATAATGAAAACGCAGTTAAGTTTGACCCTTGCACTATGGTTATATATATATAAGACAAATCTTTAATTGCTTTAAAAGCTAAGCGACTATACTATTAGAGATTTATTAATAGATGTTGATTAGTATGTAACTGATATGTGAGGTTTGTTAAAAATAGTATGCATATAGATATCAGATAAAACAATGAACTTAGTAATATTTATTTTATATCGCCATGGACTGACTGGTCATTGATGGTGTTTATAGGCAGCTGATATATCTTCATTCATATTGCCTCCACATGTCTGATAGCTCGTAAATAATCTGATGGATGTAACACATCTATGTACTCAGTATAGTTAGCTTGGCTTTATCTGACTCTTTCATATACATTTTACAATGAATATTTAGAAGTAAAGCCGTAGAATATAAAAATTAATCAAGTTACTGTTATTCTAAGAATATTACGACTGCACACTTGGTGGCTATAAAATAGTATTTTAAAATATTTATACTCCGACTTCTATTATGTTTCACAGAATAATACATTCTCAATATCTTCAGATAATACTGTGGGGCTGTAAACTTTAAATATTTGTTTTACTGTCCAATAACATTTCAAAGAAACACTAAGACAAAGGCTCCTTAGAAAAACTTGTCCATTTTAAACAAAAGGACGTTTCGTTGAAGGGACTCCGAGGGAGCGTAAATCTATGTAGGAGAATAATAAAATTTCTGCTCAGAGTTATGGCTTTTGTGGAAACGACATATGGCAGTCGTTATTCGTAATATATTATTTTTATACTTATTGATATTCTAAAATATCTATTTAATATTTAAATAACTAACAAGGCACGGGTTACCCTCAGGAACTACATAGACATCGGTATATAACTTATGAATATATAGACAGTATGTTTAAAAATGATATGGGAGTTAAATGAAATGAACGCTCTCGTTCAATTCATTAACTCACTCACTCACTCACTCACTCACTCACTCACTCACTCACTAAAGCGTGTTTCATTTCCCACGCCTGTTTACAATTTCAGATCTAACTATACGCGATAAATCAGCACCTATCATGAGAATGATAACAAACTATGCCATTTTATAATATTTACAATAAACATTATATTAAATATATATGTTTGACATTATTATTAGTTAAAAATCGATATTTAAATTATTAATACACCAATATTAAGAAATATAATGGCACGGATCAAATTATTAGAACATTATAGTATAATATGATTCAATAATAGCCACATGGATACTTATCTCCTAGAAATAACGTGCTTTGTTTCAACGTAAAAGTCAACCCACGCAGCATCATTAAATGTTATATGTGCCAAGGATATCCCTTCATCTGCACCGTTATCAAGAAGAACAATGCTACACTGCACCAGCCAAGGTTAGCTTCAGACGCTAGGTACCAACCACTCACTTCTAACTATTTACTAATGATCAGAACGACGAGATGCACACCGTTTTAGTGTTACGAAATAAATGCATTCATACCTATATATATTTCATTATATTTCAACACAATGCAATATAGCTAAGCAAAAAAAACAAAAACTTTACTATGGGTATTAGACAACTGATAAACATACATTAACTATATATTTTTTTGTAAATACATACATATTATAGATATAAATATCCAAGAAAAATATAAGTTTTTTTTAGATTTTTTCCTAGTGTGGGTATCGAACCCACGACCACAGGCACAATAGACCATTGTACCGATAAATTGTCAACAATGTATAAGTATTACTTACATGATGTTAAAACTATTGCAACTACGAAACCTCTGAACAAACTAAATTATTTCTATACAAGATAATGAAAATAACATTTGAATAATAGCTTTAGTAGCTGGTAGGACTTCTGTTACAACAGAAGTTATTGAGATAAAACCGACCGACAATGGCACGGTGTATGTAAACCGGACGGTAAACAAAGCGAGGGTCAACGCCATCGCACAGCACTCACAGGAGTAAACACACCGACAGACTAAATACAATACATCTTAAGCACACGGAAATCAACGGCAATGCAATATTTATGAAATTACCTGTAGAATAATCTTTAATAATGAGATATATAATAATACTAGGAAGCACTAAATGTTGTGTTAAATATAATTATGTTCTTGTCGTCTCTAAATATGGCAATCGTACATAAAAGGACCATTAGTTTTTTTTTCGAATCATTTGTAAGGTTTTACAAATAATGAAGGAATGACTTTCAAAAAATGCTAACGGTACATAACATACTTTAAAAACATTATTTGCTAATCATGTTCAATCGTGATTTTGCAATATTCTGACCCCTAAGAACTCTGAAATGTAAATATATTTATTTGCTGGCGACCCCTCACTGCGCTATTAAAATACATACTTAAAGACATACGTCAGTCGATCGACGATTTTGATAAAAAATATTGAACGCAAGCCTTTTTCTTTAATTTTATATTTTTTTAGTTTCTGTAATAATATAAATATTGTTAAAAACATTATTTTTACAATATACAATAGACGTTTATTTTAAAATGTATATATACAACTACCTTCTTAAAGAACACATCAATAGTGGAATATTCTACAGTGGGGAATGACATAAGTTCAAATATATATATATTTTTTAATAAATATTATAACAATATATAACAGTTCAAGGTGTTTTATACATTAATTTTAATGAAAAAGTTATTTTTGGTGCCAGTAAATTAAGAAATAAAGAATGTTAAAAATATATCTAAATATCAAGTGAATTAATTTTAGATATATCATTTTGTAAGTTATTTAGTAAATACGATATTACCGCTGTTTAGATTTTACAAACATTTTTTTTCTTATCGCAACGAAACTTTTAATGGGGCATTAAAATAGAAATGGGAGCGAAGCCGCGGTAGCCAGCTGGTCTTATATAAATAAATGATTCACGCACACTATGACATCATAATTACATTATTCAATACCGACGTAAAACGAACAATACTATTATTAATGAATCACCGAGAACACCGACCATATATAATACGATAAATAAAAATAAACTTGTCTCTTTAGCAGGTTTTTGTACGAGAAGATGCTTTATCTGACTTTTTTAAACTTAACAGTGACGATTCAATCTGTTAAATTAATATACAGAAACAATAGTCTGTGTATATATATATATATATAAATCGATATCTAGTTCAGTGCAGTACGAGTGACGCAATACAATATAGGTGAGGTAGTAATTGTGTCGTATTTGTGAATGGATTCACTCACACGGGCGGAGTGCTCCGTGAGTAATAGTAGAGCGTCTATGAGCACTGTTGCCCTCGGTGGGAACATCGGCTATCGTGAGTGGGCGACGTCTAGTTCTCTGACCTCTTTGCGATTTGTGACGCAATATTATAGGTATAGCTCTGTTACGATAACTTTTATAGTGAATGATATATTATAGTTTTTGTTTAATAAAACGCCAATGAAATCGGATTCAAAGAACGCTACATAGTTGCTTGATATGATAGATAGAGTCACACACAATACAGCATTAGAGCCGGTAGCGGAGGCATGGAATGCGCCGGGACCGAGAGGCTACACAAAAACCTCTACCTGCCTGCCATTGACCTCGCGATTGCCCGCGCTGATGCATCGATGCAACGGACACCTAATCTGATTTATTTCACTAAACCCTATTAAAAATGTGTTGATTTTATTTTTTATTCTAAATCAAATGTATGTATTAGTAATACTTACAATGTTCGTCAGTTACTGTATTACTAGATTACCTGTAACAAAAATCGTGAATTATTAAAATTATGTTAAGATAGGTTTTTTAAATAAAAAAGATCTTTATGTATATATAATGTATCAGTAATGTAATTTACAAGTATTTTATTAGGACATGGGCAGCGGGGGTTGTGACGGTAACCTGATTAGTATTCAAGCACCGCACCGGCACACACGAACTCAGCAGATATAACTTCACAAGTATGTAGAATAAATTGTCGAGAACTTTAAATGTATTACATAGCTACAATACCTCATTGGAATAAATTAAAATTATAAATTGAACCGTAATTAGTGTTTTTTTTGTAAACTACTAAAATGAAGAAAAATCTCTTTACAAACTATTAAGTTAAGCATTTGAATCCTTTTAATTTAGACCAATATATATATTGAGATATGAGAGTAAAGAATTGAATACAATATTTAATTCGTGGGCACTGCCTCCGCTTAAGACGTGTTAATCATTACTTCTCGTGTCACGATCAAACAGATACTCTTCGTGATATATGGTTGCAAGTTCATTAGTTCCCTAGTTAATTCAGGCCACAATCCTCAAATGAAGAAAGGCATCGTATATTCTAGAAGCATGTAGGTAACGCGTAGGGTAACATAAATCTGAGCTCGGATTACCTTCAAGAAATGTGTTTTTTTAAAAGGTTAATTTGATAGATATATAACATATATATTAATTATTATTTTGAAACTTATTTTAAATTGATGGTATACATGAGTTTTATAATAGCAGGCATTATTATATTGTTTAAAAGTTTAAATATTGTCTTTAGTAAGGGTACTTTAAGTAGACAAATACTAACCCTTATTTTTCGACTTTCCCCGTCCAAAGGGTGTACAGGTTTTCCTTTTATTTATAGTGTCCGGTTTAGAGAGCAGGTGATGCAAAGGTGTGTCTGTGATAAATTACATCTACTAAACTAAAATACCTTTTATAGCCATAGATCATTAATATATGCTTCTATCAAACGCCTCGACGACTCCGTACTTGAAAATCTAAGGGTCGGCTACTAATAACTTTCTGTATAACACTGTTGTAACTTCCCTGTATTTAATTTTCCGTATTCATAAACACCACTATACATTTTCCTATTTCCGTTATTTAAACTAATTTCATGGTGTCTTTGAAGCTTGTTTAGTTTTGCTTTTACTCTAAGGTATTAAACAAGGGCTGTATAGCAGTCCCTTAATCCAGTACCCCTAGTATAGTATTGTTATTAAACGTTGATAGTTTTCGAGTCACGAAACGAGTTCTTGCTTGTCATTGGTTGTCACTTGGCACGGTTTGTGACTGCTCGAAAACTATCAACGTTTATTAACAAAACTTATAGTAGTGGTACTTGTATAATTGTAGTTTAGTATACAAAACTATAAATCTGTTCGGTTGCAGCATTCAATAGATTGCATCGATTCCAAGGCGAGCCTGTCCTTTATAATACCATCACTGCATCAGAACATTGTGCAACCAATATTACCGCAACTTGTTAACCGACTAAGAAACGTGTTTCCCATGAAGCTGAAATTATAAATACCTTAGTATTTAGCACAATATATTCTCTAACTAATAAACTTTTCGATCACTTTAGTTTACGATTACGGAGCAGCCAAGTGGCTTCATAAAAACTTTAATTATATAGGGAATAACCGTAATTATGTCCTTTTCTTAATTTGCTAATGTATTTGTTAGTATTAATATGACGCAAATAATTGCAGTACCGCATTAGTACTTGAGGATTTTACGCAATGCGCTCATTTTAGAATGTATACAATTTAAGTGTCCCTATTTGACCTTACTAAGTCACTAACAGCCATTTCCCGATGCGATGTTATTACGCTTGTTGAAATAGCGTTGCTTAAATTGTATAAAGAAAAGAACGCATTGATCATATGAAGATTTGATGATGTATGTACTTTATGTCGCGTGTGTGTGTGTATGTGTGTGTGTGTGTGTGTGTGTGGAGAGTTATTATTCTCGTTCAGTCCGTCGATCCCGATATCTCACGAGAGTGCAGAGATGTTTTATGGACCAGTTTATTGCTTCATAGCCTCTATATGTATGAAATACTAATTTGCATGAATGTAACTAAAACCGAGATTGAAATTCAAATTAACTTTATTACATACCTATTTCACATGATATTTCACTATCAATACATATAACATATTTTAAAGCAATAAACTTTTTATATTATAGAGAGCCTCCAGCTAAAACCACTTTTGGGTCGGTGAAGCCAACAAAAGGAGCTCGCGAATCACGGGACGCTTAAAGGTCACGGAGTCTGAATGCATCATTTCTAGACCCTGGAATGAAATTAGGGTCTATGTGTTCCGGCGCGGCAATTAGAGGCACCGTGATTAATGAGCTATCGGCCCGCCGCGGGTTAGGGTTGTCGCTTCGGGCGTATGAGAATTAAACGCTTCCGATAAACCTAACGTGGTGATTAGTGGGATTGCGTAGGTATTGATTTAGTTCAATATTTAATGAGGTTTTACATCCCACATATTGCATATTAAAATTTACAATTTGAGATAAGTATTAGAAAGGCTCATTTTTATTGGTAATAATGACAACCCTGAGAGATTTAGTTTTGTCATTTAAATACAAAATATATTATCAGCAGTAATCCACTAAATTAACACCCTTACTGTAATGTGTTAAGAGTCATTATTGAGTGCACTATTTCATAATGTCCCTGTCGCCACTTCCTTACTTTTCGACTCCGAAGGGATTCCTCAACAGCTGAGTCCAAATTGATTAATGATAGAAGTTTTAAAACGAATGGTGATTTATGCTGTAGAAAACAGCCTGCACCAAATAACGAAGAATTTAGACTTGACAATATTTACAATATACTTTCATATTATAATGACAATTTCTTTCATCGAAAGTTTTGTAATTTTGTTATTTAAAAAATTCTGTAAATTCACAATTTATAATTCTTATTTGTATAAAGTTAATCTGTTCGCTTATTTGTAATTTTTCGTCAACAAGTAGACGAAAACATTTACAAAATAATATTAAATAACGGCGATAAAAACAATCATCCAAGTAATTTTAAAATAAAACTATATTAATATCCGATAAATTCACGTTTTAAATTAAAAAAAATAATGCTGTATCGAATTCGATTTAGCTCCGTTTAAGTTTCCTATCCTACTGTGTAAAACAAAAGAGGTATAAGACCATTATAATTATCAACGGCACCTCTAAGGCGGCTCACAGACTATTGATTCAAATTCATTAGGCACACTAGATTGTAAATTGCACAGAGCATAATTAAAAATTTCAAAGTCAAGTTAACTTGCGAGTCGAGGCTCGAGTGTGGATCAAAATGACTAATACCCCTAGTATGAGTTTTACGTTACGAAACGATGATAGTTTTCGAGCGTTCACGAAATTAGTTTTGGTTCTAAATGGTAGTATCAAGAACTCGTGTCTTGACCGCTCGAAAACTATCAACGTTTCGTAACGTCAAAACTCGTACTCGGGGTACAGTAATTGAAGTGTACCTTACCACATCTCAAAGCTGCTTGGGTGGAGACTCCGAAGTGCTAGTGAAGATGTGCTGTACGTTTTTGTGTACCATATTATATGGAAACTATTGTTTCATTACGCTGAGGACGTTGATAATTACTGCTCGAGGATATTATGTGTTAAAATTGCTTACTTTAGACTCTATACATAGTTTCTCGTTGGTAGTTCATTCACATTTTTAGGAATCATATATCGCTATATTATACAAGTGTTTATAAGTTATGGGGTCTCAAATGCAGTACTATTTTTTTTAGCGAATAATAATTTATTTATTGCGTAAGAGGTAAACGTAAAATGTAGTTATAATAATATATTTTTAGACAGTGTAGTTATGACCATATATGGAGTGCAACGTTAGGGAATTAGAATCAGGTACAAATTCACAAAAACGGATTAACCTTAATTATATAAATTGTTAAGATAATTATTGAAAAAAATATACAATTCAATAAGAAACTAATAATTTAAATATCGATAGATTAATAAGTCAACAAAAATACAAAATAGTCTAAAATACAATAAAAACATAATCAAAATTCTAATATTATCAGCGTCAAATATTCATTGACACTTTTCTAAAAGCCATTTATATAGCATTTATTAAAGACTCTTACATAACTTTAACGAATTTAAATACGATACACGTCTAAATATTTTCAACCTATATCCTACATATCCTTGATGGCGTATTTTGTACTTATTTATTTAGAGTAACAAACTAAAATATAACGAACGAAACCAAAAACCTTTCACACAAAACCCGACAAACTAGGGTGGAGTTTCACCAGTCATGGTCTCTTTGTATTGTATTCATCTTATTCTCTTCCATTGTGGTATCGCAAGAAAGAAAGAGACCGATACAAAATAGAAACAGGAATATTTCGAAATCTTCTAATATGACAAATTCGTGTAATTATAATATTAGTGAAGCAACAGATGCGGTCATTACTAGTGATGTTCGCTGGATGTAGGTATTAAGCACTATCAATCAAACAACAAGTGATCGATAAAAACTGATATCACCCTCGCCCTATTCGACTAACCTAATATGCGAAATCGTGAGGGTCCCGATACGACATCTGGATGGGACATGCTATTGTTTTTTTGACATTCAACTGACCTTTGTTAAAACTTTGTGTATTTTGTTTGAATTCAAATAAATATTTAATTAAATAACTAAAGATATAGTAATTGAAACTATTAAATAAACCTTTATAATAATATAATATGATAAATAACAAATTACGTAAGGGGATTATTTGAAAAAAAAAAAACAAAATATAATGTCAATAAAAACTACAATATAAGTAACGAAGGTAACAATGGATAAAAAAAATATGTTAAAAGCGACAAAAAAGACGTTCATTCTTCCAGGTTTATTTATTCCATGGCATAGAAAAGGGGGCGGTGTGTGAACAGGGCGGGTGTGGGGGGGAGAGGGGGCTTCGGTCCCGTCACGTAACCGCCACGGACCATTGAGCGATCGCCTAAAATTGCCGAAATATTTCGACCACTACTTTCTTACCACGTTATAAATAGGTCGTATACGTATCTATATGTTAATACGCGTGTCTGTGTATTTATTTCTGTCTGTAGCATCATACCTCCCAAACGTAGGAACCGATACGAATGCAGTTTTTATAAATGAATATTCGGACATTTTCATACAATGCAATCTAACCCCAAACTAACCATTACCTGTACTATGGGTACCAAAGAACTGATAAACGTACATAAACGAATTGTTTTTGTAAATACATAATATATATTACACATACGGAACCCTTGCAAAGATACTGGTTTTTTGACAACAAATATTTTTTAGTGTTTGGATCGAACATCGACCTTCGACACAATAGACGAAGTAACTTAGTACCTACTGTGCCAGTCAGTCGTCAATTGCTATTAGTAGTACATATATATATTTATTTGTATGTATGAATGTAGTCAATTTCAATGTAGGTAACCATCTGGAACATCACGAGGCTACAACACGACGATGCTCACGTCTCCGTGAAGGATATAATTTTGAGAGATTACGACTAGTCTTCGAATAGAAAAAGAAATAAAAGAACTTAATACCCACATACATTTTAGGATTAAAGCTGTTCTATGATTTTTTTAATCATTTTGAGTTAAATTTAAATTTTAAACAATTATAAAGTTAATAACAATAGAATTACCATGATGGTATTTCAGATTCCTTAATATTTTTTAATTGTTTAAAGTAAAAAAATAATATTGTTTTAACTTAAATTATAAACTAATATATATGAGAATAGGAATAGAATTACAATAAGGAACTTTTTAAAAATACATTGTAGGTACATATATCTAGTTGTATAAATATAAGTTGTCCTCAAATTACTATAAAACTTGTTCCTGATGGTATAAAATACATAAATAAAAGAAACTCGACGGGAATGCTTCTGACAAAGACATGTGCTCAATAAATAAACAACGATCAAATACGATCCATCGCTCTATTATTGACGACGCTACACCAATAGAAACACATTTATTCAAAAATATACAATACACTAATCAAGGATAGTTTGTCTGTAAATTTAATATAAAATATTTTTTTTATTAAATAAATACTTAAACGGTAGTACAACATGGTTTGTATAAAAAGTTTGACCTCGAAACCAACTCTGAGTATAAATCGATAATTCCTCGCTGCACCCTAATTCAGTTCGTATTTGACAGCGTCAGAGGAGAGAGTGGACTGTCAGAGTAAGTTTTAAAGGGTTGTTTTGTGTGAGATGGAGTCGCGTGGACGCACGTGTGCCTCGGATTATGATAATTCGCTATATCCACTAGCGACATTGTTCGGTCAGAGTAACTACGTGATTATTATTATTATTCAAACTTAATACATAATATTGGGTATGTAATATTATATACATCTTTGATAAAAGGAGCGGAAGAAATCGGAATTATATAATGTATGTAGGTGATCTGTAATTTCCCTATTGTAGTATAGATAATAACTTATAATATTTTTTATATTTATTTATAAAGAAGTAATAAAACCGTGAGAACCGCGAATAAATAAAAAGAAAATCGCAACTTGATGCTATTTATTTAGGCAATACGCAAAATTCGTACGCACGTGCCACCCCCGACTTGGAATCCACCCCTGTCATATATAAAATTACATTTTATAATCAACCATGCTAATCTGAGCTCTGCATCTAAGCGATAGAAACTATCGAGGGTACCGATTAAAATGGTTGGAATATACACTCGACTCTTTTAGTTCAAAATTAAATGGCATTGTTTGGAGCCCTTATTAATGCAATATTGGGCTCATGCGTCGCTTCGGAGGGACAAATTTATTGTGTGCAAAAATTATTAAGTCGATTCAACTAAAAGCTTTGATATTCTGACATTAACGAAGTCTGATAATAAACTATTATGGTTCAGCTAAATAAATTAGGCCATAGTAGCCCTTAGAGTGGGGATACTATTTTAGTACGGTAGGAGTTGCGAAATGGGACGAAATGTAATATAAAAAAAAAATGTTTTTTTTATAAAATAAAAATCATTTACATAATGAGTTAGCTGTTTATATATAATTGAATGCTCTCTCTAATAGAGTATAGTATAGTTTCTAGTATAGTATATTGTAGCGTGATGTTATTTAGTTTAATAAGTATATTAAATTAAATATTATTTTTATATGTTACTTCACAAGATAAGGGTGTTCAAACAAAACAATATACCTTCATAGCTTTACTATTTATCGTACCTTCTTTACTATTATTACCCGCGACTCTTCGCACGACAATTTTTTCGTCAAATTATTGAATTTTGGTCTCCATGAGAAGACCTTTCTAAACTATCTTTTTAAACGTCGATAAATTTTTTTTTTTTGATCAACTCCAACAAAAACTTACAAAGTATATTTCCATAATAATAGTATAGACTATATAATGTATATTAAACTATGACTAAGAATATTAGCAGCCAGTAGCTTAATATTAAATGTCAGACAAAAAATAAACTCCCAAAAAAAAACGTACAATCAAAAAACCCTTCAAGCTTTGTTAAGCACGCGAACGTCCAGATGTCAATAAAGCAAGTGCACACGGACGGACAGACGGCGCTTTTATTATTTAATCGCAATCTCGCGATTAGCATCGCCATTGTTGCGCACTCCTTACATATTATCGCTTTGTGAATGAATTTTACGAAATAGTAAATGGCTTTACTATTTGTATTGTGAATTACTATTGTTTTTAAAATTCGTATTACATATGGAACATTGTTTTGTATTAAATTATTCAAGTATAAATAAAGTATAGCCAAATCAAACGGTCGTAAAAACTGAATGGTATGTCAATTAAATACAATAACGAATGAGAAATATGATAAAGAGTGCAATAATCTAATAATATATCAAAAGCTCCGCAGTTAAATGCAAACAAAAATAATATAACGATTCAACGGCGACATTCCCACGAGGCGTCGCTTCAGCTTTGATGTTCACCAATTCATGACGAATGCCGACGAAATACACTTTTTATATAACAATCAATTAATTTATCATTTCAACTGTTTATGAAAACGATGACACTTCAAATAAATAACTACTTTTACTCCATTGTGTTTTATTTACAAAAATATTTTATAAAAAAGGTATCGTGATTATTTTCGTTATTTATATAAAAAATTTTAATGTGCCTCTAAATTAGTTGTTGAATAATTTAGGTGTTAAACTTTAAATCCAATAGAGACGATAGAAGAATATTTAAATCTGTGGTGTGCTAAGAGCAGCGAGTCTGTCTAATTGCTACTCCCTTACTGATAATCCATTCACAGCAGGGGGTATCCAAATTAAAAAACCCCAACTGTCCGGCCGGGCCTGGATTAGGGCTCCCACGGCCTCCGCTCCCGAAACGGAGGGGAACTCTGAAAGTTTTGAGCGAATTCCAAATCCGAGATGAAATAGTAATTCATCAAAAGATTTATCAAGACCGAAGAAAAGGTGATTTTCTTTTATCAGAAATTGCAGTATTACAACTGTTTTATCATGAATATAGTAAATATATAAAAACGTCTCCACACAACGCAATTTAAACCTTAAATTAAGCATTACTTCTACTATGGGTACAAGACATTCTATAAATATACATAAACTATATATTTTTTGTAAATACATACATATTACATATCCAAGAAAGATATAAGTTTTATTAGAATATAATATATATAATATATATTTTTCTGGTGTGGAGATCGAACCCACGACCGCAGGCACAATTGACGGAGGTAAGACAGACAATTGTGACAATCACTCGTCTAATAATATTTACAGTTACAACAGATATAATTATTCAAATAGCTCTGGGCGAGCGATGCTGAATATCTGATTGATGTAAGGCCCCATGTACACTGCACCGCGGTCAGGTCGGGTAAACATTGCATTGAGTGCACTACAACCCTAACAAAACACTATTATATTTCTTGCAGCTGCCTTTAATTGTATTTCGTTTATAATCTAATAAAAATAAAGGAGATATTCCGCAGGCCACCGTGAACTCTTAAAAACTATTAGAGTTTTAATAATATTTATTTTGTTGCAATATTACAGTAAAATTAGTTAGCTTAAAAGAATTAATACTTTCTTTAAAAGCCCAAATTTTGACATAAAAACTATAATACATTAATATTTCAAATGTCAACACTTCATGGTACGAGTTAATAATGTTTCCTATAGTAGAAGAATCAATGACGTCATTAAAAACTTCTTATCGAAATATTATTAAAGTAATATTACTTATAGGACAAATTCGAAAGTAAGATTATTGTAATATTATAAGAGTTCATGGTAGGCCTGGAGGTATTTAAAGTAATTAATAACAGCGGAATCCATTAAGAAATAGGCGTCAGCTCGCCATGAGCTCATGCACCAGAGAACAGCTGTGGTAAAGGTTACGCCCATGATAGATTTATATGCACCTGCGACATGTAGCTTAAGCTTAAATAACCAACTGCTAAATAATTTTCAATTCACATTAATATCGTTCTATATTGCTACTATATTAAATTATATATATTTTCGATAGTATAACAAATATTATTTATCTATAGCGACAAACATATCTTCTACATCACTATTGAACATTTGGGACATTAGAAAATATCCATAGATTTCGCCGGAACACGTGCGGGTACATTAGGGGTAGGTTCATAAAGGGTTCTTTTTTATGTTATTCACAAGCAAAAAAATTCTCACAACAATTACCAGATTAGGGATGAAAGGTAAGGGTGCTGATTTTTTTTTGTATTTTAAATGTTGGTCTTTTACCTCTACGTTCGAGTTTACTTGACTGAGAATGTTTTAATTAAGACTCCAGGGATTTGAATACTTCAGAGGTATTATATCTTAATTAAACAATCATTCTGAAATATATATTTTTAGAAAAAGGATTTCATTTCATTCATAACAAAATAAATTTGGCAAGACTAATAAATATGAATAAATATTCTATTTTTCGATATAACCTACTACTATATTAGTTACATTACTATGACCTTCACCCGAGTATGACCTTTGCGTGAGGGTAAAAGCATTCAATATAGAATTTAAGTAGACAGCACTACGGCCGTTATTATATATTTATTTGCGATACAAAAAACGCAAAATTTACATTGTTCAGACGCGGTCAGGGTTCGGAACATGTATAATGAAGTACACCTGATTGAAGTCAGAATAAAACAAAATGCAATGATGACCGGCAAGGAGGATAATTTCTGCTCGTTCGTTTAGCCGGCGGCGCGTACGCACGCAATCGTCGCGCGTCGCTCGGGAGCCAGCAGTCCCTATCAAATGTTATTCCTCATCAATCCAATGTAGTCTTTAATACAATACTATACGGAACTTTCTCGCACTCAGATATAGCTATCTATAATGATAGCCAGGGCGGAGTACTTTGTGTTTTTGTCGTTAATTCCTTTACCGCTACGTTATGGTAACTGCTTCCTAGCTTCGTAGATTCCCTTGTGATTGTTTAAATGCAGCAGTTTATTATATGTTTATTATTATTAAACTTTTAATGTTTTTTAAAACATCAGCAATATAAAAGACAACAGATATTCATGTTCTTGAATGGAAACTATTATTATAACCGCGAGAGTACCACCGACCCATCTGTTCAATTCCCTTTGGCAAAGCATAATGAAAGCACCTCATGAAGGAAACGTCTACAAAGGAACACGCACTCAGCTGTATATTATAAGAAATAAATACGATATTGTAGGAAATGAGAGAGGCAACTGTTATGACAGACGCGCTTCGTTAAGTGAAATGCAAAATAAACAACTACACGGTCTTTAACGAAGCCAATTCGTCCGTCACACGATCAAATATTTTACATTGGACAAGAGACTATTGAATACACTACAATTATATAGGGTGAGGCGAACAAATACACAAATTTATAATGTCCTTCCAATGAAACGAGTTTCACATAATTATAACACGATACAGGTTAAATACCTTTTAGATATTGCTTTCGGGTTATATATTTGTATAGTTTATACAGGTATATACATATGAATTTGGCTCAGTTAGTCTGTGGCAGCAGTTGGGCTGTTGTGGTCGGCCATTGATTTGCCAACTGCTGTTTTGCAAAATTATTGTAACCACAAAATTAGGACTTGAAAACATTTCCGCGAAGCTATTAATTCCTTAAAATATATATAATATAGCTATAATTTAAACGCATACACATGTAGTAGCCGTAATATGAAATTTAAAGAAAAAAAAAATATTGAAGAGGCCACAGGCTATATATTATTAGAAGTCTGTCTTAGTTTCAGGAAACTTCAATATCTGAACGTATAGGTGTACATTAAAAGCATATAATGCGGGTAGTGCGGGTAAATTGTACACTCCCCGGGCGCATGCGCCGACGATTAAGTGTACTTAATTCACTCTAAATGTTGCCCGTTGGGGAGCTGCGAAGTTCCTCCCGCAGATATTTACATGGCTAGGGTGAATGTCTATGGTTTTTAGCATATTAAAAATAATATATCTGTATTATATAACTTGTAATCTTTTAATAAGGAAATGGCTTGCTATTTACAACCATTTTATACATACTTGTCATATCAGCAATATATGTATAATTCAACTATGGAGGCTATTTTAATAATAATATTTTATTTTTATAGCTGCCAACCCTACCTCCCCGGACTGAACACAGCTCTTGCGTGTTCTTAAAAACCTCAAAATAGCTCCAAATCTGCGCTGTGAAATTGTACGTTTAAACAAAATTACAAGCATGTTTCTGTTAATAATACTTTTTGTAAGGCCGACGTCAATAATATCGATCATTGATATATTAACTGAACTTTTCTAAAACTAGAATGAATAAGTTTTCCATATATTTTGATTTAAAGATAATTAAATAATAAAAAGGAGATCGTTTAACATTTTTAATCGATAATATGTCGTCACTTTTAAACATTAACAGGCCGAGTAAAAAAAAACAAATTATTATTATGTACATAGCGTATTTAACCGGTATAAAAATCAATTATATATTAAATTACAGATAAGTACCAATATTATAAGTTTTGACGTTACGAAACGTTAATAGTTTTCGGACAGTCACGAAACGAGTCTGGTTGTTATTTGATTGCAATTGATAGTACCAAAAAAGTTCACAACCAAGAACTCGTATCGCTGCTCGAAAACTATCAACATTTCGTGTCGTCAAAACTCGTAGTAGGGGTAATGAACGATGCCCTTGCTGTAAGTGACTAACATTATTAAATAATTAAATATTTTTTTGCCAACGAGTACCCTTTTAATTATTCGTAAGGTGTTCGAAACAATCATACATACTTGTTACTTTTTATTTATATATGCATATTTATTTATATTGCATTTTATAATGTGCTCATAAATCCCGATACAAACTGACAGGTGACAAGTTTTATATTTTATAATATGTTAATTTGTAACGTACGAACAAATTATCAGTGTTTATATTTTTTATGAATGAAAGGTCATTAATATGGCCTGAGTCGTGTCCGCTACTGTGCTGTACGCATATATTTATTTAAATAAATGTTTTGACAATATCTTATTATATTTATTATAGCCTCAAGAGTGATTCATCTTATTTAAGATAATCAAATATTAAAATTACTTTGCTTGGAAAATCGATATGCAGTGTATAGTATAAACTTAATTTGAATAATATACATATATTATATTTATAGAATTTTATCTGTCTATACGTTAGAACATTCACCCATACAAATATTAGAAGGTAGTAATAAGGCCATAAAATGTATTGTACAAAAATAAACGAATGCAGGTATTTTACCAAATAACATATGTAAATAAGTTGAATCGTATGTCTGTTTATAAAGTTGATATAACATAAGTATTAGCGTGATTGGTTTAACTGAAGTCAAATTGTATTGGCGCGGCCAGACGTCTCGAGTGTCTAAGGTCTAGCTCCTTAAATATATACATAATTAAAGTTTCAGGTTTCAGGGCTGGATAATTCGGCGGTACGGGGAACGCATAATTACCAGACTATCGATCAGACTCGCAGACGCTGACTAAACATAAAAAAACTTATTCAGAAAACGAAAAGGCAAGGATATTTATTTAAAATGTTAATAGAAGATTTTTATATATTCAAACTTTCGTGATGACTGCTATTTATATATATATATAGGTATTCACGTTAATTTATCTGAATTTGCCCGACTCGCCATGCTTCGAGCTCATGGGCAAGAACCCCGAATGATTTCGAAACTTGTCAGGCAAATTCCGATATAATAACATACAACGAGTTAAATATAATATAATTAATAGTTATAAGGGCTGTGGTTTTATTAATTGACATGTAACAATTTGTGCTAGATTTACGATTATGTATTCGGTTACCAGAGAATTCAATTGAAAATAAGTCATAAGAAATACTAGGTGTTTAAATATTAAATGTTAGTTGGTAATGTCGCTTTGTTGGTCACGTACCGAACTGTATAGTGTATATTTATATATATATATGTATATACGCTAGATACATGCGATACTGGAAACGAATATATCTGCGGTTTATTCATGAAACATGCCTCTGGAGAATACGTGATTCTCAGTTTAATGAGAACAAATCATGATGGAACCTAGGAAAAGTTGCTTGCCTAGAACTTTTTTCTCTTACGCGCATTTCAATATGCGATTTAGCCAACTGTCAGGGAGAAACATGCTCCTCTGATTGGTGGATACCTCTACTTGCCATTTTTCAAGGTCAATTAATGTGGCTAAATAGTATGATGAGCGACGCATTGGAGTTCAATCGGCACATCCTGGCAGTGATTATTAACTGTATTTTCGTGACAGTACCGGTACAAAGGAATCTTAAGTGACTAGTCTAAAAGTGTAAAACAATGCGTAATATTTACAGGTTCATAAAAGCGCGAAGGTCGTGACATTGACACGCAGCCAAATATTACATAAAATATCACAAAGACGGCCGACGACGTTCTCTAAGTTTACGTCATCTCAATAGAAGATATGTTAGTAGTCATTGTATCAATGACGCAATGACGTATTATTGTAATATTAAAAAGTTTTCTTATACAGAAAAAGCTTTACTTACACAATAGGGAAATGAATTAACAAAATCTGCTTACACTTGTCTGAACTGAAGGCCTACCATGAACTCTTATAGCAATATTACAATAATATTACTTTAAAATTCGTCCTAAAAGTAATAGGTATGTACTATAATATGACGATAACAAGTTTTGATGACGTCATCATAAATCATTCATTCTTTTACTATAGGACACATTATTAACTCGTACCATGAAGTGTGTTTTGACATTTGTAATATTAATGTAATTTGATTTTCATGTCAAATTCTGACATTAAAAAAAAGTATCAATTATTTTACATCTGTAAGCAGGAATAGAACAATATTGTTTTATAGAGAACTCATGTACGAATCAGAGTGAAATTAATATAATATAATAACAAAAATTCTTTAAAACTATTATAGTTTGTAAAAGTTCATATGCCTGCCTGCTGCATATAACTAATTATTTTATATTTACCTAGTCTTTCAAGTTATTCTAACTCTGGTATTGAAAGCATCTGTTGTATTTATAACGAGACGTCTTGTAATTTTTATTTTGCTACGTTTTTTTATGCGCCCATTTAATTATGCAATTTAGATGACACTATTTGACCTTTAAAAATGGCGAATTTCACAATGCGATTTTAGTACGCTAGTTGAGATAGTGTTGCTAAGATTGTATAATGAAATGGGCTTGTTAGTGCACTTTCGCAGTTGGACAAATAAGTAAAAATATTGACAGGGTCATTGACCCCGACTGTCGAGCCTACCGGCGAGGTCAATGTCACGAACAAAGATCGTGAAAGTGGTCCAACGTTGCGTCGTCCGGATAATTGCGATGTAATCGACGTAATACATCCAAGCTCGTTTCCTTTTACGGAGCGCAGCTTGATAGAAGAAACAGCTGACCGGCACGCGTCTCCGACGCATATTAATAACGACGCAAAAACACGGACATTCAATAAACGACCATATTAAATGTTCTCTCGTTAAGGTACTCGTATTTTTATTTTACTCTATAGGTTTTGCTATCAAAATGCCAATAAACTTTATGATACCGTCAGTGTGAAACTATTTTATTTTATACCGTGTGTAGTTATTGGGTAGTTATATATTTTTTACTATTTCAATTGTTATTTTATAAGCACCAGTGTAATAAGAAATATGAATTATTTGATAATATACATAATTCAATAACAATTTATTCAGGTTTTAATAAGCAAAATATAATATAGTTTAAGAATACATTTAGCGAGAAGTTTGTTTGTATTGTAGGTATGTAATTTGTTTCACACATTGCCTCATATTTATCCTAAAGTACTACTAATTGGACAAATGGACAAACATCCGTTAGGCCGACAACTGACGACGAGCGATGATATTGGTCAATCATATTTAAGCCGAGCGGACCATCTCTTGTAATCAACTAACATTTCGATAGGGTTCGAATATTTTAAGATTATATTACAAGTAAAAAAGTTACTAAAGAGCCCTTAGCCAAATGGCAAGCGAACGATATTGATTCTAAGAAAATATATATATATTTTAGGAATAAAATATATAATACATAAGTCATTCTATTCTACTGGTGTCAATGCCACTTGTCTAGGGCCGCAGTTAAACATACAGAGACACATACACACACACATGCGTCACACACATACACAGTCTCCACTACTTTGTTCCTAAATAGAAAACTTGTGTTGAAGTACAAGTTTGATTATCAATGATTGTTTTATATTTATTTACAAAGAATCCATTACACTCCATACAAGACCGTAACAAATTTCAGACAATGTCTTTTTTTTTAACGATCATAGTTGGATTGATGCTTCAGACCAGATCGATACGTGTAAACATTACAGAGCCCTTATTGTAGATACGAGCACAATGGGCCCAGGGGTCGCCGGATCATAATACGAGTCGTGGCATTTCAACCCCGCAGCGCCACAGCTGCCCCACTCATGAGGACGGCCAATAAAACAACACTAATTAAGAAATATAAGTATTGTTCTCATTCCAATGTCGTTATAATTACAACCTGATAACAGTTCAGTATTTAATTCTTTGTGTTGTAACTAAAATGATTACGAAAATTGTTGGTTTGATTATATAACTTTAAATGAAAAACAAACATATATATATATATATATATATATATATATATATATGTAAATATAAATATATTTATCATTTACATAAATGGCTATATTATATATATAAAAAAACAATACAACTACTAAAAATTCATGAAAACGAGCTTTTTCTAATTTCCCATGCACATAAAATAAAAATATACAATATTTGTTATTTGCTTCCTATATTCATAATATGTGAATTATAATAAAGCATCTTTATTCCCGTTACGTTAGAATAGGTACATATCCAATAGATCTAATGGTAATTTATCATCGGTAATATTATCACTTACAATATATTAGTGATGATAAAGCAGCTGTCAGCTACGCAAATCAATAGGGAAACTAATGCGTTTCATTATACCTTTTTAAATGACACTATTCGACCTTGAAAAATTGGGAGAAGTTGTCTCCACCAATCAGTGAGAAGCACTAAAATACTATCAGACATTTTGATTATGCGATGTTAGTACGCTAGATGAGATAGTGTTGCTTAGATTGTATAATGAAATGGGCGCATGACTACATTACGAGGTAGAAGAATTCCTAGATGCAAGCAATGAACATAACCTAAATGCTTTTAAAATTAATATTTTAATTGAACACTACATTTAAACGGACGTATAGAATTATTAAATAAGTACTCAAACTATAATAATATGTTATTAATGTATATTCAATATAAATGCCACCTGATAGAAAATGTAAAATAATATAATAAATGCACCTCGCGTGCAACGAAGTGTTTTATAACCACATAAAAAGCTCACAGGAGCAATGAGACGTACGGCAAAAACACGAGTGTAATTTAATAGTAAATAATGTAAAAAAGGAAAAGTTTCAACGTGGCAGGTGGTAGGGGTCAGAGACGTTAGACCTTTCCAATGCCACGTGCCAACTTGTTCTAAGCTATGTAACAGCTGTTAGCTTATAAATCGAATTCACATTTCTGTACACAAGCTGCAAAACGTGACCTGTGGCTGTGATATGTGCTGGACTTCTTATTTATGTGACAGAAGAGCTATTAAGAAACATTATCGGTTTGTTTCAGAATTTCTAATAGTTGGAACATGATATATATATATATATATATATTAACATTTATTGTATGGACTCCGGTATGAACTTTTAACCTTTAAGAAACAAAACTTACAGTGGTCTAAAATTTGGTCCCTTGAAATAATACCTCATATTTTGTAAATTGTCATTAAATATACTTTATTATTTTTATTATAGATAATATTTAAATAACCATTGTTATATCGCTGATACCAAATTTAGTTTTACATAAAAATATCTTTATAATTTAATACTTGAGTATTTATGAATTTGTATTTTGGTTGTCATCAAAAGAAATGAGATTTATTTTAATATTATTTATAATATATTGATGAAATTAGCTACATTGGGGAGAGATGGAACACAAAAAAATAACGAATGTCATGAGCTGCCCAGGTTCAGCTCTTATTTAAACCGAACATTAAAATATAAAAGAGGATACTTTCCAATCAATATTATAATTAATATAAATAATTGACACTTATTTAAAATTTAATATCAACAGGAAATTAAAAATTATTACACTTGAATAAGCATCTGGCAATTCCTTAAATGTTTATTCACACACGGACAATTTGTTTAAGGTAATACTACATAATAATAAATGTATAACGGAGGGGGAGGTGGACGGTGAACTCGTAATTATAAAGCGAGGAGAGTAGAGGCGAGGCGAGGTGCGTGGAGGTGCGAGGAGGTGTCGAGATATCGCGATAATATCAAAACGGTTTCGTTACCGCCGGCTATTTGAACGTGAAATTTAATAAATTCCGTGGACGCAGATGTTGCCGGTGATTTATTTGGGGATTTGTGGCGTATTGATGAAAGGGGTAATGAAGAAGCTATTAAAATATTTAAAATAGATACGATCCAAACTTGTCTATTATGTGTGAAATGTTATATTATAAACATAATTGAAAGAGTTATTTTTTTTTATTTTGGCTGCTATTAAAAATATGTACAATATACATATATGAATGATAAACGTCATGACACGTGCCAGGCAAGGAAGAAACAAGCCAATTAAATCACGAAGGCAATAAGACAAAAACAAGAGCAAGGTAAGTGGCGGCGAGTAATTCTCATGCGATGGACAGACAGACAGATTACCATGCCATTTAGGTTGCCCGCGCTTCCCGAATCGGGTTTCAGGAGCCCATGAAATATTGATGACGGCTTTATGGACTTCCACTGTTTTCTAATAAATATCTTACTAAATTACGAAATCAAATTAAATTAAATAAATACATGAATAATGAACATTACAAAGAAATTACAATAAAGGATTTAAGCTATTTTCTTTTTCAAAGTTAGGATACTAGCTAGGTTACCTATGAATAGAATTTAAAATAAAAAAAATATATATTCTATATATAGATTCTATCTACTCAAATAAAAACCTATAAAGTATGTTCAATATTTAAACAGGTGATATCGACTTGAGCCACTCAAACGTAGATAAGTAGGTAGGTCGGAAGGTAGGTTGGTAGGTAGAAAGGTAGTAGGCATACCTACTGTACAACACTAGTAATTAAGCCATCAATAATTAAAATTGTAATCCCACAATTAAACGCTTATTAAACCTATACTCGATATTCTTATTGTATACGAGTACGATAAAATTAATAATATTTACAAAATAATTTCAAATTATATATGAATATAACTAGAGATTAAAATACAGATAATTTTAAATATGTACTAATAGTAATATCATATAACTGTTGCGTAACTCTGACGAAAAAGGTGACATTTAAATATTGACAAAATATTTAGTAGTACTACGCAAATGTATAAAAGATTTAGATTCAAGCTTTACCCCTACTACGAGTTTTGACGTTACGAAACGTTCACAGTTATCGATTCACACAGTTCACAATTCACAATTCTTGGTTTTGATTGGTTGTTATTTCGTTTAACTCGTTTCGTGACTGCTCAAAAACTATCATAGTTTCGTAACATCAAAACTCGTATTAAGGGTTCTTATATCTTAACGTGTATTCAAGATGAAAGCGATATAGATACAATACACCTTTTTTTGGCATTTTTGATGTATACTAATTATTAAAGCAGATGTGATAATTAATTAACATATTTAAGTGCGGAATAAGACCCCGAGCGGAATACTGATCTAATAAGGCGTTTAAAATATTCTGCAATGTAAACCTTTAAAGCAACATATTTTTTTGCAGCTTCGCACAAACGTTATACTAAAGGTAGTTAGGAATGAAAAGTATTCGATTACAAAAGGCCCTCTTTAAAATATATTATCATAATTATACAAAAAGTTTGTATTGATCCACAGTTCGTTAGTATTGAAAGGTTTTTTTATAATGTTCAGATATAATTAGGATCTTTGGATCAGTTTAGTTTTCATAGAATTAATAAAGCGAGTCAAAACTAGACAGATACATATAAAAGTTATACTTGTATACAAAGGGCAGACAGTCTTCCGAATTCCATCTCAGCATCCCGTCGGGAAATTGAGATTGGTCCCGAGTTCGCTAGACGGATCATTTAGTTATATGGCTGCGTTTTCTATCTCATATGAATAATGTCAGAATATAACTATATCATTTTAATTATGAACCTATCAAAACGTCAAATATAATTTTCTTGAATAATATTCAAAAATTTAAAAAAAGTCGACAAATGTGTAACATTATAAGCTATTTAAGATGATAATGAACGATCTCTTTGAGGGCACAAAGACTCGTTCAAATGTAGGTAGCAGGGTCGACAATTTATTGAGTTCCATCCATCACGTCGTATTGTCCAATTGGATTCCTCGGTCGACCGATTGTCTAGAATGCACCAAACATTCCAACTGTCTACATTATTGATATGCTTTGAATTCCATCTAGATGAGATATTTGGTGTTACAAAAATGTTTCTCTCAAATGTTACTTGTGTTGTCTTAAGATAAATCAGTATAATAATTGAAGCTCCACTATCTCAATAAACGTTCTAACAATTTCTGTTAGCGAGTTCGCGCTTCTCTCTGATTGGAGACTCGCTATTTTTAAGGTCAAATAATGCCGCTTATATTAGATAATGAAATGGGTTCAGTGGGTTCGTTTTGTTATTAAAATTCACTTTGGTTTTATTTTGGAAAGAGGTTCATAATGAGTTACAGTTGGGGTATCCGCGCGCGTAACAACTCCCGTGCTCCTCGAACCGTGAAGAGTCCTCATCGACCACAAATTGCACCTTAGCATGATGTTACATAGAATTATTAATTTTGCATTACCGTTGCTAATTTCGCGTGATATGATTCGAGTATATTCGCCCCGAGGCCTGGGGGTAAACACCAATTAATCCTGGCAACACGATCCGTTGCTCTGGGGTGGACAGCCCCTCGGCAGATTGCTGCATAATCCATGCATTTCTACTGCTTCCTACGCAATCGGCGAGGAGGGCGTTTTCAAAGGGGCCTATTTCTTTTACTATTGTTTGGAAGATCGAAGTAATTTTATATCTAATGATGGGTTTGTAGCCATAGTAATGGTACGTCTCACAGTTCACTCACAATAATAGATTAATTACTTAATATTTTTATGAAATCCTACTGTACACTGTCTAAGCCACGATACATGTGTACATAAAGTACTTTAACATATGCAATGAAAATTTAAAAAAAAACGATTATTAGAATTTCTTCCCTGTTCTTTAGTTTTTCACGTTTGTTCAGTTGATTGTTTTTAAAACGTTAAATTAATGTCACCCTACCATTATAAAATATATCACAGGAATGACAACTCAATCGACAACTGCCTCTTTTCATCTCATTATGAACTTAAATTAAAAGTTTGTGGTGTAATTATTCCAATATATTACCTATAGTAAGTAAAAAAACTCTCTCAACTCAAGATTAAAACGAAGTCAATAGATGAATATATATAGGTATATATATATAGTAAGCCGATATTTACATTAATAATAGAAGCAGTACAATATCATATTATATTACCTATAACTTTCACTTAAGAGGGAATTTACATGCTCTGTAATTAATTGACTTCAGTATACTGAAATATAATAATGTAACAAGTGTACAATGTATTTTACAATAATATTAAAATACAAATTCGATGGCCATCGAAGTTTCCCAACCCCTTTCATTAACACTCAATGAGCTTTAGGAATGACATTCGTTAGTCCAGGACCCAATCGATTTACTTTAAGTGTTTTTCGTAGGACGTGTCCTGTGAGGAAGCTCTTTGTTAGCAATTGTTTTATATTATTAAATTCTTTATTATTATTATTATTGATAATATGGGGATATAGCATAAATGCAAGACGGACGGATTTTTCTTAGTGCCTTTGGACAAGCCAAGCTTTTTTCAATAACGTGGGTGAGGTTCTGTCTGACAGGTGGAGTTTAAGAGTATTGTTATGGGCTGGCTAAAATCAAAAATAATGTTAGAAATATAGAGCCAGCAGCATGTGGATAACAGGATCAAGAAATAAATGTAAAATTCCTATATTGGATTTGAAGACGGCGCTGTAATTTAGTTTTTAGGCTATCCTTATTAATATTATACTATTTGTACGTAAACGATAGTCCAGCGTAGCCTTATGTCAAAAAGACATAATTTTCTTTCTATTCGATAAGCTCTATTGCCATTTGTCTAGACCCTCAGATTAGATACGTCACGAAACATTATCAGTATAAAAACAGCGATAAAATAAAGCTCTGATTGTATATCCACGTGTCGTTATTTGATTTAATATTATTAATGACATTGACGCAAATAAAAAGTAATTATATTATAATTACTTTTAATTTAATCTTATCACTCACTATGCACTTCTACTAGAACTGCCGCTTAATCGGTAATGTAGTATTTTAATATATATCTTAGAGATACTAAAACACAGGATGTATTAATATTATAATTGATGCTTTGTATGATAATTCATTTTCAACGATTGTAAAAAAAATTGTATATAATATAATATTCTTGAGAAGTAAAAATCATAATTATTTAAAAACTCTAACATTTTGGAGTATATTAATATTAAATATCGATTTATATTTCCCCAGCTCACAATTATGGAAAATTATGACACTGGTGATATTGTATGTTTGTGTGTCGTGTGTCGTGTGTCGTGTCATCGCGAATGTCAAAGGTGATACAGACAGGTGAGCTCGCAGCTGCTCACTTGTATATAATTTTCTCGATATATTGAATTGCAATAGTAATTACAATTTAATGGTTATTAAACTCCATTATTATGCGTAATTAATAATAACTTATAATTTGATACCGTATATTATTTAGTATACATAGTATAGATGCAGGCACCTAATGACTGACAAACGTCGCATGCAAGGCGGTGCTTCGCTAGGGCCAGTGCGTCGGGCGTGAGACAAAGAGATTACATGTCAGTGAACGCATCTTGTTACATTTGGGGTCTACAAAGTAAGAATATTTTAAGACCGCTGTAAAATTTAACTTTAAATTATAATTATTTGCGGAAATTAATTGAAAAATAATATAATACTTTATACTCCACTAGTATTTTTATTCGCAGCTAAATTAATCTTAAGTTTTAATAAGAGTACGATACATCGGAGATGAAAATAAACAGATATTGTATATGATATAATATGCGCGTCAAACTAGTACAAATAATATTACCTAGACTTGTCTAGTGTAACCTAACCTATGTATGTATTAACGGTACACTTACATTCTAAAAAGTTGCTTTAAATATAAATATATATATTCCAAGTGGCTTTTGCTTCATGATTTTGAAAAGCAACACTATTTTAAATTTTTCTTAAAAATATTATTAACAGTTTCATTTACGTACACACTGACTTTACCAGATTACTGATAAACTTATATTATAAATAATTAAATTTAACTTAAATAGCGATTTCAAGTCAACACAAAACGAGCTGATAATGAATGCCTAACAATACAAATAAAATTTAAGTATTGTTATTTTACCTAGTACAATTAAAATGAACAAAAGCAATCATAACAAATTAAGTTTTTTTTACTTTGCAATACAAACGAGTTATATTTAGAAGTTTAATTTCAGAGTATGAGACACAAAAAAAAGTTATCAAGTCATATCGGTTTAGTAACGCTCTGGCGTTTTCAAAGTGACCTAGACGACCTGTGGTTCTGACATTACGGTCATAACTCAATTTGACCTTTGAAATGTTTTTGAACTAACGGACATACTTTCATGACTGCCCTTGGACGTCCTAACTAGAACAAATCCAGGCTGGGTGATCGCCCTAACCATTTACACACACACACACACACACATATAATACAGCCACACGCACACTGCAATCGATAATTGCATTCAAATAGAACCCGTTTTTTCAACTACACTGATTCTTTTAATGTACAAATGTAGCGTGGGTGTTAGAACTGTCGACACGTATCATACTGTAATATAAAATTAAAGATACAATGTATATAAAAGCTTTCCTTTTTATGATGTTAATTTTTTTATGTGTTTAGTAAGTAAGAAATAGTTCATAAGATGGTCAATGCATGAATAATTCATGTATCTTTATTTATTTATCTTATTTACCTTAGGTAGTTTATATATGTTTAGAGACAAGTTTTCTAAATATATAAATTATAATATTTTCCTGCAGCCAATTACACGCCCTACGTGGCTGGGTGAACGTTTATAATCCAGTCCAGGTAAATAATCTAGAAGTCCTCGAAGGCTATTCACATTCCATCTGACTCGACACTCGCGTGACTCCGCCTGCCATAACTAGCTACATTATTAAATACCGTTTTACTATTATTATTTTAATTTAATAAAAAACATCACATAAAATAAGAAACTCACAATTTATATAACCAATTATATATTTATTGTTTTTTTATATTTATAATGAATTCAAAATAACTATAAAAGAATTCTTAGTTATAAAACAATAGGGCAATAATCTCGATGACACAGCCGTGAATAATTTTTAATTGTTGTTTTTTTGTTCGAACAAATAATTGTGTATGTTAGGTGTCAAAAAACTCGCCAAATAAAACACAAAAAATAAATAAAAATAAGTTGAACGACCATCTCGCACCAGGTGACTCAGATCTACCTGACCAGACCTTACTTCTAAGTATTATATATTATAAGAATATTCGTGAAAGATTCAATCACAGAGCGTGAAATAAACATTAAAAATATTCTAATAGATTTTACAAAAAACAAACATGTTACCCAAAATAATAGGCCAACTGCTAGCATATGTCATATTAAATATTATTTTTATCGATGTATATAGTATATGTATATTTTTGGATGTTTCAAAAAGCTAAGCCTTTATTTTATTAAAATCACCTGAAATGTGATGTAAAAAAATATATTACGAAAAAACATTGATTTGAAATATTCTGCTGCTACTATAGTTTTCCAATATTTAATAACATTACTATACTTTATATAACCATAAAATAGATTTCCAGTCCATATATTTTATACAATATTAAACTTACGCCGTTCGATATCCGAAATAAAGTGCAAACTTTTACAAATTTCAACAATGCAAACTTTTACATATTTCATTTTGAGACTACCAAAGTACATAATATTATTGAGAATATATTATACATTTTTTAAAAGCTTTAAAAGCTATATGTATATTCGATGTGTTATCATCCATGAAAGCACAAAAAGCCGTTCCCAAAGCAAATCACGTCCATTGCGTTTCCCGGGCCCTCGGCATGCATCGGCCAATGCGCCCGCGCACGCTTCTAATGACTGGAGGGGAGTGGGGAGGGGAGGGGACCGGTCCCGCCGGATGAGGTATGTTACAGTTGTAGATATTGTAAGGAAATAATGAGTGTAACATTAAATATCTTATAATTGGTCTAAATATAAAATTAACTAAAAATAGAAGGTAACTAAAAATCAATTTCAAATCGAAAAATAATTATTAGCAAGTATATAAAAGTAGAAACTATAAAGCAGACAGACTGCATCATGATCAAGACACGTGAAATGAAAGCGACTATGATGATGGAGCTTTGTGAAACAATGTATTTATATATAGATACCCCTAGTACGAGTTTTGACGTTACAAAACGTTGATAGTTTTCGATTCGTCATGAAACGAGTTAACAATAAACAATACAAAACTAATCACAACCAAGTGTTTCGTGAACTCGTTTCGTGACTAATAGAAAACTATCAACGTTTCATACTATCAAAACTGGTACTAGGGGACCTGATAGTGGGTACACAACACACATAAACACACATAAACACGACATGCACGCGACGAAAACTCGCCGGTTTTTTCTCTAACGACCAGTTAATGACCGCCACAGTTCACGTAAGCACCTCTACTAACCACATGGTGAATATTTTACCGCATTGCTAAGATACGATGTCTCTCATCCAAGAGCTAATGATATAAAGAAACCATGTAACATAACTAAAATAGCATATTTCTTAATAAAAACTGCAATTAAAACTAATCTTGATCCTATGAAACATTGTATTTACGAGCTACTTTTTATATACGGTTACATAGAAATGAATTACAGGTTTAATCACAACTTAATTAAGCTAAGCAAATTAGTTTTTATTCAAAGAAACCAAATTAATCCGGGGCAGCTCATACATTTTTTTATTTACAAAAATTAATGGTCCATGCAGAGCTCAAAATGCTTATCGAGGTAAGTTTTACATAATTTTTATCACCAAAAAAATACTTTTAGGCCTATCTTTTAGTGTATAAATTCTGCACCATTATAAGGCAGATGCTTACTATAGTGCCGCCGGGAACCCGTTCGTTGTACCCCGCCGTGCCCGGTTAGAACTCCTAACTTTTTATTTTACGGCTCACCCTTCGTGGCTTAGCCGCGCGAACCCACTACCAACAAAAACGATTCTTCGTTTTGTATTCACTTGTTTAACTTTCGCGCCAGTTAGAAACCGGTATTAGGAAAATTAAATGCATTAATAAGGATATTGATACCGATGTCTAGTTGTAAATAATATTAAATGGAATATAACGGTACTGATTACTAGATAGATAACTAAACCAATGGTTATTGTTTGGAATATATTATACAAATTATTGTTAAGGTACCGTTAATTAATAGTTATTAGTCCCATTTCATTATACGATCTGGCTGTTAGTGAGTTAGTGCTTCTCTCTGATTGGCGGAGACGAATATTAGCTATTCTTCAAGGTCAAATCGTATGGTTTAGATCGTATGATGAAATGTAGTCATTAGTTTATTCGGGTATACTTTCATGTGAATGTTATTTCGTGATAAGACAAGACGGGCGAGCTATCGAATAGATCAAGTGTTCCGTTATCAATGTTATATTGAATTATGATAAGTCATGTAATTTTGACGATCGACAAACTGAAATATTTCCACTTAAACAATTTCCTAAAAAGGACATTGCATCATAGACTAGTGAAGTATAAATTTAAAAGAATTAAAAAGGAATCATTATAAAAACTACATCACAATGTCGTATAGATCGCGTATTGTGATACTCGAACAAAACAACGAGAATTCCGCATAAAACGAGGCGATAATAAAAAAGCGCGTAGGACAGATTCGCCCACGCCCAGCCGCGCCTAGCGTGTTATCATAATAGGTGACCCACATTGCCCACTTCATGTTATCTAGCAGTAGACACTCAGAGTGTTCCTATTTAACCACTAACATCATACGTTTATTTTACAACTGTATTAACAATACAAATTTAATTGCCACATGGCAATGAACTTTCTTTAAGCATGTCTTTGTTTACATATTCTATTATTATATTACTATTGAAAAGAAATTTAATTTATCACAATAATTATATGTAAATAAGTGGTCATATAATATTGACATTTAAGATATTATATGTATATATCATTAAAATATAAGTTTCAGTAGTTCAATTAAATATATATCTGTCAACAATTGTGCTTCAATAATATATAAATATAGCTAAAATAAAGTTTGTATATTATTTATAACAATTTTCCAATAGATGACACATTGAAATAAAAAATAATGATAACTTCTTAGTAACAATTAGCATTATTAAATGAACAATGTGTGTCATACATTATATAATCACAAATTTAATCACTGTTATCTTACAAGGCAAATCAGTTAAGCCTAAAACAAAACTCAGCTATAACTGGTAACACAAACTGGTAAAATAATTTCATGTATATGAGCTTATATTGCAAATGAAAATATATATTACTAAATACAGTAAATTTAAGTGAAAGTCTTCTTTATCATATACATGCTATGCACAGTGCAAAATGGCTAGTATCTATATTATTCCCAAATAATAAGCTGCCAGACCTCATGGCAACTAACACTCATTATGTATCCAGGCATCATCAGTGTGTCATGCCATACTTTTCACTATCAGATAATTCATAAAAGTGATATCATCTTTGCGTAAAGACAAAGAGATAATTTTTATCATATCAAGTTATTTATGTCATAAGTTGATAATGACCTGACTAAATAAAGTCAAGTTCAGTAAAGACACCTTGAGGTATATGTAATTTTTATTCAGTTTATTTTACATACAGTTTGGACTAGTTTAGCAGTAATTGCAGATATTTAAATAATTAAGGACATTACAAAACAGATGTTCATTTAGAATTTAGATTTCACTTTTCTGAAAACGTATATATTCTAACCAATGGAAAATTACCGATACTTTCGTATTTAAACTAAGCAATAAGAAAAAAGGTGTATACCCACATACGAATTAAATTGAAAATCTTACGATTGAAGTCTTTAATACCTTGAGCCGATGCGATTCTTATGCTAGCTAATTATGTATTAGGTTCCGGCTGAGGAAACATTAAAATATTGTTGTATCTATGTGAATGAATTGCTGATATAAGCGGTAAGCCAAGGAAAACTTTCGGTAAGTCATTCTTATTACGCGGTGTATTAGTAAAAAATGTCTCGCCGGATGAGATTAGAACTGTGCTTCTCGGCCCTGCATTATTTAGAGGGCATTCAACCTTATAGGCCTAGCAACACGAGTTACTCGCGATGGCCATGACATCGAAATAACAGCCTGCGGTCACTAGAGCATTGACTTATAGATTTTGACACTATCAAAACAAAATAACATTTTTATAAAACGAATCAAATATTTTTTTATCTAACCTGTCAGAAGATTCAGAGCTATCATATCGGTCGAAGCATCGCTTTTTCCTTTCGTCGTTTACTTCGGTTTTCGAGGCGGGTATTTTTCGGGAATCTGTTGTCACGGAACGAGCAGCGACCACGCCGCGCGTCTCACAATTCTCACACGAATCACTGGAATCCAGTTCAGTGTAGAATGATAACTTCAATCTAGCACCGTCTAGAGTTGGTCCACAACACTTTTTTGTGTCACAATGTGACGGGTCGGACGCGGAAAAAGTTAAATCGTCCATTTGAACCGGGCCGGCACGGTCCTCGGGCGACCCATCCGCCATCTTTGAGCGCACGAGTGTTTTGTCGGATGTTTCGGTGCGGCGCCGCCGGTCGCATGGGCGCTGCGTTCGCTGCAGACGCGGGACGAAGGCTACGTGACGTCACGGCGGCTGCGCGACCGCGGAGGCCGAGCGGTGACGTAACGACTCCGCCCCGTGCATGTGCAGGTCCGCTGTCATTGGCCGCGCGTTACGCAACGCAAGAGCCTATTCAAATACTCGCGGAAGGGAGCGTAGGACTCGACGCGGATAGGGACAGGCCCATCCCAGCCCTAACGTATTAATGCAACGTAATGACCAGCAACACACACACACCCACGCACACACACAAATCAGTTGCTAAAAAACAAGTGCATCGATATTAATGACACGTTTCACCCCCTAATATGCGCACTTTTTTATTTCTAGTCGCAAACAAAACATGCTATTTGGCAATCCTAATTTAATAAGCTGAGAGCATGTGAGCGCATAACGCAAATCTGATACACTTCAAATAATAAGGGTGCTGATTAGTATATTTCAGTAACTCTTAAAATCAAATTCCATACACTTCCAAGATCTACTTAATATATAATGTACATTAACTCACTGCATTTTGCATTTTACTTTCAAAGAAATGTTATTACTTAATTTTACTTAGGTCTTGGTAATTTATTTGTTACAGTTTGTTAAGAAAGATAGAGTTTTGGTGACAACATAGAATATAGTTATTTTGTATGTACTATATTACAAACATATTTATATAAATAATTATTAACTTGTTTATTGGCTACATATGCCTATATTGTTGTAATTTGATAACAATTACTAAGTAAGGAAATAATTTACTATTTTTGGGTTAAAACATAGACATGCGCGTAGGGTGGATGACACGCCCATTTAGAAGGTTCCGTAGCTGATTAACTGCACTGTATTTTAAGCTCTATTTCATTTGTAGAAAGATCAAAACTATTTAGATTTAACTAGATTCTTTATATTATATGGTTTAGAAAAAAAATAAGTACCAAGTTTACTTAAAATCATGAGTATGACTTTAGAAATATTGGATTAGTAGAAAGTTAAGCTGCACACTTTTTAAAAACTAATATTTGTTTTACGTTACTTATAAACTTTTTTTGTTGAGATTAATTGTAGTTGCACATTAAAATTCAACTTGTACTTATTTACTTAATTTTCTATTAGGTGTTAGTGAAAATAATGCAAATGTAAGACAATATCTTAAATTATATAAATTAATATATAGAATCCAAAGAATGTAAAACTAACGCGGACTATTTTCGCTTTTAAATTTAGATGCAAATTTAAAAATTCTAAATCTAGCGCCATCTGTTGATAATTTTTTAAAACAACTTTTTTTATAAAACACCCAAGCGTTCGAAAGATGAACCGTAGTCTCTCGATGAGGTTGTCATATTATCATTGTCTACAGCTGTCCGCCAGATGTCTCTTTTATAGTAATTTGGATCATAAAAAAACAAAACAATGCCATATGGCATGAAAACATTATCGTATAGTACTAGGAGTATAATAGTAGTTGAGTATTAATACTGCACTGATTTACTGAATGGAATTACGGTCAATGGAAAAACAACGAACAGCCAAATGCGCCCATTTTTTTATCCAATTAAAGCGCCGCTACTTGATCTTAAAATTAGCGAGTGTCCACCAATCAGAGAAGCACTAATCAACACCCATTTGACTATGGGATATTAAGCTAGTTGAGATAGTGTCGATAATTAAATGGGTCCATAACAGTGGTGTATAAAATTAAATATTAAAAGAAGTTGTAGGAGTACATTTGTAGTATCGTTTAAATACAACATAGATATGAAGATGAAATAACTATCGCAACAAACAGGTGACTATTTATTAATAATTGTTTTTTTCATGACATAAAATGGTACATTAAACATTTTAATATAAGGTGGGCCTTCTGTCCTGAACTTGCATGGTGAATTATAAAACAGCATTATATATTACCACGCCTATATTGACAGACAATAAAAAAAAACTAATTGATGATTTTAAATCCTTATTTTATTATATCTTAACAGAAAAAAAATATAAATTTCAGAAATCTATTAAACAACAAAATAAAAGTAAATATCATTTTCAATAACAATAACGCAGCAACTTTGACAGTTTAACAAAGCTGTTAAAGGTATTTCAATTTTAAAAAGTTGTTACATAAAACAAATATTTTTATAATTGTAACATGACACATCTGTCTGTTGATACTTTTGCTGCCAGTAAACCGTAAAAATTGTTCTACTTAAATATGTACTATTCATGGATTGGTCAGGAAATATTTTATAAGTAAATCAGCACAATAATTATTTATTACTACTAATAAGATCGTATTACGTACATATATTTATTTTGTTTCTTCAAAACTGAGGTAGTGGAGGATATCAAAATCAAAATCACTCATCAAATCAATCACAATACTAACATTATTTAAATAAGTTAGTTTTTACTTTACATTTCACAACACTAACATAAATTTAATAAATAAAATATATAAAAAAACATAAGAATCATATAAAACATGTATTACGGGGAAGTGGAATGAATATGGTGGGATATTTATTTATTCAAATGCAATTTAAGTAATCGTCACAAGCACCACGCGCTTTTTAGAACTTAAAATATAAAAATCTTATAGTATTTTGTTCCAGCAACTTAAAAGTGTTAAATAATAAGTAAATGCAAACACAATATAAAATAATATATTATGGTTTTAACTGTGTAAGTAGAATTTAGAATAATTATATATTAATTTAGAATAGTAACTATCAAATCATTAATAAATATAAATTACTTGTTAATATTGTATTAAAAAAATGCACTAATTAGCGTCAGATATTGATAAATACTGTTTGTTAGGTTTTGTTTAAATAAAATTTAAATAAAATTAAATTATTTGTCATATGATAAATTTTGTGACAATTGTAATAAATAATATAATTGAATTTAAGATTTATAAAGAGATCTAATAAATTAATTTAAATATGAAAACGAACAGAGATTATAGATTAACAAAAAATAATTTATAATTTTAATATAACTATTAGGACATAAACTTCAACATGGCGTCAATTTAAAGCTTATTTTCAATTAAATACTAATGAATATATTACGTCCATAGTGAAGTCGGCATCATTCCCTCCATAGAAGTGTTCCGTGGAGTTAGAACTTCGTTGCAAAGGAAATCCAAGGGAAAATCAACTAGATGACCTTGAATAAGGTCTATTTTCCTGTTCGCCAGCGCTGGGTCCTTGTGCCATAACGAGTCTCGATGTTCCTCTTGATATTTTTTTAGCTCCGCAAAAGTATGTACGGAGTCTGTTGGTAACGAGTGGAACACCTGGAAATAACAATATTTGTGTAATAAAACAGCTGAAAAATACAGGATATGAATACTAGTTAAAATAAAATTAAAACAATCTCTTGCTTGATATTTTGGAAGCCACTTTATTCTGGCTGTCTATGAATGTCTGCCTATTGATCTACAATGCACACCTCTTCATATATTTGAGTGTTCAGCTTGGATCGCGCTTGCCATACGTTTCTATGAAATTCATCGCAGCAGGGGTCATCGATGTCGATTCCCATTTGTGTCAAGTCTTGATCCACGAGCCCCAGGTGTTCCCTGAAGAGTTTCTTCCGCAGTCCCCCCGCCAGCTTACCACAAGGGAATGGTTTTCCATTCATCACACCGTCCTCGAATTCCTCATCCTGAAGATATTAAGTTAACATTCAATCGGTTTTAATTAATTTATAAACGTATATAATAATATGTTTAAATATAAAATGAAATCTAAAAAAACCGGATCGTCCCATCGCTCCGCAACTAAGTCATGGCAAAGAAAGCACTGTCTCGAAATATTTTTTGAGGAGAGTGGTTGATGTCGTTTTAACAGTAGCCCCCACCTGCAGCAGCACGGCTATCTCGGAGTCCCTGTTGCCGAGCAGGGAGCGGTCGTTGATGTTGGCGCTGCCGCAGATGACGACGCGGTCGTCGGCGACCAGCAGCTTGGAGTGCACGTACAGCAGCTCGGTGACGGGCTCGGCCTGCAGGCGCGCGTGCGAGCGCAGCCCGTGGAACGACACGTAGCGGGACGGCTCCGACACGCCCGCCTCCAGCAGCCGCGTCAGGATGGCTTCGCGGCTCCTGAACGAGGGATACATATTTTCAATAACTGGAGAAATAAAAGATCTCAAAACCACTTCGATTTCTGTCTGTTTCGATGAATCTCTCTTTCTGTATTTATTTAAAAGTTATTATTATTTAGGTAGTGTCCGTGTACCTGGAGATGCTGCAGTAGTTCCAGTGCGTGATGGCGTGCAGCGAGGTACCGCTGGTGCCCCCCACCTCACCCTCGAAGGCGGGCAGCAGCGGCATGACCACGAACACTCGGAAGCACTCGCCTGCGCGGTGAGCGCGCATGATGCGGTTGAACAACGCCTCGCCTATCTAGAATGTAAGTCATAAAATTTAAAGATGAGGATGCCTTGAAGAACTGCGCTGAAATGGGAAGGGTTGGGCTGACTATGGAACGTAGTTTTAACAAATATTTTTCTCCTATCTATTATTCTTACAGGACCCAAATCCAATTTGGATACATTTTAGAGACTTTAGACGGCTGATCAAGAGGCTGGTTAGCTTTTTGTCGGCATATAAACACCTGGTTCCTGACAGTCTGATTGGTGCGTGATAACGTGATGAAGAACTGGTTCTCAATATACACGTAGTGCTGCGCCCTCGTGATAGTGTCGACGTAGGCCTCGTGGATGCTCTGCTCCACGGTATCAGGCTCCAGGAACCCGCACGACCAGCTCGAAACACTGCGGAGCACCTGGGGGGAAAAAGGGGTGTTAGACGACAGGCGTCGGAGCTTTGGGAGCAATACCGGTATTCCCAATCACTTAAGACCGAGCGAGAGGTCCAACTTTAAAACACTTCAGGGACAGAAAAATCTTCTATTATCCAAATCTTTATAGTTATTCGGCCAAAAACTGCAACATAACAAATAATACGCCTTACACAACTCCTGGAACACTATATCTGTGCCGTTCATCTTTTATTTCTTGAGAAATTTGAAATAGTTATTTCATTAAAGCTAATAATTCAAGCTGAGGAAATTATAAATATATAATAACATTTAAAATTTATAAATACCACAGACCTGACAGGAGACGTTGGTGGCGTCAATATTCAGCAGCAGATCAAAATCCTTTAAAGGTTTTATGTCACTGTATGTCTTCGGCAGGAGATATGGGTAGTTTGTATTTTGTCTGGAATTTCAGATAATATACAAAAATCTTTATATGAGGTAAAACAAAACTATAGCTTTTTATTTATTCCATATATTGCGTTTGATGAAACATCTGATATGAATAGTTCCAATCCGAGGTTGCTCTTAGAAGAACGGTCAGCAAACGCATAAGGATCTTTAAGGATTCAAAAACACACCTAGCTTTCTCTAGTTTGATAGCGTTCCACCTCTGTATGAAGTGCCTGGCCACGTCCCTGGCGGCCGCGCCCTGCACCACCACGCCCACGTCGTGCCACGGCATTCTAGGCGTTGTGTTCCTGTCCACAAGGTCTGGAATCGAGCCATGGAATTATATAATTAGATATATCACCAACATTTCATGTTTAAAGTTATGAAGGGATATAAATTTTAATAAATCAATATATTTGGATATAAAATTGGATGAGTCTGTCTACCTCATGGTTAGTGAAATATAAAGATTTGCAATAGCGTTGCTCTTAAAGAATAGGGTTTATCTCCATGCAGGGGAAATATGGAGAAGGTAGGGGTTTTTGCTCTAGCTCTTAGACTCACACTAAGAAACGTAGCTACTTCACTTAATTTATACACGAGATAATGTTTATAAATGATAAACTCACCAACAAATGGCAGATCCAAGCTGTTAAAGTCCTTGACAATAAAATTTACATAATCTTTCCCAATCCACAATTTTGTATTCCCTTCGATATCCTCCAACGCCTTTTTGGTTCTCTCGGTTATGACTCTCCCCTCCACAACATTGGCCAAGGGGGCGTGTTCTATGTGAGGTAGGTTAGGCTTAATCCCTAACGCGTTAGTCAATAGGACTTCATCGTTCGATCTCGCGTATTTCTCCGCCTTGATCCGTTCAGAACAATCAAACTTCTGTTCATTTCTCTCTTCCTCGAAGGGCGGATATAAGATACTGATGAAATCCTTCCCTCTATCCGTTATTTTATCCAGCACGTTCTTCTTGTGTCCGTCGGCGTCGCTCGGTGCGTCGTTTTGAAGACCCACCTGTAATAACTTGTCTTCAACATCTATTTGTGGTTTTGGAATTTCCAGTTCCGTTTTTTGTGTATCTTCTTCTTGTAGTTCTCCAACTTCTTGAATTGGTCTGTACGATAAACATGTGTTATGGTTGAAGCTTCGATTATGAAAAAAAAGACATTAATTTTTCCAAACTAAGAAGTGACATATGATAGCATCTTTAGAATAGAACCCTTCTGGTAAAATAAAAAAAACTTTAAACTTAATATTTATATTTTGTAATATGTGTATTCGAAATGTAATAAAAATAATTAATGTTAAATTAAATGTTCATTAATGGCTATTTAATCTAATAAGCTTATATATTTAATATATATATATTTAAGCTAATAAGTTCTACTGACATCTGTACTCCGAGCACCACGTCCCTGCTGGCCCGCGCCAGCTCCAGGGCTGACTCAGGGCCGTCCCCGGACCAGGCGCCTCCACCCGGAGAACTGGAGGTCTTCTTTTTTGTCCTTATTGCATTTCTTGGCAGCAATATATTACCTAGATCTGTTAGTCTAAAAACAAAAATGGTTTATTTGACAGTTTTGAAATTTAGTATCACTAAATTAAACACAAGCTTTTTAATGTAAAGTCAACACCGGCAGGACTCGAACCTGCAAACTCTGGAAGTCAGTACCCGGGACTCCTTCAAATGACCTACCCGTTCGTTAAACGTCGTGATGAATTCGATATTATAAATATTATCAACTTTATCGGGACGAAAGAAAAAGCTATTAGTTTTCTTAACGTCGTAAATCCTAATCAGTATTACTAACTATATAGTAGATAATAAAATGGGTGCAGTTTAATCAATTATAATTTAAGACGATATTTTGGGTTTTTAATATACATCAAATACAATTAAATTTCATCATAATAATTGAAAGCCTACATTCTAATGACATGTATAATCAAACTGAGCTCACCTGTGTGTGTGATCGTCCCAGCGCCCGTAGCAGAGGTCGATGCCCCCCAGGAAGGCCACAGTCTGGTCCACGACCACTATCTTCTCGTGGTGCGCCCAGAACAACACGCCCGCCTTGGCGTGGTCGGGGTGACGGAACACCTGGACAAAGCAACCAATATTTATATATTACTAGCTGTTGCCCGCGACTTTGTCTTGGACAGAAAGTATATAAAACATTATTGTATATTAAATGCACCGTTGTCATGTTGTTAATACTTATATTTTATAAAAGAGAGATTGTTATTTACGATAATTTATTTTTAATACACCCATTTCATTGTACGATTTAGACACACTATTTGACATTGAAAAATGGCGAGTACCTTGAAGAATGGAGTCTCCACCAATCATTTTCATTACTTAGCAACACATTTTCAAGGTTGAATATTGTGGCTAAATCGTATAATGAAATGCGGCCATAACATAACATAAGTATTTTATAATACCTTGATATTTTCACTAGCTAATCTACTTTTACTGTAGAAACTGTTGATACCGAGAGCTAACTCCACCTCCTTGTACAGCATTACGAACACCTTCACTCCTTGAGCCTGGACATGGACAAATATATATTTTAATGTATGGAAATTATAACAACGCTATTATATATATAATAAAATAAATTAACTAGCTTAGAACTTTAGTTATCAACATATAGGAGTGACATCACTCCATTGAGAAATAACAGACTGCTGCGTTTTTTTTGACAAGAGTGAGAGACGGAAGATCCTATCAACTTTCTTTGTCCTCACGTCGATACGAAACGTCAAACGTTTCGTTTGGAATTGTTAAAAAGTAATATAGATCTACCTCATCACTGAACATATGATTATTTGGTTCGCAAAAACATCTCTTAGGTCTTCCTTCATGAGCCAGAATGATCTGAAGTCCTAAGCTTGCATCTTCTACTAAATAATAAGTCCAGTAACTCACCGCCTTCCTCCTGAGCACGGTGTCGAGTCGCCAGTAGTCGCCTCGCGCCGGTCTCTTTAGATACAGTTCTGGGCTGAGCCACCAGTCAGCTATGTAGATCTCCTCCCTTGCCAGCTCCAGCGCGTCGGCCACGGCGGCCAGGTAGCTCGATCCGTCCACCAGCGCACGCGCCGGGGTCGACGACCTCGGCGCCGCGAAGGAGTGGTGCACGTTGGGGATCGTGAACGAACGGGCTGGAGGGCGGATATCACATAAATGAAACATGTTCCGAAAATATTACAAATTTATTTTTTATAGCATTATAGACTTCTTTTATGTGATTGCTTTCAGCTTACTGACTGGACTGACATACTGACATTTTTTAATTTAATGTAATAATTGATAATTCAAAAGTGCATGTAAATTCCTACTTGAACAAAGATATTTTTGAATTTGATTAGTTACTAATAACAAAATACATAAATAGTTTATGTATACTACAAATATATAAATATGAATGTTACTTTAAAATTGTATATGATAACTTTCACTCTGTGAGAACCACTGACCGGACTGACCAGCGACAGCCTTCAGGTAGGTCATCCACTCCTTGCTCTTCCTCTTGGTCCAGCACTTGATGACCATCTGCCGGCTCTGGTTCAGTATCTGCAGTCCGTTGTTGAGTCCCGTGGCGTACATACCCGACGACACCTCGAACCTATCAGACACTTATCTGTTACTTAGCTGATGGATATTTCGACAGTTCAATCCAACCAATCCATGCAAGTTGCTGTTTCTTGCTGGTTCTTCACCATTGGTTCACACTTTTCTATTCATAAATGCAATGTGTGCCTTCTTGAAATAAAAAAAACATTGATTTTGACAGTAAGTTATTATATATAATATTTTGAAGGGACAATATATTTGATGGGATTTTCATACTTACTCTTGCGCTGCTTGAAATAAAACAAACTAATTAGAAACTTCCCTAACATAAATTATTATTATGAAATGCTATATATTTTAAATATTTATAATATGATTGTATTATTACAATATACTGACCCCTGATCAAAGAGCATGACGCCCTTGACGATGCCGTCGCTTGGTCTGATGTAGCCGAAGAAGGTATCCTTCACGAAGAACCACCTATTTTGAAACTTCGCACACATCAGCCCCGTGCAGAAGTAATTACATCTGTAAAAAAATATATGTCATTAGACAGACACTTATATTAAAATAACTTACCTGCACCATGGCACTAAATAAAAAATAAACATTAAACATATTGAAATTGAACTATTAACTCCATCAACATATAAGGATAAAATTTTTAATTTAATCCCGCATTTTAAATCTTTTGTAGTGCCTAATATATTACCGATTTAAAATAGTTTTATTTAAATGCCATCTTTTATAAAAATCTGATAATGGTAGGTGTACGTGCTTGACGTTTAACTATTTTAGTGCCCTCTACAGAGTCTCTATATGAGGGGTGTATAGAAACAGGAAAGAGGTGAGTGGCATTAGCACTTGAAGGAGATTAGTGGCATTAGCAATTAAATGGAAGGAGATTAGTGGCATTAGCACTTAAATGTAAGGAGATTAGTGGCATTAGCACTTAAATGGAAGGAAGTTAGTGGCACTAGCAGTTAAATGAAATGCCATGTAAGTGTGTATGGTATTCTCACCGGACACACACCATGGCCCCTAGCAGTCCGCAGCAGTTGCAGCCGGCCTGTCCCGGGCGGGTGGAGCCGGTGCGCTTCTGGATGATGCCCTCCTTGCCCTTGCAACCCAGCTCCGATATGAACGACAGGTGCGACACCTCCAGGAACTTTACCTGGGGATGATGGATGTCGGTATTAGCATCTACATATATTTAAAAGGCTGACAGATTGTCAAATCAATATTATATACCCGGAATCGCTCGATCCAGTAATAAAATTTTACATGATGATTTTTTATGTGGTGGCGTATGGCAGTGAGAAATGATTTTTATAAAAATAGAACGTGCAACTTTAAATAAATAAAAAAAAAACGTCAAAAGATTTCCCTAGAAACTTTTCACAAACGCTCTAAAATAAAAATAATACAAAATATTGAGTGTTTTAAATTCATGTTTAAAACCTGAAAACACTGCGTGAAACGAAGTCCAAACGAGTAAACTGTAAAGCTAAGATTCTTTTCTTAACGTCAGTTTACATACTCGTAATACGTATATTATCGGTTGGATGAAAATTTCCTGGAAATAATGACGGTCTTTATCTATTATATCAGAAAAAATCATATTCAATATATTGCTTCATAAATGGTTTTATTACTATGAATTTAAGTCTGTAAAATAGATTTTTTTATTCATAAGTCTTTGTTATTTGAATTATTTTATTTATTAGATTTTTTATAAGCAAGTTGAAGTATGATACGTCATATGTATTCCAAATGTGCCATTAAATGCAGAAATGTTTATTAAAGCCGACTGGTACTTCGAAAGATTAATGCCATTGAATAAACAAACTCCAAACCATGAACACATTATTTTGACTAAATAATACACTATGTGATAAATTATTTTATCTACGATGATAAAGTGCTTTTGGCTTATCCTTATATTATATACGAGCGACATTTATATGTACTAGTGATGTAACGAATGGGCGCATTCGCGAATATTAGCATATTTTCTCATATTCGCATCCACATTCGCAAAAATTTTTGCTAAATATTCACGCGAATATGACTATCAGAAAAAAGAAATCATTTCTTATGTTTTTTAATACAAGAAAAAGTAACTTCACCTCGTAATCACATTCTCAGTCCTTATTGTATCATTTGGTATTTTTTTGTTTATTTTCTTTACTTTCGGCTATGGTAAGGTTAACAATTAAATTTTAATAAGAATTTATAAGACAAAAAATATATAATGCAACTTTAACAAACGAAAACAATTTTTCTATGAAATTTTAACAAAAACCGAATATTCGCATTCGCATTCGCGAATGTCCGTAGCAAATATTCGTATTCGCACGTATTCGCATCCGCGTATGTCCCAAACATGACCTTCGTTACATCACTAATATGTACTGGGCGGAAATGGTTTAACGAATGTATTAGTGGCACTTAAAATATATGGCCTAAAGATACCGAAGTAATGTATGTTGTATGTATGTTTGTCAATCATTTTAATGATATAATAGATTTATTACACATACTTACTGTTTCGTAATGATTTCTGTATATTGATATATTCAGTAGATTAAAGAGATATTCTTCGAGTTGTTTCATACGCAATTGTATACCTTCATATGTCACCATCACTTCCGGTTTGCTAGGAAATCTAAAATCATACATACATACATATTTTAAATATATATATATATATGTTTCTTTGTATAACACGTTAAAAATCTTTTATCAAATCTATATATTATTATTTATTTTTTCTCCATTTGTCAGGTGCTTGAACTGATTTCGTCCCATAAAAAGATTTATCTTATCTGACATACCTATATACTTTCTCCGATAACATTTGTAGTTGTTTACTAAAATTAGAATTTTATTATTTACATAATATTTAGAAAGACGCAGATTTTTCTCGTAACACTGACAGTTATTTTTGTTTTCTATGATAAGAGCAACCCGAATTACACTCACCTGTAATCTGTAACCTGTAATCTCACCTAGAAAATACACAGAAACCAAAACGATGATGAAATTATATTTTATAAAAAACTTCCATAATGTATTTATAAATATAGGGTCAGGTCATCCTATCGAATAACTCGCCTGGTCCAGCTGCAGTTCAATTATAATAAATTATTACCCCTGCGACTACAAGTACTTAGTATACGACTGAGCTATTATCGGCCAACTATGAGCACGGCTAGTGTAAGCGAACGAAATCAATGTAAGGTAATGGAGGGCAAATCCGACAGTGAAGGTAATTCCGATGAATGAATTAAAACTTTCAATTTCCACAAGAAAAAAGTATATTTTTTTAATTTAAGCATCGCCTAAACCATTCATGTGTCCTGTTTAAGATATCAATAAACACAGGTTAAAAAAAAAAAAAATCTGCCAGAAAATAAATTTTTAAATATATTTGTCGGAATTACCTTATTACCTTAAAAAGAAAACAGGTATTGAATCACTTACCGTGGCAGGGCTCCTTTCCTCTTCCTCGGCTTTCCTTCTCGACGCTTAGAATTACTTCTAGGAACAGCTTGCAAGGCTACTATCTCCGCCTTCTCTGTATCGACGGTGTTTTTGAAACTGGCTCGTCTAACTTTGTGAGTTTTGGAGGGAAACGGTATTTTGAGTGACGCTCTGTACAAGGACAGCTGCTGGTGTAAATATAATATGTGTTTGTATCGCTTTTTGATCGTCCAACTGAATTCACCATGTTGAAGATTTATAGTGTATCTAAAATTGTAATAATATATAAATAATAAAAAAAAAACTACTGATTAATAGTGTATAACGAGTCTCTAGGTCTAGCGATCCGATAAAAATATTTTAGAATCGACACCTACATATATTCTATAATTCACCTTACTAATGGCCACATTTCATTATACGATCTAAATAATATTAATTGAGATTGAAGAATAGTTATTAGGGGTTTCCACTAATCAGAGATAAGCACTAACTCACTAACAGACATTTCACTACGCGATGCGATTTACGTCACAGCTACTCTGATCGTATAATGAAATGGAACCATAACCCTGCTAAATATCCGCAAATATTTAGCAAAAGTTGTAGACGATTAATAACAAATAATAATAATATTTACAATATGACATTATTAAAAACTATAAAATAACCTAACTTTCTCACGATGTCAAATACATTAGAATTATAGACAACAATTAGTAATTACACAATGAACATATCGTACTGTTATTCTCCTATTCTATTTATGGCAATACGAGTGGAGTGAATATGAGTAAACACATAGCTATATACAAGGGCCTTGACTTTTTTATAGTTAAAGTTTCTCTAGTAGGCAATATACTATCTATTCGTATTTATGATAGGTATACGTTTTGCCTGCGTCTATACTATCTCTGTACCTACCTACTTAGAACTAAACATGGACAAGTTATTAAAGAATTTAAATATTATATTATGATAAAGTACGGTCAAAAGATTAAGTTTTATGAATACAACAATAACGACAACCACAGTTTCAAATCAAAATCTTCTTATATAAATTAATGATTTATATGCAAACTTTCAAAACTGATTTTAAGTCTTAACATTCAAATGAAAATAATCCATAATGAATCATCGACTTTAATAGGTTATAATATGTTTCAAACAAACTTAATAATAATTATTCAAACATGTTTTTTTTTATTATAGCATATTTTATTCTGCGGTATATGCGGATTTATATGAAACCTCACTCATATAAATCCGTTGAATACCATTATTGTGAAAAAGGAACATTTAAATCCATACAAACATAATACCATGAGGATAAAATAATACATTCCATTTACCTCTAATTACTGTAAAGTTTCTATCAAATTGGTTAGGACAAGGTAAAAGACAGTCAATTGTATTAATATTAGCACAAGTAGGTATTTATTACCTAAATATATCCCAAATTTTCAACATCAATTCAATATACTCACAAGTTAGGATTAAGCAAATGTGTTGTGACACTTCTTTCATTTTCCACAAATCTAACCTTTATCTCCACACCAGGAATGAACACTTTTCTGTGCACTGAATTAAACTTAATGGGTGCATCATGGATTGCTTTGTATGGGACTGATGTTGCTAAGGGCGCTGTAAGATTACAAAAAATATTTAAAAATATATATGTAATATATTAATATAATAATAATATATTGAAAATATACAACAATATATAAATAAAATAAAAATAATATATTAATCAAGCATATAACTTTTAGTTATTGTTGCATTTTTATTGTAGTTGAATTTAGAATTATGTCTCATATGATTTAAGCATTCATGATTTTAGCCTGGTATTAAGAATCAGGAAAGACTATACAATTCAACAGATATCAAATAGAATCTCATTGGTTAGTTAGCATCTGAACTAATCTACAGATTGCTTCACAGAAAAAAAATACAAATACGTGTTTAACTTGCAAATATTTTTATAAAATAAATCTAAAACACACTTCACCGGTCTCTAATTATAACAGAAATAACAAGATTGTAGATTAATATGTTGTTCCTAGATAAAGTGATTACAGGTCTGATTCATTTATTTATTATTAAGGTTTGTATTTAGATCATGGAATAGGCTATCAAGGTAACTATGACTTTAATTTTTTCATATTAAAAATTAAAAACAAATACAGCTTGACCATAGAAAAACATTTAAAAACAAGTTAAATACTCACCATTAGCATCCGTCTCCTCTTTACTTTTATCTACTTCTATAATAGACAATGATTCAGGAACAGCTAGACTTTCATCAAAATCAGAATCCAATCCTGGGTTTAGGGAATCCAGATTTTGTAGTATTCCCTGAAAACAGTCCCCCGGAGCTGTTGTGGGGGTAGGTGTTTCCATGCCGTAGTTTGTGTACCCGTATAATTCTTCATCTGTAATAGAAATAACATTAAGTAATGCAAATAAAGTTTATGGGATTAATAAAATAAAGTAAGTTATTAATAAAAGACCTGGAAAACTTTGAAAAACTCATATAGTAAAAATTATAAAATGTTTTTGTTTCCTGCTTAAGATGCAATGCAATGAGAGCCTATTAAACAAATTTACTTAAATGAAACAAACAAGATGTAAATAAAATATATAACTCGAGTATTACATATTATTTTAGTCCATATTATAGCAATATGTGAGAATACTTTACTAACTTAAAGTATTCTTTAATAACTTAAAGTATTCTCATGTATTATTATAGCCCCAAGGTGACTGTATAATAAATACAAATTCAAGTTATACAACTCCTTGTTGTAGACCATCTGTTTAGTCTCCACAACATTCTCAGGCACTAAATAAACCTTGCATATATTTAGAACAATATTATACACTTCACAAACTCTACCTCGTTTAATAAGGTTATGGAAACTGAGAGTTAAATCACTGCGTTCCATACGTTCTTTTGTTTTTTCTTCACTTATTTCTATTTTCACTCCACGGCACCCTCTTGGGTGCTGATATGTAATGTTCTGGCCATTACACACAATGATTTTAACACTTGTGTACATAATCTATATCGATAAGATAGCACTCGATTTTACTTGTTTTACCACGATCGTCAATTTTGAGTAAACGGTGCAATAAATCGATATAAAACTAGTATTATTAATTTCGTTAGATACAAGACATGCTTCAATGAAGACAGCATCAAGGTTTAAAATGAAAAAAAAGGTACTTACAAAACTTAACGTAAAACTTTTCCTACTATCGCTGCTTATTTATTTTAAGACTGATTGTAGTAAAAACAATTAGAGAACTGATGCCTAAGGAGGAGCTGGTTTATAATTCTTATTGCTCGATAGTTGAATCATCCGTTCAATTATTAGTTCAAGGTTTATTTGCGTAAAAACTTTGTATTTGTATCGCAACAGAAACCCTTGTTGAATGAGACTGATTGACTGACGTCATCACGTCAGATGTGAATTAATAAAAAGCAATGGTTCTAAAACTACGATAACTGATTGATAATTATAGTTCCTTGTCTGTTAGCACATATATTTAAAAATAATTTAGTACAAAGCTATGTATATAATATTTATATTATTATTTCTTTTAGCAAAATGTCCTCGTAAAATTTAGAAAATGTCTTCACATTCGACACTACTTAATTGCCATAGTGACCAATGTGAAACATCATCTATATTATGAGTCTCAGGTGAAGACTCAATAATAATTATCCATTTTGTGGCCTTATTTGATAATTACAATCTGCGCCAGCCGATCAAACATATGCAATACTTCCTACAAATCTCACATATATTGTATTTCTATAAAAAATAAATCAGAGTAGACTTGACAAAGGTTGTATATTAAACAAAAAGCAACCCAAAATTATTTTAATAAAAAAAATATATAATTTTTTTATTTATTTTTTCAATTATTTCGAGAAGAGAAATTATATTTGTTGAGTAACAGAAAAAGATGTTGGAAACCACTGTCTCCACTGACAGAATTGATCCCCTACGTTGCCATGTGAACATACTTTGTTGAACGTCTAAAAAAAATGCTTTGATAATAATTAAAGTTCATGTACCTAGAGTTAATATAAAATCATATTTTATGTAAAGTACATAAATTGTTTACATAACTAATAATCATTTAGATAAGTCTTTATGTAGGAATATACATATATATATTTTTACTTTTAAGGCAATTATATAAAAATCTTTAACATATTACTCTAAAATTCTGTATAATATATAAGCAATAGTTGTATATCTGGGTTTTAGTGTTTTCATTTCTTATGTAAATATCAACTAAAATTTATGATTCAAAATATGTATAGCAATTTTACGTATCAGGGTAATGTACAAATTTACTGCTAGTATTTTATAAGGCACATTCATGAACAAGAAACAAAAGAGTTCAATATCAATTTAAAAGTAAGAAGCCTGCTAGGATTCAGTAAGAGTTAAAATTAACATTGGCCTGTATTGCAGATATATTATGGAGTCATTTTTCCTACAGTACCTACGTTATGCAACTGTCATTAATTTGATAAAAGGCTTCAAATGAATTTTAAGAATTTGGAAGTTGTGTGCTGAACAATGGCCTACAACTGCAATACGCTGTGGATGATACAGTTACCTAAAATGAAATAAGACCGTTTATTGTCCTGATACAGTATAAACATAAAATACAGACTGTCGAATCGCATATATTCCGATGAGCGGTTGGCGCTGACGAAGCTTGATAAGCTACGAAGATTGTAATGAATCTAGTGCACTAAGCAGTTCTGATTAAAAAGTGTAACTTAAATAAAAATATGAAGCATCCCAATTTGGGCGCTTATTTACCCACCGTACATAACTGAACAATAAACAGACGTTATCGAGAGTAAATGAATTCATGGCAATAAGTCTGGAAATGCTAAATCCTTTCCCTAGGATTTGTTCTTATTTATTACGATTTTTCTTACTTACTTTTAAAGGTAAAAAAGTAAGTAAGAAAAATCGTGATTTTTTATAAATATTAGAAACTTAGAAACTAAACTATATATACTTCCTCTCTTCCTTCCAACAATTTTTCTAGCAAAGCAATATACACTAAGTAACTGTAAATCAGCAAATTTATTTTTTTGTAGGGCGGTTTTTTTTAATTCATATATTTGATTATATTATGATTTTGAAAGGTTGTTTTAAAAAGTGTTGACACTTGAAACATGTGAATGGCGTTTACACGTCAATATTACCAAACGTCGCATTTAATCCGTTTTGTAATATAATTACAAAGGTAGTGTTATATTAAGAATTTAAAGCGATCTCCATAAACTGACTGATGTGGTTGGGTGTATCGCGGTCATGTATCTTTATGGAATTGTAATATCGAGTGCATTTTGCGGCCAAATAACAGTCAATATAATTCATGATGTAATTTGTATTGTAGTCTATTGTTATGTAACAGCTAGATCTACTTCCCTTTTAAGGACATATTATTATTAATTCAAGGGTCTCAAGTCAGGATTTTTTCATTTAATTGGTGTGGTTTCTCGACCCTAAGATCGAACTTGTATTGGCTCATTTTCTAAATCTTTCTAAATCTAAGTACCTAATAGTTCCTACATTCCAACTTGCACTATCGCCTCAGTCAGGCTAATCTTTTTTTCCAGACTAACATCTTACTTCGCACCCACCCTTGATGATGCGATAAATCTTGTCCATTTCTCGCAGTAGGGTTGATAGTACTTCGGCTACCCCAATCTGATATTTTTTTTTCACCATAAAATGGTCTACTTATGGTCTACTGAACCCTAGCTTTTTGGGAGTGCCTGTTAGATGGATTTATGCCATACTTCAATTACGTGGTGAAGGCCATTTGTACTTTGTCCCGTGTAGCTGGCTTTTAAGGCATATCTTATTCCACTTCTATTCTACGCCGCAACCACTCATCATATATTATTTAAATCATTAATAGTTTGGAAGATACCAAATACCAAAAATATAAGAAGATTGAGTGGGTGATGAATTTTATTTAATGTGTATGACCAAAAAAGTATTAATATAATCAAATCGAATCAAAAAACCTAATACCAAGGATAACATCAGTGTTGACATTTTATTCCAAACTGGGAATTAGAAGCATAATATGGAAATCCCGATATACTGACAATTAATATTTGCTATTTTATTATGTATACACAGCAAAATTGTAAATATTAGGCACACATCTTAAACTTAGAAAAGTTTTCCCCACTTGCACCTACTTTTAAATATGGGGAGTTCATTCTACATCTTGGTAGTTCGTAGTAGAGAGCTCCTTGGGAACCACATTTCTGAGGAACGCCGTGCATCTAGATGGATGGCGTGCAGTGCAATAGTGGAAATTGGTGTCTTCTGATGTCGCATGAATCCGTCATATTTCTTCCAAGTACTCGCTGCTTGATTTGGTTTATTTAAAATAGGAGATTAAGAAAGCAGGCCATGACCTTATGAAACACTTTGAAAAATGTGGAAAGATTGGTGAACGCAATAAAATTGAAATTATATTCAATAATCTATACCTACAATCAACATGTGAAAAAGTAATACCATTCATGTACATTAAAATATTTTAAGGACAATATTGCTGGATTCCAAGCAATATTGCAATGAAACCATTTTTTATACGCGTTCTATTTGTTTGTACGCGTTCTTTATCATGTAATTTTTAGCCAATTTGGTTTGGATACATCTTATTGCAGCAATCAACATATAAATAAATATTTTCATGAACGAAAACACTGAAGATGTAACGATCTTTAACTGAAACTGAATTTGAATAGTTTTATATATATTTGAAGTGATGAGATGTGCAAAAAAAATCGCTGAAAAGAGCTACTCCAAACTAGACGTCATGGATGGTGTTGCAAAATCATAATATATCTGAAAACTCATTTTCTATGTTTGTGAAATATAAGTATATAAAAGTATTTTTCTTCTCTGTATCTTGTAATTGTGGACTTGGTAAATATTGGTAATGTTACAATTAAAGGTTATTTCGAAACGAATCAATCCATTGGTATGATTTATATATGATTTTGCCAACAAGAGGTCAAGAGTTTTTGGAAAGCCTCTATTTTAAGAAGGTGAACTGGTTACGCTTGTGTTAAAATAAATTTCAAAAATATTATTGAAATGTAAAAAAGGTTTTATTTAAAAGTAATCAAAGAATGTGAAATAAGTTAGTAGTAAAAAAGGAAAGTTTATAATAAAGATCTTGGAGACAGCAGCATTAATTGTTTTTTTCAAACAACCTCTTAAAAGAATTAAACAGTTAATGTACTATATTGTTATAACTTGGGCGCTTTGAAAATTTAAAAAAAAATCTAAAAGTATGTGAGTAACTAACATAATTTTGATGAGGATTTTCAAACTGTGTTAGCTTGGGGTCCAAAGTTTAAAATAAAATAGATTCGGACCATAAAAACTCTACACAAAAATATATTTAAAAATATTATTGAAAGACTATGTAAAATTTTTTTTCTTTTATACTTTGCTAACCTTACAATACCTGGCTATTTCAGATAGGACAAGAGTATATGACAGCAGTGTTTAAAGCAATTCGCTTATTGACATATAACTGAACAGGAAGCTATTAAAACAATTCGGAGTCCACTATTAGCACACGTTCACGTAATACCCGTGCTTTCACATATAGACAAAAGTTTGAAAGGAAAAACCTTTGGTAACCGTAACAAAGTTTCAGTTGCGACACTTCAGTATGCGCTTTTGTCACAAGTGAAGTTTTTAATATTTTGGTACATTTACCAGATTTAACATGCATATCCTATTAAGCGCTTAACGTATAAACAAAGAAATTATGTCAGCGCTGTATGCGATGCGAATTACCAAATTGAGTTGAAAGCATATTCTGCACACGTAAATGTGAACGCAACTTGTTTTACGCTATACATTTCGACCGACCAGCGTTAAGTGATCTGTTTCAGGTGAGTTAACGAGGGTGGCTGTTGTAGTGGAACAGACCACATTAGGGTGGTGGTGTGTTAATAACACGCCAGGTGGGTAGAGAGTGTCGCGAGAGCAAAAGTGACCGCAGTCGCAACTTGCGCACCGACCGCTCCTAGCGTACACGACCGCAGCAACGCACGCGAACGTACGCATAGTTCCCGCCACATTTCAAATCTGTGTTCGAAAACCGATAAATAATTAGATTGCAATAGATGTGCACTGGCGCGTTAAAACCGAAACTTGGAGACATTTTATTGACAGTGCACGGATTGCGACGAGGCCGTTGACATCGAGTTTTCGAACCCAAATTTGAAAATGTTTTTCGGTGGGTGTGTGTATGTTTTTAATTTAATTGAGTGATACAGGTGTTTTCTCATAGTGCCGGGAACGATGGTGAATTACACATAAATAATCAGTGCATTTTTTTTTGTTTTATGATAAAAAAAATCTCGAACATTAACTAAGGTAAGAATTTGAATGCTGATTGGATGTTTTACATAATTTTATTTGTAAGTATCAAGTGGCCTGTAGTAGTTACTCAATAAGAGTTAAAATCGTATCTTACGCTTTCTAAATAAGCGACCATGAGTGTGGCCGCAGTCACGACTAAACAGAATTAATTTTCTGAAAGATAAAATTATAACAACCGCTGAGATTTCCGCTCCTTTTCCATACATAACATTTTTAGTTACGACATTGTAGCGTCATTATTAAGTCAAGTAGAGATCACATACATGACTCGTAAGTCACCAGATCGTAATAACAGTTTTATTAAACAATAATTTTCATTAAACGGAACCGAAACGAAAGTGAAATTGCACATACTGGCCATACACTTGTACCGGATGTCTCTATTTTGTGGGTATTTTTATTTTGTTTGTAAAGTTACTCTATATATATAGAGAAATAAATTAAAATATTTTAGTTTTTTAAATCATTTTTGTTCTATAAATTATAATACCTGGATTACCTGATTGTAAGCCGTAATCATGTAATCCGCGTATTTTTTTTAATTTGAAAACTCTACCATTAAACCTGTTAAAAAGGACAAACTTTACATGATATACATAATAACATATTTGAGTATATATTTTTGGGCTATTTAAAAAAATACAGAAACAACATAATAAAACAAATTAATCCACAACACAACTGAAGCAATCTATTTTTAGTTGTTACAAAATTAGCTTCAGAGAGCAGAGCACTCTATTTATATTACAAAAAGAGTTTATTCAATGTGTCCACTGTATCAACCGATTAAATAATGTTCAATATAAATATTTTACTGTTAAAGTACAGATAAAGATAATACATTCTGATTTTATTATGATTTCTTCATTGCTCTAAAAAATTGCACTATTTACACATACGGCTTGCGTACAGACGGATGTATTTTTTTGTATTTTTATTGATTACGAATGCCTTATATACGAGTAGTCATATATAAAATACTTGTGAAAAATCATAAAGCTAAAATAGAGTCGTTTATTTTTTATTCACCGTTTTCGTAACTGTTTTGATTAATGTGTTTATATTTTTACAAAATATATTTCAGTATAAGTCAATAAATTTATCAATAAGATACGCAAGAGCATATCTCGATAGATTTACTGGTAATGTAATTTGCGTTAGGTATATTATTATTTAACACATACATTTTTATTTAAAACAAATAAATAAATATATGTTATTATTTTTATATTATTGTATGTTTAAATCTATTTATATCCATGTATATCAAACTTAACTAGTTGTAACCGTTTTTGAAATATTTGTTCTCTTACTGTATTCTTTAATAATTCTAATCAAATAAAAAAATAAAAACAAAGCAGAAAAGTCATACTTATTGACTTTCGAAAAACATAAAAATATCAGTTTTATAAAACGTTATTTATTACCTTCTTATAAACTTCAGTCCTAACCTTTTTAAATCAAGATTCAGAAACTTATAAGTTTGGAGATGGATATACTTTTATATAGAAAAATCTTTAATTAATCAGATGGTCTGGACAAATGGCTTTAACGCTTGTCGAATAGAACAACAAATGTATATATTTGATATAAATGTACGTTATGATATCGCTTCTGACTGGAATATATTTAAGTAGAATAGACAATGAGCGTTTGCACTTGTCTAGGCCCTCAGACTGCGGTTAGAGACTAGAGTAAGAATGACAGCTGTTATATAAAAACTTAGGTACTTAAATATTTAGGTGACGTTACCGGAAAGGGCTCGTTAAAATCGATATTTCGTTAAAACCGTCACTTGAACAAATATTTAATTACTTTCACTAAGCTGTGTTGTTTTTTTTAAATGAAATAGTATTTTTTTTATGGTTATAATTCTTTTTCTTATCTTTTGAAACGTTTTTTGGGTAATGTTGAATAACATAATATATTAAAAACCTATTGGAATAAATATAAATATCAAGTAACAAAAAAGTAAAAATAAGTGAGATAATTCCATTCAATGAATATTTGTGTATATAGAATGCATAAAATTATCATGTACCTTGAGAATATGAAATTAAATATATACAATTTGTTTTCGTGAGTTTTGAAACGTGTCCTGGAAAGTGGCATCCCGCCGGGGTTAGGCTTGACTGGTGAATACCAATTATGAAATAATTTCATTTTTCATACTATATTTGTAAAATAAGAAATATGTTCTTTATACTATGTGAATTACAAGTTTTTTATATTAACCATTCTTTTATTTTATTAGAATACAACATTTTATTATTTTAAGTGCAGCATTTTCAGATTCAATTTCTTTAGTTTTTAGTCAAAATATATAGTTTTTAAGTAATAAGTAATGTTGGCTGATTGATATAAATAAGTAAATTATTGACACTTTTTATAGTTAATTTACTTTTTTCTAAATGTATTATATAAACAAAAATCTATAATAATCCAAAGTAATTATGCCTCATCTTACGGTTGATACGAGTAGTATTTAATGTATATGAATATAAAGTAAATTATACATTTATTAAGGCAGTGTGTGGTTAGGTGATAAACTCGACTAGAAATTTTATCACTAAATGTATTTGGAAGACAATCCCGTCCAAAAATGGTGAGCAGCAAAAGAAAGGCTCGCACTATGCGGTTTCAGAGAAAGTACATCCTTATAGGGATGACATGGAATAATATTTATTAACTATATAATTATAGAGCTTAATTTTCTTTAAAACATTTCCAGTAATAATCATTTACGGACGGTCGTAAAATAGCTCTAATGGACGCAATATAAATTGTGCAATAAAATGTTTTCCTTCATTTTCACAACGGTTATCTTTCTTTCATACAACAAACAATAAAAACAAATAACTTGAACTATTAAATTTATATTTCTAGCTAATATTTGTCATTAATGTTCAACAAATGTAAATGACTTTAAGTGTAAGTTATTTTAGTGCTCTTATTTAATGAAAGTAATAATTAATGATATTTCATTTATAGAAGTAGAAAAAATATAAATTACTTTAATATTTAAATATATTATTGGCGTAAGATATGATTTGTATTATAGAATAAAGTATTCACAGTTGTAGTTAAATAAGTTGTTCGCGTTGGATCCCGTTGAAGTCTTTTATATGGATAATCTAAATAAGACTTACGGGAGTTAGTTGAGCTGAGTTTGTTACTCCTATACTATATACTACTGCTATGTTAGCATACATAATTTTTACATCTATTCATGAGCTTATTAAAATGTTAAAAAAAGTCAATTCATGTTAAATGTTAGAAATATCGAACTTTCAACCAACAAAAATCAGTAACTAAAATGTTAACTTGACTTCTATCGGCCATTAGAGTTAACATAATTAGTTTAAACTTTCTATCATAGAAAGCACATTTGATTGATAATACACTCTCTAACATGTTATTTTATAGAATGAGTTGGATTTATAACGTCATATCTAGTGTTGGATAATATTTATAAATTTAGTACAAAATAATATTCAATGCTGGTCATATATTTTATATAAGAAAAAACCGGTCAATTTCAATAATAATTGGAATAATGTATTATAATAAATTATTGGTATAGCTCACTCGTGTGACATTAAATTGTTTTAAAACACTAAAAATACGTTTAAACTTATCAAAGTTATCTTCAACTTGCATTGAATTAAAATTAAACAAACCAATTAGAGTTAATATTGAATTATCTTCTTAACCACTTATTAATTTTAATATCTTCAAAGAAATTAAAGTACATAATATAATATAATTAACCATGTAATATGTTATATATCACTGAAGAAATACTACAATCTTACCGTTTCAGTGACATCAGTTTCATTGTAAATGTGAGTGCAATTTAATTCAGATGTAAATGTAGGTCAAGTATTCGCAATTTAGAAAGTATATCGACATAACCTGTTTCTGATCTGGAAACAAATCACGATATGGTCTAGATGTTAGTTCTGAGACAATCAGGGAAATTACAATTTAACTGGGAAAGTTAATTGTTAGACTGGTAAAGTAATGGCTGGTTTTCACTTCAGTATCGTTAGTGTCCTTGAAGTGCCATCATGAAGCTATTATAAGATCTTACATTAGAAAATATATATTGGTCAGTGGTATTTAGAACTCCGTTATGACTTTTTGTTTATTTTATGATTTTTATTTAAGAAAATATATATTTATCAGTGGAATCCAGAACTCCGTAACTTTTTTGTATATATAATATAATAATGGTTTGATTTAAGTTACACGCTTTTAAATAAATATATCGAATTTTTAACTAATATAACGAAATGATATCAACCAAACAACTTATCTTTAGTTCCTAAAAATTCTATTATTTTTTTACAAAACAATCATGTATTAATACAATAAATACAGAAATATTAATTTTAGATATATTATTAAAATAACTTTTAGCATCTAATTTTTGTAAGAAAATTTCATATTCAAATCAAATAAAATGCGTTAAAATTAATTAATAATTTGAATACCGTCAACGGTTTTTTGTTCGCTATTACAAGCTATTACGAGCGAAAGTGTCATTGATATGCCGCCGTACAGCTTTAGAAAGTAAACAGATACCGAGATCGGATATTCTTTGGTTTGGTTATAAGGAAAATATTTAATATATTGACCCAATCATAATTTAGTACACACAAAGAAATCTCACCAAAATTACATACTAAATAAGTTGTATAATGTATTTATGATAGTTTTTATGTCAGCACTTCAATAAATAAAAAATCAAACCCAACAGTTTCAAAATTATATTACAATTTGTCTGACCTCTAAATGTATGTGACAGAAACGTTATCACAATGAATGATACAATTTATAATGCTTTGTGTGTTGTTTGAAAGTGCTTAGCGCTCGAGTGCTATAAGCTCAAGTGGCCGTGAATGACGTGAATACACACGCGTGTTAATTCTTATACAAGCTGTATGATTGTCGTGCTAATATACGCGTGGGACATCATATTTATACTATTCATTTGATTATTAAATTTACATAGATTTGTCATAAATCGATAAAACATAAAATCAATTACTTAAGTACTTTATCATAATTTGCAAGGTTACTTGCAGTTAATAACATTCTAGAAGCATTAATATTTTTTATGTAACATTAACAGAATTTTTATACATCTGCTGAATCATCAACTCTTACAAAAAATAATGCTCTCATTTTTGAAGTAAAAGTAAACAGAAAATACAACAACCTGGACTTAAATAAGAGCTTTTGAAGAACAATGCTAAGCGACAACGTGTGAAATATTAAAATAAAGAAAATGTCAGTGACACTTGGCATACACTTAAGGTTGCATTTCGTTCATTTTGTTGAGTTTAGGAATATTGCTAACAATCACATTTTGTCTGATGTCCATAATAAACATGTCTAGAGCGAAGCGAAAGTGAATGTCAGAATAAGTCGTATCTTATTTTTATGCAAAACAATAGTTTTGTTATTAGTAAAAGTGACTGTATATTTGAACCTGGAGGTTAGCATAAAATGAAATAATTTAAACAAATAATTTTTTACGCTAAATAAGTTAAACGTTTTCGCGAATACTTTTAAATTATAAATACGCTGTAGTTAATTTCGTGTTTTTATATTTTATATATTTTTGATAATAAGTTGTGGATGTTCTTTAAATATCCAGAAGAATCAATCCACATCCTCATGGTCGTAAATCCTTTGTTAGTTTATAAAATACTTCGAATACAATGCAACAGGAAAAGATTCTATCATCACACCATAATCGACTATATTGACCTTAGTGCAGATAGGCATTGTCTATTTATTGTTCAACAATAAAAGTCGTATCTAAATACTCTTATGTCATTTGTTTAAACAAGTGTTTTACATGTTACCTGCAATACATCTTACGAAAGTAGTGTAGAACCAGTAATAATTAATCATTTGTCTTTCTGTTTATCACTGTTAATAATATAATCTTAAGTTAAAACCTACTAAAAGATTTATTTATAAAAAATATATATTCTTTAGCTTTCGCTACATTTAATTGAAAATAACAGCCATATGCACGAAGATGTAAGATTTCATATATTAAATTCAAGGTGCCGTCTTTTCCTATGATTACGTATTTATTCAAGCTCTCAAAGCACTTACCGGTGTCTATTATTTGAATTACATCCGCGAGATAAGAAATATCTGTAACAATATAGAAATCTTAATAGATAGATTGCTCTACATTGATTAGAAAATCTGTTTTTATTAAAAAATATCTATATATATAATATGTTATTATGTTTCTCTGTACTTTATATACCATGATGATATTTTAACCATTCATGTTATTTTACTAAAATGATTTTTACCGCCAGTGCACATGCCATCGCTACCTTATATATTTTATTTTATGGTAGCTTATTAAATAATTTATAAAAAAAGTTATCATTTTCGACTGTTATTGATCATAAATGAAATATTATTGTAAAATAAACCTACAGTCTAAATTTCAAGTTTATATCCAACCATGCTTTAACTCTATCAAACGTAAGGATGAATCTTTAACATAAAATATAGGTTAAAGGAATAGTTATTTATCTAACAAATATGGAAGTAATTAATCATTTAACAAGTGACTATTATAAGACAGCTATTAAAATAGCTCAGTACTATATTGGGTCTTAATTCAACGTGTAATTAGAGTGGTAACATTATATAAGCTGCATCTATTTAAGCTAGGAGATTAAGTCCAAGGCACTAATGTCTATAATAATTGCAAACCATTAAATATATTGTTGATGTTTGCGTGATAGATATTTCGGCCAAGGTGCGTGTTCTATTACTTGGATGAAAATAAGATATACCCTCAAAATATCTTAAATAGTTTCAAAAGATACACCCTCAAAATATCTTAAATAGTTTCAAAAGATACACCCTCAAAATATCTTAAATAGTATCAAAAGATACACCCTCAAAATATCTTAAATAGTATCAAAAGATACACCCTCAAAATATCTTAAACAGTATCAAAAGATACACTCTCAAAATATCTTAAATAGTATCAAAAGATACACCCTCAAAATATCTTAAATAGTTTCAAAAGATATACCCTCAAAATATCTTAAATAGTATCAAAAGATACACTCTCAAAATATCTTAAATAGTATCAAAAGATACACCCTCAAAATATCTTAAATAGTTTTAAAAGATACACCCTAAAAACATCTTAAATAGTTTCCAAAGATAAACCCTCAAAATATCTACTAAAATGTCAATAGTTTACTTAAAAAATCGAAACAAGTAAAATCAAACACGTTTTTAAAATTATTAATATAATTCTAGTTTGATAAATAATGTAAATTAAAATAGATTTATAGTGACGTTATAAATCTATTATAATTTGAATGTACTTAGAACAAAACGTAGTTGGTTTGAAAACAACGATTATTGAAATTATATAAATATGTAATTATGTGGTTAGGATGACATAGATGATTGTCGGCGTGCATAAGTGCGTGCGTGGTGTCACGAAATGGCTCCTGCATATTATCTTGTGAAATATTGTAAATAATTAGTTTTTTGTCCTCAATTTTATCGGGTTGTCATAATTTTGCTTTTTATATATATTTCTGTTTATAACTTTGACTAAACAACATACGGAGATAGTCTACTTTCTAAAATTTAGCTGTGTATGTAATATATATAATTTAAAACGTGTTTATTTTTTTGAACGTGGTATGACTTACTAAAAAACTTCTATTAGGATGGTGTGGTAAATAAAAAGATTAAATTGGATTAAAATTTAATAGCTAATTATATCGTTTATATGTGAATATATACATTCACTTTGTATTGTTAAATAATTTGATGATAGATCATAAAACAAGTGTGAGAAATCGTGTTGAATAGGAACATCGTAACCGAAGACAAGAATTATTAATACTTACACTAGTTGAGGTCTTGAAAGCCGAAAACTGACAAAATAACGTCAATGTTATGTATATTTTTACTCTTAAAAAGTCAGGCCAATGACTTAGATTTAAATGAACCACAAGCCGTTACTGATAAAAAATTGGATACTCACAAAAGGTCTATTATTTAATCATTAAAAATGAACAATAAAAAATGAGTAAATTATAATTAATAACATAATATATTTTTGGACAAATTCTTTGCGAATCAATTAAAGTTAACGCTAGTAATCTATTCGAAATTAACATTATCGGAAAAGAAACGAAGTTTAAATAAATAATACATTATATTGCATTAATCTCAATTGTAATGTATATAAGAAATAACTATATGAACATTTTTAAAGCCTTATTTGCATTAATATTTTAAGATGTCGTTAATTCCGTAACGCCATTGTTGGCTTTCATTACTTTCGCCAGGAATTTACTCACATTGTGTTATTATCGCCGGTTAATCAATTTAGACGGACGAACAAGCTGACGAAATGTGTATAATGTTATGTGTTATAAATAATTATCAGAGTAACTATATATATATGTATTTACTTTGTTTTCTTTTATTCTATATATTTATTTAATCTAAAACTGATTGACGTAAAGTTATTGAAACTGTATATTTGACCTGGGATTTTAAGAATTTATTAAAATATATTTTTAAAATGATATATTTTAATTTTAACAAAACAATATTAAATATAAAGATTTTTTTTTTGTCTGAAAAAATATTCTGCGAATGGGTATTTCCCATGAATATGATGATGAATAATGGTGAAAAATATGGCACTATAAATAAATAGATTCGAAATATTTATCCTGATAAGATATATAACATACATATTTTTCGAATGATTTAAAAAGTATTTATTATAACAAAAAATATATTTACAAAAATAATTCTATACTTTTAAATAAATCGCACGCCAATATCGTCATCAAATCGCAGTAACTTTTAATTTACCGACCTAGTACCATAGACGCGCATTAGTATTACAGATCTTGACAGTGTCTATTGATTCAACCTTAACTCAGTAAACTTGACTTACTCCATCATAGAAAGATAACTTCAAGCTAAAGTAATACCACAAAGGCTGCTCAAATCAATGTGTATTATAATTTAATTGAATATTAGAATGGTTGAGCGATTTTTAAGCTTCAAAGATTCTTCTTACAATGGTAGCTACCAATTGTATTGACATTTATTGTAAATTGTATTGCCCCAACTACTGAAAGCTTAATTCTGTAATTATATTTAATGTAATATATATACAGTTCTTATACTTCCCTTGAAATATTAATTACTTGTATAATATAAAGTAATACAGCAATTAAATACGTTCGAGTATTAAACTTTTAATAAGGTTTTGTCTAAATATATACATATTTATATTATTATATACTATTAAATTTAAGCCTTTATTCAGAAAGCAAGATTTACGATGTAAATTTTCTTAAATGTGTGAGTCATCGAACTGTAGACCGTAAAGCAGAATAATATAAGGTAAATAGGAGAAAGTTTCAACGAATACAATAAAATACTGTATTTTATTGATTTTGCACAATGACCGGCATTTTGCAAAAATATTTTATATTGTGAAGAAAGTTTCCAGCCTTAATAGAGTTTTAATGGACTTGATTTATCTTAAAATTTTATCTTACTTTTAGACTAAAATTAAATTGTTGTTAAAAAATCGAAAGAACGTGACCTTGAGCGTTAATATAAAACATGGACGTCTGTAATCAAACAAATATGACATAGAAATACAAAACTGATAAAAAAATCGCGTGGCATGATTAAACAATTTTCATATAAAAGTTAAATCATCAATGAACTATAGCAGTATAGTTTACTATTGCGATAAAATTACCAATATTAAAGGATGGATTGCGTTATCAACAATGAGAGCATTGCAGCGTCGACGCTCTACATGGTATCGGGGCTGGTCAGTGGCCAACGAAAGTGTTGTAAGTGCACTGACGCGTTCACGTCGCGTGCCTTTATTTGCTTTTACACTATCTCTGATTCTTACATATTTAAATGATAATAAAATTACTTTTAACCTTAATATTAAATGTTATCTGATCTGTGTTTTCTGTGTATTATAATGTACACGTTTGAATTATTATTTAAGTATGTAAATATGGTTTCTATTTCATGTAAAACTACGATAATGTTATTCATCTAATACACTCTGGATATTAATCTTTTGAAATTATGAGATGAATAGCATTATGAGATGAGATGTATGAGATATTTTTACTATTCAGATATTAATTTGATTTCAATTAAGCGAAAGTTAGTGGTATTTTGATAGTGGAAGTGGTAAACGATGGGGCACTCAATCGGAATATCTTGGAGGTTATTTAAAATAGACAAGTTTTTACTGAATGGTATGTCATATTATTGGTAAATCAATTTACAATACAATGATTTATATAAAATACATAAGAAATACATAGTTCAACTATAAAACCTTATAAATATGAAAAAAAATCTTATAACAAATTATTTGTTTCAGTAAACGAGAATGCGAATTCTGTGGTGGAGCGCCCTGGCGCTTCTGCTATGTCTCGCAGTGACCAGCGCCCTGCGAACTCAGGTAATATATAGAACACAATTAAATTATTATTAATACAATTTAAGTTTGACAAAATCATTAGTGTAAAATAATAGTACAGTATAATATATTAGTATATTACAACGGCAGTTAGTTTTCTATAACTCTACATACAGGTAAATCTCTAAACTCTACATTTTTTTGTCTTACCGTTATTCCTAAATATTTCAATATATATGTGTAGGATTAATTAATATAGTTATTATCGGTTGTAATGTTAATAATATATAAATAGCAAGTAACTGTAATGTCATAATAGTGATCAATTGGCGTCGTATAAGATTAATTTATCGTTTCACTTTCTCGTCGTGCCACGTAATAACTGACGGTGCGTTGGACACGCTTCTGCTTCTGTATCACTGATGCTTTCATTGATGCAATGCTACTTCATTCAATTATTAAATTGTCTATCTCAATTTTTGTGTCAATAATATTTTATGAAAATATTGACGTTTAATTGTGATTTTTTATTAAGATTTTCAAATAAATTTATCTTTTCAATATGAGCAAAGTTTTTTTGTACTGGTATATTTTTACTACGTTTATAAAAGATATTAGATTATTTTCAACTGCGATGTTTATAGTTACCAATGATATAGTAATTTCATAATACTAAAAATAAACATTAATTTAACATTTTGAAAAATTTCAAGATCAAAAATATCTAACAAATGATTTTAAATATGCATTCAAAATATCCAACAAATGTTTTTATATATGCAAAAAAAAATACCGTTTTTTCAGTTAACTTACGATCTTCACGAAAATTTGGTTTCAGAGAATACTTTCATTTAATTCAATAATTTCTTAATATTATCTTCACCTCTTTATCATCGTAAATATATGAAATAAATGACGTTCGTCGACCTATCAACGATAAATATAACACCGCACTTTCAATAATGGCATGTTGCATGAATATCATATATTTCATAAAGTCTAGAGACGCGTTTACACGCGACGAGTCCATTGTGTATAATGTTATAATTGGACTTGAAATTATACAAAACAATAGAATTATACAATTCGCGACAGTGCTTAGGGTTTGTTAGATAACATGATAAATTAATGTATGGCGTATATTAAATAAAACAAATCTTATTGTTGATTTTATCTAACATTTAATCTACATTTACTTGGCTAACAATTTATTTGTTATATAATTTCTATTCATATATATTGTTTGTGTTTTAAGGAACTTATTACGGAAAATAATATTTTAATCTATATATTTTAAAGTGACTGTGATGTGGAAATAATTATTTAATTTGATTTTTAATTAGATTTTTTTACTAGAGAAGAATCTTATATTTCACAAAAGGAATATTCATTTTTAACATTATCATGAGAAACTTAAGGGATTTACATAAATTAGGCTTAAAACCTAACTAAAGCTCTATTAAATACTAGCTACGTTAGCTCACTAGTTAGTCTAAAAGGTCAAACTAATAACGCACTAAAATTAAATTCTTGTTAACCTTTACCAGATTCAATTAGTGACGGAATATTTATGATTGTAGTTTACTTAAATATTGACCAGATCTATAGATCATTCTGAGATTGATGATAGTTGCAGCTCAAGTAACATCCACGTAATTAAGATACGTAACAAATTACTGAAATGTACACATTTCAAATTGAAATAACCTAAACCGAATTATTTAATTTAAATATCTTTAATATTATGAATAGATTATTAGTTTGATTTTATTTTAAGATTATATGAGTAAGCTCCCTTGGTAACACATTCTGTATGGAGTTATAAACTGCGATTTCGTGTATGCTGATTGCGAGTCTGCGGTAACAATTTAAGACGATTTCAAACACCTTTAAACATAATTTGACATTCGTTTTTGGGACATTATCTGGTGATTTGAATTGAGCCGTACTTGTGGTTTTTCGTGCTGTATTTTAAAAAACTATTTTTCTACTATACAAAAAGAAAGTTATTACATCTTTTTTATAAACAAAAAAAGTTATTAATCTTTATTATTTCTTGTAAAATATGCCCTTCCGTCCGACTTCATAGACCCTACTATTTCAACCAAAACCCATTGTTTTTTTTAGTATTGTCAAACTCATTTCCTTTTCACTCGGCCTTGCAACTGACCTTCAGACCTTTATTGGCCTAATATCTGATCCAAGAGAACAATACGAACTGTTATCAGGAGTAACGAAATAGAAACTTTTAAATAAGTCGTAATACTGTTCTATTTCGGCTAATTTGCAAATAAGAATAGATTTTATTTCTGTCATTCTTTTGCTCACTAACTATATTATTTATTATAGATATGATATAATTATTCTACAATAAATTGTGTTGATAAATGCACCCATTTTATTATACGATTTAAGCGACAATATGTGACCTTAAAAATAGCGAGTAGGAGTCTACAGAAAGAGAAAACTAACTCACTAATACCAATTTCACAATGCAATGAGATATCCGCTAGTTGAGATAGTGTCACTAAAATTGTATAAAGAAACGGAAGCATAGGTAATTTTTTAGGTATTCTAAAAATAACATCTCACAACGAGGCTAAATTTTTGCAATATTTCACATAAAAGTATTTCCCGTATTTAAATATCTATGACAGTTATATCATGCGTTTTCCGTACTCTAAAAGATATCGGATTCTGTAACAGCCGTCGGAACGAATCTTATTGCACCTTACTTTGCGTTTTTACCTCTACGTTGCGAACAAAACGGTCAATGTCAGATTTACTAGTTAATTGCCTTCTTTTTATGGGTTTATGAACATTTTTTTTATTTTATAAGAATATCGATTTATTTAAAATTACCTATTGTAATAGGTTTACGAGGCAGAATAAATAAGAGACATACAAAGATTGCAATTTGTTGCTTATATAAATATTCAAATTATTTTAAAACATTACTCGGTTTATTTAAAAGCTATGAAATGTAAGTAAAGTAATAATATAAGTGTATAGTAAATTGTAAGTGTATAATAAGACTGTAAGTTACTGTGCCTATTCAGAACATAAAGTTAGTAAATTAATTAGAAAGTAAACAACTTATTTTTTTATATTTTTCATAATAATTGAAATTCCAACCGGCAACGTCTGGGAAACCGTTCTGTCGCTCTACCAATTGCGATGCGGTAGCACAATTGTATATTTATTTAAATTAATATAAATACCTGAACAAAATTAATAGTAAATTTGGTAACTAACATAGTTCTTAATTAATACAGACATAGTTATAAAATGATATGCGCCCATCATCGTCGGAGCACTGCGGGGATGTACCTCCATTTTCTTTCTATTGTTAAAAAAGCATTTAGTCTATAGGCATTCACCATAAAACCTTTAATATTATTATACATATAAGTAATCAAACAAACTATTTTCTCTGGCTCAGTTAAATTTCAATACGGTAAGAGTTGTGCTTAAAATCAAATAATAAATTAAGAACAGCCAATATTTTTGTAAGAAGTACGTTGAGACCAATTCTTTAAAGATATTAATATAAATATTTATAATATTTCCATAAATAACTTTCTATAATCACTCACGAGGCCACAAGACATCTTATTACTCTTTTTTCACTCCATTAACATACGATATATAATTTGATAGATCAAGATTGTTAACGGAAAAATCTTGACCCATATGTTTTTGAAACAATACACCAATTAGAAATGGTGATTAGTTAGTTTTCTAAGTATTAAATGTACATTACTTACTTTAAAATAAGGTATTTAATATATATTTGTTTATATATAATAGTTACATAATTATTTATCTAAAAGTATATTAATAATCAAATAGGTATAAATGTTCAGCGTTTAATGGAGGTCATTGCCATGTTTAATTCTAATTTAGTCAGACCATTAAAATATTTATTTTGACTTCGTCAAATATAACGCTGATTAAATAAATTGAAGGTCAATTGAGTGACGTCAGTCAAAACTTAAACGATGAAATCTAATTTACATATTCATAGCCTAGTTTACTAGTTAAGTAGCATTTGAGAAAGCTGACGTAGGTTAAAGCTATGATAAGTATTAAAACGTGATGCAAGCCGCCCACTTTTCTATATCAAGCTTAAAGCGCTTTAACAAATTAAGATATTCATCAGATTATTCACCTGACCAAATTCTTTCACATGACTTTCGCGTTCGAAACGACCGTTGCCTTACTCTTAGTACAGATACGCGTCGTAAAGTTGAAATTTTAAACATGTTTTTTTCATTTGTTATTTTTGTTTCCAAAAATAAGTACTATATAATATTTTTTATACGGACAGAAACTCAAATTAAACCACTTAAATTAAGATGTATTGAAATATATTGCGTTAATGATTTAAAGGGCAAGAAATATTTCAAAAATTTCACTTTTATTATAATTCAAGACAACAATAAGCAACCGCTTATAACTTTCGTTGCCCTTTGCGCGTTGAAGTCTTTTATATGCGCCGTTTATATGCGTACGCGCACTTTCATTCAGATCCTCTGACCTTAATGCATTTACACTCGCTATGAATTTTAATATGTAATGCAAGTGTTGGCAACACTTGCTAATCCTTCTGCAACTTGTTCTGACGCAATGACGTCTGAAATGCAGTTTGGATTTATCTTTTCATATTAATTTTATTATGGAATTATATTAAGTTTAAATCGATTTATTTTAATATGTACAAAAAAATTTTGTTATATATTATTTACATATCCTCTTTATATCTGCAGTATATAAGTTAAGTTTAAGTTCCAATCAAATTATTTAAAAAAATATTTTAAAATGTCAACTGTCTGTATGAGATTAGTTCCAACCCCTAAAAAGGTTGTGTATTTATTAATTTGAAATGTCTTGCTTATCTTTATTGTTAAATATCTAACTTAAGCGTTGATAACTTACTTGAGTATTACCTTAAAAAAATATGATCATTGTTTTGTATTGAATTGTATATTCCTTATTGTACACAAAAGAAAGAAAATATATATAGAGACAGGAAAAAGCAAAAAAATAAATAAAGTACCTTGTACTGTATGTGTGTGTGTGTGATTTCTGTCGGGCAACCATTACATAAAAGGATTAAAAAAAGATTACATAAATCATTTACGTGCGTTACTCATTATTCGTAGCTTAATAACTGTTAACGTATTAGAAAGTGCACTAAATAAAATTAAAAGATCATTACAGAAATTACAAGAGCATGAATAACAATTTACTATTGTATAAAATTAGCGAACGCTTAAAAATCGTAGATATTTAAACATATTGCAATTAATTCAGGTGACGTTTTTTTTTTTTTAATCTTAATTTTGATAGACGCGCATCAAAATTAAATGCAGTGTCTTGTTAGACTATTTTTGTCGTAATAAAATTAAGTGGTCCACTGATGCAGTTCTCGTTTTAACGTTGGATAATCAGAACATTTTTTGTATATGGAATTAATGAAGTGCCATTTCAAAGCTTTTATATTGATAGCATTGATACAATCAATGTCGGGGTTTTATTTGAAATACATATATGGTAGCTTTTAGAGTACTGCTTTTTTATTTATAAATGTCAAAATATCTAAATTTGTGTTTTCTTCAGCGGTGATTAAGATGTATCTTTATGTCTGTCTGTCTCTCATTTTTATAGTCCAATTTATCTAAATTATGACCAGGCCATTGCAATATAGTTTGTATTGTCAAGGTCGTTTAAGTCGTTTTGTTATACATACATACATACATACATATAAATATTTATTTGAATGTTCTTATTTATAACAGCTATAAACCGAACAAAAAAATGAAACGAAATTTAATATTACTTGTAAAATGTACCTAATAACTGCTTAACTCTTAACTGGTAATAATGCTAGTTTTCATTTTAAAATATTTCCTGTTTTATTTCATATTGAGATAAATGTAACAAAGAACGCAAATAATATGTATTTTTTTTTATACAAAATTTGTTATATAGTATAAAGGAAATATTTTAAATAACATGACATAATATGTTAATATATTTATGATAATAAATAATAATCTCGTTGCAAAAGTGTTACGTATTTGCTAATTAATCTTCATTCGTATGCGTGATAATATCTTATTTTTATAACACATTACGCATTTTTAGCTGAAAAAAGTGTTGAATTAAGAATTTTTACTAACATTTTTAATATACTTCCTATTTTTCTAAATCTTATTCTTCGACCCAAAAAGGGTATAATGCAGTGTTTTATTAAAAAAAAAAAAAATCAAAAATATCTTTATTCAAGTAGGCATTTACATGCACTTTTGAATCGTCAATTACATTACATTACATAAAAAAAATGTAGGTATAGTATGTCAGTATGTCAGTCCGTGAGTAAGCTACCACCAGCTCTGAATGCGGCTCTGCTGAGAAGAGCTGGCCAGAAACTCAACAGTTGCTCTTTTTTAAAAACAATTTAAAGTTAAGTATAGAAAAGTTTTATTAAAAATGCGATATGAGATTTGACCGTTTAATATGAAACGGATACCTCTAAGGAATATATATTTTACTTATAAAATATCAACGTTAAATTGATTAGTAATTAATTTTAGTTTTCATAATTTAGCAAGCATTCAACTAAACGCAACCAATATTTTATTACTCCTATCGCGAAACAATATATGATGAAATATGATTTATATGAAATGTTAGAATTACACGAAAATATGAAATAGCATCAATGTAATGCCATTTGTAATTTATTGTCTTAATAAATTTATAAGTTTCGTAGCAATAACGATCGGTATAAACAAAACGGAATCTGGAAATAAATCACAAACACCATCGTTATAAATTCCGAGTTTGATTACAGCTCAAACATTGTTTTCGGATTACTATCAGTGTCACAGATAAATCAACTCTATGTATATCAGTGGTAAGGTTGCCAATGCTGTGTTTAAATTATCGATTGGTAATCTAAGCTGTAGGGGGTCGAAGGTTATGGCAGGTCTAATCACAATTAGCTACTGATTATTGTTAAAAGATTTGATTCTCTGTAATTTTGTTGTGTAATCGAGAAAAATTGTTTTTTTTTTTTATAATCGATTTGCCTTAATATTGATTGATTTGAACATTTCTTTTTGGTTTATTTATATTGTTTACAATACTTATATAATTATGATAATATATTTTTTTTATTCTATGTTAAAAGATACACGTAATCTACTTTTGAAGATTTCTTTATTCCCAGATTGATTAAACAAAGAATACATTATTCTTCGAATTAATATCTAATAATAAGCTCACCGAATTAAAGGTCGTGTAATAACATTTTTCAAAACCGTCGTGTCCTATAACAATTCGAATTCTTTCATCTGTGAAAATCTAATAACGTTGATCTGATTAAACCGAAGACCTTGGAACGGACCGGACTTTTAGGACCCGTTCACAATGTCGCATTGTGGACTAAAGTAGAAGACTTCATTTGTTTTATAATATACTAACCGTTACTTGACACGCGTTTAAAGCTACTTAAAATAAATAAAAAAATTGTGTTCTACCGCCAAACAAAAAAACAATATGTATTACGCTAACCGACGCTAAAACCATCTGTGAATTTGCAAACCACTTATTTTATAATGGTTTTACTTTCTTATTATTATGGGACAAATAACTAAAATGTATTTAAAGAAACTATAAATCATCTTTATTTAATTTTATTTATGTATTAGGAATGGTATACATAGTACATACTAGGTTCGTTTATTGGTCTTTAAAAGTAAAACTATATTAAATGTTGATTTTAAATTATTATATTAAATAAAATAGAAGTAAATGTAAAACCAATTATTATTATCTTCGACTGTAATACTGATAAAGGATATAAATTGAACTATTCAATACAGCTTTCAAGCTCAACGTTTAAAAACTATTAAGTTTAATCGATAAGATCGTAACTTGGAACAAAGTAAATTGCTCAGAATCTAGCTAGAGTAAAAGTGTACTGTCGTAATACCGATTAAAATTTATAGAACAAAACATTGCGGCAACTTATGAAATGGAATTCAATGTTGGGGCTGATTTGGAAAATATTAATAAAGAGTTCATATATAAAAAACATATCATCATATCTAATATTCATTTTTAAGCGATCTTTTTGTGAAACCTTGATAAAATTCTGAATGTAATTCTTTACATTCAGTATTTTATCAAAAGATATACTATTATAGTAAATTACTGAAATTACGTCGATCTCAAGTAAAAGGAACAAAGTGATCATTGATTTAACAAAATAGTAGAGTAGATTGAGTAATTTAAAAATACTAGTAGAAAATTGAGTAATTTAAAAATATATCTGTTCTTGGTTACATAGTTTTGAAGTTGGTATACATATGCTATTTCTTGGTAAAATTAAATCATTTATGTTTAAATTATTTCATGTTTTAAGTGTATTTTTGTTTGTGTTAATTTAGTAAAGGATTTAAAAATTATTAATATTTTTTTCAAGTTAAAAGAAGTTTAAATTGTCGAATAATAATGATGTTTCACAAATATAGATATTTATATATAAATGACTGCGCGTGGAATTCCGATTGCGTGACTCTTTATTTCTAATTAAGACGCTAATTCAAGCAGAACAACTTCAATTATAAGTCTAATATAATGATCTGTCAATGAACCCAGTTTTAAATTTTTAACATTTTTAATTTTATTTTCTTTTTTACTATCTACAAATTTGACGAGAATATTAATGCTAAATTCATCAAGGCAAGTGCTGATGTGACACTGTTACACTTTAGCATAGTTGGCTGAGCGATGGGAATGGCGTTTCAGAGGTAGTGCTTTGGGCTCTGTTTTTGGATATTTTTTACATTTATAATAACTTAAAAAGTATTCTATTACCTTAGCTATAGAATGTGTAGCATTATAAGTTGTTATGTGGTTGAAATATCATATAATTCGAAATTTCTCTACATTAACAACACATTTAAAGTAAGTTTTTAGAAAAATATTTTTGGTTAATATGTCACGTTATAATAATAATAAACTGTATGTAGGATGGAGGTGGGTCTATATTTGTTATCGTGGTCTACTTCCTTGTCAAGAAATGTATTTCATTATGCAAGGCTAAATAAAAAATAGTTGCGGAAAATTACAAAAATATACAAAATGGTTCTTAAATTAAACAAAATAATTTGGTTTTTGAAAAAATATCTAAAGCGGATATAATTTTAGCGAATTTTAAACTTTTAGTAAAAGTATTAGAAACAGAATGAATTAAAAAAACCTTAACAAATAAAAAAAATACAATCTACTTTTAATTTTACTTTCTATGCACCGGCTCTATCAGCACTCACGCGTGACGTCATAGAGCCCACTTATTTTTATAGCTCGAGGCATTACCGTTAAAATGGAATATTCCATATGTTCTAACATCCTAATATCTGGCTGGAAAATCTATATTTTGAGACAAATTTTAGTTTAATTAACGTTTTATATATTGATAAGACACAAGATTTTGAAATACCACCTACCCGGTCTAATAGTTAAACCAAACTATCTAGGAACTTACTCAAATTCATATAAATAAACATAAAAATCGGTGAAACCCCTAACAAGTGATACAGTAACAAACGTACATATGTACGTACGCATGTAACTATGTATGTATGTACGTGTATATAATTATATGTAAGTAATTATATGTCATACATAGATGTAACTTCGACGATAGTTATTCATTAAAAACGGTCACAGCATTCGTAATACTAAAATGAAACATATCATTTTGTATAATTAAAATATATTTTAATGCACTGGAATTTATAGTAATGTAGGATAAATTTAATAAAAGTTTGAATAAATATAACATTAAGAAATATAGAGCAAAATACATCGTTTAGTCGATGCAAATTAAAATAATTATTATAGTTAAGTCTGATTATTTATAGTTATAGATTCTGCAGGTTTACCTTGCCTCTCTAATTATAAAATAGCACACTCCAGCACTCCTCAATGTAATATGTAATTAATAAATTCTAACCTAACGATGTTTTTTATTTACAGGTACTTGTTTTTATATTTGACGTGTGGTGAGTATTTTTTATTTACTATTTCATAAGACCTTTACTTTTTTTATTAATAAATCTGAAGGTAACATATTTTATATTATTTATATTATTTATTATACATATATTAAATCATTCAAATCCAATTAACAAGTTCGTCACAAATCCACCGCCCACGGAAATATAGAGCGGAAATTTAACTAATTAAACATTTTTTACACCTAAAATAATCGTATAACTAACAATTATAATTTGAAAAATATCCCGGAAATAGCGAACGATATTTGGGGTGTAACAAACGAGCTCACATACGTGTTATATATTGATCTATTAAATGCCACACGAATTATACTAATATAGTAATTAAAGGAAGGTTAATTAATGACCGCGTATTCTTATTCATTCAAGGTTCAAAATATAGATTTTATTCAGATTTTTCAAGCAAAAGGACATCTAGAGGCTGCTATTTCACTAACGTGTTTTATTTGTTTGTCTAGATGTAACGGATTTTCCGGGGAAAAAAACCTTTAAAGTAAACTATATTGAAATTAATATACTTAAACTTTACAGGGGAAAACCCTAACAAACTCAATATCCTCGAACTAAAGCAGGTTTCACAGATTGCATTTCGATCTCATTACGTTCACGGACTTTGTAGTTGAAGATATTATTTTAATCGGAGTATTTATATAATTATTTTCTCAACAGTTGCTCGTTGCAACTTTTATATCCCGTTGAATTAACTAGAGATTAAATTTATATAAATCCATCCCATATCTATCCTATATTGTAAGCTATGCTCAAACTTTTAAGTTCCTGGCTGTTCAGGCAGTGTCCTCATATGATATTGAGTTCGTTATCCCATTATATATATTGAAAATAACACTTACAAGAATTTTAAATAAATATAATAATTACAAAACTATTTTACATAAACAATATAATGTCATTCCTATCATCGAAATAACTAAATTGAATAACAATTATGATGTCTCTAGATACGAGCAGTATATTTTTAAAACAGCTGTCTTTTTCTCGGTAAGGTTGCCTGCCATCATATTAGCTGTTACAAGTAGAATGAGGAAGTATCTGAGCCTTGCGTAGTCTGCAATTACCGGTCGGCTCTATTAGTGTTGTAAATAAGTAGTTCAATTTTTAAGTCATGATTGATGTAATTCAGAAAAAAAAATCCTTGTTTTTTAAATATCTAATAATAGTTCTGGTTCGAAGTATCGCTCTACATTTTTTAAATCTGTTTGTCCGTTTGTTAGTCAAAGGCCAAGAACCGAACTTGACTTTTAAATTAGATATTTACATTGACAATCCGTTTTTATATCTTGTCATGAAATGCCACCTGATGAACTATGAGATTCGGTTTGATTTTCCTTGTCGCTATAAAAACTAGTACAAGGTAGTTGCGTCCACTTATATAAATGACATGTAAGTGTAAAAAATGCATTAAAGAAATCTTAAGCATCAAAATAATACTTACTTAGCAACCTTTAGGATTTATTTTGTCATCGAAATTTAGTTATGAATAAGGAATTTTATGACAATAAACCATATTATGTGTATTAATGATTTGACAGACATTTTTTTTTAATTTAATTATTTTTTTTTAAAACACAAAAAATAACACTTGAAATATTTTGATTGATTTATATTATTGCCATATATTTATTAATAATTACAATCAATTAGAGCGCACGGAAAAATTATTGATTTATGCTAAGTGCAGTGATTTGATTTTTTGCAAGTTTAACCTTTAAAATGATCTAGTTCCTAAAAAATGGTTTTTATCTTTATTTCCTTGACATTTCACAATGATCTTATAACGGATTTATATTTAAATGTCTGTAATTATGGTAATAAATAGATGAATAATCTGTACAGTACTCGTTGCACATATTAATGTCATGTTGGTCACATTGGCGACATATTGCAATTTCTAAACAATGCAAGAATAACGTACAGTTATTTATTTATATTCTAATAAAAATAAAAATATACTTTATTATTTATTTAAATTAAATTTCCTATTTTAAATACATAACTAGTATTTCGTTAGATATTTACATAACATCAATTGCATCAAGAGTAAAATAAAATTTAAGCATTTTAAATATCATAATATAAGTGGCTGTGATTTTAGTTTGTATGTTTGTTTGTTGAAAACGAAAACAATTATAAACTATCATATCTGTATCCAGTTAAAAGTGAGCGGCTACTTTGCAGAGCGCTATTTGAAAGCTCGTATGTAACTTGTAGACTTTATTTAGGTTACCGACCAGCCAAGTTTAGCTTGTTTCTAGTTTTGTAAAGTTCTTACGTATTCAGTATTCGTATCGGAAGCTTAATGACGATTCCATAACACATGTTTAGGATACCGTTTTATTTACTTTAATATAAATTTATATGTAAATCACAATTCATGACTGTGATATATTAAACAAAAAAAAACATGTAATTATAATGTAATGTAAGATAATAAATATATATATATTTTATTTGTAGATCTCTTGGTAGTTAAGTTTGCCCAGTGTGGCCAACATTGGTCATTTCTTGTATAACGAATGTGTCAATATTTTGTGACTAGTAGCTCTCATTACTTCAGTCACGGCGGCTCTTAATAGGGAAGTACTCTATCAAGTGATCTTTACGCGAGGACAACAACTCTTCTTTTAGCAGAGCAAATTACGTTGTAAATATCACTATTGGCTTTAAATAATATTATATCTTTATATACATTGTGGTCGTTTCTTTAGTAATCAATTCATATGACTGGTTAAAGTCATATTCACACAATGAAAAGTCAAAGTTATGATCAAATCATGTTTATAGATATGTTGAATTAGTCAAAAATTAAATAGGAACGTGATATTTTACACTTAAAATTAAAATTATATATTTGTCAAAAACACAGGCTTCCTACATTATGTTAATAATGGAAGGTGGTTGGTAAAGCGCATGTCAAATATATTGATTATATTCATGAATAAAAAAATATATTTTTGGGTACGAATTTGCTTAAACATTCTTGATCTCTACAAAATATTTAGGTAGATCTCTGCTATATATTTTTCAATTGTATATAGTGTTAAGGGTGTGTGTGTGTGTGTCAGAGTGTGTGTGTGTGTATATATATATTGTGTTAATATTGCATAACTTGTTCTGATTTGTACTCAATGCAACTATCGTATTACCACACCGCGCAATTGTAGAGTATAATCAAGAATAAAACTTGAATCATAATTTCAATTTCCGCTGAAAATAAAACAAGCAAAAAACAACTCCTTTGAAATATAAAAGAATAGATTTGTATCTTTTTAAATTCCTTTATAAGATTTATTTGTATCTACACTAAGAGAGTTTAAAATATGGAAAACTTTCTTCAATATATTTGTTTAATAAAACACCCAACGTTTTTCATTATATTTTAATTATAATACATAAATTATATTATTCAGATATTGTATCATACATAATTTAATAAATATGGAGTTAGAAAATTATCTCCACTTACTGAAACCTGACTTTAGCTCTGCAGAGATGATGGCTTAGTTGAGAGAGCGACGGGATGGTATCGCAAAGGTCGTACGTTCGAGTCCAACTCGTGTTGCTATATTTGTCCGTCCGTATTTATTTTAAATTCAAGAATACGTTATATCGTTAAGAAAATTTGTGTACATACTAATTGTAATAGAACATATAAGTAACCGATCCTTTGTATATAAGGGATGAGTATTTTACTCTCAGAAAACATTTAACCAGGGAATAAATTCGACCGATTTTCTGAATAACTGTCAAAATCCAAAAGTTACTCTATAGTTAAGATTTAAATGACAGTTAAAAAATAGATCCTTAGGACAGATAATTCACAAAGAGTATTTTACAAAGAGTAGTCAATGAATTTAAAATCATATAACATATTGTCTTGACATCGTAATCTTGAAGGCGGTGATGCAGTGTATTGTATCATGTTTGTGGTTTATTGGGTTTCGTTAAATGACACTTGGAGATCAATTTACATCGTTTATTCTAATTAAGGCCATCAGACCGTGAAACAATGTATTGAACGTTCAATTATTGTTATAATAAAGCCAATTATTTTATTTTTATATGATTTTCTTTATTACTAAATACAAACAACACCTTTCCCGCTCTGATCAGGACAAACATGTAGCGATACGGTAGCTCGATTAGTAGAGTGACGGGACTTATTCTCAGATGAATTCGAATTCACGAGCTTGAAGCTCTGTATCAGTTTGTTTGTCATACTATATTTATTTAAGACAAAAACTAACATGTTAATACATATTTTAGAATTAAAAATATCTTAAAATTGTCTAACAATACTGCATAGGTAAATCCAAAGGGTAAATTTGAAACATAGGTAATTCCAAAGGGTAAATACATTGCTTTAAAAAAATATATATTTAAAAAATGTCATCAAAATGCTGTCGACCTTTATGTTTGTGATATTGAAACCGGCAAGTGATCTTTAAATCTGTTGGCGATGAATGTGGTTTACGTCTCTTTAATTTTCCTTGCTCTACCTTATCAGGTCGTCGGTTATAACAGAGCATAGTATTTAAAGTGCCATATATCTTTTATTTAGTACTTGTGTTTATATAAGAATCTTTCATTTTTTATTATTTAATTTATTATAATCAAATTAGTTTATATATTTATTGTTATTGTGAGAGGCACATGAAAATTTTAAACATTTTTTTTTTAGTTTAAATTAATATACATACATATTATTTAACGTACATAACGATTTATAATGGCTATGAATAAGTAATATGTGTTGTTATATGGAAATTTAAACTAGTTAAAAAAATATATTTAATATACAAGCTCTAAACTTATTCGAGAGCTTCGGTGCAATTAAGCACAAATATGCAATTAATGCAATGCAATAAAATATTCTTGAACTAATTGCGTAATTGCTACCGTAAGTCTTAAAATTGATCGCTTAAAAGAGCAAAACCATCTCACGATTTTTACAACAGCCTTGTCAATATTTTAAATTATTACTTTGTCGATGTGTTATTTAATATCTCACAAGCACTTGTAAAGATGAGTCCTTGTGCCGAATGCGTCTTGACCATCTCTTTTCTAACTCGAGGCTACATACCTTCAGGCAGATTTCTTATTAAGGCACGAAGTTAAATGCTATGTGTTTTAAAATGGTTTCAAATAAGCAGAAGAATTTTTACATGGTTCTTAACGTTTATACAGTTAGTTTAAATATAAGTGCAAAATTCAATAATATCTCAAAAAGCTTTTTTTCTCTAAAGGTAGAGATAGAGATTAAAGATAAAATATTTTTTCTGAACAAATAAATGGGATTATCTATCTCTATTTACTACTTTTGGATCTCGTCGTAATTTTTAAGTTTTTTATTACATACATTTTTGCAATATGAATTAAACCGTCATGTAATACGAATTGCATTTGTATTAAAAATTTCGCAATACATTTTAAGATAACTCGGCTAGTATTCTTAATTATGATGCTTAAGTTCATTAGGATAGTGTTTAAAATAGCGTGATAGGTTTTAAACTTTTAATAGATTCGGAACATCTCCAAGTCTACAGACGATGATAGATAAGGTTTACATAATAACCAGGCCAAATTTAAAAGGTCACAACTTCCTATTAGAATGCACTTTATGTAACGTATTGCAATTTATGCTCTTATCTTCCTTTTACAGGCTGAACCGTCTGTTAATAATATAAATGTATTATTTTTTACATAACTCACACACATATCTCTTGAATGTGTTAGTAAATATGTTACACACACCTCGAACATGTTTGTATGTGTTACATAATATGTATTATTCTATAATAATATTTCATACAAAGTATTTCTTATAATAATAGTAATTATAACGATTATTAAAAGTTTCATGAAGTTGGAAATACGCTATTAGTATCTATAACTAATTATATGTTAAGGGGTGCGGTTACTGTCTATATATTATAGCGATTAAATAGTAATATTGTAGCGATTCAATAGTAGATATTTCGTATTTTATATATTAAAAGTAAAAATTACTAATACTAAATTTAAATTATTTATATTTAATAAATAATTTAAAATAATATTAGTTGTTTTTAACAGATTTACTTGCACAACAGCAAGCCTTCCATGAACTTTCATAGGAAAATTATCATAATATTACTTTCGATTATGAGTTTTATTACTTTAATAATATCTTGATTATCAGTTTTTATGACGTCATCCTAAATCATTCAGTATAGGACCAATTATTAACACGTTCCATGAAGGTAGTTTTGACATTTGTAATAATAATATAATATTGTTTTTATTTGCAATTTTGACATTAAAAGAAAGCCTTCACTCTTTTACGTATTTAGCACCAACACTTTTTAAAACTATGCTCAGTTTAAAAAGTTTGCATTTTGCAGTTCCCATCTGGCGACTCCTCATGTCACATTAAGAATACATACTTTTACGTATCAATAAGTAATATTATAATAGTTAAATTATTTCGTTATTATAAAAGATAAAGCTGTAACATTAGGCGTAGACTATTTTCGAAAATGTCGTGGGTCGAGTGAGTCATTTTGTGTTAGTTTTAACGAATATAAAAGTTATTCAAACCCTTATAAGTGATGGCCATTAAGATGACGTGGGAGAACACGATTTATATTAAAATACCTTAAAGTGAAGGTCAGCAGGTCATCTCTAATGGATTTGTGTGAGGTCATCGATATAATATCCAGTAAAAGGTTTAACAATATAACCTAGGAACTTAATATGAAATATTATTTAAGAGTGATAACTTTAAGATTATATATTTATAGCAGACAGCTTTCAAGAGCTGAAATTCAATTACAGTTTAGTAGTTTTTTATGATCTAACCAACAGATGAGAGGTCCCTAATGGATTTTGTAAGACTTGATTATTTGTTTTTGTTGGTTTTATAAAGACCCTTTGTTTACTTTTCATTACTTATCATGAAAAGTGAACTATATTTTTTTATAAATCATTAATAAATAACTTCGCTATTATAATTTGATTTAACATTATAAATATATAAACTAATCGTGGTGAGTCACACGTAGCTAAAAAGCCTCTTGAATATAACTTTTATAAATAATCTAACTCGCGAATTTCTAATGAGTATTAGAATAGTCAGAGAATAGGGTCGTAGAATAGAGTCATAGGTCATAGAGTTCAGGAGTTAAAACCTTAAATTGTTTGTGAAATAAATAATTATTATCTCGTCTTTCTGTGAACATAGTTGATGAAACACATTCAAAACATTGGGTGAAATAAAGCTTATAATGTAAAATATAAACCCAATTAATCGTGAGTTAGGTCTGTTAAAAATACTTTTATTAAAGAGGTTAAGGTTTGGTTTCGAGTACACACTCATGAAAATCTAAGAAAATACAATCTCTTAAATATCTTTAACTAAATTCTAGATAAATATAATATTATACACTTCGAAATACACTATTTAGAAATATCCAACCAATATAACGTAAAGATTACTAATAAGATATAACCATAGTAAGTGGCACAGGTTAGATTTGATGTTATTGCAGTTCAATTTATTAAAGTTACGTCTTTGAAAGTACATCTACAACCTTTGTGGGTAAAAGTGAACGTTCAATTACATAAGTCTAAGTTATGATTAAACTATAATTAAACCATTAAATATATCCTTATATGACATTAAAAGGAATCTAAGATATTATATACTGCAATAGAAACAATTATATTGTTTTATTTCTTATATTATTTTAAGGAACCTTAATTTTGCTTTGTTTTTCTTATTTCATTCTCTTTTAAAAATATATATTCCAATTTGAATGAAAGTATGAATTTATTGTGTGTGACCTTATTTAATATACCAATAAGGACTTCAAAGATCTATGATTGTAAATAAAACTGATACGCCCACACTAACCTACATTCATTATTGGACCTGTTTTAAAAGCGCTACAATTGCAAAACTGTTAGCCTACTAGATTAGAACTTAATGACAATGCTACCAGATGTTATTGAGACCTATTTGTGAACACAATAATACCTAGAGTTTATTTATATTATGTAGCAAGTGGAGTTAAAGGCTAACTATGAAATTAATCCAAGTACAACAAACAAATAGGCTTCCATAAAGTTTAACTGTAGCCCTTGTAGTACTTGTTGCGATTTTTCGATACGTTGATAGTTTTCAAGCAATCACGAAACCAGTTCTTGATTGTGATTGGTTATTTAGTTCTGACTGGTAGTAAACTAATCATAATAAACAACTCGTTTTGTGATTGCTCGAAAACTATCAACGTTTCGTAACGTCAAAGCTCGTGTTAACGTCGTCGTGGAAGAAGATTTAAATCGTTGTAAATCGGAGTAATCTTTATAAATTTGACGAGTTGTCGAGTGTGGATTGAACTTTACGTAATATTGTTATTAAATTATTCACAGTAATTAGCGACATATATAAAATCATTCTGTCACTTGTGGCCTTGATAGTTTGTAATATACTAGAAGGTTTTATATCTTCTGCGTGTGATAATAACGTTAACGTCAGTAGTTTTAAATAAATAGTAGCGGCCATAATCGATTGATGTAGACACGATTTGATTGTGACACATATTTTAATGTTATTGATGATACCAGTACTGAAAATTGACTGATTTCTGAAAAGTTTATCTTCTTCTCTGCGACTTATATGATCTCGGAGATGACGTGACTGATACATTTAATATATTATATACAAATACTAATAGTGAATAATAATTATTGAATAAAATAAACGTCAGTGTAAATCGCAAAAAACGTTCCAAATACATAATATTTTTAAAAATCTCTTTTTAATTTTAAAAGTGTACTAAATCAATTCTTTACTCCATTGAAATGCAGAACAATAAGTTTGCAAAATTGCATATTTATGATAACACGAGAATACTAATTACAACTCTATTATTACCAAATTTCTATTGTAATAAACACAAAAGATATTCAGCTGTGACCTAGATACGATAACACGTTGATACAAGTATAAAAGTCTAGACCATTGGGCAAGAGATGAGAGCATGCTTTATTTCATATGGAAATTTTTTTTTTAGGATTTCAGCTAAGTTAAGGGAGCCTTTATGTTCTTATTTGGTATTATTGGTAATAATTAAGTCATCGGTTTCCAATTTTTTTTGGAATGTATTTTATACTTATAATTTATATTATTTTTTACAGATTTTATATTGTATTAAGTGGTTATATTTGGTATTGTAGATTTTAAACCGAATAATGCCTGTTTGACAACGAATTAATGACATTCAGTCGAATGAATGAATTAATTAATTGGTTTCTCAATCAATAACAAAGTAAAAGTTCTATAGGTTTTATTCCAGCACATTACACAACAAAGAAGATTAAGTCATTTCGAAGAGAGCACGAGATCTCAAATAGAGCAGATTTTATCTAAAACGCTTGTCACGCTTTACTGAGATGAAGATATCTGTTAACTTTTTCACTGTTAACATTACGTTACACAGTTCAAAACATATTTTAACATGTTGTAACGTGTGAAAGATTACGTCGTGGGATGTCTATCGTATTTTATAAATATGTTCTTTACAAATATACATTGTCTCGTGACTTACTGACTTACAATGAATAACAAAAAAAATGTTCATTTGATTTCAGAGTGTATTTAAATATCACACAAAATCCAAAAAATACATACCTTTTATTGTTCCGAAATTTCACGAGTACTATTTTTTTATATAATTAATATAATTAAATATATTGTTTTTATCCCATATTCAGTGCTTTTTACTATATATTATATATTGAATGCTTTGTTTTTAAAAAAAAGTCTAATTTAACAATATTTTGAATCTTCCATAGATGACAATATCGTGATAAACGAATGATCTACACATTTTATATATGAGTTTTACGAATTAACTACAAAATATCTGTCATTAAATGAGGCAAGAACCATTAGTTATCCTTGGGACTCTCCAGTTACTTTGTATTAAACCTTTCACTGCAGCTCATTACTTTTAACTCATTACTTTTAACGTTTTGAAATCATATTTATAGTTTTCTTAATAAAATACATATCCCTTAAATTTCTTATATTTTTTTTTTGGTATACAGCAACGTTATCCATTTTTCGGATTATATATTATGTAATGAAATTGTTGAACAAAACTATCTGGTAACGCTGGCTGGGACATGTAAGTTTACACTTTTATTACATTTTTTTTATAGTTCTTGCCGGATTTAAAAAGTGCAACGTGCACAGTCTGACGCGACAAGGTTCCAGCACTTTCAGAGCGCAACCTTGAGCACTTATGGGTTGTGGGTCAAGTTATGAATGACAGCAGATCTATGAATTTAAATAACCAAATAAATATTCATATAATTTAATAGTAATACTTACATTTGATGATAGACAGGTGAATCATGACTGCTTGCTTGCTTGATTGATTGATTTTGCACAGAATATATATATTAAATTACTGTATTGGCAATTTGTCCATATTATATGATACATTGATTGAATTTTTATCAAAAGTAATTTAATTTCCCATTCAATTTGGTAATATAAAAAATAAACATAACGTAACACAACAACAATATAAAGAACTTATTTTAAAATGTATAATATTATAAAACTCTTGACCTTCTTGCTTGGTCCAAACAAATTGCTACATTTACGAAGAAAGCCGACTGGTTTAATACGAAAGTGACATGAAACCGGTCCACTTTCGCTTGACTACGAATCCCTATAAAATAAATTAATTTACATCCCATGTAGTCAAGAACCATTAATTTAATCTGTTCATTATCACGTATCCGTTCAGAGGAGCTAGACAAGGGGAAACGCTTGTGGTCGATTCTATTTAAATGTATTGTCAAAAGCGTTAGTGTAATGCAAGTGTAATGTAACCCTCTTGTCAAATATATACATTTTTCGTTCTATTCGACTCTCGTCAATGTTATTTGTCTAGGCCCTGTGATAAAATTGTTTACAGAAATTATAGTTTTAGAGTTTACTTATTTACTTTATTTATTTATTTTTTGCACACAGCCAAACATACTTACATAAGGTATTTTACAGTTAGTTCTTAAAAATAAAGAAATATTTAGCTTAAAATAAAAAATAAATAAGCAAGTCTAGTAGTATTGTTCTCTTTATTAAAGTGAAAATATAAACTGTTGAAACTTATTTAAAAAAACACAAGATGTATGTATGTCTGTGTGTCAAAAGATAACCACCTATGGCGTCGACTTCTTGTGAACTTGATTATTACATAATAATAGCAATTGGGGCTATATTTTTATCAAAATGTAAATATGTGCAAATTATATTCATATAAAATATAATTTAAATGTATTACAATTAAGATTTGTTAAATATTATATGACCGAATAATTTATTTGAATATTTGATTGAATAAGTTAATAATACAATTAATTATAACAGATACAACGACCCAGATGAATGAACTAAATGTAATCAATATTTTAAACGAAGATTTACTCTCATTTTTAATTTCTAAGTTTATATAGCTTCATGTTAAATCGCAACTTTAAACTATTTGGGGGGCTATAAATGTTGTTTAGGCTGGTTAGTGATTTTTAAAATAAAATACATGCTACGACAGCACAGTATAGTAGTGACAGAGTTACGTGACCAGCAAAAAATTACGCAGCATAAAATAGGAAACCGACATGCTGCTTATTTTCTATATGACACAGGTTTTCCTGTTTCAGATTTGTAATAAAATATTATTAAATATTTTATACTATACCGGGTGTAATTTATTATACGTATGAAATAGTTATATAGATTAATATTGGTTTCAATCTAGCAAGGAAATTATTATTTAATCATATTTCATATACAACATTGCCAGAGTAACTTTTGTACTTTGAAGCATACTATTCATAATTTTTATTTAAATATACGCAATTATATATAACAAATTTGCTAAAATTCAATACCTTTCTTGTAAAATGAGGCAACCTATCATTGAGAGTTTACATTCATGCAGAAAATTGTAGTTCGTTTAGTTCCAGGCCGTGCTCTACCGAAGCAAACTATATTTGTAAGATGTTCTTGGTTGCGACTCTACCTCGGTCTTTTGTTTAATTTAAACACCTTTTGTTGCTTTCTTGTTATATAACAATAACAAGACGCTATTGTTTTATTTTGTCAACACTGTCACTGTTTCTTTTTAGGAATATCATAAAGAAAGTGTTGCTGTTTTGTAGTAAGACTTTGACTGCTGATGAATTTGATTTGAAAATATCTATTAATTAATTATTAAAGTTTTATATGAAGAGATTTTAGATTACTATAGCAGCTTAGATATCTTATTAAATAATAATCTACATAAAGTGTTATACAATAATACAATCTGCGGACACGGATTAGTAACGGTTAAGTTTTGATTGATTTCTCAATGGATTATGCATCATGTGTTTTATTCTGATTCAGTCACGAATTAGAGCGGTGGTGTTATATAACTTTCAGCATCCCCAGTCATCTTGTCATTCAATAATGATAGCTCCTTTCTTTTACTGTGCATACTTACAATGTATGGTAGTTGAACATGTCAAATACCTAGTTCAAGAAAGTATAAATATAAAAAAATATTTTTTTTTTATTTTTTTTTTTTGAGAAATTTGAAGAAGTTTATTTCGTTAAAAAAGGTCGTTACAACCATGTGTTAATAATAAGCGGCAACTTGCTAGTTTTATTTCTTAACATAAAAAAGAAAATTCACGTTTATTGGCTTAAGTATCAAAAATAATTTAAATTGGTAGTGTTCGTGCGTTTTTCGTCAAATGAGAAATTCGGAAAATAAAAAATTCTCTAATTCATTATTTAGATTTTTTTTTAACTTAATTTTGTACTCTTTCAAAGTAATTAAGGTATACAGTCTTTAGTATGTTATAAATTTTGTTATTATAACTAATATATTTGTAATTAAATAAGCTATTTTGAAACCAACAAAAACAAAAGTGTTATAACAATTTATTGTTTTAAAGTTGTATTAAACGATACATGAACAGATATGTATTACTATATTCTATAATACTTTTAGTGTCAATAAAACTAGCAAGCCTACCATGAATTCTTATTGCATTGTTACAATAATGTTACTTTCGAATTCGTCCTAAAAGTAATATTACTTTAATAATGTTTCGATAACAGGTTTTGATGACGTCATTCTAAATCATTCATTCTTTTACTATAGGACACATTATTAACTCGTACTATGAAGTGTGTTTTGACATGGTAATGTAATATTGTTTTTTTGTTATATTTCGGCATTTAAAAAAGCATTCATGCTTTTACGTCACCAAGCAGGAATGAAGCAATATTGTTTTGTAGAGCTCATGGTACGAATCAAATTAATGTTATTTTAATACAGCAATATATTTTTTAAACAATGATAGTTTTTAAGAGTTAAACTATGATAGTTTTAAGGCCTGTCTGCGATGTTAGGTGCTTACAGAAACGAGTTTGTAATAGTCCATGAACGTATATATATCTTGAAGTTGTTGCGGGCGTATTTCCTGATAGCTGCTTAAGAGTTTTTAACTTAAACAATATTATGCATTACATATACATATATAAGTAGCAGGCCTGATTAAGTTTTACAAATTAATATTTGTATGACAAAAAAAAGAGAAATTAAAGATTTTGTTACGGCTTGAATTATTAATGCATATCTAAAAAAGGTCAAACTTGTTTCTTTTTTTAAAAGGAGTTGATGTAAGAGTCGGTTATATTTCAAATTATTCTTCACTACCCTACTTTTGTTCGTTTTTGTTTGTTTTAAAAATAAAATAATAAACGCTTACAGTTTTAGCCTTGTCATACAACAACTAGTTTGTTACCAATCATACTTATAAGGATCTTGTACCTGTAGTACGAGCTTTGACGTTACGAAACGTTGATAGTTTTCGAGAAATCACGAAACGATTATTTGGTTTGTTTGTCAGTAATCCAATCACAAATAAATACTCGTTTCGTGGCTGCTCGAAAACTATTAACGTTTTCTTACTATTTAAACCCATACTCGGTGGGGATATCCTTGTAAAGTTATTATTGTCAATATTGTTACATTCATTGTATAAATGGGTTACTAGGAAGATTAAAAACAAGTTGATAGATTTTTTTTCATATTTAAACTTTCGTGAACCATCACTATTATATTTATATTTAACCGGATGCTTATTCTTCGTGAATACAGTTGGATAAATATAAATATAAGTTGTTAGAGTGTAAAAAATGTGTTAAAACCAAATTTATTACAAAAAAATCTGTTTTTTACTTACATAATTATCTTTACAGATTTTTAGACCGTAAACCGTTTCAAATATAAACATGTAATTGTATGGAATTATAACATAGTTAAATCATAATAAACGTAAACACTTTAACAGCCGTTCAATCGTTTCAGTCCATAAGATCAATACTTAGTCATTATAAGCTTAGTTCGACAAGTTATAGCATCTGTCTCTATGAATATTTACAAACAGATTCACCTGAAGTCCAATGCTTTTAATACATAGTTTAATTTAAAGTTGGAAGTAAAACTACCATTTGGGGACAATTCAAATTAATAAGTAATAATTTTGTTTTCTCTAATATTTATTTTACGAAACACTTTTATAATTAAAATAACTTGCAAATAGAATTTTTATATTAATAATTAATTTGTACAATTTTCCAAAAAAAAAATTGATTCTTAAGCGTTCCTAAACCATTTATTGGATTGTGAATTCTTTTGGGTTTATAAATTAGCCAAATAATTTAGGGTTGTTGGTGAATATATTAATGAATGTATGTACAGGGGCTATTACTTATAAATATAGGTATATTGCAACGTTTACAAAACATATCCCTATTTTGTAAAAGTAGCAATACACACGCTGGGTTATTAAGTACGTAAGATTTGATGGTACGTAATATGAAAATATGAGCTTGGTTACTGATCCGATGAGTTTATCCTATCTCTTTAAAATTATATTAAGCTATTGTCACGATTATAAGCGACTGGTTTTATTATTAATCGTTCTTAATGTCGCTGGACAAGCACAAAAGGTTAATAACGCGAGTGAAAGGCGCAAGGACTCGGTAGAGCGACAGTTATGACAATTATTTTAACCATATATAATAAATAGTGTTGTGTAAATACTAAGACCAGTATTAGTGACTCATAACGTGTTCGGATATTATTATTATTTTTTATCGGATTTTGTTCTTTGTGTGAAACGCTGTAACTGTTTTGATAGCGTCCGATATTTCAACATACACTTATTTTTTGTTAGAATATTTTATGAATTTTATTTCTATCACTGTATTATTATTGTACTTATAATCTATATTAGCAATAACTTTTCAGTATTTTATAAAATGAATTTGATATATTGTTCCTTTGTGTTTTATAAAAAGCTGAAGGTTATTATTAAGTAAGTATACAATAAGTCAGGTATCATGTTCACCCTACATTTATACGGCTTGTGGTCAAGTCAGCAAGGTAGCAGGTCTAGGGTTTTACCAAGGATTTAAAATCCGGTCTTTGAATAAGCTCATTTTTAAAAATATTTTTTTAACAGGCATTATATATATATCTAGTATTGGCTCGTGAATTCATTCATGTGTTAAAAAAAAAAGGTTTGGTATGGAGCAAAAAATTAAATAATAAAATATTTCTAGAAATATTGAGATTATATATTATGGTAACTTGTCTGATACGCAATAATGAGTATTTCTAGTAAGGTAATTCCTCAGAATTATGAAAATCTGTATCCTTCAAAGTATGTTAAGCTCTGTCATGATTTGGTTACAAAAAAAAACACATCAGAGAATTAAAAATATATGAAGAAACTTATAAGATCAATGGTCAAATCTAAAACAACATTGCAAAAAAAATATGTATTACACTTTAACAAAGTTATAATAGGAGTAGTGTATAGAAATGTATTAATCACACATGATATAAAGTTTAATCATATTTGGTCCAGCAATTAATAAATGTAAATACCTATTGTGTTTGTTGATTTAGTTTTGCCTTACGTGACTCAAAATTTCACGGCCGCTCCATTATAATCTATCAAACATTATTCAGCGTCCAAATGAATAATTGTGTCGTGACATTAGCTGAAACCTGAGCTGTGCCTGTTTTGACCTAAATTTATTACATTTCGTCAATAAGACCTAGCATTTATTATTACTAGTGTACAAATCTTTATCTTTTATTATTTTATAAGAATTAAGCATTCATTATAAAATTACAAGGTTTTGATTTGGTCTGACCTTAATCAAGTAGTGATTATAATTAGAAATTTCAATTATCGGTGTGATAACTTCTAACAATTATCTAAGACCTCAGTCAAACAATAAAAGCTTATAAAGCACATGTGCCTACTTTTAACTATTAGCTGATCTAGATCTAGATTCCTAATGGACTGTCACATTTTGACCTTTGATTTAAAGTGGGATAACATACAAACATTCACTTGTCCTTAAGGAAAACGGAACTTTATTAAGTATTATAATAAAAAGGCACAAAACTATAATCACCAATTTACCTTTAAATTGTTTAATTTCTCAAATCAATCATATTTTCTTCAATTATAAATTTTAAAAGATTTGAAATCACAAACCTCATATTTTTTATAGTTAATGTTACTGACAAGAGTAGTTAAATGGAGGCATCTTAATGAAACCATCGCTTTAAAATAAGTCATTTCTGAAACATTAATATAAGTAGTTCCGAGTATTGTTTAAAGTAATCGTAATGCACTTTCATTGTATTAGTTCCTGGCCTTTTAAAATAGAATTATAGATTTCATGGCAGATTAACATAGTGGTAATTGTGCCTTAAGCTACTTAGAAAAGAAACAATATCTTTTCTTATTTTTTTCCTTTATTATGTTATGCTTTATATTATAGACCGTTTACATGCTCAGTTTCATTTATATAATTTAGAAGGTACAAACTAGTTTACTAATTTATAAGATTTTTTTATATATCTTCTACATTCATGTACCCATAATATATTTTGTGAAAGTTTCTTTGTATTTGTTTCAGACGGAAGTGACGTCACGAGTTAGCAGGCGATTTCCAAACTCTAATAGAAACCCTATAAGTGGTAATAAAACAGAAGATGTGGCACCAACGTCAAGAGCACAGATTTCGAGAAGAAGAGAAGAAAATATATTACGTAGTAAGCCAACGGAAAATGTGCTTAGAACAAGAAGCCGCAATAAGCCAACTGAAACAACTTCAAATTTGTCTAATCCATCCGAATTACAAACTGAACGAACTGAGCAATTTGATTCCAAAAAATCAAATAATCGTATACGTAATAGACGGCCTGTCATTGACGAAGCAAATTTTGATACAACTTTAAGTAGAGAAAAAGTAAAGAATAGATCTCGACAAACGAGCAGATATTCCACCCCACAAACAATTCAACCTACGCAGTCTTTAGTACAAACATTATCAATGGCAGAGGTCTCCCCGGCCACAACGCCTATTGAAATAACAAATTATGATGACTCTTTAAAAGTCAAAGAAGGTACAAGTGTTCAGTTTAAAAGAAGAAGTTCAACACTTCGAACAGTTGAAACAACGCCTGCATCAAGGGTTCGTGGTCGTATTAATACACGAACTAATGTTAAGCCTTTGGATTTAGAGGTTTCAGGAACAGCTAATGCATTAATTTCGGCACCTAGAGAGCCAATTACAGTTAGAAATGGTGACATTAGAAACTCTAGAAAATTAAAATATAGGACAAGACAATCAGAAACAGAAACGAATTTAACAGGAGATGGTATTGCATCTAATGAAAGAAACTCTAGTCAGTCTAGAGAAGACGTTTCTAGTCCAACCGTCTTGAAAAAAAAATTGCGGCCGTCAACTGAAAATATTGTTGAGCAATATACACAGAAAAGTACTGCGAGAACTACTAAAGTTATAAAGCGGCCTGTTTCCCGAAGGAACCCAAAAAGTTCCGTTAAAGTGGAAAAACCTAAAGTGTCAGATGAAGTTAGTGAAGATGATAACTATCCAGAAAGTTTTAAAGCGTTTATTCAAGCAAAAAATGCATCGGTGAGTAATGTCATCTGAATCATTGATCTTCGTCAATTAAACAAATATATTATCCGTACTAGATCTAATGTATATCCTGTTCTATTTTTAAATAAAGTATGCATATGTAACAGAATTCCTGTTTGATTCATGTTACTAACATTGCTCCACATACTAACTAGTCTATATCTGCACCAATTATATTCGAGTATACCAAGCAAGTTATTATCCCATACAACATTTAACAGTGGCACAAAACAATTTCAGACACATACCAGCTCTCCATCCAGCGAGAGTTTGTCCGTGAAAGCATCACAAAAAGTATTTCAAACTTTAATAACAACACCTCAGTCTTTTCTAACGACCCCTGATGTAGAAAAGCATACACCGGTAATATAAATTATAAACACTATCCATCATTTCGCTTAAAATGTCACTTTTGAAGTCATTACGCATCATACTGGTCACTAACAACCACAACCATTATTATTGCATCATACTTACAATTTATAATATTATATTATTTAAATGTGATATATACATAATAAAATTTTTAACCTGTTATTAAATAGAATACAACTACGTTTCAGCTCCGCAATAAATTAAATGCAGAAGATGATAAAAATGGTACTCAAAATGATACAGTTGTAATCGTAGGAACAGCGGCAACTGTTTCTGAAGAGCCTAAAGTTAAATCTGCAGAATATCGATTAAGAGGAACATACACACCAAGATTTAAAACTCTTATCTCTTCACCCACTCCCGCAATAGATACGTCGACTTTGAGTTCATCCACGCAAAGGTCCTATAAGTTTAGTAGAAAAGCAAAAGCAGTTACAACTGAGAGACCATTAGGCGAAAATGTACAAAAAACAAAACGTCTTGAGAGTAATTCCTATTACAAAAAACCTGCTATTCGTTCATCATTTTATCCTAAAAGGAACTCTACTAGAAATCTGAATGTAAACTCAGATAATCCCAAAATTACAATAACAGAAAGAAGTAATGGTAAAAGAACATTTAACAATTATAAAGCTCGACAAATATTACCCAGAACTTCATATTACTCAAGATTAACATCAAGCACGGTGAATGTCGTTTCCACGACTGAACTTAGCGCTAAAGATGAAAATGAAGTTTTATTTGCAGATAAAAAAATGGAGAATACTGTCGAAGTACCATTGATTTATACTTCTTTAAAGAATCCATTCAATACTTCAGTCAGCGTAAACTCATTAAATCGCCAAGATAACAGTAATTATTCTCACCAACCATTTTTAATAAAGGTGAATAGCAAAGAATCTTCAGAGAATGGCACTGATAATGAAATAATAAACAAAATTGAAGAAAACGAGAGCGAACAAGTAACAAATACAGTAACTACGACTCAAAAATATCATGCCACATATAAAGATAACAGCAAAGTCCATGATGATGAAAATAAGGAAAAAGATTCCTCAACTTTACAACCACCCATAAGAAACATTCAAACGAGAAAGTTTACTCGCAAACCCACGAAACAAAAAGAAGAATATAGTATAGTAACGCCAAAGTACAGGGATAGAAATTTAAGAAAATATAGTGATACTTTTTCAAAAACGACCGAGGCTTCTTCAAATGGCGTAAGTATTCATCGAGATCTCTTTTATTATTACAACGATCTTATCGTGTATCAATATTTTGTGTAAAAAACGTTTTTCCAGATAATAGCTGAAAGTGATAAACCAAAATCTAAATTTAGCTCTAAATATAGAGCATCATATCTTGATAAACCATTTTACAAACCCACAGTACCAACAATCACATCATCCACTGTAAGTAACACCACATTATAAACGACATTTGACATAAACAATTAACAACTAATGGAACAATCTATAAGCCATTAAATAATTCACTTGAAATAAAACGTAAATTACAAAGCCCCTTTATGAAATTGGATTTTAATTTTTTTATGTACAATCATGACAAATAATTATATCCTTATTTTTATTAAAATTTTCGTGCTCCATTATGACAATTATATATATATATATATATATATATGTACCGAACTGTATTCACTTCAATTATATGAATAGAGCCGGGTCATTATATATATATAATAAACACGGGTTATGTGTTTATAATTAATAATTCAAATTACATTTAAAGAAGTAAAATATAATAATCATATTTTAATACATACCATATTATTCATCGCTTTACATCATTCAATAAAGGTTTTAATTGCTAAAGGCTTGGCTGAAATTCTTCGTGACTGACCATCATTTAACAAAATCAGTTGAAGAGCCAAATTGGTTCGATGAAGAAGATTTATTGAATGTAACAACTCAACCGATGCCAAGACAGAACACTACATCGCCGACATGCTTGCACGAAACATCTTTTCAACCGGTTATTGACATCATTTAGATATCAAATCATTCTTCACAATAGTTTAATTTTCACTGTAATTAGTATATTTAGGTTAAGGTTAAGTTATTGCAGTTTCCTAATGTCGCATTTAAAAATAATTATTCAGTGATACCTACGATTAATCTTAATCTATAATATCTTAACATGGTATCGATTTATTTAAGTTTACTGGAAACTTGTACATACTATTTTCACATACAAAAAAATCCTGTTTACCACCACTTTAACGTACTAATATTGGTTCCATCCATAGTAATTGTACTCATTTTATTATTAAATTATGTTTGTGTCAAAAATTGTTTTACTCTATTTTACGTGGTTTAATAGCTATGGTCACTTTCTTGATATTATCTTTATTTAAGTCCAAAAGTAGTAAAGAGGCTTTGGTCTATGCACCCATTTCTGGAATTTCAGTGGTTCACTCTTTTATTTTCACATTTTTATTATTGTCGCTATATTCCTCTTTATTTATGGGTGAGTGACTTCTTATTTCAGGTAGAGGGAGAAGAAATACAATTAGGGTTAGACTTGAACGCAATTTCTTTCACTAAGACACGAAGTCCATTAACCTCAGCTGACCTCAAAATTTCCGAGAGCCTGGCGAAACCATTACAAATCATGAATGTTGAAGCGTCACATCATTCACCTTCAGTTACAGTATCTATTTTTGATGCTCTAGCTGAAATACTTACATCCACACCCAGACCTCGTATTTCCTCTACAACGGAAGTACAACAAAACCAAAACTTTAATTCAGATGTTAAGCAAACATTTGAGGCCGTGAGTAGCAACATTAATGTAAATAGTGTCAAAGACCTCACTAGTCAAGACACGGTTATATCGAAGGATAATGTAAACACTATTGCTCAATCTGTACAAATCACTGAACAGACTACACCAAATGTGTCTAACCGTAATCCTCTTGGGGAAACTATTACACCATCACTAAATATTGAAGACAGGAAAACCTTTCCTGAGACCACACCTCAAACATTCCTATTTACTACTCCTTTTTCTCCCCCTACTACACCTTTGTCCGCACGAAAACCGTTTGCTATAAAAGTTTTATATGCAGAAACAGAACAACCAAGAGACATAACGACCACAGTATCAACTTTGAACATGGCAATGACTGACAATCCAAAAATGGTACATAATACAATTTCCGATCTTATTTTACCTAATAATAAATTAGTTTCCTCTGAACTAACAAGCATGCTATCAAATAATATAAAAAATATTATACAAAATATGGATGATGGCAGTAAAGATAGATTATCTGTAGAGATGGTAAAATTGTTAAATTCTCTAATTCCAAAATTACAAAAACCAATGACTGCAGAAAATGACGGTGACTCCTTTCCTAATACCACTCCTTATAGTTTAGAGGACATTAAAGACACTGAAAATATTGTTATAGACGGTAGTGAGGTTTTAAGCATAAGTAGTACTAATATTCTTCAAAATGTAGATAAAAATGATAATGGTACTATTGTAAATAGCACATTTGGGAACTTTAATGTAAATAGTCCTTCTTCAATTGAAGAATTTGGTAGCACTGCGTCGACACTTGGAGGTCAAGACACATTATCTAGTAACACACAACCTACTGAGGTAAATACATTATATTTCCAGAACCCTACAACAGAATCTACCACTTTGTTTACTTCAATTTCGGAATCTTTGACTAACCCTCCAAGCGTAGACGTGTTTATAAATAATGATAATAGTTTGAGTTTAAATGGAAATGAATTTACTAACAATAACACAATAGTTCCTTTTCTTACTAATTTTGAATTGAATGACTTTACCTCTATTGCTGATATGTCTGACTCTCATAACAGTCCAGCCCCATTATCAAATGTATCAGAGTTTGCATTGAATACAACTTCTATACCAAATTCATCCTTACAAATTAGAGAACTAGAAGATATTGATAAAATCGAGGATCCCAGTCAATTGTCTCGACTACAGCTTTGGATATTATCCAAAAAGGCAAGGGTCTTAAAAATGATAGAGGATCTAATCCGAAATCATAATGATGAAATTGCAAATGCTCCTTTAGCTGAGTTAATAAGTGATTCAAAAGAAAATAATTTATCTTTTTCTAACCGCTTAAGTGAAATTGTTAATACGATGACTACTACAACTAGCAACTCTGACATTACTACTGAAAATAAATTGACTTCTACAGTTATGAATAATATTCCCGAGACAACCACCCTTACACCGCAAACTCCTTTTCCCACTCAAAGCACTATTAGTTTTATGACAGATGGTAGCTCTGAAAGCATGGCCAATTTTTTAACAACAACAGTAAGGTCATTTGAGGATACCATAACCAGTTTGGACAAAACTGAACAGTCTACTACTGCAGCTTCTGACGTTGATACAACTTTCTTGAGTACCACTTCCGCAACTAATGCGGTTCCAACGACGTTACAAGCACAAGAAACAGATACTACAATCCTAAATATTGTTGATGTTACTACATCAAGTAATCAGGAAGAAACCACTATTGATGTTGACTTGGTAACAGAATCAAGCATAACGACTGCAAAAAATATAGACTCCACAACTTTAGAAGGTACTGAAAATTCTTCGTCCTCTCAAATAAACAATGTAAACAATATAAGCAATGAAATCGTCACTGTTCCTACAGCACCTGTCCCAAAAAAAGATTATGTGATTTTTGGGATACTGCCCAACAATACAGTGGTACGTAAAGATCCTAACGACAATGTATTGGAGTCATTAACAGAAGCAAGTCCATATATCATTTACGGCGTACTACCAAATAACACAATAATACGAAAGTTTCCTAATGGAACTAGAATACCACGAATCATGCCAAAAATTGACATACTACCAATTAGTCCATGGAGTTTAAGAAATCCATATAGCCCCATCCATAACATTCCGGCCATTGTCAGACCACGGTCTAATCCTATCCGAGTTTCCACTAATACTGTGACATCCACAGACACCTCAAATAACGGATCAGAAAACCGATTAACCAACGACACTGTAAATAACCAACAAATTACGGTATTGATTTTATGTTGTTTAGCTTAAAAGCTATGCTTGGGCTTGTTTTTCTTTCCCTATAAATTAGATTGCAATTGGGTAAGGTAATGGAGGGATTTTGGTAACTGCAGCATGCCTTTTGCACCTTAAAAGCTTCCCAATAACATTGTAAGGCTTAACCTTCAATTTCATCATTGCAGATGTCTTCATGGGCACTTAATATAAAAGATAGCAGTTCATTGGGTATAACTACCACAAATATGCCGCCAGCTGATAAAAGCACTGCCTCGCATGTTTTGAGTTTACGCACAACTACAATGTTACCTTCCGTTGATGAGATTTTGCTTAATAGCATTTCTTCGGCAACTAAAGAGGAGATGGTCATATCCTCTATGACAAGTTCTACTAGTGAACCAAGAATATTAACACTGGATATCGATCCGGAGGTATAATCATTACATAATACTGACAATTCATTCTCACTTAATGCTCAAAGCTTAATAAATGTCTATACTAACTTTTGAATATATTTTAATTAAAAGATTTATGTACCAAAAATATACTTTTATTGGAAGGGAGGGAGTTAAATATATTTTATTTATATAGTTCATCAGGTAAGTGGTGAGGGTTTCTAAAGTATAAAATATTAGTATACTTTTTTAATTAGGGAAAATAGAAATAAAAATAACATTATTATTCGTTAATTGCAGACAAAACAAATTCGCACGGAAAAACCTGATGATGCAAATGGAAATGCGATATTTAAGTTTATTCCTATTGATCAAGTCACAGTATCTGAGCAGGAATCCAACGTGCTTAAACTTGGATCAACAAAAATACCTGTAACATTGACTACAGATATACAAACAAGCACAATCCCTACGGTAACTGAATCAAGCACTCAATCACAAGTTCAGAACAGTATGACAAATGAGGATTTGACAATGACAAGTCAGGCAACAACAGAAATGATCTCCGAACCTAACAAACCCGATACCACAGAAGCAGTACCTACAACTCTAGAAAGTATTGTACCGCAATCAACAATGACAACACCAGTTCAAATACAGATAACAACAGAAAAGGTTACAGCAGTTACATCTACATTATTGAATATGGATCCTACTACAATCACTGCGGACACTGTAACGCAATCAAACATTTCTCCAATATCAACTACACAGGCAATTACGACTACACAGGTCTCCACTAACAGCCCCTTCACTGTAACTTCTCCATTAATTAAACATAGTTTAGAAACAGCATCTTCTAATCAAAATGAAGCTGAGCTTCTTCAATCTTTATTACGTGAAATAGGTCGAAGTCCAAAGAATTTAAATGGTTTTGATGTTTCTGACAGACTTACAGACTTATCTTCACAAAATAAAAATGACCAACTGTTGCAATCTGTCCTCGCCGGAGGAGCTCTTAACTCTAAGAATCTAGTGAATAAAGTACAAACGACAACCTCACGATCCATTGAAGATGAAATTCGCCAGTTTGAAGAAGACACAAAATTACTAAAAGCTCTTTTACAAGCTACCGGACGTAATCCAGCTGAACTAAATTTACCTAGTCTAGATGACATAAAAAAAGTTACAGGCATCGGTACTGCAACAATTCCATCAACTACAAGCAGAATAACTACAACTATGACACCAACAACTACTATTAGAACAACAACAACTACAAGGCCAACAACTACAAGGCCAACAACTACAAGACCAACAACTACAAGACCAACAACTACTATTCAGCCTACAACAATATCTATTAATGAAGACATAAGAAAACTACAAGAAGACACAAAACTATTACAAGCCTTATTAAAAGCGACTAGAAATAAAAATACTGTAAATTTACCTGTTATATCCGGAATTACGTCAAATGTAAGAATTGCTTCGAATCCGTCTACAACTTCATTAGAATCAAATCCTACAACTTCTGTTAATATGCGTCCAATTTACACAACCAGGCCATTGCCAGTAATAACAACACTTATGCCCGGCACAGTCACTGCTTCTACATTACAGCCTCAACAGCAGAGTGGAGATGAATTTGGAATATCAACAACATTCCGGCCCTTCAGCGAACGATCAACAACCACACGCAGCTCAAGAGAGAGATCTACCACATCACGAAGTGCTAAGTCTGTACAATTTACTATTACTACTGAGATGCCTAGTACATCAACTTTCTCAGACGAAGAAGATTTAGTCTTCTTGCAAAATCTGGTAACTATTTTTTATATTATATAAAATAATTCAGTTTAATAACAGTATTCATTTGACATATTTTTTCAAGTGTCATATTTAGCCGCTTATTATAAATACTTTTTTCAGAAATCTGTACTTAGTACAAAAACTGGAGATGGAGATCCAGAAACTGCGTTAGCTAATCGCGTCATAGCTCTAGCAGTAGAAAAAAGTTTGAATGAAATACAAACAGGGAAAGTGACAACAACAAATAGACCGACAACAACGACTAGAACTACGACAACACGTAGAATCACAACTACAACAGAACCAAATACGCCGTCTATAGAAGACGATATTAAACAGTTCGAACAAGATACTAAACTTCTGCAAGCTTTGTTGAAGGCAACTGGACAAGATCCATCTAAATTAAATATTCCTACGCTACCACCTACTAACGTAAGTCCTTGTAAGGTTTTCAATGAAGCTTATATTTTTTTGATCCTGACTCCATCTATATTTTAAACAATTTGTTTATGTAGAGACCGGTGGCTGGCACTACTGGTAACCCTACAACGGCACAACCTTACGGAGTAAAAATTGCAGTAAAAGATGAACTGAAAAATGAACAAGATGATGCCCAGTTGTTACAAACCTTAATAAAATTACAAGGTGCACAAGAAACAACTACACAACGGAGTAAAATAGCTTTAACGGGTAATTTATTCTCCTGTCTAAACTGTCTAAACAATCTTATGGAGTGATAATTTATATTAAGATACTTCTTAATTTAAAAACAATATACAATTTGTTTTTAATTATATTTTTAAGGACAATCAAGTGATGAGGCACTAAAAAAGTTATTACAACAAGCTCAACCTACGGGTATGCTGTCTGAAGCTACTAAATCATCCGTTTCGTTAAGCACCGAATATGGAAACAGCAACGACGCATTGCTGGCTGCACTTCTGAAGGAGCAAGGATTTGGGCCAACAACGGCAAGTTCTTTGGATGAACAACTACGACTTGCTGTTAGTTCTAACATTCTTCTTTTTTAACCTAAATGCACTGAATCTTTTTTTGATCTAAAAATGGTATCCATTTCATTAATAATGGCGTAACAATTGTTGTCTTCACTAATGCTATCAAATATAAGGCTAAACCTATCAGGATGCAAAGCACTAATTATGATAAAGATCGTTTTTGCTTTTATTTCGTTATAACTTTACTCTTTTTAACATTTATTTAACTCATTAATTTTTTATCTTATAATCATTTATTTTCCCGTAAAATATGGGGGAAATTCTAGTTAACCTATAACCTCGTAGGCTTTACTCAACCAAGTGGTAGTGACGCCCAAGGCGAGACGAACAACTACACGGCCTCCACCACCACCACCACCGCCAAGAAGGCCGGTACTTGACGGCCTTGCGTGGTTGTGGCAACAATGGAGGGAAACAGGGCCGGGACCAGGAGGCGCTAGACCCAATAGGAAACCAGCTCCTTCGGAGAGGCCGGTGTCCTCATCCGCGGAAACAAGTTCTAGAGTCAATTGGTTTGGCTCCGGTCCGTTTGTAGGAAATGCTGATGATAAGCCGTCTTCCAACAGAGTGGGTTTTGCATCATTATTACTTAAGTTATGTGATTGGGGATGAGGTGGTGGATCCTAGCCTTTGATTAGACTATAAATAGAACGACTATTTATAATTTAATCTCGGGCATTTATATTTAATTCTGTACAGACTCTAGTATTAATAATTATGGTTAATTAATTATTTGTAAATATGTATAATATCGTGCAAAGTCAACATCCGGCACACACCTCGACCAAAATTTAACTTGTTTAGTTTAATACACCAATTGCAAACTGAAGTCGGGGTGCATTGAACATTTTGTTAATATCGAAACATTTATAGGTATAAGGTTTATTTATTTAAAATTTGCTTCGCTGGCTACTTAGTATTATTCACGCCGCAATGCGCTTTTACTGAATAGTTTTAATTGAATCATTAGTAAAAAAGAAAAAAGAATATTAGGAATATTGCTCTAGTATTGAAATATATTGGTTATGAATAAAATTTGAAAATTATTTCTGTGTTTCTCATTGTGGCTAACTCACGAATATTCCACTCATTAATATGATAAGATGCACTGTTTTGTATACAATATTACAGTACACTACACAGGACACTACAGTACACACAGTACACTTGTCAATAATCGAAAAACACGTTGTTAATCTAACAAAAAGCACAAATTAAAAGAAACAGTAGTTTAAACAACTTAAATGGATCATCAAAAAGAAATTAAAGTTTTATAATACTACATACAAATTAACAAACAATATAAATATGACGATGTAAATATCTGTACAAAAATAAACTAGAACTAACATAATTAATAACTCGTTGTAGATAATCGTAGAAATAAATATTTAACATACTTTTGTGTTAATGTAAGTAGTGTGTGTAGATAATGTGTGTGTTTATGTTGATAGAAGGCTCGGTGAGTAACTGTCAAGTTTTTGTGAAAATTGGCTCTAACTTAAAATAACTTTGGGATGTGATCTTTTCTAAATTATAACAAGCTTGCCTTTGACTTATTGTAATCTTACATTATCATTTCTTCTATTTTGTATATAAATTAACAAAAATAATTTTTAATCCTTAATATGAAATCAATTTTAACCCTTATTGGGAAATAAATCATCAAACCTGGTTTAGTTCAAACATTGAGATTTAAATCTAACTCAAATACTAAAACAGCGTGTATAAATAATGTATATATTTAAACTAATTAAAAAGAAAAAGAAAAAATTATGTGACTCAAAGTGACGGACATATATATTTCTGTTTTTCTAATATTTCTATGTATAAACTATACTCAAATATCACTTTTATTTTAGATGCATATTTTTAACAATTCTTTACAGCTTTAAACTTATTGCTGTTTAATACTTTCATCGTTGCCATAATTTACTCACTACTTTTAATGGTCTTCGAATCTCAGTTCTATCACAGCTCATGTGGCTTGTATTTGATTTCGTGTATTGTATATAATCTGATGACAGATACCGCTGGAACCTCCGAGTGCTGTGACTGAGCAAGGCCCGGGCCGAGGTCAGCTCGTGTCTGCTGCTATTAATGTTACCAGAGCTTTCTCGCAATTTTTGGGAGCAGCGATACAGGTATTATTGGAATTGGAGCTAGATTTAAGATTCATATTATATTTTTGCGGTTACGAACTTTTTTTTTAGACTTAAACTAAGTTGACGCTTGACTACATTCCACCTGATAGGAAATGGAAATGTAGTCGTAGGTAGTAAAGCGTATCAACTTAGTAAAAGCCTTGCCTTGCCTTGATTCACTTTTTTGTGAATAGGCTCTTTTGACGATTTTATTGATGATTGCAGGACTAAATTGTGTGTGCTAATATTTTTCAGTCATATGTTTTGTAAATTGGCTTTATTTTCAAAAATTATTTCAGGACTGAGGATGATTTTGATTTGATTTTTGTGAGTGTACGCTTTTAAAATGATCACCGGAAGTATATAATAAAACTAATTTTATAACAATAATATCAGTAACAATATTTTAACCAAATTTTTATGTTCTTAAAAGTGTTCAAAACTTATTTGCAGTAGAGAATTGGCTTTGATCATTCATTGTTAAACCGTTCTGTCATTGAAAAATGGTTTTTAAAGTAATCTGGTGAAAGTTGATTTTACTCGTAATCTTATATATATTTTAAAGTTTTTCTTCTATTTTCCAGGGTGCAGCGCAGACAGTGCAAAGTGTTTTCAAATACGGACAGCGCGCCGCCACAGACACCTACACCAACGGCTCTGGTTAGGACTGTCATGGACCTCAAACTTTTCCGAAAGTGTCATTGTACTCACTATGTGTTGAAAGCTCGTGTAAATAGTCTAAGAGCCCACGTCATTTTGTAGATATTATAATTAGTTGATATATAATGTTGGGTAAGAATTCAGTCAGAGATATGGACTTGTAATGTGATTATGAATTCACTCCTGAGCATATTATATACTTAGGAAATAAGGTAAATGGGAACCAAATTCGTCAAATCACTTGTTAAGTTTTATTACCAACAAGTTATATAAGACTTTATTTAACACCGTACTTGTACTTCGTCAACAATTACGAATATTTTCAAAATTTAAACAAAGCTATACAACTGACTATTGAGAAACCTCAATACTTCACTATATTTGACTTTATTTACTTCAGTACACTGTTCTAGTGCACGTAGATTAGGAATTTCTATCTGAAAATCAAATAAGCGTGTGACAAATTTAAAAATTCTTTGCGGCTTTTTATAAAAAAAAAAAACTGAAATTAGAATAAAACGAACGAAATATATTTCTATCAGTAACTCTTATAACATTTCTTATTCTAAAATATGCTTATAAACGAGATACTACTTTTGGCTATGAAGCCTTATAATTACTATTAATAAGTTTTATGTTATAATAATGTACAGATAACTTTAGTTTTTAATTAATTTTAACTCTATTACATGTGCCATTTTCGCACGTGCTTGGTATTGCCTCCATTTCCTGAAATTATTTATTTAGTTAAGTCTTTATTTAAACTAGTATTCGTCCGGCGAAACTAGATCAATTAATTATTGAATATTTGAGGGTAATATAATATACGACTTTGCATGTTCTAAGAATGTTTTACACCTCTACACTTTCATTGTATTTCTGAGACTACACACTTTTCTATACATTTACAATACAAATCAGTTTATTACCATTAGAATTAAATTATTTAATTTAAAATAAATAAACTTTGACAATTTCTACGTTACTATTCATAACTCTAAGTACTTATTTGAAGCAATCATTAATAGCGATATGTTTTTTTTTTTGTATAAATAAATCTAAATTCAGAAAAGCTACAAGACAAAAATGAAATGTAGATAGAAACATATAGATATAAAAATTAAGATACTAAACTGTTTTGTATTTGAATATTTATATTTAGATATAAACTTTGTCAACGGTTTGTTTTAGTATGTAACGCATAGACTGTGAATAACTTAGTAAAGAAATACCTATTTTGTTTTATATTCTTAAAAATTGTAGTCGAAACCTTTTTCTTTGACTCTCCTATCTTTTCATTTTTCTTCTTTCTTTATCTCATCTTTATTTTTTTTTAATATTTTTTCTTTTATTCCTATGACATTCATGATATAATATACATTTATATAATAATTACATGCAATAATTAAAGATCAATATAATATTACAGCTACTTACTGCCTGTGTATATTTTTAAGTTAATTTGGATTGGGTCAAGTAATTTTAGTTAATTTAATAAAAAACTGCCGCTTGTCGATAATTGTAATATTACTGAAACTCAAACGAATAATGTATATAAAGCGTGTAATGTCCAAAATAAAAATAAATAACTTATGAAATATCAAATTTGTTTTCTTCAGTGTTTGTCTGTTCCTCTATTACTCTGTACAAGTTACAACCATTAGAAAATGTAAAATGAATAAAATTTGTCTATGATACAAACTCAAAATGAATGTAAGGTAAGACTCAAACAAATCTCTTAATAAAATGGTTTTTCTTTACCATTTTTTTATATTCCACTCTCGTATATATTGCGTGTCGGTAAATGGTCATCTCATTTACTCATAACAATTGTTAAAGTATCGTCCAGACTGTTTATATTGTTAAAAACTAAACTCATGTTTTAAATATGTTAATACTTCCTATAATTATTTACAGTTCTACAATTTTCACTATAAATATTATGAGTTTGTCCTTTTCCTCGCTTCTACATTGTTTCTCGAAAGTTGAAAAAAATATCCCATATATTAAATGTATCTAAAGTTTTTGGGTGTAATTACAACTGATTATTTCATTAGATAACAGCTGAGAGCCTAGACAAATGGCGTCAAAGCTTGTCGAATAGAATGATAAATGTATGGGTTTGACATTAGATAACGCTACACTATCGCCCATGTTCATACATTTCAATATCATAAACAATGAACGCTAGCCATTTGTCTAGACCATCTCTACAGTGTACTAATAGGGACAGCTGTAAAATTAATTACATCATCATTAGAGTTCATTCTTTTACGGTTCAAGCAGTGGGGTTCTAGAGCACAATACCATACACCGTACGAAAATCTAAACCCGTATCAATGTTTAAAACACTAGTAATAGAATCATATTATCCATATAGAATCATATATATATATATTTTTTTAGGTTATTTTATATTTGCACATACACCGCCACTCATTTTTCTCCTCTCACAGTAAGAGAGTTGATTTTAAAATTGTCTTCGTACGGATCTATGTTAAATTATATTTTTTCTTTACTTATGTGTTTTCTGTATGTACATAAATGTTAAATAAATAAATAAATAGTTGCTTGTGATATTGAGATACGTTTTTTTGGTGTTAAGTCTAAATAACATTACAATAATATACTTAATACATTTAAATAATGTTGATTAAAACTTCACAAGTTGAATAAATTACCAATTAAAATATATTAATTTAATAATTAGAGAATGAAGAATATTTTTATTTCATTAATTCGTTGCCTATTTGCAACCACTTCAAATTCTATATGACGGTTAAATTGCTAATATATTTTCTGAAGGCGTATCGAATTACAATAAGTAAATTAATTAAAAAGGTAAAAAAAAAATACAAGAACAGTAGTTCAATAACATTTGCTGTCGTGTAGTTATGTTCCAGAAAAAAAATAGGTTTTTATAGTTTCCGGGAAACTGAAAATCGATTTAATTGATTTGACGGTGTAATGCGTCTATGAAATTGAACCAAAATTATAGTTTAGTTATAAAAACTTTTTAGAATAATTGTATTGCTAATACGAGAAAAAAATATAAACACTATGAATTTGATTAATTCTATTACCTTTTTATTCCAATGACCTTCAATGGACTACTTTGCTAGCGCGGCACAAACAATTTGTTTTGGTTCAACTACATTTTTTTTGCTTACATTACTATATCTGGACTAAATATATTTTTTGTATAACCTTGGCATCAGAAAAGTGTTATTTTTATTTCATATAGGTATGAACTGGATTTATGAGATGTCAGACTTAAATTTCCCGTGTCCATAGGGTAGACCCATGAAAAAAAACTGTACCTGTGACGCTGTAACAGCCAATATGGGTAACAGCTGAGACATGACAAAATAAAAATATTTTAACTTTTTTACATATATTTATTTTTAAGCATAGACCATTTTAGCGGCCTTGATAGTTATTTAAATGACCAATATGACTTGAACTTGCTTAATTACACAAGTCTAGGGCACAATAGGTCAGCGTAAAAGTCACCTTGTAGAGTGCGATTGAAGATAAAACATTCATTGTTTTTATACTCTGACTCGAAAAAATACAGACGAGTGTATATCTCTTTTAATTTGTCTCTAATTATATGTATCTCATTTTGCCTCTACGTAGGTAGAGCTTATTCTGTATCTATATTTTTCGTATCTGTATCTATATTTTTCATATCTTTATATATATTTTTTGTATGAAAGCTTTTATTTTGCTAATAATAATAATTATTAGTATACTTGTAAATTATCAAAAATTACAAATCTTAGTTTTCGGAAGATTAATTTGGATTTTTTGATGAAAAAAATTGCCTCCAACAATGACTTAGATGGTTAATAAAATGTAATATGCAAAATTTGTACATTAAATATTTCTCAGACGAGAATAAGATTATGTACCTAGTTACTGTGTCTGTTTGTTTGTTCACGCATCCCCAAAACTACTGTCAGGGTTATATGAAAAAATGGGTCTGGAAATAATTAATTATCATCACACCAAGTTTCATCTTTCACGGATAATGGGTTTTTTTTTGCAGAGTTAAATATGTGTTCATTGTCATAGAAAGACACAAAATGGGCTATGAATATTATTAGAATAAAGCTAGAAATATAAAGATATATATAAAAAAATGTGATGATAGATGATTTACGAAAAAGTTTATGTGGTGATAGATGGTTTACGAAAAAGCAGTTAAATAATATAATGTAAATTCAAAATAATTTTCACATAATATTCAGATATTTGCTTGATCCGATCTATACATATAATATGTATATGTAGTGTATATATAATATATATAATATGTAGTGTATGGTAATGAAGCGAAATGCGTTTATTATTATAATTTTTTTAATTGCTACTTGATCAGTGCTTGACACAGATCTCAAAAAAATATGTTCAAGGAAATTTGGCCGTTAACTTATGTTTGTACGCGAATAATATAAAACCAACTTAACAAATTTTGATGAATTTTAGTGTGGTTATTAGTTATCGCAATAGTCAAAATATAGTAAACTCTTCATCAGCATTATCCATATCAGCCACTACTTCGTCCTTCGACCTTCACTGCGATCCGTCTGAAGCGGCCTGCCTCCATGCTCCAGATCATATGTCCATCTTGATGGCGGTCTTCATCTACTTCTTTTGCTAATACGTGGCATTCATTCAAGGACTCTTCTACCCATTCAGCCATCACGTTAAAATTAGGAAAACTCTCTTATTTTTACGGCAAAAGATTATTTTTTTTGCGATTTAATTACAATACATCTAAACAACCGTCTGGATTTGAAATTTAGTTCGATGTTTGTTTATTATCGGAGTCGATATGTAGGACACATTTTATTTGGGAAAATTCACTCACTTTCACTGTAAAAAATGAAAAGACTAATTCCTACATACACCCGGATAAGCATGTAATATAATATTTGTGATCAATCACGATATTTAAAATACAAAATTTCATGTTCGGTAGTTTATTATTTTTTATCAGACGGAGTCGCTGGCAACAGCTAGTATTTAAAAAAGCCTTCAAGCTACATTTTGTTGAAATGTCACTTCCAGAAATACACACAGGTACACGTAAAAGTTGTCGGGCATGTTATAAACTCGCAAATTATAATATTTTTAAATGTCCAAGTATAATTAAAGTCACAGTATAATAACATGTATCCAAGTTAAATAAAAAATTAATTCACATTACTTAAGTATACTTATTTTGTTATTTGATAAACATATAATTTTCGTGGATGCCATATTTGAATAAATATAATCTGCCAATGTTATATATTATTAAAATTATAGAGAGCTTGGATGATTGATTTAATATATATATTTCTGTTATTTCGTAAATATAGGGAATATTAACGAGAATTAAATTCATTCTCGTGATATTACTACTACAGATACAATAATTCCTACTCTTATGCAAAATGTATAAAAGACAGTAAAAATAAAAAAAAATGAAAAAAAAAAAACTCGAACAAACAATAAAGCTTCGGATAGCTTGCATTAATATAAAACAAAACACCCTTTTTCTTCTTCTTTTGGCGACAACGCCACGAGATGGCGCTGCGTTATATATTTGTATACCGTTGAACTAATGCTATACACAATTTTATTAAAAGTAATCCAGCTTGTGAAATATTCACTCTATCCACTTTTTGTCTCTTGCTAACGGGTGGTACTCAAACATTTCATCTTATATATCATTCAAACTATCGCCTTGAAAATTAGTATGTAAATATATTCAAACTCCGAGAATAAATTCAAGAGTGCATTTTTTGTGGCCGTACAATGTATGCCGGGTTCTGTTAGATCCATCCATCCACAAATAAACACCAGAGACAAAAGTAAACTTAAAATCATATATCCACCACTAGAGTCCATAAAAAAACTTATTTCTTCAGTGTTTATTGTGATTTAATAATTTAATAAAATATTTAGTGGGCACTAAAAAAATATATAGTGGGCACATTACATTTACAACGGTATGGCCTGAGAATGAAATAAATTATATTTTAGTTATAAATTAATTAATTAGTAACCTGAGCAATTTTTTTGACGATGCTAGTTAGTTAGTTAGTTGTTTGATCAATTGGCTTGCTCCCCTTCTCTCAAATATGGTGAAGGGGGTGATAAGTGACCCTTGCGTTATGTTCGTGATTGGTCGTCTTGCCACATTTTTCTTGCAATTTTAATATAATTAAAAAATGAGGCCTTCAATTGAATTGATTGCGATGCTTGAGTTGTTCGTAAATACCTCACTATAAATTGACTTTGTTAAACAGTGATCACAATACAGAAATTTCCGTCTGTGTTAGTTGTGTGCTTTTTTCAGATGAGGCAACCCTCGTAGCTTTCATTTTAAGTTGAATACTAAAAATAAGAACGTATGCCGCTTTAAGTAAGCACTATAAAAAAATGTTTTTTTTATATCTGTTTGAGATTTAAAAAGCTTAATTTTATTGGCTGAACATGTTTATAGATTATTTGAAACAGTCTCTATTAAGATTTCTCAAAATATAAAATCAAGAAATATCAAAAGTAACTCTCTTAGTAATTGAATTATATCAACCCATACGAGTTACGACCACAGAAGCAGGACGTAGGAAAATCCAAATCCTGTGACATTACAAAACATTTATGCAAGTTTTACGATATTATTGAATATTATATTATATTCCACTCGGACTTGTCATAATTATTATAATAAATTACAATAATTATAAAATATTAATTGTCCGTAGGTTGTGATCTAGATGCGGAGTTTACTCGACCCACTTTGAAGACCATTTAAATAGTTAATTCAATTTAAATGTCAGTTAAATGGTTAACAGCGTGTTAACATATTTAACATATTGTGTAAATAAAATAACATAAAATTGATAATTGTTAATTCATCGACATATAATCGCTATTTTATTGTCATATTACATTTTTTCCGTTATAAATAAAAATAAAATAGACAGACTTAGACGCCTTAGATGATTAAGGTTCTAAAAAGTCTTTATTGTGACTTAAAGAATATTGCCAGGAAAAAACTAAGATAAGTCATATGTTTGAAAATGCTCAAATTTTTTTTACACTGTTGTTGACAATGTAAGAATTAATATTCCAATAATAATCTTTATATTGAAGATATTATAACATATATTAATTAATTATACATGCTTTGTTATCGTGTAACCGGTTCAATATTTCGATATAAAACATGATTTACTGCTTCACTAGTACTTTAATAGTTCTTTAAGAACTGGCTTTTCCCTACACCAGTGCGCTAACAAGGATTAAGAGACGGAACCATTTTGTTTCTTTTTGTTTGGTACAATCTAATGTTATTTTTATGAGCACGTTCTTGAATAACCCAGTGACACTCTTAACAGGAATGGTATTTTTTTTAAGAAACGTAATATATTTATTACATAGAATTATGGTATCGTGACTTCTGATCGTATTCAACCTTTTTTCGAAGATATATTTTGTTAGAAGTCCGATAAACGTTTGGCAGTTTACCAAAAAAATAAAAAAAAACTAGATTTCTATCGCAATTGTTATTTAAATACAAATAGAAGACTCCATACGTTTATGCTTTTAAATTCAAGTAAGACATCAGTTTATACAATAAAAAATGAAATATAATAACACTTACAGACGAACTTTAATATTTTATATTTACATAATATTAAGTTGCGTAGAACCATTCACTTAGACATTATTCAATATTATCACACGTCTCAATCGATTGATCGCTTAACAAATACAACATTTCTTAGAATATATTAGGTATGTATATATACGCAGCTACTGACCACTGACGTTTTCGTTGGAAATCTTAGTACCTTCCAATAGGATGATTATAAACTGAATAATAAAAATATATTGTTATATAAAATTACGTATTTGATATATTTAGTTCATTTATTCTTAATTTATTTGAATAAATCACTCACAAAAGCACAATATTAGATACAACCTTGTGATATAAAAATTATATAAAACTTTTTCGAAATTTTTATTAAAATATTCTTGAAATTTATTTGCTTTATGGTCAATTTTTTTGTCATAAATGAATTTTAATATTAATCTTACGAATTAGGAAATCTATCGAAGCAGATAGTTTTATATCTTATTTTTATGGTAGATTTTTGCTCTTCATGCAACTGCAGATCATAATGGTTGGCTCGCTCGTGGTTGTGCAACCCTTCATCAGGAACTTGGAGTAAAGCTATAACTCTTCGTACTGAGAGAACTCAGGTTTTATTTTTTATCTCCCCGTCCCTTAAGGATGAAAATATTAAGATTTTAATTGTATATAAGCAACCGCTTGGCAATTGCTACCATTTTTTAAAAAAGAATTGCATTAATGTCGAAAAAATACAAAAATAACAAAGTAATTTAAATATAAATTAGTATATTATATGATATAGAATCCATTAATATACAATTAAATTTATATAGATGTAAATATTCCGCTCTAACACAGGTGTTGTGTAGTTGCCCTTTAAAATTCAAATTAGTTCTATTCTCAGCATAATATCAAGGCAATATATCTGCGTCCATTTTTTTAGCTGAGAATAAATCATATTTCTTTAAACATTTGTTTTTGTTTTCTAAATATTGTAGTTCTTGCTTTATTTCTTTTATTTATTTTCTTTCTCTAAAATGTTTAGATTTTATTATGTTTAAAAGTTGTGATTATTGGGGGGTGTGACCTTGACACTTATCTTTTTTATAGTATATTGTACTTATCTTTTTTATATTATATTGTAAAGTTTGTCTGTTTGTCCGATGATTTAATTCTTGACCATTTGTTGTTTGTTTTTATCAACATTACCGTTCTAATATTCCATGAACTACTACTTATTTTTGAATGGATGGAATATAATAAATACTTGATAATATATTAAAAAAATATATAAAGATAGCTTATCAATTCGTGGTAACATTTTATATACATTTTGTTTCAGTTTATCGTAGAATGGTAATGTTTTGTTTTAAATAATCACAAAATAAACAATATAATTAATATACCTTTGATAATATTTACAAGATTACTATTTATTTCGTATATACTATTAAGGAAAATATTCGTAAGTATTCTAAGCAATAACAACTTTTGATAAATCTGAAATTGTCTGTGGTCTTGTTGTAAACAATTTTTCCTTATGTATATGTTGAAGGTCATTTTTTTAACAAACATAAATTTCAATAGCAAATTTTAAGGTACTTAGAAAGGTGACTCGGAGGTTTGGAAGCAACTTTGGCCAAAAAAAATCATTATTTCCAAGTACCATTTCTGACAAGGGACTTTACTGTTTTAGACTACACGGATATTTTTACAAATAGATTATTAATAAAAGTGATTTTGTAAAAGATGTATCCATTACCTTTACGTTTAGAAACTCTTACGAAGCCTTTAGTATCCTGATCGTATCAGAATGGGATTTGACTTTTACGTACATAAATGATTTTGGAATACGTACGTTATATTTGAAGCTATTCCAAAAGTATGTATTCCTTAAGCGTCGCTAGGAAGGTTTTTTACTTTAATAAATTTAATACACATCTTTTAAACTCTGAAGAGCTCTAAAATAAAGTATACTTTTAACACCCGATGTTGCATTTTTTTCATTTTATCATTAAGCACTAGGCTTCGTTTCAAGCTGTAGATTTTGTTACCTTAAAAATATTAGCTTAGAAAATGTGACAATGTGTCGTTTATCCATTAGTATATATAAAAGAGATTAATACGAACCAAATATGTAAGGAAAATAAAATAAATGTTGAGTCAATGCTTATTAAAATTGTTACATATTTATACAATATGAGTAAGTCAGTGTTGCAACTGTTGCAGCCTTTACTCAAGGCTGTCGCAAGCTATTGCAAGCTTTCATATTCAAAGCGCTAATTGTGTGATGCAGGGTTTTGCCCAGAACAACTGCTTGCTTAACTGCATTAATAACTATCTATAACACTATACCACTGGTACGAGTTTTTGCGTTATGAAACGTTGATAGTTTTCGTGCAGTCACGAAACGAGTTCTTGGTTGTGTTTGGTTCTAGTTCTTGGTCTTCTTCTGCTCGAAAACTATCAACGTTTCACAACGTTAAATCTCCTGCTAGGGGTACGGGCTATAATGCTTTTGAAACGAGGTGATCACGTCATCCATAAATCGTTTTGTTAATTTGATTAAAAATTTCAATTATTATAAAATTTCTGCTGTTGACAGAATCAGTATAAAATCTTCAAAGCTTCTTCGTCAATAATTGTCTATTATTTCATGTTAAGGATATATATTATATTAGGATATATATATATTATTTATTAAGTTTATAACACTTGAGTTTTAAGCCTAGTTCTAGGAAGGATAAATAAAGTAAAATTATTTGACAGAAATGTCAAGAATTGTATTGGCTGTATAACATAAACCAATCAGAAAAGTAAAGATGGGGCTAGAAAGAAAATTTATTATTTTTTATTAATACCTTAAGAAAATCGGATGTAAAGGGGTAATTAATACTAGTTTTAGGAGTCTTAAATTGTGTAAGATGTCTATTTATTATTATTTTTTTATTTTTAAGGTAAAAATTCGGGTACTTTTTCGTCATCAAAAAACCCACCACCAGATACTTCATGATTAAGAGATATCTTTTAAGTTTCTTGAAATTCCAAATGAAAAACTTTTTATACTTATTGCATTTATAATTATAATTGAAGTGTTAAAATTTTGCTGTATTTCCGAAGCTCTAATCTTTATCCAGTATTTAGATTAAACAGAAAATAAGGCTCTACATTTCCATCTATTAGCTGGATGTAAAGTTTTGTTCACATATAATTTGTGAGAAAAGCGATATAATTCATCGATATCATTCAATTTGCATCGATAATGAAACATCACTATGACACTTTTATCATCTACACTAAATTAAAGATTCTATATTTTGAAGCATGAAGTTACAAATTTATATTTTATAAAAATTTATACTCAAAATATTTTGTGTCATTTTTTTAAAGGCTTCGTTATCCATGAAAAACCGATGATACTGAATTTTAAAAAAGTGAAAATTATATCAAGGCTGAGCGAAATGGAATATAGGAAAACGAGTTGGTTTTTATATCGCCTAGTTACTGAGACAGCATTTCATCGGAAAATCGAGAAAAAATCCACGCTCGACCACTTGGAGCGTTACAAAGTAGAATAAAGTAGGTCGGTTCGGTCGGGTAGGCTCGGGTGTAGTCGGGTTGCTTCGTAAGAGCTCGGAGACCGGCGCCCGCGCATATTACGCCGATACCGCCACGGCAGCAGTCGCGTACAGGGAATTTTCCCATTGAATAAATATATAGGTGTACATTTTTACGTAAACAGAGCGCGAAATGGACTGATTGTTTACACAGATTAATCTGAAGTTTGTTTATTGAATATTTATTTTGAAAGTGAGAGAACTGTTCAATTTTAAAATGTTGTGGGAAAATAATCTCAACGAAGAGCTGGAAACGGTGAGTTTGAATTATGAAAACTTTAACAAATTTTCTTTTAAATATATTAATTTATAATTACTTATTTATTTATTCTTAAGAGAATTACGTATGTGTGAGTTGACGCGCTTGTGTGAGTGAACTTTCTAGTTTTCGCTCGCTCATTGGTATTAGCATAAAACGTGAACGGTTTTTCATAATACAACCACATGGCTGCTTAAAGAGCTTTTGATTTGTAAATATTCATTGTGCATCTCCGCCGCTGTGACATTGTTAGTAATCGCTACATTAGATGCAAATAAATGTGTATTTTGACACAGGCGTGCCAACAGTCACGAGCTCAGACACATCAAATACTCCATCTTTACTTATTCTAAGCATACATTTAAGCTTCTGTTAATATATTAATTGAATAAACAGTTTTTCGTTTGAACTTGGGATCTGTTTAATATAGTTTCTATATAAATGGCGGTGATGCAATATTATCTATAAAACCAATTTGTTGAAACAAACAGAACGATAAGTTATCGAAGAAAATAGTTTATAAAAGAGATAGTATGTTTGATATTTACTGGGACTGAAAGAGATAGCATGTGTTTCATATCACAATTATATTTTTTTGTAAATTATGTGGTTTAAAAAGGAGAGCTGTATAAAGTGTAAAGGCAAAACTAATAGAGCGTATATTATTCAAGTATTAATTATTTTTGTTCTAATTATTAGTCTAATTAATTAATTTGTTTATGTTTATTTGATTATTATAAGGTAAACGTTCGTTAAGGATAAATAGTATTGAAAATATTATACAAGCTTGATATACAAAAGCTTCATTCATTTGAAGTCATTTGTAGCAAAGAAATGTAGAACGTAGCTCCTGTGTAGCGCTCTATATTAAAAAAATATTTCCTTACAATTCATACAAACATATATTGATAATAATATAAATTTAAATCAAATACAACGCTGGATAACTAAGAAACAAATTCTCTAATTATCTAATAATCGATAATTCCCTTCTTTCAAGGTGACTCTACATAGCATAGAATTTATTTCCGTCATTGTCTTTATAACAAACACCTTCAAACCAATTATGTATCACAGTTCAAGATATCAAACTATTGCTTTGTCCTCGCTTTGTTTATCTGTTTAGTGTTATCCAATGTTTATATATTTTTTTATAAAATAACTTAGCTTGTTAAGTATTGAATTTTATTTAAAATTATTTTAATTAAAGAGAATGTCATTTTGCACTTTTTTTAAAGTCATTAATAAGATTTTACATGTGTAAAATGACAGCAGATAAACTTTGTTTTTTTTTACTTATACTGTGTATAAATTACACAGTATAAGTAAAAAAATATATACAGTAAAAAAGATAATTCACTCTAAGAATATTTGAAGGCCTTCTTTTAGCTAGAACAATTAACGCCTATTAAAAATAATATGATAATATGTACCATTAATAATGGATTTATTTGATAACAGAGTAAATAAAGATAATCAGTTGAAACATTCATTAAGTCAATAAAGATAATTGTAATTAATTATTTTAATCGGCCATATCATCCTAAAGATTTTTCAAAACTTGTTTGTCAACCCTTTATCTGTAATTCATTACTTCATCACACTTTAACATCTAAAAGAACCAAAAAGTAAATGGGAGCTCAGTATATGTCTCGCCACATTAGACAAATATAATATACCTGAAGGTCACAAGTTAGGCAAAAAAAATAATTTGTGCAAGAAATAAATATCAATCTTAAATCAAAGGCTTAAGGTTACATTTCCTTCTTAAGAAAAATATGTTATTTTTTTTCAATCAAATACATATAAGAGTTCATTTACATGTTTACACACACTTATATATGTATAACTGTGTGTATATCCACTCAGGTAATGATAATATTTTTAAAAAGGGTAATATCTTCCCTCTATTAAAATTGAGTTAGCCAAGTTCTAGTTCAAATGTTTCTCATGGATTCCTCTAACAGTTATGTAGGCAGCCACTTAATGTAATATAGCCATATAATTACTGACTTTCTTTCACTAAAATAGGGCTAAGAAATATCTTGCATTTATAACAAATTGAAATCAAAATTATTTTTGGTTTGGAAATGTTCTATTTAATATATTTTTTACATCTATTTGAAGAAGTCAAACTAAAAATATGAAGTAACTCCATTTTCTAAGTATTAGCACGAATTTGACAATAGTAAGAGACAAAAGGCGCATTTCTTTGAGTGTCGTAACGCGTCTTTGAGTGAGTGGTCAGAGAGAATGGAGCGATTGTTTGCGTACGATTTTCACTTGACTTTATTCGGGTCGAGGACGCAAGCTTCTGTTTTTAAGTTACGTGATCTGACGCAGTGATGCATTGTGACTCACTTCAAATTTGAAAACATATTTGCAGTCTCCATATCTTTACTTATCTTTTTGACAATAATTAGATTTTGGACAATATTTAGATTTAAAATATTTTGTATAAATTAGATTTCTATTTATTTTACAATTTGTCCTAAATATTCAGTTGTATCACAAATTATCTTGGTCATTTGGTAACGGTTTATTGCCATGTCCATTTTTGTTCGGCTTTCGCATTGATTCATGTTTGCGAAAGTCTTAGCCCTAACAGGAAAATTGTATTTCTTTTGGCTAGTCTCATTGATGACTCAGTCAAATATCTTGAGCAAAGGTCACATCATTGAAAATTCCTCTCAATGGTTTCTTGGAAATTTTGTTGCTAATATTGAAGATCATTATTTAGTTATTTTAAAGATTACTAACTTTACGATATGTTGCAATGATATCAGAAAGAAATTAACTAATTCTGATTCTTTAACCAAACTCAGTACGGTGACTCATGCGCCACCTATTGTAAAAAGGTACAATATATTTTTTTTTTTATGAAAGAAGGTTTAGATTTTAGGGTCATTAAAAAGAAGTAAACAAATATTCTTTTTTATTTAATTTTATAAATAACAGAAAAAATAATTTAGATAAATTACTTGTTTATTTTCACTTACTTATAGAAATTAAGTTTGCGATGACAAATAATGTTATTACCAGGATTTTCTGTTCACTCAAATACAAACAGACAAATAAGAAATTCGTTAATAGACCAATGCAATTTTCTAAATATATATATATATATATATATATATATATATATATATATATTTAGAAAATTGCATATATATATATATATATATATATACATTTTAATTAATTTCTAAAGGTTTTTATGTATTAGTTTATAACACGATTAAGGTGAATAATAAGATTTTTTTTTCTTAAAATACATTAGAAACAATTCGAAAGATGAAAACACTCAAATGACACGGCTATGCTAAGTAGTCGCAAAATGGCGGAATTTTACCAGCTCGTGCTATGATTTATTAAAAAAAAACTGTTTTTGCATATGTCATAAATTAAAATCAAATAAACATTTCATTGATCTTAACAACTGTTAATTACCCACATAATAATCTTAATAAAGTATCTAGTAAACATTTCAAAACACAAAATCAATTTGTTCGCTACCACATACATACACAGAAAATTTACCAATAGTCTTGAAACTTGAAATATAAGAGTTTTATAGGCTCAAAATGTTCTTTACAAAAAGTTCACTATATCACAAGATAAATAAAATTGTATTTACATCCACTTCATTCCTTTTATATCAAGATATTAACTTTTAATTATATTTTGTTACCGATTATAGCTCGGTGAAAGGGAAACTTGCGTCACAGGTTGGTAATTTGCTATAGTTAACACGACCTTGTTTTACTGATCTCGCTGCTCTGTGGTTTGTTGTTGTCGAACCTTCCTTGTTAAATAATTATGATTTGATTATGTATTATTGATACCAAGTTCCTCAATTATAAAATTATTAGTAGTTGTCGCATTTTTTATACAATTATATTATACATTAATCGAACTAATAATTAAAAATGTTTGCTTTTTTTAATGTAATATAATTTATTTTGGGACATCGACATAATATTTTATTTAGAAAATAGTATTTTCAATCAGACACCCACAATCATAAAACCATCAAATGCAAAAAAAAATGGCGCCATACATCCAATAAAATTTAATCTGTGCATTTTAAAATTCTTAATCAAGTCTGTTGCTACGTCCAACATATTTTAATAACATACGAAATCAACCTTTACATAACAAGAAATAATGTCGACAATAAAATTTACATAAAAAATATTAATTTTAAAACTTATGTGGATTGCTCTGCATGCGAATATATTCTTAATATAATGATCTATTGTGGTTATATTTGGCTGTTCGGTACAGGCTCTAGCGGTCGGCCATTTTGTTTGCTTCAGTGCGGGAAAACCAGAGGCCTTGAAGACCGGTTCTTGAGAACAGAGCTTTGGTATATACAGCGAATAAGCTATATAATGTAATTATTGCTTTATTTATAAATACAGATACTATTTAGCGGTTTACTTGTTCTTGAAATTGTTTAATTTTTATTGTACTAAATAATAATTCATCTTCATCTTCATCTTCATCTTCATCATCGTCATCATCATTGTTTTCTGTATGTTTATTTATTAAAAAGTATTTGTTTCGTCTATTTAGAAACAGAAAAAAATTAAATGTTACCGTTAATAACGGATTAATATGTATTTTGAAGAGTTATAAGACAAATTTGAAGCTTTTAAATGTATATTTAAGTTGGCATATTTCCAACTTGTAGGTAGGAAATTCTAACTCAAATCGAAATTATTATATCGCTAAGCTTTTACTACTAAATGTAAAGTTTTATATATATTTGTAATATTTAATAGCTGATGACCGCATTTTCCCACTTTTCTATACATCTATCTGACGTATAAGATACGTTATCAACAAACTCTGCACTTTGTCCCCAGATAACTTTCCGATAAACTTTGTTAAATAAATTGTTGTATTTTAAAAAAATAAAGATACATTGACAATTGCAGTTTTATATAATGTATCGTTTCATGAATTATTAATAACGAAATCAATGTGTTATATCATATAAAGTTCTGTGTTCAACAAGATGGTGTCATAGCTTAACACTCGGATATTTTATTCAGGTAAAAAATCTTAATATAAAATTCGCTGAATATCGTAAAGTTGACTTTGACGTCTGCAATTGTGATATAATATTCTGATGGTGGAGAGGCATCTATATCACAATAAATGTCGAAAGACAATTAATATATTCAAATTCAATGTGTCCTTTCATAATTAACAGGCGTTACTATACATCACATAGTATTAAAAAACCCTTTGGAACTGGTATTTTTTTTAAACAAATTCCTCTGTCAAAACAACCTCCACATAAGTTGATTGCTTCAAAGACAGGCGTATTATTGATGGTGACAAGTTACTCACTCACTCGGCAATTCCGATTACATAATGAATGCTTATAGATTTAAGATTCAGTCAGCGTTCAGACGGACCGGGCTGTAATTTCTAGTCCCTTCTACGAAGGTTCATTGAAATACAAGTCCATAAATACTGTAATAGTGGACGTGCGTGCGTTCTGTTCTTAATATTTAATAAATATTACCATGTAATACAGATTTTAAAAGCATTTATTGATTTTTAATTTATTCATACCACGCATAAACCATAAAGCGAAGCCCTTAGCAACTTACTGGACATTAAACATAGAGATAATATTTTTCAAACACGTGTATTTATTAAACTTGTGAAAAACCATAACTTAAAAAAAAAACAAAATGTTTCTTTTCCGATGACAGATAACGTGATGTTAACATTTACGTACATATAGAATTCTTAGAACATATATAAAGATGCGCAAATGTCTACTCTTAGGTTAAATATAAAGGTATTCAAATAGCATTCTTATTACACTCTAATAGAGTGTATTTTTACGATTTTCTTTAAACGATGTACATTTGATATATAGTTGTGGGTGTACGTAAACAATTATATCACGATCTAAAGTTTTTCCCACGTGCTTAACGTCACCAATACAAATTATCTGTGTGTGTGTGTCTGTAATAGTGTGTGTAATAATTATTGAACTATGAATGAAGTGGTGATATGACGTCATAGTTTTTTAATCTATAATGAAACGTCAAGGATAATTGGTTTTTGTGATTATATTTAGAGAATGTGTCAGTTTTATATGACATTGACAGGAATGACTATACACAGACAATCTAATTTTAGTATTATTTTATTTGGCACTTTTTATTTATAAGAACTTACAATACCAAAAAAATATATTACAATAAAAAAGATACATAATTATTGATAATCTACCTTATTAAAATCGTATTCATGACTCTAGCCTCATAAGTATCTTAATTGTTAATTATTTCTTTATGTGCCAAATATTAAAATTGTTCTTTATTGATATAATAAATAAAATGCATTTTCTATAATCGTAGAGACTTTAAAAAAATATTATTTTAAGTACAACAAGACATTATGGAATTTCGTAGTATTTGTAAAAAAAAAAACCATAAAACTCTACATTATTATAACAAGAGATCAAAATTTTCCTATATAGGCTGTTCTAATATTACTTAGTAATAGTATAAAAATAGTAATTATTAATAACTCTTACTTATTCTACTCAGTATTGTGTTACTCATTTAACACCTAATGGGATATTTTTAATTGACATTTAGGATAATCCAGTGCGTTAATTGTTACCTATGAAATAATTGTCATTAGAATTCATTTAATATATAATTACACATTAATCATTCAAGTATTTTATGTTTCAAATCAACATATATGTTCTTAAGAATTAACATTGGAACAAAAATATGTTTTTTAATTTGAAATACATTTTTATTAATTAAAAATGTATATATGGGTAATTAGTTATAGATAACTTAACATCTTTGATTCATTTCAATAATATGAGATTGTATTATACTTGTTACAGTCTTGTGACTCTATTTCAACTCTTGTCTCATGTGTAAAAATATTCTTGTTACACTCTTGTTAGACTAGTGATGCTAATTTAACTCTTGTCTCTTGTAAAAAGGACCTCACCGAAACTTTTAACGGAAGTACTTTTTAACTAATACTTTTATAAACGTCATCGATAAACAATCAAACTCGTACTGACGTATTCAGTGCGGCATTGTTATATGCAGACTCTATTAAGTTGAATATAAGTATAGTAGCGTATTTTCCGGCGTGACGCAGGCCTCATTGAATCAAAGGCAGCGTGCGCGTGCGCAGAGCTCAGTGGCTGTGTGATCTACTCGCTGTACACACGCGGTCATGGGCCAAAAAACTATCTAACCTAAGTATAAGGTGCCGGTACAACATAACCTCTTAAATAAGATGGCCGTAACGTCAAAGGTGCAACAACCCTGTTTCAGCTGACATTTCGAGTGAGTGCGGATTTTTTAATTATTGCAGTGATAGCAAACTATGCATATTTGAATTTTGGAAGTGAGTTACTTTTTCTTATTTTTTAAGATGACCCTCCGATAAGCTGGTTCTCGTTCAACTTTGATGTCGGTAATTTATTGTAACAAAACTATTTGATATTTAATTGTTAAAATAATAATTAATAATGTTTTAGTATTTATTTTATTATATTTAAAAGTTATTTTAAGATGTGAGAAAAGTTCTGAAGTAGTGTTAAGGTAATATTATTAAATGTACAATAATATCTAAATCTAAGAATGTATGTGGGTTAGAAGAAAACCCACAAATTTATTTTATTAGTTTTATTTGTGCTTTAAGATGCCTGTAAAACCTGGTTGAAGTGCTATAAAAGGAGTAGACAGAAGTTCACAGTAACCAAAATTGTTTGAATATAAACTAATATAGACTTAACTCTCATCGAGATAGAGCTTAAATTCGCCCAAATACTTGTGATATATGGCTGGTGTATTGTGCCAAAACTAATGGGCAACTTAAGTTTATCTTTAAGACATCTTGAGACCTGTTTTATTGTTGTTTTATGCATAGCATGTATTTAGTACTAAGCACACGTTCTCTACAAGCTTTATATGTATCATACTTAAGGATGGCAAGATAAAAATAACTTTTTAACAGTTAAAACCATTAAAATTAAATATATATTTTTGGCCATATAAAAATAAAAATGTTTTATAACAATTTAATAGTAGTTTTGATGTGAAGTTGTCATTAGTATGGATATTTATTTTCAAATTTGTTTCGCAATTGATCCAAGCAATGTCTAAATACAGATCATTCGTGAAAACCCCAAGGTCTTGTCGAAATCGTAACAGAAGGCTGTATTCGTCTGGTCACGCGCTACTATGCTCTACAATAACTTGTATAATAGAAATGACGTCACGTTATAGCCCTAACTTCCGTTACAAAAAAGTTACATTCAAATCTGTCGCCAAAAGTTAATGCATTGGTAAGAGTTAGATAAAAGAGTCATTATTTTATAGTATTAATAAATAGGTACCTAGGAGTTCTATATTCACCGAGTCTGGTAGCTCGGTACGGTAGCTCAAAAAATAGAGCGACGGAACGGTTTTCTAGAGGTCAGCGGTTCGAATCCGTAGGGGTTCAGTTCATTCGGCCCGTATCGGTTTATAAATATTTTCAAATATAGGTACATATTATTAGTTAAATATTGTTATGAAGTAATTTAATAGATGTGACATAATCAAAAACGACAAAATGTGTATGACGTCAATCATTATATAAATATAAGTAAATGTTTAGTATTCTCTATGTTTACTTATTTTGTTTATAGAATAAAATATTGTCAGGGGAACTTGGACCTGAGACCTCTGGGATACGAGATCTGTCATATCGGTATACCTGTGGTCCCAGGATCGAGTCCTGTCTGTGTTGTTGAATTTTTCATTCTAAAAAAAAAATATATCCCCAAAATATTTATGAACAGTTAGTTATCTCCAAACTGAATCGGCATTTTTTTCGACTGTTATAATAAAAATATTCAAACTCTACAAATTGTAAATAAGACTTCCGCATGCCTGGTGTTGCTATACAAGTTCATAAAAAAATAAGTTATTCAAATATAGTAACCAAAATAAATATAAATACAGTAAATTATTTCAGTATTTATTATGGAATCATTTAAAATACTCGTAGTTTATTAAAACTAGATTTAGGTTAATTTATGGTAAACTATAAAAATAAAAATATTTATGTATTAAATTTACTCAAAAAACTTGTCTCTACTGCTCTAAATACCGACATTGAAACTCATACGACCTTAACATTATGAACTATAAATCAATATCATATCATATCATATCATATCATTTTATGAAATAAGCACGAGCAGGATCTGAACCTGCGACTTTTAGCGTTTTGTTAGAGGCCGTGCTCTGACGTTGATATAGCATTATATATTTAGTTGTTAAAATTGTATTCGTTTTGTCATAATTTGGCTTGCATGTTGATTGATATATATATAAATAAATATGTTAGGTAACTTTTTTTATTTGACCATACGTTACATTTATTTAGTTAAAATATATATTTTTTATATTAAACATTACATTATATATATATATTATACATTTTAGTTAATGATTGTAGACTTACATTTTTATGAATAGCTCTACCTTTTGAACACAATTATTGAAAGGTTTTCAAAACGTCCAGTTAAAATTTAAATTTATCAGAGTAAATCTATCAAAAGAATTTCATCTACAACAAAAATAATAATCCAATACATTTGAGTGAATCTAAGGCAATCTAAATAAAGCACGTGCGTTCTTACGAATGTTCCCACAGACACTCAAATAATAATGCAATTACCAAGATCTTACGTGGGAAGTACGACACATTGTTCTGATATAAGAAATTATATGTAAATAAAACTTGTTCACTGATTACCTGAACCAACCGGTTGGATCAGACAGATTTTAATGATAACACACTCTCAGTAGGATTTAGAAGTTGACTGAGATGGGTCTCTCTCTGATGCGAGTGAGTATCTTTGTTGATAATAAAATATAAAAATTCATAGGAAATTCAAACAATATTGAAGCTATTTTTATAATTAAATTAGATGATATTTATAAGTCAAAAATATTTTGTATTTGTAGAGCTCCAAATAACATCAGAAAGTCGCCAAATTAAAAAAGCATATAAGATAAATAAATAAGGCATAAACGGGAAAAATGTTGTGTTTAGGACATCTGGTATCGCATCAGACAGCTTACTTTGACGTAGATGAGCTATACATAGATTTGATTACATTAAAATTCTAAAAAAACCTTTCAAGCCATTTACATGACATCATTATCATCATTGCTTAGTATTGTAATTACATATCCCACATAACACTAATGGGACAGCAGCAAGTCGATAGTTATCAAATATTTGAACTTTTAAAATTAATGGGTATAAATTAAATAAATACTAGGTGCTTCAATCACTACCAATTACACTCATAACCGGTTTGAAATAATAAATATAAAACAAGACAATAGACTGATTAAATAATCTAAGTCAAGTCAGATTATAAATCATTTGTCATTATAAAAGGTGGGATGATAATTTTTTAAATTTATCTACAGATGCCACAGACGGTGCCCCGGTCTGGGTGCAGCCCCCCATCGGCGTCCCAGGGAGAGAGGGCAGTGCCGACATCCCCCGCCGACATTCATCACCTCCTGCGCCTCCTCGGCGCTGAATCACCACCAGAACCGATGTTGCACTCCTCTCCTACACATAACAAACCACCACCACCGTATCCAGAGGATAACAACTACCTTGAACGTATATACGATTTTGAAGGATTCCCCACTCCATCTCCGTCATCGGACGACGGGTCAATTCCGACAGTGGCTCTCCAACCTTCTTCTCCATATAACTCCTTCCAATATTCTCCAGTTTTTATAAAAGAAGAACCTAACCGACTAACAGTGCCTGGGTTTGCTTCTCCATACCCACTATCGCCTTCAGGCTCCTGCGTCTCATACGGCAGCTACACACAATATTCTTCACCAGCACCACAACAAGAGGAGTATATAGATATCGAAGAACTCCTTAAAGAAAATCAAATATTACAAGACAGCGTGCAACACTGTTATTTAACACCTAAAATTGAAGTGGATGAACCGAGAGATCACATTTTGTTAAGATCGGCGCTGGAGGATACGTCATTTCAAAAAAGGCTAAACTTAAGGCCTATCCCAATTGAATTAGGAAGTGTCAAAATGGAAGAAAGTAGCGGTGGTCCTGGAGAAGAAGCCTTGGTTGCTCCTGACATCGATCGTGTGCTTTCAATGGCTATTGAACAGTCCAAACGAGATGTCGACAGCACTTGTACCGTACTTGGTATATCACCAGGTGAGTCACCCATGATTAATTGAGTGTTAACAATTAAAATGCATTTATATACATTTTTGAAGTATCTCGCAATAGAATTCTTCCACGATGTCTAACATATAAGTGGTGCATCACTAGTACTTGTAATCCACAACCTTTGACATATCAATTATGTATAGGTGACGTCAGTGTTATCAAGATTGAGTAAAAAAATAATATTTCCACGTATAGAAGATGCTGCTACTTGAGCAAAGAACGATTACTATAAATAGCTTCCGAGTAGTTTATTAAAATAGATTACGCAATCAGTGAAACATCTGCTGATACCACAATTGACGAGCCCGCTAATATCACCTAGTCATGACGTTAAACATATTTTTTTAAAGTATACCTATAACATTTGTATTTTTCGCAAAATGTTTTAATATTATTAAATCATTACTAAACTAAAATTCTTCTGTCCGTAGTATCCTAATTTTCACTTCTATTTAAATAAAAAGTATCAAAGAATGTTTTGTTTGTAGATCCATTGCAATGGAGCACTAGTGATGTGGAAGCCTGGGTGATGTTTACATTAAGACACTTCAACCTGCCAATGGTACCAGCTGAGTACTTCGCCATGGACGGTGCTTCACTAGTCGCGCTCACCGAAGATGAATTCAACCAAAGGGCACCCTTTGTAAGTCCCTTTATCCTCTTTGAAATAATGGAATTTTAGAATATTGAATCATGCAGTAATAAGTTTGTGGTTTTAATTTTATATTGACATATCTTATTTCTTATATATTTGTCATATCTTTAATTGTTGACGATATATTTGTATTAACTGCTAGTTTGTCTGAAAATCCATTATAAATGATTTCTTTTACTACATTACGTTTGATGTGAAAGATAATAACATTATACTAATGACTTTATAACCTTGGTATTATGTAATCATGTTCAAAACAGAGCTAACAAATGCAATATCGATGTGTTATTAGTCAAAGGTTATTATATAATTTCAATACTGTTCAATGGTACGATGATAATTGATTGCTTTAAATTGTAATAATATAGTCAAGTGACCCTGGTCGATTAAGGGCACCGATAAGGGACCATCGTCCGCAGCTCGGTACTTGATAGTGCTGTTTATAACAAATACTTTAAATAAATACGAAATATTCCACGTTTTAAGGACGACGAATATTCCAGAATCCGTCTTTTACTAAAATAAATACAGCGCTAGTGACGTTTTAGGTCCAAATTTGGGTTAATTGAAGATTATGATTTTAATTCATAAAAGTTTATATAAATAAAAGTTTGCTGTATATTGTAAAAGTTTATATAAATAAAAGTTTGCTGTATATTGTTTTTTCACGAGAAACTAATAAATTGTTTTATTAAAATTTTACGCATTAATGCTGGTGAAGATGTCATAGAACTTCTAATAACAAATTAGAACTATTTTTAGTCGTAGGGCATTGTATCTTGTCACGGCCCGAGCACAGTAGGAAATCCGTTAAGAGGTTACTCACGCCTGTGCAACTTTTATGCAATGTCTACGCAACTACGAAATCTGGTTTCATTCATAGGAAACACCGTGTTTTACTTTTACTTGGAGTTCTAGTTTGTTATTATGTAAACATTATATTTAATGAAGAGTTTTCCTTAATAATTAATTGTGATTGGATTCAGGCATTACCATACCATAGAACTGTATAGTGCAGTTGTAGTACAATGTTGTAATTAAAATAGAAAATGGAATTCAGAGTTTAACGATGATTAAGTAAGAAATGTCGGGTCAGAACACAATTATCTTTATCTATAATAATTCTTACATGAAACATGTAGAGTAGAAAATAACAAAATAAAACATTATTATATTTATTAATTGTATTAAATGATATCATCTCGTACTTTTCTTTCTATAATTAATCTCGATAATAAAAATATAACCTCGTGTCGATTGTCTGTACCACGTATTCTCGATGCAATCGTTCGAGTTAAAATGATTGCCGTCGTACGCGCCGATGCCTCGACTTTCTCCAAGGCCGATGGAAAGTCACCGGCAAGACTTGGATATTGATGTTTGCATACAAATAGTAAAATCTGCTCTGTTTCCTAACACTAACTGGAGATAAATTTATTGATCGTAATGCAGTAAAAGAATGTGAATGGATAAAGATTATTTTATTTAAAAACAACATATTATATATATATTTGAAAGTAACAACATATTAAAATGCATTTTAAATGCATATATCACAACATTTTACTTTATCACTGTATCCAAATACTTTTCTCTTTAGATCTCTGAGGTTTTAACCGTTCGATTAAATCATGAGGTTATTGACCCTGGCGGTTTTTCTCGCTGCAATAATTGAAAACCGTGCCTTACAAAAGTATTTATTCTAGGCGGGTAGCACACTGTACGCACAGCTTGAGATCTGGAAAGCCGCCCGTCATGAGGGCTGGAGGAACCAGTGGACAGATCAGGAACCCTCACCGAAGCCAGCCCCTCCTGCGACAACTACTGAAGAAATGAGTGATGGTAAGTGAAAATTTACAAGTATTTTTTGACACGAAAGATATATTTTTTACGTAATGAATAGATTTCTTGTTATTAACCGTCCATAAATAAAATAATGATGATATTAAAATATCAATACATTATCAATTAATACAAATTACTAGAAACTTTATCTGTTTAAGATTTTCAATTAATAAACTCAATTGAAATATTTAAGTTTTAAATAAACATAGAATGCAAAATAAACCAATACGGGTAGGGAATAGAACCCGCGACCTCTGGAAGACCTCCTTCCCGATAAAGAAGAATTTAAAAAAATATAATAATAATAACAATACAGCCGGGTAAATATATATATTTTATTCATAGTTAACGAAAATTAAGTATAAAAATGGCTATACATGTTTATAGATGTTTTGAAACATGAAATAAGTTGTTTGCAGTCTATTAGCACAGTAAAATACTATATTTATTTCAACTAACGAAACAGTAGAAACTCCAGTCTTAGCGATGTGGCACAACCATGCAGCAGCTTGTATTGTGATCAACCGTTAGCCGATACGAGGTCCCACATACAGACAAACGAGTCTATGATATATGGGCTAGTGTTTGCTTTACGATTGAGCTGAGGATGGACAGAAATGGGACGCATTGAATGGGAAGATTTTATCTTTAACACGTCCCCTTGTTAGAATATTTATCACTGTTGAATGTCATTACCGCTGTCGAATCTGCCGTTACAAACGTCTATAGTATTTAATATCGATCACTGAATCAAATGTCGGGAAAGTAAATTGATGTATAACACCTCCTTTAAAAAATATAGCGTGTTATGATACAAGAATCACAGCCGTATCTCTACTTTACTTAAGTCTATAAAAAAGTGTTGATGTAGCACAGGAAACGGCTAAGAGCAATCATCAATACCAAGTATACTGCATTCCAATCATTGAACACATTGAGATATGTACCACTAGAGCCACAGGATGTTTTATTTAATTCAATTTATCTGGTAATAGTTTGGCGAAAGTTTATTTCTTTTAATAAAGATTTATTAGAGCAAGAATAAGACGTGTACCTCTTGCTTGTGTGCATTTATTTTTCTGACGATTTTTATTGAATAAAGTTTATAAATAAAATAATTCGTATTTATATCTAGAAGAATTGTTTGAATTGATCAAATAGATTTATTCCCTATAAACGTTTATCCATACGATTGATTCCATGTTCAGGGACAGTTAGACTAGCAATCTAGTCGTCAATGAGTTTTATTCCTTTCTGACTTCTATCCGTATACGTCAAGTCAACTTTTTGTAACATTTTCCGACGACCCAGATCTTGAACTGGACCCGCAAGGTCAAACAAATTTATATAAAACCCATAGATCTATGTATGAACTAGAATGCTACAGGAAGGCAATTATATTATAGCTTTTTTCTGAAAATAATTAAATAGAAAAAATATTGCTTTTATTAAAGTATGCTGTTAAATAATTTTGTTTCTAAATGTTCATTTCCAAAACAGTAATAGATCAAACGTTTCACGGCTCACAAATTCTCTAACAATCGTTAGACACTAAAATTCTAAGAGAGTTGTTACATTCTTAGCACTTGCCATCTTAAAATAGTATCGTATCCATTAAACGAAGAGCCGTGTTTACTTTACCGTTTTACTATCAGTTTGTTTACATGACCCAAAACGAAGGTCGTGCCTTATGTTTCTCAAATTTGAAAACTACGTTTCTTGAGATATTGATATTACTGGAATATCTATTTAAAACAAATTTAAATATTAAAAATAAAAAATTCACACTAAAATAAGAAATAGAGACGTTTGGAATTGTTTCGTATTTTTATCGATAATATTTTTTCAAAAGAAATTATTCAACCCAAAACTAAGGTCGTGACATATGTTTATAAAATTTGAAATCTGAAGATTGGAATTGCTTGAAATCTGTTTAACACAACTTTAAATTGGTGTAATCAAATTTTATACAGCTAAAGTTATTTTTTTGCAAATTGTTTATCGAGAGATTTTTAATAAAACAAATTAGTCATGCTATATTTATATGTTTTAAGAGGCATTGATCCAAAGAAGTGGAAATTTTTTTACATTATTTTTTCGTACATTATATATATATATATCTATAAGCATGTATAGTAAAACAGTTATGGTACGGTAGCTCAATTAGTAGAGTGAGAGGATGGTTCTCTAGAGGACGCAGATTCGAATCTCCGCCCGTATCGGTTTATAAATATAAAAATAAACCGATTATTCTATATTTATTTAATGAATGATTTAACTTTACTATCAAAATGCAAATTACATCTGTCTTTCATTACAATAGTTGGATTATTCATTATAACGTATTTTAGAATTTTTTTTATTTCATATACTTAAATTTATCGTTATTTTTATTTTATGTAGAGTCCATTTTGTAATATAATCAAACATTTGTGGCACTTCTTGTGCCACTAACACGAAACCAGGAAAAAAAAATCTTGTCATAATTAATGTGCTTCTGATAAACTAAACGGTTATATAATTTTATGCAATCTTTGACGCACTAAGAGTTATGAAATTTGTTAAACGGATTTGGTTGAATAACTAACTCTATATGAATACATCGTGTATGGCTCTATATATCGCTAAACATCATAAATATTTGTCTATATTAAATTAATAAAACATATATAAATAATATACTTTTGTCAACAGAAGAAACTGAGTCGATCGCAGCAAGCGTCAGCCAGGGTGGCGGTAAAGTGAAGACCGGGAGTACGCACATTCATCTTTGGCAATTCCTCAAAGAGCTTCTCGCATCTCCTCACGTTCACGGATCAGCCATACGGTGGTTAGATCGAAGTAAGTCATTATTATAATAATTGAATTTGTAATAAATAACTAAACCACAAATAACGGAACTAGAATAAAATATATACATTTAGATAGTTTAGATATTCTGGGACAAGTTATTGACAATTATTTTTAGTTTATTATTGTTATTTTAAGGATCAGTTATTACAGATATAATATAGGATTCTTCATTATTCAAATTAGAAACGAGACTTTAAAAAAAAACGGGTGGAAGGAAATGATCCTCCTTCATTCAATCCTCATCCCTTTTTCATATGAATAAGTAAATTGCTTGCAATGCTTTATAATTTATTTATTTTATATTTTATGCCAAAACCCCTCTATTAATAATATATCTAACTTTTCTATTGTATTTAATTAGGCAACAATATAAATATGTATTTTTGGTACATCATCCACGTTTTCTTCTCGTGGGTGTCTCAGGTGCACTAAATGCCTAAACCCCCATTATGGGATAGAGTGAGCCTATTACCATGTCAGGAGCAGAAGATCTGGAAGAGTCATATTCGAAATTTAATGTTCATAGAAAGATATGGTTTTACTTAGAATTCGAACCCAGTACCTGATGATTAAAATTGACATTTTTATTGTCAGAGTGATAAAATGATACATTAAATCACTAGATTCACGCCCTATTAACGTAATCCTATAAATATTTATAAAAAAATGTAACTGTATCCTTTATAGTAAAAGTTTTCCAACATAGAAAGTATTTTTCCAACCTATATCCTTGTTTGACCAGTAACAATAATTGTATGCAAAATATGGACATGTAATGGTAAAACCAGATTTCTTCTAGTTTTCATGTACCAAGACTTGTTTTCTGGACATGTATTTAAACAATGAGCTGAATGTCCGTAATGAAATCAACTATAACAAAGCCAAGAATAAAATACTATATGCAATAGCTGCAAGCAAAACTATTCCATATGAAGACTGAATAAGCACACAATTGCACCATCAACGTTTAACATAAATTGCTATGTATCACGTTTTTTCCTTTGTTTTGTCTCGCTTCCAATTTGAATGAAAAACTTAGCTTTATTAATCCGCAGCGGCACGGAAACGAGTTGTAATAATAATTGTATTTTATTGAGATGAGATGACTTTATGTAGAGTCAAATTAGTTTGAAGGTCTTATAGACGAACAACCTTTACGCTGAACATACTTTGCATCAAATCACCCAAACTTCCTGAATAGCTAGAACGGCATATTTGATCTTTCTATTAATAGAAACATCTAGGATGTAGATATAATTTGATTCCCTGAATTTAGAATCTTTATGTCCTATGTATAACCCAGTTCGTGCGAAATCATTTATACTGTCTTGGTGTTCTCCGTTTATATCTCCATCATCCATAGCGACATTCTCAATCCAAGGTGAACCAGCCATTTACTTGCCATCTGTTAGGAACTTTATAAAATACTCTAAAGGTTACTTTTCTGCTTCGTGACTGGATCTGTATACTATTAATAAAACTATGTCTGGTTTAAGACTATTGTTGACACGTCTATTTCGGTATTAAATGCACAATTATGGTAATTCCAGATATATTGGTTTTACGGAATTCAATGACAATGGTCACGATAATAGGATTTTCATTAGGCCTTAGGATTCTAGGTCACTTAATTATCTAGGTGTTTAGTTATTTATTGCTTTGTATTTACGATAAACAATAATAATCATTTTGTTTTACCACAACCAGCATACGTAAGTCCAAACAATAGCCTTTTTACAATCTATCGATGGTTAATTCATATTGTGTTCCTCAGGTAACGGTGTATTCAAAATTGAAGATTCAGTCCGTGTCGCAAGACTGTGGGGCAAAAGAAAAAACCGACCCGCCATGAACTACGACAAACTGTCGAGGAGCATTCGTCAATACTACAAGAAAGGCATCATGAAGAAGACCGAGAGGAGTCAGAGGCTGGTGTATCAGTTCTGCCATCCGTACTGTTTATAAGCTCTTGCAATGACTTAGTATAAGTATATTGTAAATATTTATTGTAAATAAGGGCGTGTGTGAGCCGCGGTAATGCGGACATCTTGGTGACTGGTTGAGTTTTGTCAGCAAAGCTTGACGCAGTTTTGGAGTTTGTCGATGTTTTGATTCTCAAAGGCGAGTGAATGTCCGGAGATATTAAAAACATCGATTAACGCTCCTCCATACAATTCGAGAAAGGTAATTTTCTCTGGAATTCTATTGGACGGAGAATATGGTTGAGATAGTTTAAGTTTTTTTTACCGGCGACTAGACGGCGTTTATTGATGTATCATTCAGATTATTTGTTTGATCGTTTGTCGAAAGCTGGTAATGTTTATCCCATATATCTATGATATATTTCTAGTACGTTCTATGAACTTTTAGTTTAGTCTATGTAAATAACATATTGTAGAGCATATGTTTGCTCTTATTCTCGTTATAGATTATGAAGAGGTAATTCTCATATGATAAAAATGTATTTATAATAAGTTAGATGTTATCGAGATGATGTTTTATTTCTTTTTTTTATTTGATATATTTTTTATGTTATTTTTTTAAGATATGTAACCGTCGTTACTGATTTTGTTTTCATGTGTGTGCGTTACACATATGTGGGACACTTGCAATGTAGGTGTAATTATTTGTAAGTCACGAATTTGCAGCTGATTTTGTTGATATAAACGTGAAATTTTAAATTTTGTGCCAAATAGACGTTTAGCCTTTCGAATTTATTCGGGACAAAATATTTTATCGGTAGCCCGCCGCTTCGTGTAACATATATTTAAGAATGGTGTTGGGTTTTTGGGTCATAGGTTAACTGAAATCGAAATGATACAACGTATGTAACGTTATTAGACCAAACTAATGTAGATTTTATGAATCGTGTAATTTTATGTTCGAATAAAATAAATGGCCATTTATAAATATCTGTTTTTTTTCATCCTTGATAACAAAAATAAAGACAAACTTCGAACTTCCTTTTTCATGGCATAATATAAACTTATAAACACTTTTTATTTATGTCATTGTAACTTAGTGCAACTCCTCGAACAATATTTATAAAATGTCCATAACTTGGACTAAACTTTTACTTAGTGCCAAAACAACAATCCTATTCATAAATCAATTATGACACTCATCTAACTGTCCAAACTCGCATGCATATTTCGGTCCATTGCATCAGATTATGCAAACGTGACGTCATCGCTACTCAAATTCCTCGAGTGAAAGTGCCTTTCGACTTCAAGGAGGGGTGGAGGGGAGGAGTCAAGTGAGGCTGTTAAAGGCTCGATGATCGCATATTCAAACTTGTCTCGATACTTTCGTTATAAGAACTGTTCACTTTACGTCATTAATATATCATTAAATAATGTTCTGTTGGTTTGTTTAAATTTTAAAGAACCAATTAGTGAATTTGAAATAAATATAGATAGAAAAATATTCCGATACTGGCAGGAATATTCATTTCAAATTTAAATAAGCTTAACATGGCTATACATGTTTATAGGTAATTTCAAACAAAATATCAGTAGCTTTTAATATATATATTTTTGAATATGACTATTTTATTAAATACCAAGTCATTTCTATAAGCTTATTTCGTAGATTAAATATAAAAAAATATACTAAATATAGTACTAAATTGTAACTTAAAACAGTATACATTTATCAAACGTCGACGAACTTAAGCGAACATTAAAATCAACTCGAGCTCGAGTACGAATCAAAATAGTGTTGTATTTTTAAGATACGGATAGTTTTATAAAGATCATGGCATAATATTATACTACAATCACTATTAATTTTTGATCAAGTGTAAGAAGGGAATAATTCAACGTCTCTGGGTTCGGGAATATTCTTCAAAGGAAAAGATAGATATAGATAAGGTATACCTTTTATATTATTGTATTTATCAAATCAAACTTTTGACCTGAGCATTTATTTACACTGTGGCTGTATTTATGAGTCTGTCAGTCAGTCAGTCAAACCGATTTGTAAGAACAAAATATGGGTATCGCCTATTATTTATTTTATCAAATTCATTTGTGTTTACCGAAATATATTTTTATGAATCGCGGTGTTTTTGTGAGAGTAAATTTTTTTTACATATGTATTGCGGCTTATTATTTTTAAACACACCATTTATTTATATATTATACAAGGTATATTTCCTTTATAATTTATTCGCTCAAATTATAATAAAACATAATAAAACTAAATATAGAACCACTTAAGAACCATCCCTTTTTTACATATTTTATTCATTAAAAACTAGTTATTTTTAGGATCTTATTTATAATATATATTCATTTCATAATAAAGGCAAACCCAAGACTTATGAGTTTGTAAAATACGGTAGAAGAGTAGTACAAATTTTGAAACAACAAATAAAAGTACAAATTTTGAACAAACAGAAAAAAATGTTTTATGTGTATCAAATATATATACTTTTCATAAAAGTAAACAAAAGGCTCAAGAATGTCTATAAACGATAGGACTACAATAGCCTTAGACCGTATTAATTCTGAATTAATTTGAATAATTAAATAATAATTTCCTTCTAAGACACCCGTAGCTTAACACGAAATTGTTCTGGGACAAGTCATAAGATTATAATAAAAATAATATCAAAAATTACATAAAAATAATATAATTCAATACATTATTTAATTAATAGCATATTTTTTCTAGCACTTGGTAATTTTACATATCTTATTCATGACAAATTATAATTAAATATTTATCTGACCACATAAGTACGTTGGTTTTTTTCTTTACTTTGTTACTTCGAAATCGCTTTGCTTCTATTACTTAGACAGCTAAGGCGTTGGCTAAAGGTCGGTTACATTCCAAAATTGTGAGTCCAGTCCAATCTCCAACTGGTACGGCTTGTGATAAATTGTAGCATTTTATTAGTAGTTTGAATTAGGAATAATCACCGTAATAATAAATTAGTTTTTCAGATGTGAGTTACTTTATTCATCTTTATATATAATGAAATTAATAGTGGACTCGAAAGTTATAATCGATCCTGGTTTATGCATTTAAAGATTAGAAAGACGATGTTTCTTTTATTTTATTATTATTAGTGCGATTATTTGTGGATTCAGATTATCTGTGGATAGGAAGCCATGTAAGATTGTTTTATATCATGGATATTATCATAGATCGTTTATTAATTTCGACTGTTACATATATTAAGCTAGTTTCGATGAAACACCATTGTCAGAGTTAGAACGTCTGTTACCATTTGTAGAGTAAGATGTACCTTAATTCGTATTTCTAAATGAACAGTACTAACTTACCTATCGTATGTAGTAACAAACGCACCTTTATGTAGCTCAAAAAGTAATGCGCCCATTTCATTATACAATTTAAGTGACACTATTTGACCTTGAAAAATAGTGGAAAGGCATTTCCACCAATCAAAGAAGAGCACTAACTCAAAATGCTAGATAATAGGTACTACCTTGAAGACATTTTTATTCGTATAATTTATTACATATATATGAATAGTCTTGAATGTCGGGTTGTTCATCTGATGATAAGTTTTGTCTCTCATAAGCATTAACAAATAAAGATACTAGTACGTCGTCACTCTTGATATATATAGAAGGATAAAAGAAGCTAGGAAGGGAAGGGCAATGATCATGTTGAAATGCTGTGATAGGATGGTAGTAGCCCTGCCATTTTTAAGGCTACCCACTAAAAAACCATCGGTTACCCTCATAGTGGGACGTCACGGGATAGCTTTCCCACTCACCGTGACGTCCCGGCGAACCCAAAACATGATGCCCCGAGTAAAGAGAGCACCCTCACGATGACGATGGTAATAGGTCCTGGTCGAGTCAGTTCATACGTCCTATATTCGAATGACTACTTCTAGTCTCTAACACTAAACCACGATTGTTGACTATAAACCTGCTATTTACATCTGTGATCGCTGGTACAACACACAAAGTTAAGCCAACACAAACCATTTACATAAATACAAATATGCTGTGAGGTAAGTTGACATTCTCACGAAGCATACCTTAAGGGGCCCATTTCATTATACAATCTAAGCGACACTATCTCAACTAGCGTAAATCGCATCTCATTATGTGTGCTTCTTTTTGATTGGTGGCGCCACCTACTCGCTATTTTTCAAGGTCAGATAGTGTAACTTAAATTGTCTAATGAAATTGGCGTATTAAGAAAAGTATTTATGTAATCGAAAAAATAAAGTTGCAATATTGCAATGTTTATAATAATATACTAAGCACTTGTATGATTTTTTTATGAATGTTGTAGGTAATGATATGGAACGCTGTTATATTTGTAGGCTACTGTATGTCTCAGTATGTGTAAATCACCCGGGTCTTAATTAATAAGATATATTTATAGTTTAGAATATGTATCCTGTTTATAAATACTCTATAAGTGGGTAACATTATCAATATTATTCAATATATAAATGTATGCGTAATATATATGCTAATATAATGCTGTATTTGTCTCTGAAGCAAACCACTATCCACGGCACTTCTCCTATAAAATAAAGGTTGCCTGAAAAAATAGCATCAACAATGATAAGGCGGGTTCGCGCCGCGAGTCCGCCACGCTCAGAGCTCATGATTAAGAACCCCGAATGGGTTCGAAACTAATCGGGCACATTCCGATTTAATTTCTACGTGAATACAGCCTAAATATAAATATAATAGTCATGGTTCACGAAAGTTTAAATATAAAAACAATGATAAGACTGCATTAATTGGTGTATATTGATCATTTATTGTATGTGTTTTTATTGACTGTTAAAATTATTTCAGTTTATTTAATTTTTGTCTTGTTTTTCAGTCGATGATCTCTCCAAAATAAAACTTGCAGAGGTACCAATAGGACAAAAGATTTACGAACGGTATAATTCAGAAGCTCACTGAAACTAGACCAGAATAAACACAAATATAGTATGTGACGCCGATACTGCACTTCTGAAAATCTGGCTTGTACTCTGGATTATTTAGATACTCTGGATACATACAAGTACAAGTACGAGTACCCAAAATGTTGTCATAAAAATAAATATAATACACGAAAAAAAAAATGTATTGCATGGATGTAACGTAACATGGTTGTCACCTTTTTTAAAAACAAATGTAGTTTTTTATCAAACAATGGTAGAAATATAATATTTAAAGGGAATTCAGAATAGTAAAAATTACTTTTCCTACATATTTTTCCAAGTGTTTATTATTAATTTTGTTTTCAGACGTCAAAGTTCTATTATTTTTAATATGATTAAAATAATCTAAACAATAAAGCTCAACATTAAAATAAATTCTCAATATTAAAAATGACGCCGTTTCGTAAACTAACGCCATCTAGTACTAGCTACCATGTAACTTTATTAGCAGAGGCCGTTTTTTATTGTGCTTTCATTTACACAAGTTTCTCGCTATGCATTGCTCTGATTCTATTTTCTATTATCTTCACTGCTTTGCTTTTATTTTTTTTGGATAACATTAACGTATACTTAAATCTGACCAAGTATTGATGCTTTGTATTTTAATTCTGTATTCTGTTTTGACTTCAAAACTTTATAATGTCTTTAACGTAGAACGGAAAATCCTACAATCTAGTCAATGAGTAATGACGTCACAATGACGTCATTGGTGTTTGGCATTTGACATTTAAGTTGTTCCTTTGTTTTTAACTTGCGTAAAGTTTCCTATTTAAGGATCCTAAGTACAATAATGAATTAAAACTATGGTACAAACTTATACAAATTTGAAATAGTCATTCATAAAGTGATTGTGATGTTAAATTTGTAGATAAAACACGTAAGCGTCGCAATTGCTATTGATTTACGTGTGGGTTGAAGTTATTTGACTATGAAGCCTGGGAAAAGTGTTGAAACTAAAGAGGAAATAGTAGAAGTTCATACAGCAGCTCGTTCACCATCTCCTAAACAAAAACCCAAAGAGCGAACTCGTAGTAGATCAGGATCGCGTAAATTATCTAATGGTCATGCCAGCCAGGAAATTGTTGAAATACACAACGAGGAACCCTCAAATAAGTCAAAATCCCGAGAAAACTGGACCAAATCTGAGCAAGAATCTCTAGACGTCGAGTTGCCTATTCATGATCAAATAAAAATGGGTATTTTAGGTTTTGTTGAGAAAGAAATTAAGAAATCTGATAAGAATCCATCATTTGTGTTTTATTCTCATGATCCGAATGGCTTAGACGAAAAGTTTATAAAGACATTATCCAGGCCTTCAAGTGGTCATAAAGAAAAACGGAGTCCATCATATAGAAAAAAGAAGAGACATTCATCTAGACATAGAGAGAGAGAATTGCATGATTTTGAAATACCCGGTTCAAGTCTTATAGCACTGGAGAAGGTAGTTAATTTTATAAATAATATTGACAATTATTTTAAAAGAGATTATATTTCATTATATCTAATATCTAAAATATTTTTACATTTCAGGTTGATGATTATCTCAAAGAGTACAATAAAGACGAAGTTGTTACTCTAAGTGGTGAGTTAGAAATTGAAGCGAATGATGTTGAAAACAATAACGGCACACCCAAAGAAGTCCGTCATAAACCTCGGAAAACTAGACGGAAAGTTAGGGAGGACCGACATGAGACTAATGCTAATGGAAGGGATGTAAGCCCTAAAGTGTTTAAAACGGCTAGTCGGACTAAAGCAGGGGCTAAAAATGGTACAATATTCGGATTTTTTTGATAAAATATTTATATATTATACTTGTAATGGCTACTTTTTGAATGCTACTTAATTTTTCCTTATCTTTCTTTCTTTTTTCTTACCTATAATATCAAAAATATTCTTCAAAATATTCCCTTTCACAAATATAACTAGAAGGCATACATCAAAATGTCTTAACTATTTACTTAGACATTGGTAGATGGACATAAAATAAGTGTTAATGTGCCCGTTTTAATTTATTTAAGTTTCAATTAAATCAACTTTACAAAATTATAAGCAGTTAGTTAGTAACACACTTCTCCTATTATTACAGCTCGGCCCACTGACCTTACTGCTATGCTAGAAAGCCTAGAAGCCAATGTACCATACCACGATCAGTACATTGACAATCCATTTTCATCACCGTCACCACTCACATCACCTAATGATGAAAGATTAGATCCATTTGGTACTAGACGACCTGAAAAAATCTATCTACAGGGTGGTGGCACATTTAGGGCTGTGTCGAGAGATAGAATTCTAGAATCACAGCAGTCTAGAGATGGGGATAAATATCTAAGGTATATTTTGATGTATAATTAGGATATTTAATGTGCATTATAAATTGTTTTAATTCATTTGTAAATTTATTTTGAGCTATTTAAATTTTTTTATAGTTCGAATAATTTTAATGCCAAATTGAAATAAAACACACATTATTTATATTAATTAGATGTTCTTGCATAGTTTATATACATAGAAACAAAATAGATTGAAGTTCTTAGTGTAAACATATTATATTATTTCTAAATAAAACATTAATTTCAGTGTAACAATTTGTGCAATGAGGGATACAATTACTTCATAGTCATAGGTGTGATCATATTGATGATAATATAAAATTTACAATAATTTTTAATTCAATGAAATCCCAATTGTGGAGTATATAAATAAGTTGGGTTATTTTTTATATTCATAAATATAAACTCTGAAATTTCAGACTTGGTGACCTGACCCCATTAGATGTTGCCATAAGTGTGCAGAAAGCATGGCGTAATTTTTCCCCAGCGTGCCATGGAGTGCTTGGAGGTCTCTCGTTGATGCATCTACTTCTTATAAGCTATTCCGATAGCCTGGATGCTGGACACTTGTCATTCCATGCAGTGGTGACCATGCCTTATGTTGCAAGCTATTATTTCTTCTGTGTTCTCTGTCTAGTTTCTGTTCTGGATCGGTGAGTATTTTAAATATTTTGTATTATTTTAAGTCACATAAAAATTGTATATTTATTAAAGTAATTGTATATTAAAGATTATGCAAGTGTATTTATACTTTGAAGGCAAAATATCTGAACCAATTTAAATTAAACTTTAGAGACATGTAGTCATACTAGTTGTATTTTGATTAGTATTCATTAAAATCGTTAGAATTAAAAAAAGAGAAAAAAATCCGTAATGCTTATATTATAATAATAAGTTTGTTGGGACTCTTTGTTTGCTATCATAGGTTGGATATAACGAGTATCGATCCAACCCGAGGCCTCCAGCCGTGGTTCCAGCCCATCGTGTTGGTGCTGCTGTACACGGCGTGCCTGCTGGTGTGCACGGCCGCCCGCATGTACGACGAGCTCATGGTGTACCAGTATGCGCCAACAGTGGCCAATATGACTGCCAATGTTACTACTGTGAGTATTTTAGAAACGCCTGCAAAAACTAAATAGCAATTATGTTGGGTTAGGTTTATGCTAATTGATATATAAAGTGTCAACTGTATATTACGTTTTGTTGCAGCCAACGATTCCAACTTTCTACCACACTTGGACACACTTTTCAATATGGCGGGCGGTTCTCTCTATTCTAGGCTTAGTTTACTTTGTAATATCGAATCCACCGGACTTAGTTTATACGAATTTGAGTAAATTATTGCAATTCAAACATACCTTGCAAAGTATTGGATGAGTTTTATCATTTAAATGATAATTATTTGGTTTATTATTTATAATGTATGTAACGTTTAATTTATTTAATGGTGGTAAAAACTTTTTTGTGAGGTGTTCGTTTTATAATCGTTACAATTGTAACTATGCAAGGTCTATATTTATGAGCTAATTACTATTTTATCACAAGCTTGATTGTTTTTGTTTTTGGATCATGCAAAGCAATTCTTCTCTAACCAATAATCCATTTAAAGTTTCAGTTGCTTAGTATTGAATATGATAACCAATTAATTTTCATTTCTTTGAAATATTATTGTTTTTTTTTTTCAGACAATGACCAATGGTTATATTTCCTATATTTCCTGTGTTATATATATTATTATTATTATTATATAAGTGTATTAATATATAGTTGATCAGTATTTAGTTATTAATATTTATTTTGCACAGGTAACATTCCGTGATCTCGTTAATTTTCTAGTCCAAATATAAGGCTGAATTAAATTTTCAATATATTGATGAAATGCATTTATTTTAAAATAAACATATTTGTAGGCATATCTTGTCTTATAATATAAATAAACGCCGTTAATGTTATTTAAAATGGCAATATTATTTATAAGAAATATATTATAAATTAGATTATATGTAGATTGTATGACGAGAATTTTTATGACACGATGCTATAGATATGTATAGTGATGCGACTTTATCGATAAATAAGATAAAATATGACATAATAATAAACATGTTTGGTATGTTATGCTTATTTAAATTTGGATATATAATGAAAAAAACATATTTATATAAAACGTTAAATGAGCATGACATGGTAACAAAGTTCGTAAACAAAATATATTTAAGAAGAACCGTTTAGCTTTGTACTCTCTCTATAATTGAAAAAGCCTTTTCCCAGCAGTGGGTCGTTAGTATTAATATATTCACTCCATTTATTAATAAAAAGTAGGGATACCAAAATTAATCATTTATGGAAATAAACAAGTTGAAAAAAAAAACAAATCTATGCGGAATTCCAACAAACCTTTTAGTGCATCTCGTTACATTAAAATTCTCGTCAAAGTACAGTAAGTGTTATGACTTCCAAATAAAATGTCTAAAGGGAAATAAGGTCTAAGGGATATTAGAAAAAATATGTAAAATTTTAAACTTGATTTTATTTATTAACTTTTTATACCTTCAAAAAGATGAAATACAACCAAAAAATCTGAGAAACGGGTGCTTAAATATTGATTTACTGAAAAATCATGAAAACATGGTTAAAAAAATAGAATGTACATCGTTATATTTATTTAAACATGTAGAGAATATTGCTTATATTAGAAAAATAATATTTTACAAACTGCTTTCTTGTATAGATTTGTATTATTTGAGTACAGGTTTTCTTTACTATATTTGACGAAAAGAAGGACAGATAATTCGCGAGTACTTTATATTCGCAACGAATCACTTTCTGAATATATCATGTATTAAAGGCCGTATTTCCCAAAAGACCTTAGACAATATATTGTATCAACTTAAATATAAACACATATGTAATGTAAAATATTCATAAGAGCTTTGCTTTTGTATATATTGTTAAGGTAATCTGAATGTTCCTTTCCAAATAATCTTAATTGTGCTAAAGAGATATGATTTATTTCTGAAATATTTTGCCTTTTGGGACCACGCGGTGTGAAAGCATTGATTAAAAAAATCTTTACTTTAAAAATAGAATAATTGATATGTGTTATGCATTAATGTATCTTAAAATAAATAGCCAACAATTAAAACCAAAGTCAAATAAAACAAGAACTATTATTTATATTTAAACGAAAGTTATAAAGTATGGATTTGAGTCTAATTAAAATTATATATATATTGCATAATACTCTTCAATTTATTAATATATTCCATATGACATAACATATTTACACAAAAAAGTATAATCAATTTATAATTGCTTGTAAATGTGCATTTAAGTTACATTGAGAGGTTTTAAATTATTAATAGTCAATAAAATATTATATTATTAATGTCGGTGTACAAAACTAAAGACAAATAAATGATCTTTGAAAGAAACAATGTGTTTTATTTTCGACGACGAATATATAAAATGTCACGCATCTGACTTTGAAAATTACATTGCTCTAAAAAAAATTTTTTTTTTTTTTAAATATGCTAAGTAGTTTTATTTTGTTTTACTTCACTTTGTCGTCGTCGACGTGCCTTGGCGATTGTCCCCAGGTAACGGCATTAAAGGTTTATCCTTGTTCAGTCTCCATTTTAAGGGTTACCATTGCCACTGATTTTTTTTGGTTACTTTGACATATGGTCGGATTTAAGGGATGGGGGGGTTAGAGAGGAGTATTTTCGTCTCTCGGTCCACTCAGGTCTCAAGATGGCCAACTGACTTTAGTTTATATAGTAAGTAAGTATGGTTAGTAGCTCCCATATACCCTATCCTTGCTAGTTGTAAGTTACATCTGGTGTACAATCGAGATCCCATTTATCATACCTTCCGTCTTTCTTAATTTCATACTTATTTCACTCACCATACACTTAGGTAATTGCATATACGATATATTTCACCGATTCCGTCCATTCATTGCCTTCATTCATCATCTTTTTAACTTTACATATTATATTATTTCCCCATTTTTCATATCTTGTTAAGACCGTACCAACATTTATCTTTTTAATATTTGCAAACCTTCTTTTATATTCTTTTTATTTTTATGTAGCACTAAATTTTTTTAAAGTTCTTTATTATTTAGAACGGATTTTCTATCTTAATTCGACATTAATTTAAACTCTTGAAAATACTCAATTTACTTAATCAATCAATTTAATTTTAACAGACGATTTTCTTTCTTATTAGAAATATGAGTACAGAAATTGACTTCCTCACGAACTTATACTCCGGAAACATCTCACAGCTTTTGGTTCAGTTTATTATACGCGTATATTATTAAGACATAAAATGCATATTGTAAAATTATCAAAAAACTAAGTATCTTTGTAAGCAAATATACACCGCCCACAAACTCGTGCTTTATAAGATAGAAGACTTTTTTTTACAATTCCATAAAACCCATAACAAAATATATTACCGTTTTATATAAAAATCCTTTTATGTGTAATAAGACTTGTGTATGATACGAAACACATAAAGCGGTAATGGAAAGGCGTGTTATTAAATCAAATCTCACGTTGTTCTCGAACATGTTTTTTTTTTTTTTTTATTCACTTAAACTAAGTTGACTACATCCCACCTGGTGGGAAGTGGAAATGTAGTCGTAGGTGGTAAAGCGCATCAACTTAGTAAAAGCCTATTTATTCACTCTTGCCTTGAAGACACCCACCCATATTGTACATGTGAGCTCTGCGGATAAGAAATTGATTGTCATCTTGTTGTAACAATATCGTATTACTTAGAAATTGTTGGTATTGTTAGTATGTTATTTGTATATTAGTTTTATATTTGTATAAATATTTGTAATTGTATATACGATCTATTTCATCAATCCGGTCCATTCATTGCCTTCATTCATCACCTTTTTAACTTTACATATTATTTAATTTCTCCATTTTTCATATCTTGTTAAAACCGTACCAACATTTATCTTTTTAATATTTGCAAACCTTCTTTTATATTCTTTTTATTTTTTGTAGCACTAGTTTCTGTATTATTTAGAAGTTAAAAAAAAAGATTAATATGTTTTATTTATTGATCATAATCAAATAAAGTGACATCGTACGTGTGTGTAAAGCGCATTTTTCGCATATTCAAATAGTGTAAGTACCAATTTTCCCCACTGCAATGTTACTTATTTTCATTTTTTAATATAACACTCGCTTATACATGTTTTTAAACTATTATTTAAGCGATCAAAACTGTAATCTTAATAATTAATTTAAATTGCAGCAATATATAATAATAATAACATTTATCTAGTAATTTTTTCTGTCGAAGTTTTATTATTTATTAAAATGCAAAAAATAAATAAGATTTTATCCGAAGGGCGTCTCAAGAGGATCTGTTATTCAGAAATGTATATTTACCGACGAAGAAATTGGATGTTTCACTTCTTCAAGGTCTTAAACCGTCAGGGTAAATATTAGTCAAGTCAATATAAATGTTTTTTATTTTCATATATAGGGATTAGTTGTATATTTGGAGATTCGTATATGTATATAGTATATGGTAGTACCTAAGGCTACGGTCTCATACGTTCCCGTGGAACTCAAAAGTAATTTCATATGTCAAATATAATTCATCATTAGTACAAATGGTAAATACAATAAATGGTAGATTTCTGTAATAAATACTTTTTTGGCACAACATTACCGGCATTTTATCATAAATTCTGAGCCTTGGTTTTGTTTTTCTCTTTGTTAAAAATAAGCTTATGCAGAACACACACCGCAGGGGTCCCCTCAATTTTGCAGAATATGTCAATTACAGGCAAATTGATTCAATTCGTTATTTATTTACCTTGTAATACATATACGTAAGTGCTTGGGTGAACGTGGTTTTATGAGATCGTATTATTTCTATGATCTCGTAACATTCTTTGGATAAATTTAGTCCAGTAATTCACCACCACTTAAATATAAAAAAAATAAAAATTGACAAATATTTTTATTCTAGTAGGCTTTTACTAGAATAGAAACTGATGGCAGTCTCTTATTTTTCCACTCATTTACAAGATTAATGTTACTCTCCACAAGGATTTCAATAATTTAATTAAAAATCAAATATAACATGTCTTAATACATATTTAAATGCGAGAGCACACGTCCGGAACATTGCCAGCATATACTCTTACGCTTGTAACAAACTTATGTATAGACAAGGGAATTGTTCCCTGTAGAAAACGGAACCCACAACTTTTAAATGAGAAATCAATGAAATTAAAAAGCATTCATATAAGTTAATAATAGTCAGTCTTCATTCCTAACTAAATAATTGTTAAAGTTCAGTAGATTCAATGGGATGTCCTCTGGAAGGTGTTAAATCTTATTAATCAGATAGTTCATTAAGACTTTGGAGACTCGACGTCAATACAGCATTGTTACTCTTACCTACATTCTTGAGATCTGTAAAACCTGCTATACTCCATAATAGCGCTCGCAATAATTCCATTATTTTTATAAAACAAATAAAATGCTATACCCACTACAAAAACCAACAATGTCATATTTTTGTACAAGTACATTGAATTATTGAAATATCATTCAAATAGCAGTATAAATTTGAATAATTTAATTTTTTTTATTATATTTTTTATTTATTTCAAATTTATACTGCTAATATCGATATGGTTATTGAATAGAAGTTATATTTTTTATACGAGTAACAAAATAATCACACTTTATGAAGTTCATCCGCAAATATGTTATTTGACTTGGCGCGGAATTTCCATTTGGCGCGGAATTCACTGTGGTGACAGAAAGTGACACACCCTTTGTGAACATGAAACATTACGTCGCATATAATGAGTTTCAGAAAATACCACGAAGGTATTTGACGTGAGTCTAAATTCGAGCTTAATATTTGAAGTTTCGTGGGATTTAGACAAAATTACGGAATTATTGCTTTTTGTAATAAAGATTTAAAAAATCTTCTATTGGTAGATATAATCGCCCTACGTCTGCTTTTAATGTTTGTGCTTTGGTCCTGGCTAGCAGTTTTGATTTTAGTATCTATTTTAAAAAGGTCACTGGTTTTAAAAATAATAATTCCAAATGTATACATAAGAATTGGAACGGCATAAATATTAATTGCCGTCAGTAGATGTCGGGAGTTAAGGTGAGATTTTATGATAAGTTTTAACTTATCATAAAATATAATTTTGTATATATAAATTTTGCACTTTAATTCTTTATAATTTATAAAAGTATTTTTGACGACCTTGTGGCATAGCGGTATTAATACACAACCTTTCAATTGTCGGGTCCAATTAATCTCGACACTCTATTTCAGGGTCTGGCCGGTTGAACCAAACACATTGGGAAAAGCTCCATATACTAATATATAGTAAGTATATACATACAATAAAGTTGTGAAGACGGTATTCATTAAAATAGTACTACCTTTTTTTACTTTATTTTTTTCAAGGTTAAAAAAATTGTCCTTTTGAAATATCCAATAAATTTCCACGTCGATCCACAATAACCGTGACAGTTTTCATAGATCGTAGCAATTCACTTAAGGCAAGTGATGGAGATTTACTTGAACTCGCCTTGGGTTATTTTCCAGAAAATTTTATAGTAAATCCTAGTATGCTTTTATGAAACTTCAAGAAGAAATATTTTTATAAGATTTTTAGTAATTTGAGTTCGTACTCACTTTAAATTTAATGAAGTGATATTTTTTATACATTGTTAGTTATTTTATTAAACATAAAAAATAACCTACAGTCGCGTGCAAGTAAATCGACTCAAGCCTCAAGTGCGCATAAAAAGTGATATAACTAAAAAATTACTTATTTTACCTCTATATAATGTTTTACATAATTAAAGCCTAGTAATTAGGCTTTCAAATGGTAGCATAATATCAGTAATTTAAATAAACACTTGTACTTAGAATGCAACTGAACGCAACCTCCCGTAAACTGCTCTGCGCTCTATACACAACTTGCGCGACACAACCCCCTATAAAAACCCTCTGTAATCGTTTTTTCTTATCAGTCGCTCATTAGACGTTGACCTGAACACATCTCTGCAAATTAAAGCCGTCATTTGAAGAAAATTATGGATACAACACCTGAGGAAGCCGCTCAAGTCGTTGCCCTATTGCAAGAAGGGTTGAACCAGCGAGAAGTCGCTCGTCGTTTGAATATGAGTCAGTCCGCTGTCTCGAGAGTATACAGAAAGTTTCAAGAGACTGGTGCCTTCACTCGGAGGCCTAATACCAGCCGACGCCGGTGCACCTCAGAGCGTGACGACCGGTTTTTGGTCTCGACCTCTCTCCGAAATCGACACCTTACCGGCGTAGATGTGCAGCAGGAGCTACGTCAAGTTCGCGGGGTGACTGTCAGTCAGTGGACAGTTAGAAGAAGGTTGAAAGAAGCTAACCTTTCTCCGAAAAGACCCGCTACAGGCCCGAAGTTGACCACAGCTCATCGTCAAGCACGGCTTCACTTTGCTCGAGAGCATTTGGATTGGAGCATAGAGCAATGGCAGTCAGTCCTGTTCACAGATGAGACGAGGATGTGTCTCCATGGCAGCGACAGGAGAGGTCGGGTATACCGTCGTCCCGGTGAACGGTTTTCACAGTGCTGCTTTGTGGAAACCGTTGCATATGGTGGCGGATCTTGCATGATGTGGGCCGGAATTTCCTTAGAAGGCAAAACGGAGCTTGTTTTCGTTCCTGGGGGAGGCCGGGGAGGAGGTCTGACCAGTGATCGTTACATTGAAAATGTTCTACTGGATCAAGTTGTCCCTTATCAAGGCTTTATTGGAGAAAATTTCATCTTGATGCATGACAATGCCCGATGTCACACTGCTCGGGCCACACGTGATTTCCTGAACGAAGTTGGAATTCACACTATGCATTGGCCACCGCTCAGCCCCGATTTAAATCCCATTGAGCACATATGGGACGAGCTCAAAAGGAAAGTTAGAGCGAGGAAATCAGCTCCGACAAACATCAATGAGCTCAAGACTGCGTTGGTAGAAGAGTGGGGTCGAATACCACAATCATCCATTAAAAAGTTGATAAGGTCGATGAAGAATCGCATGAGAACAGTGATCAGAGCTATAGGAGGAAATACCAAATATTGACACGAATAAATTTTTTATCTTACGCGCATTTTGTTTCATTTAAACACAATAGCCCCATACTGTGAAATTGTATGAATTTTCAACATTTTTTACATTATCATTGGCATTAACCTTTTTTACTAAACTACTGAATCGATTTTCATGCAACTTGCACCATTTTAAAGCTCAATTACTAGGCTTTAATTATGTAAAACATTATATAGAGGTATATTAAGGCATTTTTAAGTTATATCACTTTTTATGCGCACTTGAGGCTTGAGTCGATTTACTTGCACGCGACTGTAGTTTGTTTGTTTTAAAATAATTTGACTCTTTTTGCTTTCTATTTACATTCTAATTATCTAAACCTTGCATTCTCTCGAATTTTGGATTGGAAATAACAAAATTAGAAATGGAAATAACAATTATAGATAAAAAAGAATAGTAATTAAAATCCTAAATATAATTTTGGTAATGTGTTTTCGTCTGTTTGTTATTTTTGTAGTTGTTATAATTATTAAAAGATATCTCAAACGTTATAAAAGTTCCATAAATGTACATAGTAAAAGCTAAGTTAAGCCTAGTATACATTCATAGTGTCTACCGTCCGCTAAATATATTTAATGTTTAGAAATTTCATTAAGTCGAAGATCAACTTTTATCTCCAAAGATTCTACGTGTAATGGTCCCTTTATATGTTTTCTAATTTTACAAGTTTTATTTTGTAACCCCATCAGCTATTCATATTTGAAAGATCCTTGAAGTTTTGTAAAAAAAAATGACAATTAAAAATATTAACCGTGTGTCGATATGATTTCGTGGTAAAATTACTGTAAAGGTAAAGTTATATTTACTTTTTATTTATATTGGAACATTTGTAATTATAACTACAAAATAAAATATTTTATTACTTTAGTTATTGATTTGTCAAACCCACAAGTTAGAGTCAATTCTTTCTAATGCAATGGTTTCTGCGTACATATATCTATAACTTTGAAAGCTTTCGTCCAATTTTGGTAATGACATTGCGTGTTGTATCCTCTTAGCATCAACGACGAACCCTTGACTTCGTAGATTTATAGCACTGTCAAGTGCACCCATTTGCCATATAGTGGACTGACGTCTTTGATAGGTCATAGAAGGTCAATGGAAATCTCATTTAACATCAAGTAAACACATTTAGTTTTGCCAGAATGTCAGTCTATTAATATATAATATGGAAGACATCATTATGACGAAGTAAACAAATTAATAGTTTTAAATTTTGCAGTTACTTATTTATTAAATGGTCGTGAGGAAGTTTTTTACTGTCTAAAATAAAAAGTAATTTGTATCCTCACGATAACTATTGAATACAATTAAAAGCTACAGTTTAGAAATTAAGTAGATTATTATTATGGAAGTACGAATAATGTTCTTGGTTCATTCCAGTTAATACAATAATAATAATATTTAATTCGATTAATTTTAATCGATTTAATAAAGTCGATTGAAAATTTGGAAAAAATTAACAATAGTAAATCGTAGGTATACTACGATTTATTTATTGTGTATAGTGTACTCATGTTGTAATTAAAGCATTCCTTTTTAAATCTATATTAAATCATAAAAAATCTATTTTACTGATGTGATATAAGAATCGTTATATTTTTTAAGTGATACTAACAGACGATAAATTGGTTAAAATGGACCTCGGGAACCCTTGAATGTCGTCAGTAGCTTTTGTATTATATTATGTGTCTATATGTTAATATAATATTAATATTTATCCGCTCTATCACTAACTAGAGCTGTATTACTTTACATGTGTTTATCGAGGGTCTTTGACCTATCCGTGTAATTTAATAGTATAACACTTAACCTACAGCATGTGGTTAATTTTAAGAAAAAAAACTATGACATCGTGGCTAAACTACTGGACCGATTTATCAGAATTTTTGTCAGTGGATTCCGAATATAATAAGTAACTTTGGGTTTCTTTCAAAGGAACGTCATTTCTAACACACTGTATAAGGCTGTATATATAATCTGTAGCTACAGATTATATATACAGCCTTATACAGATGCGTTCAGCTGAACGCAAACAATAAACGCGAGATTTTAGAGATTATCTAGTATTTAGTTGTTTTCTAAAACAACTAAATGCTAGGTAAATTTATTAATTTAAACAATCACTATAGCTTTCCATTGTCATTTGAAGATAACGAACCTTATGCAATGAAAATGACACCACATCTTAGAATGACACCACATTTTAATATATTTTATGAATTTTGATTGAGTTTCATTGACGCTATCCATTATGACGGTAGCCGGTAAATTGCCAAGCCATCCAATTGAAAGAGAACCTCACGGAGAAACTTTGTAGCTTGTGCATTTCTAACTTAAGTTGGAAGATTGTCTTTTGTTACTCTAAGAAATGAAACAGTTATTTGTATTACCCAATATGCAGTTTTGTCTTATCCCTCGACTCGAAATCGACTCTTTAAGATACGTCTTCTTGCTGTTTCTCAAAATGTTATGATAAAGGATAGTTTGATTTTTTTCTAATATTCATAGCAAATTTAATTAAATAAAGAAAAAGTATTTTAAAATAGTTCTTAATATTTATTCTTTTAAAAAAATATACGGCGTTGGCTTTTGAATTTAATTGAACATATTATAACAAAAATAAATAAAAATGATTTAAGTGAAATGATTAATAATTCTATATTCAGACTAGTAACAAATTTAATAAGTGTAAAATAAATAAAAAAAAAAACTCACGGAGGCATTGCGAAAACTTACTAAATGCATTCTTTACAAATTCCGGACTCAACACTTGGGAGTATCTAATTTTCAGAGTAAATAATATGGGATCAGCTGCTCAAAAATATCTTACTAAAGTGCAACGATTACAAATAATTAATAAAGGCAATATTCCGTTATAAATTCTAAAACTAAGAAACCAAAACCAAAAAACATATCTGGCAACCTCTTACACCAAATATAAAAACAAATAGCTTAAGAAACTAGAATCAAAAAAACATATCTGGCAACCTCTGATGAAAACTATGATAATCAAAATATAAGGGCATGCAATATTCAATGGCTAAAATGTTTTATAGCTACGATAAACTTATTTTTAGATTAGTTACATGCTTTGATAATAATTCAATTCAATAAAATATTATGTATTTTTAGATAAATTTATATAAATAACTACATTAAGACAAAGTAAATTGTTTAATTGTATATACTCATTCTCTGTATAAGAAAACAATATGTTATTCCTGAGATATAAATGTCTTTTTTTTTTTTTTTTTTTTTTTATGTTAGAAGAGGGCAAACGAGCGTGCGGATCACAGGTGTGAAGTGATCACCGCCGCCCACGAACTCTTGCAACGTCCGAGGACTCACAAGAGCGTTGCCGGCCTTCATTTCATCCTAACCTAACGTTCCATTTTAATCCCCGGATAGAGGTTTACGTTGGCTATATGTGTATATGAGAAAATTTATATTGTATCCATTCCCTATCAAGAATTTGTATAAAGCTATGTTCTTAACTGTAATAGTATAATATAGTTATAAGATTGTAGGATGTGTCGTTGGAACTTCAATGAAAGCTATATTTTTATTATTTAAGTACTGGATATTGATGTCCTATTAATATTATAAGTTTGAACGTTGGTATAATCTGTTTGTCTGTCAATCACTTCATTTCGAAGTTATGGGAAGGAATTGTATAAAATGATGTAAAAAAATAAATGTTTTCTTAATAATTCGTTTGAAACAGTTGCATATCCGGTTTCCACGTACACGTGAGAAACTGCGGGTAGAATATAATGATATTATACTTTTGTAAGCAAAGTGGTCTGAATTATAACTCGGCGAAGTATTAATTATTCGTTTATTTAGTTAATTAATTAATAAATAAATAGGGAACTAATATACAGCCAACACGTGTTGTGTTTTCAATCAATAGACTTAAAAATATTAATATTAATTTATTAAATTACACTTATATAATGAATAAATATTTATGTTTTTAATTTGGTAATAAGATATTGAATTCGTGCACATTCATATATTTTCATTGAAAATTATATAAATATAGAAAATCAATCATCAAAACGATTTAGTTGCCTATTTGTAGACTACAGACGCTTGTTAAGACTTAGTCAATAAATTAGGGCCATTAAGTGGCCGCAGGTGAAATAAGTAAAATATAGTGCTTCAAGTGTCACTGTATGGTTGTGTCACCTGCGGTTAGTAAATCATATTGATAATAACCATTTAAAATAAAATAAACATATATTACAGTTAGAAATCATTTTATTTATACTAGAAGCTAAGTTACAAATAAAGCCACACATTTGTAATATTTGATTAATTCAATTACAGATTTCTTTATAATTGTGTATAGTACTTGCATGGAATAAAATAATATATATTTTAATTGTTACTGATAAATTTATACTGGATTATTTATCGATAGATTTTACATTGCATTTTACGTATGTATTTAAGAAATATATGTTACTTAATGTTTTAATTAAATCTGCACGGGTCGCAAGTCCCTAGAACTGTTAGCATTTCCGTAACGCGATGGGTCCGGCACCCGCACGGTGAATCCATGGAATGCTAAGAAGTTTTGCCTCTAGCTTTTGGCAATGGGCTTTGATGGTGTCTTTCCAAGTGGCTTTGATGGACCAGTAAAACAGTTGTCTTATATGCAAGAGCTTTGAATATTTCTTGATATGAAAAGCTAAATGATTTAGTTTTAGCAATCATACAATAAAAGATCACACGAGAGATAAAAGAGAAGCCTTAGTCGGAGCTTTAGTAATATGATATTAAAATTAAGAAGTGTTTCTGAGTATTGGTGTGAATCTAAATTAAAAATGTAATTTTAAAAATAAACTAAATTATTATCAAACCCAAACTGAAACAACTATGATTTTTGAAAAATAATCCACACTATTTCAAAGACGTTTAACGCAATCAATGTTGATTCCATATTGAAAGCACCTTTATAAAAAATGGTATCAACTTCAAATTTTAGTCAAAAAAATACGCTTTATAAATACAACAGAATTTTAGAACCAGGAGATATGAAATTAAATAATAGTTAGTGTTTTATGACCAGAGAATTCATTAAGACCGGGCGCTCGTAGCACTGGCCACTATTATCGATAATACTTCATCAAAAAACAAACTTTAATTGGATCTTGACTTCAATTCACGCTGACCCCATTTTATTTTACTAAAAGTTTCCTTGCATTTACTGCAATTATATTTTCTGCTTGTTATACAATATACTTGGGTAAGAAATCTGGGATACTTATTGATGAATTTGTTAACTGTACTTCTTAACGGTTTGCAATCAAAACACTCAACAAAAAACTAATTACTTATATCGGCCCCTGTAATTATTTCAAACGCTTACATACTTTATTACTTGACCAATTTGAGTTTTGAGACCATTCAAAATAAAAATTGGTGTTTTATTATATTTTCTTTCCGAATAATATATATATACTTAGCTTACTACGAAAATTAATTGCTATGAGGTGTCCGAGTAAGTATAACACAACTTCATCTCGTGATGAATGATATAAGAGGTGACTAAGGTTAATGGCTTGTATAGCAAAAGTCAACTCAGACCGACTCTCTATTGTTTGATTTTTACAATCCGAAGAGCTATCAACCGGAGTAGAAATTTACCATTCGGTTGAAGGAAACGAAATTTCAATCCGACCACAAAAGCGCTTTGATTTCTATCAAAGCGCTCCATCGTTTGAAATAGAAATTGAACTCTCAATCTCTATTTAAAATGAACTCTATTCCAAACATTCCTCGACATAAGCTAACCTTAAAACAGATGACCTTGAAACAGCTAAAGAATAACAAGGCATCAGGCAAGGACGCTTTTAAGGCAGAGCTTCTAAGAGGGGGTAGTACATCAATGATTAAAGTTCAAAATTAGAAGATTTTTTTAAGCTTTCCTGTTTTAAAGATGGGCTGAAAAACAACCACGGTACGGCAGTCCTTGAAGTCGAAAGTCGACTATTTTACGTAAACACCCTATATGATAATTTGCTTGCTGTTGTAAGCAATTGCATGTGCACTAGATTTAAATAATAATCTTTTTATTATCACTTTTTTTTAAGTTTTGCCTTGAAAATAAGTGAATTTGCCGGACTAGCATCCTATTTGTTGATATAAATGATAATCAATATCCGTTCAATAGTTTTCTCGTTAGAGCAATAACAGACAGACAAACAGATGAACAAACAATCATTTAAAAAATGTAAAATAACTTTTAATCGCTAAAATCTAAACCATCAAAAAATATAAATATAGTCTATGTACACAAATAACATCTGTATAGTTTTATTTTACTCACGTGGACGTGGCAGAATATAACCTTCCCTGAAAATATTTTTTAAAAAACCTGGAATGTAATAGCAGCATCACCTACCGAGTCCAATTAAAAACCTGTTCCACATACACCAAAAACATAGATAAACAAACCTCAAAATCGCAATGGTTTTTCACAAAAATCACAGACCACTTGAAAAAAAAAAGAATAGGCTAATAACCTGTCAACCGAGCTGAAATTGTTTTGTTTACTGAATCAGTTAAAATCTTTTTAATCTTATTAAACTCAGTCATTAAATTGCTTAAAATAAACTCCCATTTTTTTTTTCGAATGACTTATATTTAATTGTTGTGAATATTTGGAAGAAGATGCAGATTGACAAGATAATTCTATAACGTTAAAAATGTATCTCATAAATACATATTTGTGTAAATGCAATTTATGTTTTATAATATTTTACAAATACTGTAATAAATATTACTCTAGAAAATGCATTATCAGCGAGACCTCTCTACAAGTTTATCCACTGTCCGATATGACAGCTAATATTGAATTTCATAAAGCTATATCTAAATGGAGCGTAACGCCTCTACTGAAATATAAAGAGAGTATGAATTACATTAAAATTTTTATGACATCCTTTATTTTGTGTATATTTAGCTTATTAAAGTTCAGTGATGATATTCCATTTTACAGAAATATACTAAAAATACTTATGTAACATTAAATCGTTCGAAATTATCTATAGACACGTTTAGGCAAGTTGAACTTATGTTTATTTTGGAATAAATATAGAATGGGGATACACAGTGGTGAAGACACGTGTTTTGTAATTGTACCCACTGCGGTGTTTAGAACTGAGCAAACATTGTGTAGCTTAAACATTTGTTCTTGTACCGATTGACCCGGAAATAGATATTTTTGTTTTTTAATCGTATTATAGAATATTGTATCGGTACCAAACCCCTTCTTATATAGCATAGAAATCCTACAATTTATATTACATTTATATATAAAACATATATATATATATATATATATATATATATATACATATATATATATACATATTATAATAATATTTTGTGTGTGTGAAGTTAAATTTTTTTTTCTTGACAATTTTACGTAAATGTCTAATAAGTTATTATACTCAGAAAAATCTATCTATCTATTAGCTTTTGTTTCTAAATAATTTAGGTTCCATAAACAATTACTTATATTTTATGCACTTTATGCAAGACAGGGAAAATATGTTATTTATTTTGCTATCCGCATTGTAAAGATGACTAACATTGACATGAAACTGACGGCTATCAAAATTAGTTCTGTGAGAAATTCTCAATGGAATAATTTGACGAGTATTTCTATGAATCAGTTATTGTGTAAGAAACAAGTGGATAAATTACAAAGAATCCTACTTTGATGTAGATAGATTAAAAGTCTGGTCATGCCATTAATACATTTACTAGCATTTATAGTTCTTTAATTAAGCTATATTTTGAATCTTCTTCATACTTCTCCTACTCTGTTTGAATCTTCATTGTCATCTCATTTATACATATCTAAATATTCTTAAGAAATATGATGATAAATTATTAGGTAAATATCATTTTACACAAAAACTAAACCTTTCCATCCAATGGTTTTTTTCATTTTTATCTACTTAGTCTGTCCATAAATACTATTACACTTACAAATAAAAATGTTTAACTGCAAATAACATTTATTACTTTTACAGTATGTTAGTTTAGTACATAAATATAAAACAATTAAAAATATGTAAAGCTTATTCGAAGTGGTCTCCATTGGCTGCAATACAGTCCTTTAAACGTTGAGGCCAGTTATCAAAAATATATATTTTTATAATTTTAAGAAACACATTTTTCTGACGTTTTTGCTTAAAATATTGATCTCTACTCCTACACTTTCAAAAAAGCTCTATTATTTTTATATGAATGTCATATAATAAACACGTGGATTATTTACAATTAAATCATTACTATAATTATAGAATTAATTGGCTGTAACAATTATATTTTGAGTTAGCTGTTGCCAGCAAAAATATTAATTCCTCACTCGCCATGTAAAATATATCTATGAGAAATTTGTACTTCAACAATCCTGATAAAAAAAAAAATAAAATGTCTTGAGATTTAGAAACGAGCAATATATTTTCACGCAAATTATAAAAGTTCAAAATATACTCGTTGTAAATTTTTATATATGTGTATTTTTTGTGTAGTAATATTATGTTAATTTATTTAAAGAACTAAGTAACAATTTATATTCAGTACACAAATATTATCCAACAAAATTTGAAATATCGCAAGGACTCTGCTACGACACTTAACCACCATATACACAAAGGATCATTTTAAACAAAAGCCAGACTCACCGACAAATGCAGGAGCTTAATATTATAAAAGACATTAACTCGGTAAAGGTAGACCCGGTCTGTTAAGAGAACAACGGCGTCGGTGTTCTAAGTACGTGAATAGTGAGGGTTATATTACACAAATAACTTACCTTATATTATGCAACCAGTATGACTCTCTCTTAACCTCCATAATTTCTACCTTTATTTAGTATATGTTCATACCATAACTTTATTCATTTTATTATAAAAAAAATAAAATAGAATGTAAGACGTATTTCTTCTTTTACGTTATATTTTTTTTTAATCAGAACCACCAAAGTGATAGTTAGTTTTTTGTCATTTGAACTTAAATTTCCTTTGACAAATTTTACATCCAAGCTTGTATTATAAGGAGCTATGATGATAAAGTAAACTTCATTACCTGACTGGAGCTTCCTTGAGGGGTTATTCGAAAGCGAAAACGACCGTTATTTTGTATTATAACTGATGCTTTTAAACAGTTCATCTTCACCTTTCATTATTTTTAATAGTAAGTTAGATTAAAATATTTAAAAATATACGTACTCTTTGTCAAACAAATGTAAATTTACCGTTTGCTTGCAGCTCAGCTTTTAGAATCTTTGTTGTTATAAAAAGTTTATCTTGGAAATGCAGATTTATATATTCGTACATTTGAAAAGCAACGTTCAAGAAATATGCAACGTGACATTTGTCTCCGAAATATTTATCACCTAAAGTCATTTTTGAACATCTATTACAACAGATCTAAATAAACAAAATGTGTATCATTTAAATAATTTATGTAAAAGTCTCCTTTATCGAGATCTTTATAAAATGTAAAATATTATAACTTATTGGTAAACCAGTTATTTCTAACGAAACAATTAATATATTTCTTTTAATATACTATGCTAGTATATATATATATATAAACTTATATATGTGTATATTATGTGTCTCTTTATATACATATATATATTAAACTACGACACAAGATTTAATTTAACAACGAAATAAGGGATGGGGGTATATGAACTCCTTGAATAAAGTTCAGTAGCTTTGGTTTAATATAAGGTATGCTGTAAGTTACTGTCATAAAATCTCTACATGCTGTTTAAATAAAGAGTCTTTAATGTAGAGAACGCTTTTTGCAGCTAGCATATAAAATTGAACACTACCTGATTACGTACCGTACAATTTTATAATTGGAATTAAAGCTGACGTTTTAGCCAAATGTTTAATAAAGTTGTTTACTTTATTAGTTTTCTGTACGTAAATGGCTTTTTGTTTGTTATTTGAATTTCTTCTCACAGCACGCTAGAATAAAAAAAGGCTACGTTCCTTCAATACTCTAAGTTACTTCTACATTCCGAGTTCCTTCGACATTCCAAAGCTATATTTCTTTCTGTGTTAAAATGAAGTGCAATTTATTTTCTTGCTTGACATTACGAGTTTGTTTATTATATGTTACATAGTTTTGTATTATGTAATATTTTAAGAAATAAAATAACTTAACATTGATATTACTAACCAATGTAATCTTTAGATAATGGCGTGACTTACAGCATTGTATTGATTTAATTTCTAAGTAAAATTCTTCACAAATAGTTATCATAACAAAGTATACAAACACTAGCTGTTGGCAGTGACTGCACCCACGTGGACTGCAGAAAACCTTTGCCCCAAATTTGATACGACCGACTAATCAATAGTTCCGGGACAGAAAACAGACAGGGACAACAGACAAACAGATTGGTTTGTCACATTTATTTATTTATTTATTTGTTTGCACAAAACCTGCAAAGGCTAGCATAATGCCACAAGCATTCTCTTCCAGTTAGCCCAGTAGTATAAGGAGAAAAAACAAAAAACAAAATAACAAAAAAAAAAAAACAAAACAACAAAAAATTAAAATAACAGAAATACAAATATCAATATAGCCTAACTACTTAACTTTCTAGTCTTCTAGAAGTAAAAAGAAAAAAAAAAGAAAACAATAATAAAGAATATAGATATAAACTCAGTCGTATAAAAATATCAGTAAATATAAAAATCATATTATTGTAGAAGGTTTTTCCTAGTATTAGTTGTACGGGTTACAGTGTGGGGTAATTTACATTATCATTGTCCTTGAGAATTGGGTTTCAATACACATAAAGATTTTGTTTCAGATTAGAAATTTCAGAGGTTAGGGTGTGCCTCACCATTATTAAATTTGTATAGAAATAAATATTTGACGTTAATATCAAAGATAAAATAAATACGGCGATGAAAATAGAAATATAAGATATTTTAATATTGGTTCCCATTCAAAATCTCTGTATAGCGTTTAAACGTTTTCAATGAATTTTAGGATTTAATTTTAACTCGTTGATTGGTGAGATCATCTCGAGAGTCTTAACCTTATTTCAAAATTACAAACGTAAAGGAAAAACTACCATTTTTTATTATATTTAGCTTTAATCGAGGCTCACTTTATTAATATAATAATATTTGAAGTAGTTAAAATATTAACCAAGTTTGTTTTTATAATAAATGTTGTACAGTAAAAGTATTAATTTCATTTTGTCTTTAAATAAAAAAAAATGCAATTTTTTTTACAATATTATGGTTTTCAGTTTTAATTACTGCTCTTTATTATATTTAATTTAATTATAATATACGTAAATATCTTCTTTGATGTACGTGTTAAATGAGTATCGTTAATCAGACAGCGCTCATTAACACGAGATGTGGGCGGTTTATATTAAAATTGTTGGGATTTTCAAACACATTTACGTAATAGTCTCCGCTATATGTTTGTAAAGCAAATTCGTTCCCTTAGCACCAGCATTTTATAGCATACTGTAGTTTGTTGTCAGCCTAACACGATAGTATGTGGGCCTACTAAATAAAGAACTAATTGCCGAATACTGAAACGTCTTTCGAATAGTTAACGGCTTCTTAAATGTTTGAGCAAATCTTAAATTCTAAATACATTTTCTCAAATCTTATTTATAAGTGTCTCCAAAATGTAAGTGTATCTCACCTTGAGAGGTACTTAAATGCCAATAAAGTGAAATATTCGTATACTCAAACGCAACTCAACGTTAGTTATTTGTCAAATGTACAGTCAAACTGTTTTAAGCAGCTGCTTAATCTGAGAGTGGTCGCGAGGTCTCTTAAATCTCATCAGTTTTATTCAAGTCTTGAAGAATATCTTTATCGTTTTTTTTAAAATAGAGATTTTTAAAATAGAGCCTTAGAATCAGTTGGCCAGATAAGCATAACCTTACGGTTTCACGTGACAGGCAGTTACCAGGGTTTTATAGGGGACGTATTTCATGTTTAGCAAGCGACTGTTCAATTATATTATATTCCATTTGGTAATCCTTGTCAGTCTTATTTACTGTCCCCAATATTAAATACACGGACAACTAGAGAAGATTGCAAATATACCCAAATTAGCACCAGAAACACCATACCAGGCTTTTTGGTGTTTAAAAATATACAATGATAGCAGAGCTTGTGGTACAAACTATTGGTCTGGAAACAAATGAAAACTTTATTGTTAGAACAATCTTTATAAATACACATTTTACTATTTGAAATTCATTTATTTATTATATGCAATTTTAAATATTAATAAATCTTGCACTACAATATAATCACTCACAAATAACATCACATGATTCGTTTTCAATAATTTAGTAAAAAGTTTTACCAATAAATATTTTAAATAATAAGCGAAAACGGCTTATTTAAAATATTGTCTGTATTAGAAAAAATAGAACTATACAAAACCTTTGTACCAAATGTTTCCATCCAGCATTCAAAGAAATAAAATTCTGCACCTCGCAAGCATTTACGAATAAGCTGAAATTTACACATATTTCAGCTTATTCGTAAATACGTGAGAGGTAAATCTCTTTCGAGGGAACAATTTCCATAACACGATGGAATTTGCTGCTATGGATGAACGTTACCCTTTGTGCGTCCATTTTGCTCACGTATGATTTACAATATATATAAAAGGTGTTACTTGCTGTTTGCCTGAATTTGGATTCCGTATTGGATGATCAAGTATAAAATATACTTCCAAAGATGATAAAATATACTTACAAAGAGACTTGACAAAGAGATTTATGCGGAATTTCTAACGTTTTTCTTCGTTCAACCTTAAAACTCTATCTTAAAGGTGTTATGATGGCCAAGTGCGAGTGGAACTCGAACATTAAGGGTTCTATACTTATCAAATTTATAATTTAAAGAATGATTAATATTATAAAAAAAATGTATCGAGAATTTCTAATAGGAATACATGATTTGTATATTTAAATTATAAGGGAAATAATTTTATAATATTATTAATAATTTAATAATATTAATAACTTTATAAAAAAAAAATCGTTAATATATAAATAAATAAACATTATTTGATTAATGATAAAAGTTACCATATTAAACCGCACCACAAAACTCTTCACAAGCGTAAAAAGTTTTGTAACTTGAACAAACGAAAAGGGTTTTGCAATTTTAAAGTTCTTCAGGTAGGCGAGTCGTAGCCATAACATTGAAGTATAAATATTTTGATTACTAATTAACTGATTAATCATACAAACTAATAAAGCTTAATAATTTTAAAACAAACAATAAAACTACGTTAAAAGATTTTGATTGTAAGTAAAACAACTAAAATATACAATATAAATGAAAATATCGCTTTATTTAATTGAAATTAAACACGCACTAAAATCCATTACTAAATCTATATAATAATATTTCGTCCTGAAGTTTTATCCATGGTTCTAATAAATTTTGTCCAAAATTTCCTAAGGTGATTTCTAAGAAGTCCCCATTATCTCCCGTAAGTAAATTTACTATTGATCGATGACTATCAAAATTATTTATACGGACAAGTATTGATACCGCTATGTGGCAGGGTTGTCATTAAAAACACTTTTATTGTTATAGAATAGTATTTATAATTGCAGAAAAAAAAATGAAAAAATAATAATCAAATTCTTATATTTATATTTAAACTTTCGTGAACCATGACTATTATATTTATATTTAGCCGGCTGTATTCGAACCCATTCGGGGTTCTTAATCATGAGCTTTGAGCGTGGCGGCGCGAACTGGTTACTTAGTCGGGCACATTCCGATTTAATTTCTACGCGAATACAGCCGGCTAAATATAAATATAATTGTTATATTTATATATTAACTACGTAATTATTGCGAACAAAATCTTGTATTTAATTCAAACGTTAAAAATTAAAGTATGACTGTGACTCAATACTTAATATTATAAAATAATACCATTTATATATTTTTTCAAAATATATGTTTGGAGTTTCTGGTCGGTAATTCTGAATAAAATAATATTCAAATATACAGTTTGCAACCGAGCAATAAGAGTCTGAGCTTCCATAAGTTCACTGTATCTATTATTTTACTAGTTTCATTTCTAGAGTTGAAATATTGAACACTGATAAATAAATAAACATTAAGAAAATATTCTGTGTACTGACCAGAATTATCGAAGTTATGAACTATGACCGTAGCGATTATTTTTACTAAAAAAATATTTAATTTAAAGATTTTGCCTCATTACTATTTTCTTTCATGTATATTGTAACAACCAATTATCATGTAATCTTGTCAAATCATTATAAATTCAATTGAAACAACATCATATATAACCTTTTGTTATATATGATGTTGTTTCTTAAAGATAATTGAGAGGATGTTTCATGTTCACGAAGGGTGCGTCACGTTTTGTCGCCACGAACCGCAGCGAATTCCGGCTCCGGATGAAAATTTGTGTTACAAGTAAATTTACATCGTATTTAAGTATGAAATTGATAAATTATCTAAATAAGAAAGATAGAAAATGAGATATTATAAAAGTTAGACAACTTTCATTCAATCCAAGGATCTCGATACTGGCTTGATTTGGAAATTATATAAAAATAAGTGTTTTTTTTTAAATAATTTACTTTCTAATGTCATCCTGTTATGGAGTAATTTATCAGATATTTATCACTATATTTGAACTGCAGAAGAGGGCTTTTTCGTGCGGCTTACAATATGAAGCCAAGATAATCATTAATAAATAAATGAATATATATATATATATATATATATATATATGACTGAACAAAATCAGTATATGAATCATTAAATGTACATGTACTATTATAGTAAATTTGAGAAATTCCTTTCAATTTGTGATCAAGTACAATGCTTAAGAACTTAGATAAGGAAGAAAAATCAAAGGACAATTCCAACAGAAGAAGGAAAAACGAGAAACTCGCATTATTTTTTTAACATGGCCGCTCAGCTCACGTTACATCATCATCAATTCTAGCCTGCTTTCATTTTTCTTTGGGCATTTTAATATTCGCCCCAATCTTTGAATGACCATGAAATGAATAATCTCGTTCATCTCATAAACCTTTTAAGAGTAAAATACAATAGAAGTGTGATACATTATAGCACTTAGCTGCTGGAGTGAACACAATGAAAATGAAGACATCTAAAAATGAAGATAAAAAAATAAAGAAACTCATATAAAATGTTCATATTTCGTGACCTCTACCCAAGGGTTGCCTGGAAGAGATTGCTCTTTAGTAATAAGGCCGCCTGTTGTACTATCTTTTTCTTTTATTTGTTATTAATTTTTTTTTTTTTTGGTACAATAAAGCATATCGTATCGTATTTTGTTTTAAATTGTGTCTACTTAGTATATAAATAGTTCAAGGTTTTATTTATTAACTTAATTACGTCCAAAACTATTATTGCATTTTATTGCTGATGCGTTCAAATAAAAATTCTGTGGTTCAAATTAATTCTAACTTAAAAAGCAATTTATCAAGATTTCAGATTACAATACCTACCTACCTACCTACCTTCTGATAAATTATTTGTAGAAGGAATATTAGTGATAGCTTTTACAGCGAAAAATACCCTTATTATAATTTGATTTACATCTTTGTTAAAATAAAATTCACCGCTTTAAGTATATTAATATATTTTAAGGGTAGGTTAAGGTTAAGCTTAATAAAATGACAAAAATATATTTTTTTTCACATTTATACATAAAAATTTTAGTTAGTATTTTCAAAAGGGACTTGATGCGAGCATCCTTCCGATAAAGAAGCACAAATTTACCAATGCGGGGAGCGATACTATATAGTGGCTGGATGGTTTCCCGGTGGTTACACGTTCGAGTCCTACCTGTGTCGATGATTTTATCATGCTATATTTATTTAATTTGAAATAAGCTTAACTAGTCACATATTTAAGTCAATTTTCCTGAATTTGTATCCTCGCCATAAATAGTGTATGTTAATTTAAATGTATGTGAATATATAACTGATGCTTAAATGACAAAATACATTGCAAACGAGAGAAAATAAATTGTAGACATGAATAAGCCTAATTTTTACCCTTATTAATTCCGTTTTCCCCAAAATTTCTCAGCAAAAATTTTACCGACAGACGTGCAAGAGCTGTAAAAATTCGCGTCTCAGTAAGATCTGTACTACCCGATGACGTAGAATATATCATAAAATCTTTCAAAAGAATTTCAACAAAATTTTCCGAAAGGAAAACAAATATTTAGCACGAGAACTAAAATAATACCAGAAGGGTGGCAATTGGGAAACTAACATAAAAAGTTTTAAAGAGACACAATTTTATTATATTTATATTTACCCGGCTGTATTCACGCAGAAATTAAATCGGAATGTGCCCGACTAGTTTCGAACTCATTCGGGGTCCTTAATCCTGAGCTCTGAGCGTGGCGGACTCGCGCCGCGAACGCGGGTAAATATAAATATAATAGTCACGGTTCACGAAAGTTTAAAAAAAAAGACACTATTTTAATCCAAGAATTCTTTGTGATTCTAGTGTCATACAAAATCAAGTTTTGATATGATCGAGAATGTTTTGTTTACTATTGCCGTCATCAGCGTCTTAAAACCTAATACAATTTTTTTAAATTATACTCGAAAATTATAGGAAGTAGCGATCTAGTATTAAAGTAATCGGAAGAAAGTTTTAGTACATTTAAATTAGATTATCAAACTTCGCTAAATGGGTCTCAGCCACTACGTGTTCAAACGTCAAAGATCCAATTCAAGTTTGTTCTGGCTTTGCCGAAGAGTTATTGATGAGCGTTACCAGTGTCTAGAATGTCGGTCAAAATAACTTGACTAGTTATAATATTCTAGGGAATATGTTATCATCTGGGTTTTAATTTGAAATTTGCAATTATATATTTACATTCAATGTAGAATTAATTGCAAAAGAGTTATAAGCAAATGTATTTGAATTTTTATGAATTTAGACACTGCTATATTTAGGGCGATTAAATGAAACGTAATTACTTCTTATTAATATATTTTATTGTTTTATCAAAAGCCTTATTGGTAAGTGAGGGTTGTTCTCCAGCCCTTCTTTGTCCCTTACACAAAATCAGTTTTTTTAATTAACCCCACAATTTAAATGAAATTTTCAATTTCCGTAATACCAAGATTATCAAAAGATAAAAAACACAATATATTTCAGTAAATCAAAATTCCGTTAATGATTTGTTATAATATATATATATATATATATATATATTAACGTATCTTAAATTGTATTTCTTCTAGAAGTATTTTATTAGAGAACTGAGACTTATAACGTTTGTTAATAAGATATATATAAGAAAAAACATGTCAGTCTTTTCAGTCAGTTCTTTATAATAAGATTGTTTAATTTACGATGCAATGTACATACATTACTCGTATATTGCAAATTTAATAGAACAATATATACATTTAAATTAATACCTGCATTATACATGGTTAGATAACATTTCTTTTTGGCAAAAATGGATTTGTTTATAGAATACCTATTATCCATCTAATTAAAAATATTATATGTATGCATTTTCGATACAAAAGACTTATCAAAAACAAAAGCGTACATTGTCTATATTGAAGCTGTAGCTGATTGTTTTTAATATATTTATAACAGACGTTGTATTGAGCCTAAATAAATAACTCATAAAATTAACCTAACTGTGATTTTGAATTATAAGGAGACACCCAAATAATTTTGCCGAAACTTTCCACGAAGATGACAAAGAAGTTATGAATAACGTGAATAGTTAGTGAAATCTTTAAATCTTTAGTCACTAACTTTCGTCTTGAATTTTTTATCTCGCTTGTAATAATTCAGGAGGTGAAAAAAATTAAATACATAATGTTTTTGTTTCTTTGTTTGTTTTTTCTTTATTGTACACAAATGATATAAAAAAGATATGTCTTAAAAAACTACAAAGATGCAATTTATGCACAATGGACTTATTCCATGACGGGATTTCTTCCAGTGAACCTCTGATTAGTCGAAACAAAAAATATTACACGGTACATTAAAGTGAAAAAAAAAATAAAAGTAAAAAATAATAATAACTATACAAAAAAAAAAATTGTTCTAAAATGACTAAATATAAAGAGAGTATAGATAAAAAGAGTATGTTTATATATTTGTATAGAGACTTTAAGGTTTTATATCATATAAAGTTCTGCTGATATTATGATTTTAACATATAAATAATATATCTTATAATATTATCGTTTCGTCACTCGCTAAATTAATGACGATAGCATTTTGAAGTATTAAATATTAATACTACATCATATAACCTAAACAGTTTTGGTTTATTTAAAACTAGATAAAAAAAATAAAAACTATATATAAAAATAAATATTTTATAACCATACACATTACACAACCTAAATAAATATATAAAAGAAGTAATAAAATATTTAAAACAGTAAAAAATAAATTCTCCAAGAAGAAATGCAAGATATTTATTTAAAAACAAATATAAACACGAAGAAGTCGATTAAAAATGATTGCTCCGGAGGGATTCGTGAGTAATTTATAGCTTGTAAAGGATGATTTTTTAAAATGGAACTATTACAACGTGTAAATATTGAAAAAATAAAGTAATCAATATATTAAAGAAGGTTGCTTCATAAAAAGTTTGCATTATATTTAATTTTGGTCTTGTAAGTAGGTATCTTTGTTTTATTTGAAACAATAATTTTCTTGACAATTTTCTTTATTGTATTTTATTGTTAACAGTATGTACAACTATTTACAGTTATATTTATTAGGCTGTCTTAGCTTTACGGCAAATCCATTTTATTGACGTATAATATAAGATTAATAGTAAACATCGCGTATTTACAGACCTTTGAAATTACGTTTGTAAACAGTTTTATGGCATCGCAGAATTTTGTGACTTAAATACTTTAATCATTAATCAAATAATTTAAATTGTATTATATTTTAATTTAAAAATGTTTTTTTAAAACTTTAAACATTCGAATTAAATTTGTGACTTAAATTATAAATATTCAAGAGTATCAATCATATAGGGAAAAGGTGGTAAAATAGCCCCCGGCGGTATCCCTAGTTTAAAGTCAAGCCAATCAGCACATTATTATTAAAATACTTTTACTATATATTTCGTGATTTAAGTCTAAGAGTAGATTAGCAGATTTAGTCACTGGTGGCAGCTCGTACATAATGTGTACAAAAATAGTTAATGTATATTGGTAAACTGTTAAAAGTGTTTTTTGTAATGGAATAACTATAAAATATATTTATTCTTAAAGAGCTTAACGAAGAACTAAGAGCTTTGATAGCAACACCGTAAAATTCAGTGTTGATTAAATTTTTAAATTGTAATATGAAATAGTTTTATTTCATAGAATAATATATAATAATACAAACTTGTAATGTCAAGTGTGTAATTAAAATGCTTTTTATATTAAACACAAAAACAAAAAATACTTTAAAATGTTAAAGAAAAGTACAGCTCTGAAGGATCTTGGAGTGTGGGAGGAACGTATCTCACTCATTTATTTTTGCCTGTTGATGAAATAAAAATACCAGACGAAGAACCATTTACGTACAGAAAACTAATAAACTAAACCACTTAATTACTTAGTTAAAAACGTTAGTTCTAATTTCAGTTGGAATACGTAATCACGTAGTTGTACACTTTGTATGTTGTCTGTTAATTCGTTAAAAGCGTGCTCTATATCAAAGAGTCCTTATTAAAATGGCTTTCAGAGAGTGGATGACAGTAATTTACAGAATACCTCAACTTTACACCAAAGTTACTAAACTTCGTTTTCTCTCTTTCCTTATTTTGCTGTTCAAATAAATCTGTTGTCATAGTTTAAAATATGTAAGTAACACTTTAGTGCCAAAACATAGATATTTTTTATAACGGTTCTCCAAAGCAATGTAGGATATATATATATATATATATATATATATATATATATATATATATATATTTATTGTACAATTTGCAACAACTTGTACTACATTCAAACAGATTTCTATAACACAACACATTAAGGGATGCTGTCTGTTATATTTATATTTACCCGACTGTATTCACGCAGAAATTAAATCGGAATGTGCCCGACTAGTTTCGAACCCATTCGGGGTCCTTAATCATGAGCTCTGAGCGTGGCGGACTCGCGACGAGCCGGGTAAATATAAATATAATAGTCATGGTTCACGAAAGTTTAAATATAAAAAAAAAGGATGCTGTCTGAATTATTATTTTATTTACATGTTCAAAAATTAGTGTTCATTTTTTTATTTATAATAAATATATGAAAGTCATACCTTGAATCAATAATAAGAATCAATATCTAACCTCAGTTGTGCTAAATAACATAGTTTAGCAGTAATTTGTTTTGACTAAAAATATATTTTTGTTTTTCATATATTTTTGTTTTTTTTTTTATAAAGTTGCACAAATAATAGGGTTGATAATTAATGAGAACAGTAAATTTAGTTTGAAAAGACGCTAAAGAAAGTGTTGACATTCACCGATGACATTTAACGAACTGCGAAATCAGAATAATTTTTAATTGGATTTTGACTCTGAAAAACACAGAATTACACATCTTGAATGCACAATTTCTTTGTTTTCACTATAATACTATTTGCTAGGTGTTATAGTGTAATATAATTATAATAACAACGATTTTTAATACTAAATAATGTGTTGTCGATTCTTTTATAATCGTATATTATTCTTTGTTTCCAGGATTCGATCAGTAGTTTTAACGCGTGTTTCACTAAGGATGAATTGCTAGAAACAAAATGGTGTTATAATAATGAAATAAATATTAAACTGTTACTTAATATTATACGTTTTATGAAAATGTCGACAAGTTCAAGAAGTCTTTGTATAGCCATTTATATAATTTTCTATAAAATTTGTATATTTTGATCGTTCAAATACTTGTTAAAAATGTCGTTAGGTGTTAAATATTGCGCGGAAATATTACTTTAAAAAATCTTGAACGTTTTTATTTGAATGTTGAATTTTTTTTTTTTGAACTGCATGGCAAAGACAACCTTTTTACTAAAATTTTTTTTTTTTAAAGAAACAAAAAGACAAAAAATTTTCATTTGTCTCGGTGAAAATGGAAAGCTAGCGTAAGCTTTCCATTTTCAATAAACTAGATGACTTATTTTTTGAGATTTCTTAATTAATCTCTTCTAAGAGTAAGGAAAACCGAAAGGGGACTGTTGAGAAGCATAACTCTTAGAAGATCAAGTTTTACAAACTACTTACAACTTTGGTGGTTGTAACTAAAAAATAAATTGAAAAAGCTATTTCCTAATAATAAGAGCAATATACAGTTAAGTTATGTCGTGAATATAATAAACATTTTATAGCAATATATCGTGAATCAAATTAAACCGTCGGTAAGGTAGAAATTATGGAGGTTAAGAGAGAGTCTTACTGGTTGCATAATATAAGGTAAGCTATTTGTGTAATATAACCCTCACTATTCACGTACTTTGAACACCGACGCCGTTGTTCTCTTAACAGACCGGGTCTACCTTTACCGAGTTAATGTCTTTTATAATATTAAGCTCCTGCATGTGTCGGTGAGTCTGGCTTTTGTTTAAAATAATCCTTTGTGTATATGGTGGTTAAGTGTCGTAGCAAAGTCCTTGCGATATTTCAAATTTTGTTGGATAATATTTGTGTACTGAATATAAATTGTTACTTAGTTCTTTAAATAAATTAACATAATATTACTACACAAAAATTTGCTCAAGACCTTACAAAGAATTTAATTAAGTATTTTGAACTTTATAATTTGCGTGAAAATTTCATTCCCGTTTCTGGATCTTAAGACTTTACAATAAACTATTTTCTCAGAATGACTGAGGTACCAACATCCTAGAACTGAAAGGATACATATAATAATAAAAAACCCCATCATAAAATACTAAAAAGGCCAAATCTGATCGTTAAATATTTGTAGCTGGATTATATTACAAAATATATTACATGGCGATAGAGGAAAACATACGTTTGCTGGCTGTTGCCAGCTAGAAATTTCACTTTTGCGGCTAATTTAATAATTATATTGATGATTTAATTATTTATAATATATGTATTTATTATATTGTTCATATCACAAGAAAAATTCCTTAAAGTGGAGTTCTACTCCATGATAAGGAAAAACTTAAGAAAACGTTGTCTAAAATGTAAAAAAGCATTTTATACTAGATAATAGACTCAAAACTGTCTTAAATTGGGTGTCTGTTAGCTAAGCCGTTTATGGAGTCCAATCTCAGATTCAATGGGTTGTTATAGTTTGAGGGCAGTTTGAAGGGTCTGGATTAATTAACAGTCTGGATAAACCTCTAAAGGGGATAATACGTATAAAGTTAACGATTGTCCTGAAATTCTGAAGATTTTAATTAAATTCTGATAAACGTTAACAAAAATTTAAATAAAGTACATATTAAAACCGTTTTATATTTATAATAAAAAAACTATCAATAATTATTGATAGTTTTTTTTATTTATTTAAATGTACTGTTCTTGAAAGTCCTAGAAGACACTGTACATAGTTATAATTTATTCCTATTAAATTAAGAGCGAAATAATGAAATGCTACTCAAATCCGTCACTCAGCTAAAAGTTTTTTTTTATATTTAAGCATATCTCAAATTTATATTGTCAAACGCAACTCAAGCAATTTGATTTTACACTTAGCTAAGTTCGCAATTGTTTACATCGGTTTTACATGTCGTTGTTAGAATAAATAATATGTTTTCAAATTATAATTTATTCAGGAAACAATAGAATAGTACATTTTTGATTTGTCATACATTTTAAGTAATTATTGATCTTGACTGAATTGTCGTAGATTGAAACGTTGCCGATTAGTCGCAATGGACAAACTGTGCTACAAAAATAATTTTAAAATTAAACAAAGTTTGGAGTAGTACAAAGTTGTATAGTAGTATAGTTGTATAGATGTATAGTAGTAGAGTTGTATTGTTAGCTAGCTAGCTTAAACAAAGTTGTATAGTTGTTTTTATTTCGCTTATTGAAATAGTACGCAAGGAAAAAGAAATATGGAAGCAAAAAAATGCGTATTGGAATGATGAACGTAGGCAAAACCTATTTCGATATAATACAATGATTTCTATTTTATAATTTATATATAAGGAAGGCACTCCAATGAAGATGCGTCTTTCTATGTGTTTGATTTTGATTCCTAATTATTATGGAATAGGACGAAACAGAAAGTCATAAGTGAGAAACACTCTGAGTGAAGTGTTTATTCAACGATTTCGTGACTTCGGTTTTGATAAAGCCATATCTCTACTTCTTTTTTAAATGTTTATAACTTCTTTATCTACTCTACGATATCCTTGTCTGTACCAAGCCTTTTCTTAAAAAATTTGAATGTTTGTTAATATTTGTGTATAATCCACATTGGAGATATTTTTTTGTTATAATTAAAAAAAAAAACAATTGCGATTCATTTATATGATTGAATGATATGTTTATTCTTTGTTATTTTTTTCTGTGTTGTTTTAGATCCATAACTTATTACTAATAGCTTTTTACTATTTGGCTAATTTTAAAGGGTTTCAAGTAATTACTGTGTAACCAGACCACTCTCTTTCGTGTTCTCTCTCCATATCACGACTATGATAAAATAAAAAGTGCACGATTTGGCATTGCATAAAATTGAACTTTAATTTAAAAGAAACAAGAAAAGAATAATAAATAACTTTTAGGCCATCGAATCCTAAAATTAAAGTAACGACCTCACTTTGTAGCGACAATCCAATAGTGACAAAATGTTTACAAATTGGATCTTGTTAGTAAATTCTTTTACAGAGGCTAAGTTCAGATTGAATGGGTTGGTAGAGTTTGGAGTAGTTTGGTCGAGCTGGACCAATTAGCAACCAAGTTTCGCATAACACAAACATCAATACTATTACCTACTTATTTATAAAAAAAATAGTAAAAAATGAGAATGAGATGCATTCATCTCATTCTAATTTTTTATAATTTTTTCATTATTTTTTTTTCAATACATGACATGATTATATAATATATATTAATACTCACACAAAATTACAGAAACTCATCAAGTTACAGAATATATGAAGATATATAATCCTACGTGAAATAAAATAACTATTTTTCTTTCTAATCTTTTAACATTAAATAGTTGTGTAAATGTGTAAAAAATGTATCAATGAAATATCGTTAGAAAATTATCTCAACTCATTTTCTATAAACACAACATCCACTTGTCTGTTTCTTAATAAATGTTTAAGAATAGGAACGTGGTAAGAAATCTTATAAAATATATATTTTTTTAATGTTATTGTTTTTTTATTATTAACGGCCTTCCTGATTTGATCGACGTGCCCCAAGTAGACAGGTATTTAAAAAACATATCCGTAGGTATTTATACAAGAAAATTTTATCATATTTTATCTTCTTTTTTACTTTTTATTTGCGTAGTGACATTTATGTTTTTATATTTACTTTTTTTTTAATTACCTATATGTAATAATGTAAGTACCTATATGTACATATATATATGTGTGTATATGTGTATGCGTGTGTATGTAAGTATGTATGTGTGTGTTATTGATATTAGGTATTTTGTTGTCATTTGGTATCATGTATTTAATTTTTTTGTTTATTATATTTTCTATTTATTTTTATTATTTCCCATTATACCCCTAGTTTGTATTTTTCTGTTATTTTTTTTTATCGGTTAGTTGGTAGAGAATGCATAGCATTAAGTCCACCGCTTGTATGATTTTTTTTTATTTGTACAATAAATATTTTAATAATAATATGAAATTACTTGTAATGCCAAATAAAATATATTATTATAAGCTATTTTGATAAAACAATATAGTCTAATATTTATTGGTTACTGTATATATTTTTTGTAATTCTGTTTTGATTTGTACAGCTTAAAATACACAATATAATATATATTGTATATAATTAAACAAACTCGTAGTATATATATATTTGTTTAAATCCATAGGCTTCAGAACATTCCAATATCACTGTAATATAAATATAAAACGAAATTCCAACCTGACCCAAAGTTTACAAATATGTGTGTTTACACAAAAGCTAATTTAATGTTAAGCTTTTATAATTTTTTACATCGTAATTGTCACCGTGGGTGACGAGGGTTACTTGGCATTTTGTGTTGAAATGGGTTCGCCAGTTCTAATTTTTTTTTAATTTGTTATGTCAGCATACCTTTCATTGCAGTTTAACAGAAAATAAATCATTCTTGTGAATGTATTTATAGGGGGTAGCTTTTTATATAAAAACGTGGAGGAATATACTAACAGCAGATATAATGTTTTTTTTATTTTTAACCTTTGCCTTTACCTTGAGTACGAAGACATACCCTACTACAATCCTTTCAAAAAATTATTACCAATACTTCACAAAATATCTTTAAGAAAAAAAAAATATCACGTTTTTAAAACGATCAACGTAATCTTGTTCGAAAAGAATACGCTTTGCGTTTACGTATTCCTACACGAAACGAACACGTTTTTCGCTTACGTATTCCTACACGAAACGATGTATGTAAGAATGTTTCATTCTTGTCTATGTCTTTATATTCTTTTCAATATAATAAAAACAAAAATAAACTTTATGCACACCTTTTATGATTCTCAAAACCTTAAAGATAAATCAAATCAATATAAATCAAATCAAAAACATTCATATTAAGCTTATTTTTCTCGATATTAAAAAAAACTATAAAAAGATACAACATGTTTCAAAACCAACTATAAATATTAGTAGTATAACTCTCGTATAAACCTTTTAAGTGTAAACTACAATAGAAATATGATACATTATAGAACTCAGCTGGTAAAGTGAATACAATAGCCGGAGCTTAGTTGAATGATAATCCTGAAATCTTATAAATCCTTTGCTTTATTATTGTAGATTATTTTGGTTCTCTCATAATTTTGCCGCTAGAAGAAATCAAGACTGTTACAACGAAAGAATAAAAGAAATAATAACTATATTATAAAGTAAAATTGTAGACGGACGGATGTCACGTTGACTGTTAATATAGCAATGAGAAAAGGAGACCGAAAATGAGATTTCAGGGTTTCCGGTTTCCCCCCCGTATTAAACGCATTCCTAGCACCTAACTTACAGACAGCACGAATTTAGCAGACAGAATAAATATGAGCTGCAGTCAATTACAACTATAATTTATTAAAAATATTCTCAAAATCAGGAAAATTGAATGTATTATTATTATTTTTTTATATAATAATTTGTAGGTATTATAGAATTTTAATTATATCATATATTTTTGGCTTAAACTCTTCGACTAAGCAATTGTAAGCTATTTTGTTTTTTTCCTTTATTATGATGAGGTTTTTTCAAAGTAGAATATGTCATTCTCACAGTACTGCACTCAATTAATAAGAAATACATTTTTTATCTTGATAATTAATTATAAATGAGACTTGGGTCTTCGTTTAGTACCTTTAGTGACATTTTACACAATGCTCTTCATTGCAACATGCGATGTTTAAACTAGAGCACTAATTCACAAGTCAATTTCTAAATGAAACTTAATTTTACCAAAAACTCAAACTTTCGCTCTCGTTCCGAATATATACCATGACAAACGTTTTCAATTGCAATTCTGCCTTTCTGATTACTTGTTTATGTTCTTCAAAGTTTTTGTCAAAAGTTGGTTAATGTATCATCAAACTCATTTAGTAATTAATTCAATTTTAATAAGTTACCAGATTCATTAATTAAATAAACAAAGCTGAAGTAATTCGTTGTCGTAAAAATAGATTCAGTAGTGTGGGTTATTAAGTTTACGCCAATGTCCCGGTTCCTAAATATGCGAATAGTTGGGATTCTATTACGGTCGTATTCACTAAACTAGAACCTGTATGACTATTTAACCTACTTAATCCTCTTAACGTCTATCAAGTGGACAGACTATCTAATTTCACGGTAGGTATATATTTATATAAGTACAAATTATATACATATGTATATATATAACCCCAACTCTAGCTTTACACACGCCTACAATTTGGCAATGAATGAAATAAAAAATGCTCTTGGCGAATAAATATTAAGTATGTACAATAATTTCTGAACATTTTTCTGTTTCCAATGGTTTAGGTTAAGCGTTGTCTGTTTTTTGTGTATGAGCATAACGTTAAAAAAACAGCCAAGTCCGTTGTGCGTTTTATTTTCTCTGACAGTCACTATCACCTGCATATTTTTTTTATTACAATACTTATTATTACGTTTATTATTACATTACTTATTATGACGTTTATTATTACATTACTTATTATGACGTTTATTATTACATTACTTATTATTACGTTTATTATTACATTACTTATTATGACGTTTATTATTACATTACTTATTATGACGTTTATTATTACATTACTTATTATGACGTTTATTATTACATTACTTATTATGACGTTTATTATTACATTACTTATTATGACGTTTATTATTACATTACTTATTATTACGTTTATTATTACATTACTTATTATTACGCTTATTATTACATTACTTATTATGACGTTTATTATTACATTACTTATTATGACGTTTATTATTACATTACTTATTATGACCTTTATTATTACATTACTTATTATTACGTTTATTATTACATTACTTATTATTACGTTTATTATTACATTACTTATTATGACGTTTATTATTACATTACTTATTATTACGTTTATTATTACATTACTTATTATGACGTTTATTATTACATTACTTATTATGACGTTTATTATTACATTACTTATTATGACCTTTATTATTACATTACTTATTATTACGTTTATTATTACATTACTTATTATTACGTTTATTATTACATTACTTATTATTACGTTTATTATTACATTACTTATTATTACGTTTATTATTACATTACTTATTATTACGTTTATTATTACATTACTTATTATGACGTTTATTATTACATTACTTATTATGACGTTTATTATTACATTACTTATTATTACGTTTATTATTACATTACTTATTATGACGTTTATTATTACATTACTTATTATGACCTTTATTATTACATTACTTATTATTACGTTTATTATTACATTACTTATTATTACGTTTATTATTACATTACTTATTATTACGTTTATTATTACATTACTTATTATTACGTTTATTATTACATTACTTATTATTACGTTTATTATTACATTACTTATTATTACGTTTATTATTACATTACTTATTATTACGTTTACGAAGGTAACTAGCTCGATTAACTATTATATTATAAATCTATAATCTAAATGGAATATCACAATCGAGAACCTTTTGGACATCACTAAACTTAATAATCGTCGAGCTGTCAAAAGACAATACTTATAATGGACAGCCTATAGCTTGTCATATGTGGGCAAAACATGTTTTTCTTTTACAAAAAAAATATTTGACTACTTATTGAACTAAAATATTGATATTTAAAATATTAGTTGTGAGACAATACGATTTTATAAGATCGCTTCCAAGTAAACATTGAAAATACTAAAGTAAACAAAGTAAATTGACCAGTTGTTTTAATCTCAGTCTATATAAACTAATCTGAGCTTACGTTAATGGTATTTAGCATTTTAATTAAAATTCTAAGGTCTTACCGTATTAATGGTCTCAACAAAGGTAGTTTTAAAACGTTTAAGTAGTATATTTAATCTATATATAATGGACTCTTTGCAAGTGTTTGCAAAGTTATATTCTTTTATTATAAAATTTATATCAAACAAAAATAATTGTCTGTCAAAATATATGTGAAAGTCAGATTATTATTTAATAATATTCAAAAATATATGTATAATTAGTTTATCTTATCAGCTATATATATCTAGTGTAGGAAAGATACATTAAAAGTTTTCACAAAATAGTTTGTAAGTTTTATATCTGACCAACTTATAATTGTATATTATAATTGTATATATTGATGAGTCGAATATGTATTATATATTATATACTGTTCATAGGGGCATACTTATATTATATTTATATACCCGTCTGTATTCACGTGGAATTATATCCCAATAAAAAAGTCAAGGTTCACGAAAGTTTAAATGTTAAAATTGCATACTTATATCTTTAAAAGCCCACTCTGTGGCGCTGTCAAAGCCAGAAGAGTTAATTAGTATATTTATAATATTTCATATGAAATATATGAAAAATTTTATTACGAGCTAAATAACCACTGAACCGTAATTTATATTTTATTATTATATTATTTTAAAAGGTCTAAATTAAACGTATGAATTAACTTTATTATTAATTGGATTATATACACGTACATTGATGATTTTTAAAATGTCAGCTCGTACATTTTTTTTTGTATATATATTAGACATATAATTATTTAGAAAAATATAAACTTTACTCTTTTTATTACGTTATTTTATTTATTTATTTTTGATGGCATTTATCAGTAATTAAATAATTTAATCATAACAATCAGTTACAAATAAAAACAGCTCGATTGACAACAACAAACAAACAAACAAATAATAATAAATTGAATTGGTGTTTGACCTCATCTTATGGAAGCTAACACCTTGTCACTGTTGTGTGTTACATAAATACTTCCCAAATTTGTTGACGTTTGTATAAAACGAATAATATTTCAAATATTTAATGAAAATAGTAAATCACACATATAGTAATTAGAGTAAATTAGTGTATAAATGTTTATTCTATTATTACTTCACCAGTTGTGTCTAGCGATCCCGTGGTCGTGAAATATGTGTTACGATATTGAGAAAATATTTGTATTTATCATATAATATATTATATAACTATAAAAATCGTTGTCGTTAAAATTATATTACTTTGTATCATGTAGCGATGTAGTAAGACAAGGAAGTACGAAGTGCAGTCAAACCATAAAACTAAACTTTGCTACGAAGTTCCCTAGAACCCTCAGTGTATTTCGAAGTCAAAATTCAATTAAATTGTACTTTTACTTCGCAGTTAAATTTTGTCTCTGAATATCAACAGTGTCATAGGCGTCTTGGTTAACTTTACTTAGTTATCTTATTAAAATGTTAATTGTCTGATTGCTTGCAATTTTAATGTATAACAAAAAATATTTTAAGGTACTGCAATATATATATATTAGAAATTTATGGTATTAAATATCGCTCAACTAAGGCTAGATAGATCTTTATTCCATAAATTAAGATAAGACCATCCCACCCACCTCCAAGGCCGGCAACGCTCTTGTGAGTCCTCGGACGTTGCAAGAGTTCGTGGGCGGCGGTGATCACTTTACACCTGTGATCCGCACGCTCTTTTGCCCTCTTATAACATAAAGAAAGACTTTTTTCTTTCATGTCTTTATTATTATTTTTTTGTATATTAGTAAATAAAATAATAATATTTCGTACATCATCCACTAATGTGATGTGTAATAGCGTGCAAAACACGTTTTAAGATCCAAAAGAAAGAAACCGTAAAAAAAGTAAATTATACTGTTTATGTAAATACTGTTGTTTATTATCTATGTATGTAAAATCTGTTGTTGATTTAAATATTTAACCCCATTTACATTCCTGGTTCCGGAAAATATTTCTTAGATTTTTAGGCCTTCCCAGCGAATTTATTGCAAACAATAATAAAACAATAATAAAACAATAGTCACAAAAAAGAAACATCCAGCTGAGATAGTTGTTCTTCTCAGACCACGTTGGGAACCCTCGTAATTTTAACTTTAAGTTTAGAGGTGTTCTTGTAGAAGGGCTTATTTCAGTAAGTATGGTATCAAAATAGGCCATCCTGACACCTTTATTTGACGTACACAAGTGATCACTGAGAATGATTCAAAGTGGAAAAGATTTAAATAAATAGGTTAAGAGAATCGAGATAAACTTCATATCGGCTTTAATATAAACTTCGATCGAACCTTGATTACATGTTAAATAGAATAACTAGATAAATAAGTTATGGATAAATAAGCCTTATTGAAAAATGCGATTTCATTTAAAGCTCGCGAGATACCTAATATTTGTTTAATTTTTAAATAATAGACAATAATATGCCATATAAATTTTCGTATAACTCAATATTCGTATAATTCAATTTTCTGCTATGGACCATAAGCGATGGGAATTTCGTTGAACTCGTCAAATATTTTCGGAAATACCTCAACGTTTTGTTATGTTCAATCATGTTCAATCGCTATGTAATTACCAACATTATGCGAAGTTTAGTAGCGGCTTTCAGTTTTTGTTTATTTATAAATTGAAGTAAGGTCATTAAATATATACATTTATAAACGGATAAACAAGACTATATCTGGCAAGTAATAAATTAACCTTCAAAATGTAACCCTAAAAATGTATCTTCAAAAGTTTTTGTGTACAAGGAATAATTGAGGATATACAAATTTAAATCGTCTTCAAAGTTCTAAAACACTTCAAAGATAAACAACCATTCAAATTTACCCAATAATATTTATTACTTTTCACTTACCTTATTTTATATTAAAATTAAACTATTGAGCTTACAAATTTTTAATATGACAATGTTAAATTAATTGACTCCAGCAAGATTACAACCTGTGACCTCTGGGAAACCGTCTCGTCGTTTTGCCATTAAGCTATCGTATTTCTATCGTACTTAAACCGAGGTTGAAACTTGGTGTATGATTATTTAATATAATAAAAACATCACGTATAAATATTACGACGGTTTATAATGCTTATATTTAATTTTAATTTAGTCTAAGTTCTATTAAGTTTAATTTAGTTTAAATTTAGTCTAAGAAAATACATATATTTTAAGAGTTTTGAAAAGGTTGTGTTTGGTTTTAATTAAACAAAGTTTTACAAAACATCAAATTATTAAATTAAAACAAATTAAAATAAATGAATTAATTCAGTAAAAAAATGATGATTCATTTACTTATAAAACAGTTATATGTCTTATTGACGACTCTATATGAATACTACGAAGCATTAAATTGAATATTTTTAATTATTTTAATTATCATATTTCTTATTAATTTAATATTTGAATCACTAAGGGGATAAGTGAACAGAAAAGTGAAAAATTATTTTTTATTGACAGATTAGACTTCCCTGTTTATATTATATTGATAGGAATAAACTTTGCTGTCAGTTAAATAAACTTCATTACCCTAGAGCTTCAGAACGGGGTCAATCTAAAATTGAGGAAAAGGAATCCTTGTTATTTGTGTTCAAATATTTATTAAGACCCTGCTTATTCTTGAAATTAATACGTTTTATTTCCATTTGTCGCTTTTATTTTTGAAATCCAGATAACTTTTAATTACGCCATAACTTTAAACGTATATAGTTTGTTAGAACTTTGATTATCTATGACAAGTTTATTCTTTGAATAAATCTAATGATGCAAAAAACTGCTTTAAGATTACTTATGGCAAGCTTGAATATAATATATATATATATATATATATATATATATATATATATATATATATATATATATATACATGTTATAAAAATAATGTGTTCGAATTCCTATTACAAATCGAGAGTACTGAGTGTTATTTGTTAGCTCCAGGGAACATGGCGATGTCAAAATAACAATTTGAAAAGGGGCTATGATGTAGATATGGATAAGAGTTTAGGCTTTCTGTATAATTTTTACGTGTAAGATACTATTTGTATGTACACAGCTATGTGTCTTTGGTAAAGAATTATATTTATATTACATTATATAATTTTCTACTTAATTAATATGTATCTAGTTTATAAACGTTAAAAGAACCTTTGTCTACGTAGAAATTAGTTGATTCTTTGCATATGTATAAGTCGTAAATTATGTACGTTGCACAATTTACAATTAAAGAAGGGCTGAGCCGATTTTAATGATTTCTGGTATTAGTATTTGTTTGAGCCCTGATTATAAGTAAAAAAATATTGCAAGAGCTCACGGAAAAAAAACTTGTCCTATTGGATTTTCTTTAGGAGTAAAAACAAGTTAATGACTATGATTCGTAATAATATTAGAACATTTTATTCGATTGAGAATTCAACTTGACTATTCAAGCCAGTCCAGCTCAAGACACGTCACTAGCGTGCTTTTTTTTTCTTTGTGTCTCTCGTTGCAATTTTCACGATCTTTTTATGTATTTTTGTTTGGGTCGGTGGAGCAAATTTATTGGACTCTAACTAGTGGCGCTGATATCATACTTTATTGGTTTTACTGTTTTTCGGACAGTACGAAGTCGGTCGGGCCCGCTCATGTAAAGAGATTATTCGTGTACATGGAATATATTTAATTTTTATTCAATGGTCTAAATTTGTACTTTTAGAGTGTTTGAAATATTTTTTATTAGTCTGTTTGTTTGTTTATTTGGTTGTGCTTCAATAAGCCAAAAAATATTAGTAACTACGTATGGTGCGCATAAAAATTGTCCCTTGACGTAAAATCAAACTGAAATCCATTACTTAATCCATATAAAAATATTTCTTCATGAATTTTTATTAAAGAACTATTGCACTAAATTTCATGCGAGTTCAACCTAAGAAAGAAAGAGATGAAATTATTTTAACTATATTTCAAATAAAAATGTGTGTAACACTATTGCGCGAAAACATGGTAGTTTAAAAAAAAAGTTACAATTAAAATAATGTGATTCAATAGTTGTTACTGTAAAGTAAAACAATCTATAAGTAAGTTTAAAAAAAGAGTATCCAAGGAGTTTCTTGTCACTCTTTGAAACCGCGCAACTAGAGTCTGAGATTCCATTAGTGTAATGTGTGAATGATTTTTAATTGACAGCTCTACTTGTAAATAAAAATCTTTGATCCAGCATGACATATGAAACCTAAAATGAAATTTAAAAAATAGAAAAATATATCATGAATACGTTAACATGAAAAAAAACCGAATGAAATGAAAACTCATTTAAAAACTCGATAAACATAACATTGAAACTCTCACTATTGACACATCCAAATTCTCTTACCGTTATTTCTTACTCATGTCATTAACGTGTCTTTAATAATAACAATATTTATATAAATATTAAGTAAAGCAAATTCGTAGAAATTCCACAGATAGAACAAAGAGAAGTAAACAGAAAGTAGACACCAAAATTAACCAAAGTATTTCAAAGTACCCTCGAAGAAACTGAAGAAGTTATGAGTAATGGGAAAACTTATAATAATCTGAGATTCTCAAACTTTTAGGAATTCATTTGTGAATTATGCAATAATTTTCTTATTGTACAAACAGACCAAGCCTCACTATACACTAAAAATTATCACAAATTCCCAAATTATAATAAGAGTAAGATTTCTGCGCACACGAGTGGCGTAGGGAAGTTAAATAATTTGGAATGTTGACTATGTTATTACGAGATCTCAACTTCAATAGATAGAATAAGGTATTTGTAGTTTAATAGTCTATGAATCTATTTATAACGTTAAATTTCTTTCTTTCTTTAGATTTCTTTAGACTTTAGTGACGTTCCTGCAGTGATCAGTCCAATTGCATTGATATGATTATCAGAATGATGAATTTTACTTACTCGTATTATAGATTTAAAACTATTCTTTTTAGATTAGGACTGAACTAAATGTTTAACGTATTGAACTATGACCATAGCTATTAATTTTATCAATAAAAGTTTAATGTACAGATTTTATTAATTATTATTTTCTTGTACCTTATAATTTATTAAATTATATACTAGCTGTTGCCCACGACTCCGTCTGCGAGAACTTCAGAACACGCTCTTAAGAAACAGGCTCTTAAGAAACTCCTTCGTTCGAGCTTTTTATGGTAAACATTATTTCATAATTGTTTTATACGAAAAACCCTTTAATATTTCAAGGGAATAATTTAATATAGCCTAGATCCAACATGAAAGTTATTTCTAAATATTGGTAAAAACATTTTTACCTAGCACAATTGAATAAAAATATTATATTTATTGAATTTCACAGTGTTGTGTTTCCTATAATACAAATTTAACTTATAATTTAGCCTCAGCAACACGTGGACGGTTATCCTATTAAGTTTTAGCTTATAAGAATAAGTATGGAACTAACAGATATGACTGTCGGAGATATATATATATTTAAATACACATTAATGTTTTACATATCTATCATGTATCTATATACTTAGTCTGGCCACAAATGCTGTTCCACTTAAAAATAAAAAAAATATTACATTTGAATTTTGAGTCTGTCATTTTAATACGATTGTTCATTGTGTTTTCTCATTTTGGAGCCAATACATTGTACAATATTTTGTGATATTAAAATGGAGTGGGGTGATAAATAGAACCGAATCGCTGTGATTGCATTACACAAAGTAGGTATGGAGCCAATGCAATTTTAAAACTCTCCATACACTTGGTATTAGTAAAATGGTTTTGTACCTGGCTATCAGTAGGTACAATAAGATTTTCTATGTTTATGACATAAAAAAAAAGATCTGGCCGTCCACGTAGAGTTCTTACGAAAAATGTGAAGAATTCGAAGAAATCCTGTCCGATAGCAAAATATTTTATCTCGGGAAATGAAGATAGCACCTAGAACCATGTCGCGTATTTTAAAAAATGACTTAGGACTTGCATTGGAGACGCACTGGTCATTTCTTAACTGATAATTTAAAGAAGAATAGGGTGGTAAAATCGAAACAACTACTGAAGCGGTACGCAAAGGGAGGTCACGGTTTTTTTTTACGGATGAGATTTTTTTTACGAGCAACATTTTAACAAACGAAATGACCGTATTTATGCTCGAAGCTCTACAGAAGCTTCCTAATTAGTCGACAGAGTGCAACGTGGACATTATCCGACTTCAGTGATTTTTGATTTTTTGATTTTGATTGACCAAAACACCCCACAGTTTTGGTTTTGGTGGGGTGAGCTATGAAGGAGTAACTAAAAAATTTTTTTTTGAAAAAGGTATCAAAACATGGGCACAAGTATATAAAGATACCATTCTTGAGAAGATGGTTAAGCCCCTTAACATCAGCATGTTCAATAACCAAGTATGATTCTTCCAGCAAGACCGAGTCTTGGTCACCAGGTCACATGGTCATAAAACTCGTTTCACGCAGTCTTGGTTGGAAGCGAACTTTTCGGACTTCATCAGAGCTGAAGACTGGCCGTCGTCTAGTCCCGATCTTAATCCGCTGGATTATGATTTATGGTCAATTTTAGAGAGTTCAGCTTGCTCTTAACGCCATGATAATTTAGAGTGTCTAAAACAATCTATGCGATTGGCAGTGAAGAATTTTCCCAACGAAAGAGTGCATGCTTCTATTGCTAATTGACCTCAACGTTGAAAGGACTGTATTACAGCCAATGGAGACCACTTCGTATAAGCTTCATATACTTTTAATTGTTTTATATTTATGTACTAAACTAAGATACTGTAAAAGTAATAAATGTTATTTGCAGTTAAAAAAATATATTTTTAGGTGTAACAGTATTTATCTCCAGACTAAGTATATATGGACTTTGTATTATCAATAATTCTGTAATTTTGTAGAAGTCCGCGAAACTTTAACTACTACACCCGAATTCAGACCCATGTCAACTACCTTTTCAAACTCGTCATACGTGAGAGAATGCTTCACAAAAGGAGCATCTTCATAAAGTGTTTGTTTTTTTCCCCTATTATATATATATTTTGAACCATCCATAATCATATCCGTCGACACAAAAATAAATAAATAAAATACGTTTTATAAGTTTTGTTACAATGATAATATATTTGAACAATAATCTAGAAAAAAAAAAAAAAAAAACAAAAAAAAAAATAATAATTAAAAAAAAAATATATTAAAAAAAAAACAATTTAACCCAAGAGATTGAAAAAAAAATATACGTTGGCTCATGTATCCTGTCTGATTTTGTAAGTTAATAAAAACTTATAAGAAAATTATATAAGTATTTATTATACACTTAAAACTAAGTGTATAATAAATACTTGTATCATTTTCTTTCGTTATTAAATTTTGTAAACCTTTAGGTGTTATTGAAACTATGTAGTCAGGTTAAACCACATAACTGCTCCAAACTTTACCAATCCATTAAAACTGAGATTGGTGTCTGTAAATGGCTTTACTAACAGACACCCAATTCGTAACTATTTTGTCACCATACTAATATATTACAATTTAAATGGTATCTCGTTAAGTTCGAAGTCTCGACTATATTTGGAGAATACTCGATGGCTTCAATGATTTTATTTATTCCTTGTACAATATTTGAATTAAAGGTCAATTCCATTATGCTCTTAGGTTTTCATTCATGCCAAATTGTGTACAATAAATTTTGCCAGTCACTTAGAATGAATGAATGGTCGATTTCACTTGAAGTAACTCTTTTGATTTGTCAAATAGAATATATCGGTCCAAAAATGCATACCACAGTTCATGTTACTGTGAAATATGGTAAGGTACAGAAGCTTTAGAGAGGGGATGAGAACCTCACCAGACTCCTGATATATATTTTTAATGTTATTATTTTTCATTATTTTTTCTTTTAGTTGGTATCGCATATGTAAGTGTAGTTGTTATATTATCTTATTCATATAAATATTTGTAACTACCTTTACTTGTACTTCGCTCTTATGAGCAATTTTTGACTCTTGTCTTCGTTTATGTATCTTAATATACACTCTAAATTATTTGTACGATCGCATACAGCTACTGCACGTTGTGGCAAAATTATAGATTACAAAATGATATCCGCACTTTTGTTATATTATGACAATTATGTCTTTAGTTTCAATTCTATTTAAAACTTGTAGGAAATATCTATTAGTTTCAGTTGTAAGTGCTATACGAAAGTGATATTTATAACAAATCCTAAGTAAATTATCAATAATAATTTACTATCGAGTATATACGAGTATAAATCGAATATTATTCACCAACATTTGTTTGAAATCTTAAAGATGCAAACATTACGATAGCGGGCTCATCTAACGTACTGAATTGAGTAAATACAATCTCATGAACAGATTCTCAAGAGGGTCTTGTGATACAGCTCAGTGAGAATAATCTATAAATAAGGAAATATGGTTTCAGTTACCTTAGATATTCTTACAGTTTCTATTTTATTATAGTTCTATGTTTAAAATTATAAATCATTGTTTAAACAGATATTATTATATATTAAATTGATATTCTCTTAGAGTTGAGTGTGGGTGACTATTAGGTTACTTAATACAAAGAGCTCTTCTACATAAATATAAAAAAAAATGTTTTATATACCACCGATTTTCAATAAAGATTTTGATTGTTTGGAATAGATGTCTGAAGAATTGGGAATATTTCAGAATAACAATTTACACACACACAATTTACACATATACACTTCACATATTTTTTCACAGTAGTAGGTATTTCACAGTACACACAATGAAAACTAGAAATTAAATTAAATGGTTTTAATCACTTTTAAATATTTTGAGAATGTATGAAAAAGTATCTGATTTCAAGATATATATTTTGTTCTAGAATAAAATATCTATCTGATATTGGATTGGATTGGATAATGTTTAAAAATATCCAGTGATATAAAAACTTTAAATGGTGAAGATTTCTAAATGCTGATTTTGCTTAAAAACTCTTATTCTATAAGATAAAAATTTTGATCCTCCTATTTAATGAGAAATCATATAAAGGTTCATAAAAAGAAACTCTTACATTTTTCCAATATCCTCAAAATCAAGAGACTTAGGAAGGCTTCAGCTGAGGGGAAGAGATAAAAGATTTAAAGAATAGTAACATTTTGAATCGAAGCCATTCTCAAGACTTTCCTCAAAAAGCCTTATAAAATTATATATATCCAATAACTAACAATATCACTAAGCCCTCTGGCTATATTGTGTTGTGTATTACAGAATAAAAAAATAAAATTATACAATGTATCCATCATCATCCGTCATACCATTTGTATAATACCATAAATCAAATTATAATGGCTACTCGCGAAGTTGAACGATGTTAAACGAATACGATAGTGTAAAGAGGCACTTTGGCTTACCTCGACAAACCTTACCTCGCCTCGGGAGACTTCCATTTGCTGTTGGCTTTTGCGCCCGAGTCAAAGTGCCCGAAGTTGCGCGAAGTGACACCAAAGTTGCATGTTTATGATTAACATTGTGGTCATAGGAGCAAATTGTGTTGTTCCTAGGATATTTAAGTAGTTAGTTACAAGAGGCAAGCATGCACAGACTACGGCAGCTGTTATTTGAGTGTTTATTACAAACGTGCGCAGGTTATCTGCACTACAGCCCGAAAGAGTTACTAAGTACTTGTGAAGTTATACGAGTGTGTAGGCACATACCTTAGACTTAGGCTGAAGTTACTTTGCAAATAGTGTGGAGGAAGCATTACTTTCATTCTCTGAATAAAGTGGATTCAATTAATTCTATAACTATTCATTATTACCAATTAATTTAAGAGATGTTAGGCAACTTTTGAAAAGTAATTTAAAATGGCAACCGTAATATATACATGAACTCTATTTGGTTTGATACATTATAAAAATAATTAATGTAATATATGTAACCCTCTGTGTTCTGAACCTTATTGGATAACAATAAATATATGTCATATAATGTTCTACGTTTTATATGTGAATGTGTGCCCTAAAGTATTTTATGAATTATATATAATATATGTAGTCCATAGTTCATCCGTCTGTCATCAATTCTCCGTCTTGGTTTGAATATAAATAAACTCTCTTGTTGGGATAATTTGATTATATTTACCAAATTCACAAAGCCAAGAGTTTGTTATTGTATTATTTAACTCGTTGAAAAATATATGAAATTTCAATTAAATTATAAATAAACTATAAATTGTAGTATAAATAGATTCAGTAATGAAGGTGCGGGTTAAACTTTACTGACCGTACCGTTCCTAAATATGCAAATAGTTCTATTACGTATTTATTTAACTAAAACCTAAGTAACTATTACTTAACCCTTTTAACGTCTATCTAACGGACAGCCCGTGTAATGTCACTGTATGTATACATTTGTATATTAATTTAAGGAAAATATATCTTTATTATGAATACCTAAAGACAAAAACGTATTTATATAGAATAAAAGCTCTAGCGTCGCAACGTAGCAATTAATAAAATAAACAGTTTGGCGAAAAAATATCGAGTACTCATGTTTATTTTCTAACGTTCCTGTTTCCAAGGATTTAGGTAATGCGTTGTCTGTTTCTTGTTTCTAATATGAAATAACCGATTCTGACAATAACATACATAATAATAGGTTACATTTACAATACATTTTTAAATATGTAAACTAATCTTAGGAGTTTTATAATGTAGTTTTATAATGTAGCTTCCTTCTATGTCTATGGCCTGAGACACAAATCCGCGAAGATTGACTTAAGCATATTTAATATCTTTTTGCATATATAAGTGTAATTATATTGTCTTTTTTGCCATTGTTTTTTATCATTAAAAAAGAAATATCTAGGGGCTAGTAGATTTAAAGTAAAATATAAACTTTTAGAAGTTACGTCGTATAAAGTGAACAAACTTTTGCTCCAAAAGCTCGCTTCAAGAGGAATTAAATTCATTATCAAAAGCAATTTTCAAAGGGGTAAAGTTTAGGACTCTGAATATTATATTTATCATAATTGTTCCTAATAAAGATACCGCCAATTTTACTGATTTTTGTTCCTTATCAGAAGAAAACTTACAGGAAAACAATCTTAAATAATATTATCGTTTGAAATTGTCTATAAATATATCTAGCAATGATAAGCTAATTTAGGCTCTAAATAAATAATGAATGAAAAATTGAAAGTGTTAATCTAAATTCTTAAGTAATTACTTACTATCTTAAAAAGCATTTATATAAAAAGCATATATATATATATATATATATATATATATATATATATATTTATATTTAGTTTATCTTCGGAGATATTATATGGAATAGCTACCCTTATAAATATAAGAATGATATTTTACCTTTTTTGTACACTGAGGTTGGTTTATTTAGCTCCATGTTAACTAAACCATTCGAAATGAACTTCTTTCGAACTAAGAATGCAGAGAAACAAAATGTACAGAATTGTTAACAAGTTGGTTATTTCTAGAGCCCCCTTATACCTATGGTCAATATAGTCCTTAGTTTTATAATAGGGTTTGGATACAACAACGCGTTTACACATAAAATGACATATTCAAAATATTTAATTTGTAATCAGGTAATCATTTAGTACTTCCTAAAAAGTGAATGGCGTTTAAATAACGTTCTCATTAATATTAATTTATATTACTGTCGAATTATCTGATATAAAACTTTATATTTTAGATCCGATCGGATATGAAAACTTACTGGTCTTTTGCCCGCAGTATTGTATTTAAAAAATCTATTATATTATTTTGAAACTTTTGAACAGTAATTTTCAATGACAATGTCGATACTGGACCTTTTCACTGTCGGCCCAAATCAATGTTGACAATCTATGTTTTTTAGGTTCTGGTCGGTTGAAATAAAGACATTGAAGAAGTCTATTTTACAATAAAGATGATGATGATTATATAGCAGTAATTAAAATATAATCCAAGGAGTCTTTAATCAAGACATGTATTTTTTTTTAAATATCCAATGCATTTCCAGCAACGACCCACAATAACCGTGACAGTTTTCATAGATCGTAGCAGTTCACTTAGGGCAAGTGATGGGGACTTGCTTGAGGCGAGCGTCTTAGAATATTTTTCAGAAAATTTCTTGTAAATCCTGACATGACACTTAGGAAAGAAATATTTTTATAAAAAATTAAGTAATAGATTTCAATTTGTAATCACGTTAAAAGTAAATTAAGTGATATTTTATTTACATTGTAGTTTGTCAGTTGTTTAATATAACCTAGTTTGGTTGTGTGTTTTAAAAATGTAAGACAAATTTAATTTGCCTTCTATTTCGCTATTACGTCTCGATGTTTTACTATGAAATAAGACGTTTTTGTGTTTAAAAAAAGCTTTTAATATTATAATTTCATCGTGTATCTATTTTACTCTTAAGATTTGATCTTCTCAAGCAGAGGCTTGAGAAGATCAAAGCGAAAGAGTTCGCTGCGTTTCGGATACAACCCAAAGGTTTATTAACATAGTTTACTGAACTTTGAAATTCTATTTGTGACCTCATGCTGTCATTAAAAAACTATTCTACGATAGGGATTCCTATTGATTATCATAGTTCTACATTGAAATATATCGGTGTACTAGTGTCTTAATGAATTCAAACATATTTTCTGTAGTATATAATGTAAATTGTAGAAATTGGATGATTATATACTTTAAGGCATTCTTTGATTTCGAGCTTGAGTCTTAAATATGAAATTTTATATAAACCTATATTACGGAGTTAGCTCACGTATATTTGTTAAATATACTTAGATTATATAACCCGACGTTAGCTTTAAATTGAAATGCAACTAATGAAATGTTTAATGCTCGTGAAAATTTTAAATAAAAGAAATATAAAAAATATATTATATTAAAGAAATATTAATATCTATGAAATTAAGGCTGGGTTTGTTCAAATAACTTAAGGTTGGTTGCATCTGGATTGACATCCAATTACTAAAAATGTCGCGCGATGAGCGCGTCAAATGCTGACTGTAGAATACACATAATATTTAAAATTAGCTTTATTTGACACTCTGAATTTTGAGGTTATTATTTCATATAAATTTAGCATTCGCATTATATGTTACCAGTGTCAGCATGAGATTTAAATTAAAAAATACGATAATCGTAATACATTTTTGAACTGGGTAAATTTCTCTTTTCTTGTATTTCCAATTTATAAAATTATGTATTTTTTAGTAATTTAGTTCGCGCATTTGGGTCTCATTTATCATAAGATTTACAAGAGTACAAAATATAATTTAAATATTTTAGGAATAATGGTTATATAATAGTTGTTATTTTACATTTTTAATAATATTCAACAATCTTGTGGCGAGAAGACGAGATGTATTTATGCGAGTTATCAGAGAGGATATTCAGCTTTCTATTTAAAAAGTGTAAAATTATAGTGTTTATTTCAGTACCCTGTAAGACGCTGGTTTTAACAACACGAGTTTGCATTTCTATGCAAAAAACTTATATCTTCGTAGAAGACGAACACCTCCAAGTACTACTGCACTTTGGTTATTGCGAAGTCTATTATAAATGCAGATCGCAACAAAACAAAAAACTGCTAAGACAAGTTACGTATTAGTCTCCCGTTCTCTAAACATCTCTCATGTTTTGAAATTTCATTTACTCAGAGAGTATCCTGAAAATTGGATGTGATACTAACATTTCAGTAGCCGTTTAGTCTTCTGTTATGATAAACTCTTATCTTCTACAATTTTAATTGCATGCAAAAAGTATAATAACGCTATAATGTGTCCATTTAAATATTTTATCATCATAAAAGCGAAGTTATTTTTAAAGTCATACATTATAACTCAAATTTTTTAAATCATTTTTCGACAAAAGAAAAAAATAATCGCAGTGTCGATGTGTGCATTTTAAATTAATATTTAATAACACATGAATTTTTGCATTATTTTAAAATTACATTTTTAGATTAAGTGTGATTGACGCTATGCAAGAAGAAAATCTTAAAGAGAAACTTTTTGGCTTATTTTATCTTACTTGAGTTGGAAGATTTTCTTTTATTACTCTAAGAGATGAAATAGTTTTTGTTTAATTCAATATCCAGTTTCATCTGTCCATCCCGTTGACGCAGGATCATTTTTTTTTAAGATTTGCTTTCTTGCATTTCTCTGAACATGTGGAAAACCAATGAAAAGTTTGATACTCCTTCAAAATAGGTAACATTATTTAATAAAGAAAAAACATTAAAAAAATAAGTATTTTTAAATGTATTTGTTTATAATTTAATAAAGCAAAAAAATCTTATATAATTTTCATTAATACATGAATTCGGTCATAAAATATACAGCGTTAGCTAACAAATAGTTCATTTTTAAACCCTTGGATAGAAAATTAAAGAATTAGAAAGTCTAAAATGAAATTGTATACCACTACGTTTTTAACTTTTAAAGGGTCTTATATAAAGTGAAAGTGATTGTAGGACGTGTCGTTATATGAGTTAAAGCTTATTATATTTTATACTTATTATATTTTGCTTATGTTTTGAATACATATCCCATTTTTACGATAAATGTAAAATTACATATATTTTCTGCCTGGATGTTTATTTGTCAATTATTTTAATCGCACCAAAAATATCGCACGGAATTATATAAATCAAATATTATGACCTCGAAAATATATATATATTTAAAAATAGGTTTGTTTTATTTATGTTTTTTTTAAAGTTTTCTATCTGCATCCCCCATATCTACACCAGAAAATATTATCATACATTTGTTTTGTATATGTAAATATATATATTTCTTTGTACGAATTGTTAATGTTATTGACATTATGTATTTGTTATCATGTATTTAATCTTTTTGCTTATTAATTAAAATGCTTTTATTTATTTATATTTATTTTTTTTTATTGTACCCGTAGTTTTTATTCTTCTGTCATTTTTTTATCAGTTGACTGGTAGAAAATACTTCAGCATTAAGTCCGCCCCTTGGATGAATTTATTTGTTCAATAAATATTTAATAAATAAATAAATATGTGAGTGAAGTCACGGTTAGAAGATAGTTATATTATACTTTTGTAAGTAAAGTGGTCTGAATTATGATTCAGCGAAGTACTGTTTTTTTAATTAAAACGAGAACTCTACTCTAGCTAGGAGTATAATGTTACCGGCACAATTATTAGCTTTTTAAAAAATAAATATAATAAAAAAATATTTTTTCATATAATTTAGATTATATGTTTATAGAAAAAAAAAACGTTTATGTAATCGTATGTTTGAAAACTATCTAATAGGGGTGTTTTTACATTTGTAATAGGATATTCAATACATTCTCATTCATACATTTAATTACCATGGAAAAATCAATCATCAAAACGATTTAATTGCCTATTTGTAGACTAAAGACGCTTGTTAAGACTTAGTCAATAAATTAGGGCCATTAAGTGGCCGCAGGTGAACTAAGTAAAATATAGTGCTTCAAGTGTCACTGTCTGGTTGTGTCACCTGCCGTTAATAAATCATATTGATAATAACCATTTATTAGAAAACCAAAACTAATGCATATTGTAGAATATTAAAAAATATAAATAAAGGTATAAAAATTCATTCAGTAGTTTTTGTAATGAGAGCAAATACAAATAAATAGGAAAAGAGATGAACAAACAAGTTGAGTTCTCAATTTATTAAAATGTTCTTAATATTTTTACGAAGTCTCTGTCATTAAATTAGCAAAAATCAGCTCGTAAAAAAATTCGTTATGGTCAACTTAAATTCTTTCCGTCAACTTTTACGATACTTTGATGACTTACGGTTTTTGATACTTGGGGCTGTGAGGAATACAGAACCAAATGTCGTTAAAAATGGCACATCCGTTCTTGGTTACTATACGGTGCATTTAACGTGATTTAAGTTTTTATTAAACATTGGAATATAAATACAGGTTATTGTATTATTTATAGAGAAGGTAATATATTAGATAATAATTATATAATATCACAATAAACAATGTAGCTGTGTAATATATACAAGGCTAAATATGGTATACGCAACATAAATTCTAATATATGTAGCTATATCTAAATCCCTTTTCAAAGTGTTATTCTGACATCGACATGTTCCCCGGGGCTTATAGTAAGATTACAAACACAAGGTTTATCGATATTATTACATAATATCTTCCAGCTTGTCTGAGTCTTATTTTCATCGCAATAGATTTTTTCAAAGAATACATTTTATAAACGCGTTGAGATTATATACGTCAAGAGTTATCTTTATATTAAAAATAAATTCGATAAAGGAAACAAAACGTATAAATAACAAATATCAACAGGGTCTTAATTTATATTTGAGCGCCAATAACAAGGGTCCTAACTTTAAAATAACTCTTAAGCCCTAGGGTGTTGAAGTTTATTTAACTGACGGCAAAGTTTATTCTCATAAATACATTGTAAACAGGGAACTCTTATCTGTCAAAGGAAAATAAGTTATCGAACTTATATATTTAAATATCTTTTTAAAAATTATCCTTTATTTAAATTTTTAGTCATTTTAGCACTGGGTTAGACTAAAAAGAAATATGATATTTGAAGATAATAAACAGTTTAAAGGGTAATACAAAATAAATCTTATACCTAACTATGGCTTTAACTAGTAAATTAAAAAAAAACAATTAAATTTATAATAATTGATATTATACATACTGTGATTTTTATTTTAAATTATCTGGTGAAAAATTAATTAGCTATTATGGACAAATAACTTTATCAATCTTAACTAAAATAATATTAATAAAAACCTGTATAAAACAAACATAAACAATATATAAATAAAAATTTAATATGAGTTGTACGGTATTGTGTACTGTAAAAGTTTTTACTTGTATGTAAGATGTTTAATGATCTTACGAAGGTGCAGCCTACTTCTAGATTTAGAAGAAAAGTTTTCACCCAAGTAGCCTGGTAAGGTTGGATTATAGAAAATGTTGTAAAGAAGATAGAAAATGCGAGTATTTATATTTTTATTAACTAAAAAATGAATTGAACGATGAATGAATAAATAAAAAAAATAAAATATATTTTTTGTCGACGAATTTTTTTTATGATAAATTATTTCACACCTAGGGTTCTATTATTGCATTTAGTTATGGATGCCTATATATATTTTTAAATGTGATATATTATACTCAGTAGAGATGCGGATTTCTGATATTGAAAGAATTTTGAATATCGAATCGTAATTTTTGTTTGAAAACATAACAAACACAAAATAAAATGTTACATTCCTTACCTACTTAATAATTAGTATAGATTATATTAATTAAAATAACGTCAAAAATACGTCGGTAGATATAATCGTCAATAAAAATAATAATTCATAATTCAACTTTACTTTAACTTTAAACGAAACAGTTTACAGTGCTCGCATTACGATTTAAATTCCTTATAAAAAGCCGCTTTCGTAACACCTGACATGAAGTGTCTAAGTTGAACTGCTTCGAAGTTCTGAACTTTTATTTAAGCACATTAGCATAATGAGACGCCAGGGGAGTCTTGGAAGTAATTGAGCTGATAAAATCTTAAGGTGTGTATATGATATAAAGGCAAAATTTTAATCAATTAAATATTTTATTGGTATTTATATATTTTTAGGAAATATTTATTTGCGCAAATATATTTGTCGCTATTAAAGTCGCTTTTAAAGTGTAAACTATATATATTTCACTGATTTTAAGTATAATTCTTAAAATTTATAATTTATGGGTGATAATACCTGAATGCAACAGTAATTGACTGCAGCTCATACTGGCTCGACGACCGAGGTGGACTGACCACTTTCTGATAGAAGACAAAGTCCTATTCTATTTTTTTCATTGCTATATAAAATTTTCTTCTTTTGTTTTTATTTTTTTCTTATAACAAAATATCTTTCTCAACTAGCTGCAGAAATACGAATACGCAAACTAGAGCAATTCTATAACAAACAAATGTAGGTACGACAAAATCAATAAAATCATATTATTATTTGAGTTTATATTACCTACTACAATTTTATTAGCTTTTAAGTCTACATTCAAATTACTTATTAATTTTTAAAAATCTTCAAAAGTGTGTACGAGGTGTCAATTTGTCTGTTATATAAGCCGAATATTATTCACCAACATGTGTTTGAAATCTTAAACATTACGATAGCGGGCTCCTCTAACGTACTGAATTGAGTAAATGTAATCTCATGAACAGATTCTCAAGAAGGTCTTGTGATACAGCTAAGTGAGAATATTGTCTTATGCCTATCTGTATTCTGCATTCTCTGATTTTTCTGAGCGAGTTGCTCTGCATTTGAATTTCATAGTCATGCATTTTATATTTATCAAATATAAATGAATATTACATGTTTTTATACAAATTTTATATTTTAATAATTTTAGAAAATATATTTATAAAATACTTAAAACAAGAATTATAACATTTTGTAAAAGTATGAAAAAAATATTAGTCTCTCAAGAAAGATATTTATTTTAGAATAATTTCAGTAAAACATTAATTCAATTATCCAGCTATAGCACTCTCATACATTTTAAAGATTTTATAATTTATTAAAATTTTACTTCATATCGACGTTAAGGAAACAGAATCTTTTAAATGTACTTATGTATAAGATTTATTTTTTTTTTCCTCCTATATAACGGGAAAACATAAAAAGAATCTCTTCACTTTTTCCGATATCCTCAAAATTAAGAGATTTAGGAAGGCTTCAGCTGAGGGGACGAGATAAAAATTAAAACCATTGTAATATTTTAAGCAGAGAGATTTTAAAGAGCTTTTTCGGAAAGGTTATATTAATTCCATTAGCAATTAATACCACCAAACATTTTCTCGGTGTGGTTAGGTTTATTAAAGAATAAAAGTATATAATAATAATAATATTAAATATTCTTTACCCTGATTAAAAAATTAAAAAAAAATAGCATAAAGCTAAAGAGTAAATTCTTTCAGGAAACCAATTTTATGGAGGAAAAAGCATACTAGAGCAGTATTTGGGGTGCGCTTACAACAGAGTACATTTAAAACATACATTCATACACTTACTTACAAACGTATATATAAATACATGCGTATATTTATATATAAATCTTTACATTTACTGGCTGTCTAATAATTGGAAATAAGTCTTAAGAGGATTTTAGGAGTATTTAAAACGGCACCAGTAATATGTACAAAAACTTTAATTAGTTATTATTCATTATGAAAATAAAAATATATTTTTTTAATATTTTTATAAAATTATGACATATTTATATGAAATGATTTTCTTGAATATTATGTAGCAAAATAATAAATTAGTTTTTCGATTTTTATAACTTAATATCCAAAAATTAAATATAAAAAGCAGGCTAGAGAACATAGAGCATTTATCAAAGTCTAACTAACGTTGATTTTTTTTAAAAGACAAACATTAATATAATGATTATTAAATGGTAACTTTAAGTATTGCCTTTATTCATTATTTAATTTTTCAGAAAACGTGAATTACGGTAATAAAATAGTTCGCGTTAAACAGCGTACTGAGGAGTGATAATGAATCCATCTTGACTTTAAAACTTCTCTCAAACTTTACTAACCCGTTTAACTTCAGATTTTGTAAATGTCTTTGCTAACACAGTCTCAATTTATGATAATTTTGTAGTATTTCTAGCAATGTGTTGAAGATGCAAGAGAAAATAATGAATTTCGTTTATTAATCATTCCGCGACTATCACTGTAGAACTACCATATACCAGTATAATATTTAATACGTATCAATACGTATAATTCGTCAGTACAGCGTTAGTATAGCCATGCTAGGGTTTGAAAAATCATGGTAACCAAGAGACGGACCATTTTAGTACATGTTTTTTTGTTTATCCTTTTATCTACTATTCAATATCAAAGCAAAATCAAAACTTGAAATCATTGAAACATCTTGAAACATCTTAATACCTGAGACGAGTTTTGTGGTGAAAATTTTATTATAATTATAGAGGAAGTAGCGTTCTAATATTTAAGTAATAGAGATGAACTCTTAAGTACAGTTATATTAGTTTGTTAAAGTTTGCTACATGGGTCTCAGGGGCCACAGTCTGTTCTAAATCAAAGATCCAATTAAAGTTTGCTCTAGATTCGCCAAAACGGTATTTATGAGCGTCACCAGTGTCTCAAATGTCGGTCTCAATAATTTGTCTAATTATGATTTTCTAACGAATATCTTTAAATCATTATATTTTTACCGTACACAATATATAATTGCTAGAGTTATAAATGTACTTTATTTACTTATACACTATTACATAAGGGTAATTATGAGTGAGTGAGAAATAATTATTTCGAATTAATAAATTATATTGTTTAATTATTATCCTTGCCGTTTAGTGAGGGATGACCACTTTTGCTAACTTTGTATTTTACAGATTGTTTGAGAAAACCGCAGAGCATATTTTATATAGAGATTAAAAAAAAAACTTTTAAATAAAAATCAATATATTGTTTCTAACCTATCGCGACTTGTACCTACCCATTTTAAAATAAATACCCTCACCACCGATCATAACGATATAAATAATGAGGAACAAGCGAGGGTAGTTACCGAGATTCACGCCTCACGGGACAACCCTGAGTTCCCTGAGCTCCCTGATCAATCATCTGGTGAACACGGCTAGTGAAATTCCGCTGAAACGTCGATATTAGTTTTAAAAAACCAATATTCTTGATTTTATATTATTATCAAGCACACTATACATTTTTGGTTTTTTATTCGGTGGATAAACTATATTATTAATGATTGTGAATGTGATATCAGACGTAAATTTCTTAATAAAGAGGTTTTTTTGATCTCTATTTTACCAGGATTGTTAATAGTAAAGAATGAAAAGCACAATACTTTTCACTTAAACAAAATTCGGTCGATAAAAAAATGAAGATGAATGTTTCAAAATTGCAGGATCGCTCATTTTATACGACGCCAAATTTAAATATATGTCTACGTTATTTTTTATTATTTATAATAAAAAAAAATTAAAAGCTGCTCAAATTATATTTAATTTATAGGTCTTTTATTGGAGAACTAAGACTAAAAATGCTTTTTATTAGATATAAAAAAAAAATCCTACCCGTCCTCTTTTATAATAAAAGTTTGGAATTTACGATGCAAAAAATCATTATTCATTGTTATAAGATTATATTAAAACTATTAAAACCATACATACTCAGAATCACAGAATCATATTATATACAGATAATTGTGAGAACATAGATTAATATGTTTATTTATGAAAATAGATAATTTTCATAAATAAACATATTAATCTATGTTCATTCACGATATAAGAGATTGTCTAAGTTAAAATTACGGACCAATCAAGCGTACTATACCCACATTAAAAATGAAGGTGATACTTTTAATGTCTTTATAAGTAGCGAAAAGAAATACCTCTAATTTCTTATTGTGATTTTGAGTTATATGAAAGAAGACACCAAAATGTTTTAATCGAAAGTTTCCTCAAAGAACGTATAACGTCTCCTTTCAACTAAGTACCCACGTAATTTGTAACTTCTCCGTCAAGAAGTTACAAATAATGATAATGACGAAGGATTTTAAAATACTTAGTTTAATCTTAAAATCCTTTGTAAGTAACTTTTGTTCTTTGAATTGTTTTCTTACCTCTGTTTTATTAAGATTGAATCTTAGGGCAAAATATGGTTACACTTTTGTTTGTCTCAGTAATTTAGTTTTCATATACGCTAAATAAATAAGTATAGAATTATAAAGAATGACGTTATTTTTTATTTATTATACAAAGATTGTTAAAATTGTATCGTAGATCACTTAATTAAGCAATTCAATATTCTTATTGTTTCAACAAATCATAAGTAAATTGTTCAATTCATGACTTTTCAACAGCCGAATTACTATTTATCATCAGGGATTGATATAAAAAAAATCTTCAAATTTTATTTTTTTAAATTAAACTTTTTTTTCTTGTAATTATACAAAAATAATTAGTCTGGCCATGAATACTGTTACACTTAAAAATTTAGTTTAGTACATAAATATAAAATAATTAAAAATATATACGAGTAAAGCTTATTCGAAGTGGTCTCCATTGGCTGCAATTCAAACGTTGAGGCCATTTTGTCATTCATGTCATTTTGTTTGGTAAAATGTTGCTCAATTGTAACAAAATTCTCATCCGTAAACAAAATTTTTCTGTGACCTCTTTGCGAACCGCTTCAGTAGTTGTCTCGATTTTACCACCCTATTCTTCTTTAAATTATTAGTTAAGAAATGACCAGTGTGTCTTTTATAGGCTGCAAGTCCTAATTCATCTTTTAAAATACGCGATATGGTTCTAGGTGCTATCTTCATTTCCCAAGATAAAATCTTTTGCTTTTGGACAGGATTTCATGGAATTCTTTCCCTTACTGCTTTGACCACCTTTTTCGTACGAACACTACGTGGACGGCCAGACCTTTTTTTGTCACAAACAGAGGAAGTGTTATTGTACCTATTAATAGCCCGGCATACAAACATTTTACTGATACTTATTGTATGGAGAGTTTTAAAAATTGCACTTGGCGCCATACCTTCTTTGTGTAATGCAATCACAGCAATTCGGTTCTCTTTATCACCCCACTCCATTTTAATATCTTTAATTTAAAGTTAGAAAGATTTGTTTGGATTTTCAAAATAGTCCTTATAGATATCACTAACGCCTCGAATAAAGACGAATAATGACGACTAAAGACGAATAAAGACGAACGACGACGACGAATATGGAGCGAATACTTGCTTTACCAAGGCAGGTAGCGATATGGTAGCTTACTTTGTAGAACGACGGGACGATTGCCCAGAGGTTCCGGTTCATATCAACCAATAATTTATATTGGTAACTTGGTATATGAAAACTGGTATACGTTAGTATAAATGCGCGCAATGCTGCAAGGATTGCATTCAGTGAATTGTAACTGTGGACCACGGCAGATTAATATTTGTCTAGGCATAAACCCGGGGGAAAAAGATTCTGCGGGGTTTTCAGAGCCGGAAATATAATTAGGATCGCTTAGCAAAACGTCCGCTTGAATTTTATATCCTCTGTAAGTAACAAAAGTATACCGGCGATGGTGTGCAGATTTATTACAAAATAGTTTGAAAGTTGTATTAAAAAATAGCAAAATAGAATTAATATTCTTATGTAAACTATAATTATTTGAAATATAAAGTGTGATTATTATATATAAAAAATAATGCGTATGAGTTCAGCGAGTAGCAATGCGACGTAAAGCTTTAGCCTAGTATTTTCCATAATAGAGCAGTATTCAATAATTCATGAAAAGCTTTTTTCAACTTCTTTTTCTATTTCTTGTAATGGAAAATATAAAAAAAAATATTTTTAATTGACTGTTTTTTTATTGGGAACATTCATTTTACCCATTATCAATAAGAGTCCTAAACTTTACTCCTCTGAACATAATCCAGATAACGAAGTTAATTCCTTTTGAAGCGAGCTCGTGAAGCGAAGTTTGTATAAATTAATAAGCCATAGCATGATCCAGTAAGTATTTTATCTTAAATCTGATAGCCCCTTGTTATATTCCGTTTAAAAATAATGAAGGTAATAAAAAAAAAAACACTCTGATAATATTATTTAAGAAGTAATTACACTTAATCTTATCATATCCTGAAATCTGAAAAGAGGAGAGAGAGTAAGATGGAGTAGTATTTTGTACCTAGAGGAGGACGACCCATAAAGTATAAGATTCCTAAGATGAGACTATCTAGTCCCTAAATGTTTAAAAATGAATTGCCACATGTATGGCGGATTTTTTTCACAGATGCTCGAGGCTCGACAAAAATGGCAGTTTTTACACGTTGTGCTCGTAATTGTCAGCATAATAGTTTTTCATGTCAGATATAGCAATCAGACAACACAATAACCAAACCGTTTGAAACAGAAACGTGCTAAGAAAAAAACGTAAGTAGGTACTTTAATATTTTGTCACCAAGCAAACTTTTTTATTTTATTTATTTCTGAATTGCAACCATGCTACGCTAGAGCTGGTATTATATATATTTATATATTTTATACATATTATATTTATATGTATATATTTACCTTTACTGTATTTATAAGAACGATTTTATCCTGAAATAAATGTACAGATATATACCTACCGTGACATTATGTAGTCTATCCGTTGGATAGAGATTAAGAGGGTAAAGTAATAGTCATACAGGTTCTAGTTTAGTGAATACGACCGTAATAGCATCCCAACTATTCGCATATTTAAGAAAAGCGACGTCGGCGTAAAATTAATAAACCGCACCTTTATTACTGAATCTATTTCTACCACAGCGTGTCGCTTTACTATGTATTTTTAATTAATAAGTCTGGTAGTTTTATTCGAATTTTAATTATTTTCTCAATGAATTTTATGATGCAATAACCACATGTTGGCAAAAAAACGGGGAACATAAATAATCGCAACAGCAGAAGTGAAAAGGATAGAAAAGGGTAGGCAAATTTTCTGATTTTAAAAATATTAGTTTTATAAAAAATTTTAATAATTTATGAATTTTCCAACATATTATTAACTTAACTTAATATTATTAACTTAACTTAAATATAAGGAAAAGAAAAGTTTCATAAGAATTTTCTAGGTAAGGTAAGACATTTACTATTTAAGTTAAGACGTTTTCTATTTTACATTGTAATATTATATTGCCTAAAAAAGTGGAGCAGTAATTTCGTCAAGATTTTAAACAATAGTCTTTTTAATATTTTGGTGTTGTTCTTCTTCTCTAAGTTTATTATTCACGTTCAAAACGATTATATATATATATATGTCGCCTGCAAAGAGGTTTTAATATAGCAGAGCTCGTTAACACGTGCGGTGATAGTGTGAAATTCTAGCTTAGCTGTTAAGATTTATGACAGATGTCGTTACGTAGCGTAGTGTCAAAAGTCAAATAGAATTGTATCTTATAGAAGCATCCTTATTATTCTAGCAGAAATATTTCTATACAAACGGATCTTTTATTTCATGAAAATTATAGATATTGTAAATCTTTTTAAGAAGTTTCAAATGTTATTTAATTCTTTGTAATATATTAAATTGATATTGTTTTTTTTTATAACTAATACCTTAAATCAATGAATGAATTAATAGAATGGTTATAATATGTTTTAGATGCTTAATGTTTAAAAGATACTTTTCATCATTAAATATTTTTTTTGTCGGCAAAATACCAAGAATAATAAAAAAATATAAACTGTATTTTCTATATTATGAATCAAGCACGAGAATATGAGCTTTACTTAGAAATTTTTAAACTTGATATCATTATAGCTTAACCTTTTAAAGTTTAAGTTTTAAAATTGTCATGTTAAGCTTATTAAAATTTTAAATTGATATAGAATGAAAAATTCCATTACATATTTTCCTTATTATTTAAAATTTAATTAACGGCTAACATGTTAATAGAATATTTGAAATAATAAGCCCTATTTTGGTTCAGAATTCTAGGACCAAATATGTATAGCATAGTATAGCACAATTAATTCCTGTCGTGATTTGTCTGTCCTAGTTATAATAAATAGTAATTCTATTTTAGTTGAAATAAAATATGAAATATTTTTTTTAGAGCTAAGTCAGCAAATTTGAACTCAATTTATTCAAATTACTGTATATATAGAGACAAGGATCTATAACATGATAAATATATATGGATGAATACTTTATAATAGACCTATAAATAGTATTATATTTTTCTGTAGTAGATTTATAACCTTTAAATAAACTTTTATAGAATATCAAATACATGGCTTACGATACATTTCAAGTACTGAATATTTATTAAGTTTATAAAATGTTCTACTCTATTTAAAATAATAATAATAAAAAAATTACAAACAATGTTTCTAAGAGATCTAAAGAGGCTGTTAAATTAAATCAAACAACAGAATAATCTTATTATTTCCTTCGTCTCCTGCTAAAAACATTTTACAAATAGAAGGGTATTTATTGTAAATGAATATTTGATTTTATTATAACTGATAAACAAAATTAACATTTTATTTATTCGTCGCCGATTTGTGACGTTATAGAAAATAAAAAAAAGCATCCTAATTTTAATAGAGAAAGAAATTGCTTGGAAACAATTTACCATCCGAGACACACAGTCATGGACATTGCAAAATTTTATATCTGTGACCACACAGTGAGACCTCAAGATAGAGTTAGGGGTTTTGTGTGCATCCTGAACTCTACGCCCCGTATTTTCAAGATAGCTAGAGATAGATGTCTAATTAACTTTTTTACTGACGGACACCCACATCTCGTCTTTCTTTGAACAAAAGTATTGCAAGGAGTTGATACTTCCGGTTAAATTTAATTGAATTTTATAATGTATAGAAACATATTAATCCAATTTCAAGTGACCTAAAAATTTTTTTTTTAATCTAGGGAAATTTAAATTTAAGGAATGAATATTATTGTGTAAATATATTTCAAACTTTTTTATAAGAAATTGCGGAATGGTTTTAAATTTCTCTTTATATCTATGCGAAAAAAAATAAATGAGCTTTTAAATGTATGTATGTATAAGAGTCGATTTAAGTAAGATGTTGATGTATGAAATATAGTATATAGATGTTGATGTATGAAGTATAGTAATATACCTAACCAAAATAAAATAATGCTATATCCCCATTAGAAAGTTTTAAGCAAATATATCATTGTAATTGAATTTATATATATAACGAATTTAGTTCACGTGTAATGGTATTTTAATAATTTATTATAATCTAGATTTTAAATTCTATGCGTCAATCTTGTCACGAGAAGACCCGGTGTATCAGTCTGACAGTTATCAAACAGGAGTGGCTACTTTTTATTTAAATTTAATCTTTAAGCGTTACAGCTAGCGTTAGTACGCTGTAAGATAGTTGTATTTATATTATTGCAACGAGTTCGCTTGTCTGTGTATAAAACGCAAAGTAGACTTCCACGTATTGTACATTAATGTTTTGCGGAGACCGTTATTTTATTTTTTATTATTAGTTTTATATCCAGCAATTTAGCGTTCTGTTTATTTCAAACAATGATCTAATATGCTGTCAGGTTTTCACCAGTTATTTTATTCTTAGCAGAGACGTGCACCCATCGGTGAATTCTTTATATTTTGTCTGCAAAGGAGACCTTTATGAAAATATAGTTTCAGGTCCCAACAATTTCAATATAACCCTCTATCACCTCGTGTAAATGAGCTCTCTCTGATTAACGGGACTCATTTAACACGTGTATCAAGCTCTTACGTATAAATTAATTAAATTAAGAATAATAAAGAGCAGTATTTAAATTTCTTAAAATTGTTAATATATTCCCAACTTTTATTATTTTTCGACAAAATGTAATTATTGGACTTGTTGAAATGTCAAACATTAATATAATTGCCTTAGTAATAGTAAAAAACATAAAGAATCCAAAATGACTATTGACGAGGATGCTCTTAAATATTTAATTTTTCACTTCTAAAAAAAACGTATATTTAAAAATAAAACTGCAAATAGAAGTTAGATATCGGCGATTTCTGTATAAATAAATATATATCAATAAATATCTTTTATATCACATATTTTATTTACTCGGAGATATATCCTGAAAAAATATTGTGTGTATAACTTAAGAACATTATAAGCAAAAAGTAAAAGTATTAACTGAGTGTCGATATGGTTTTGTGTTAATAATACCGTAAAAGTTAATTTTATTTGAATTTCATTGTCAGTGAAATAATTATAATTATATTTATAACTCTACTAAATAACATATTCTACTAAATTACATACCTTAGCTATTCATTTTTTAAATTGTTTTTGGCAATTCACTAGTTTATGCAATTGTTCTATTAAGCAGAGATTTCAGCATTTGTTTTTATGACTTTAAATCAATATTGCTAATGACTTCGCGTGTTGCCGTCCTCTTAGCTCCAATGATTTGATAATTTTGTCAGGATTTCAGTCTGTATATATTTATCTTGAAGCACATTAATATCATTTAATTTGGCTAAAATATGTAGTTACTTATTTAGTAAATATTCTTGCGAAAGTTTTAAAACAATACCAACAACATTTAAGTCGATAGATTTCATTCGTTTTGATGAAGTCGATTAGAAACGTTGCGAAGATTTATATTTACTCGTAGTGCAAGCTGTAAGTGAACGTACGCCTATATTATAAATATAAAATAATATTTTGAGTTCTATATTAAGTGAAGAAACTAAATTTATTTAGTGATTTAATTATTTAATCATTACATTATTTAAGTAAAACCATCTGACGATAATTGGTTTAAGTGGCCCTCCGGAATACTTGAGTACTGTCAGCAAAAATCAAAAAGTATTTTAACACATTTTTATAGTAGATATGTACTATTATGTTTTTATAGTATAAATAAACTGGCTATCCGCTCTGGTGAGTAATTCAAGCTGTAGTATCATTCAGTATACGTCATTATAAGGCACTCTGTAGCGTTGTACCACAGAGCAAGAGTAAGCTTTAACAAACCGCGAACACGGGACTGTTTTTGGTAACTATTTGGTATATTAATTTAGTAATACAAGCAAATCTGTATTTTATACTAATAGAATAACACCGCATTTTCAAATAAACAATTTGTGGACTTAATACCAAAGCATTTACAACCAGTGAATCCAAACACTATAAAAAAATACGCTAAAATTTACATACTAAAAAATAAGTGCATATACCTCCAATTTACACGAATAATACTTTTATTTTTTTATTATACATAAATAGACCCAGCAGTTTTATTCTTAGACAATTCTTTTATGTCAAAATGTATATAATATACATATAAATGTGTATTTCCATAACGCTATTATATGTCGACATAATACACACGACGTACATTCTAATACATAGTTAATCCCATTCGCAATGTTATTTTTAAATCGCCATATTCTTTGCGGCTAACAAATAAAACCACTATAGTTTCTAATACTACTTACGGCTGATAGTAAGATAACAAACACATTTTTTTTTTAAATATGACATACGAGTCACGAGCTTGCCTTCGATAAACTTAAAGCCCAATTTCTTCATCAGAAAAGATTTATTCGGGGAATAAATTCGCTATATCGAATCCGAATTTTATTGAATAATATATGTTCCAAATTATGGTATATTAAGAGTTATCTGGGTACTAAAAAAATGGCCTGGATAAGGGAAACAAAAGATATTAATGAATAGAACTAACAGGAGCTCTATATATATTTGAAAACAAATAACAAGGGATCCCATCCCTAAACTTTAAACAAACCCGGCTAAACCTCCAGGGTAATGAAGTTTATTTAACTGTCAGTAAAGTTTCTTTCTATCAGTATTATATAAACAGGGAAGTCTAATTTGTCAAAGGTAAATATATTTTCAAAACTTTTTATTTATCCCTTTAATGACTTAGCACTTGTTAAACTAAGAAGAAATATATTAATTGAAGATTCAAAATATTATAAAATATAAAATCGTAATACAAACAGTCTAATGGCTGAGTAAAAATATTTATCTCTTCCGTAACTTAGAAAATTAATAAACTATTTATCAACAATGATATGATGATGAATTATAGTATTTAGATTAAAATAAACAATTTTATTTCTTTCTATAATAAATTTTATGAAAATGGACTAAAAATATGTTATATTTTGTTATATTAAAACAAAAGAAAAACTTTTTAGAACTTTTAAAACATTTAATTTTTTTTAGGAATTATTTGATAATAACAACTTATTTTTTTTAAATATTAATCGTCATAAAAATATTGTTACGGTATTTTATTTTTTAAAAATATTTGATTTAGATCCCTTCAAATACCTTCAACAAAAATCACCATCTTCATACTTTTATGCCATATTAAAGGTTAGCGCAGTATGCAGTTTCTTTCCATGCTTCCTTGTCACTCATCACATTTATAATATCTGTGCACACTCCCATCTTCTTTATATCGTTTTTCACGCATTCCATCCGTCGTTTTTGGACCGTCATCCTCCTTCCTTACAAGCCTCTTTCACATGTGACACTTTTCTAATGACATGCCTGAATCAAAGGCATGTCGTTAAAGGTATGTCCTCATAACACGCTCAAGCCATGACGGACTAAATTTTATTGTCATCCGATTCTACAGAAATATGACGATTTTTTTTTCATTGCATATCTTTTAAAATATTCAATAAATACTGTTATAAATATTCTATGCAAAAACTGCCAAATCAGTGAGCACTTTAAGTTCCACCCACTATGAGTTATGACAGTTGATATTGAATTTTACAAAGTTTTATTAAAATGGAGCGTCATGCCAGTGTTCTACTCTAATATTAAAATAGTATGAAATTATTATATATTTAGATATAGAAAGTTCAGTGATTATATTAAATTTTAAATAAGTATAGTATTAAAAATATATAAATATACAGCGATACGCTAGTTCAATTGGTAGAGACGGGATTACGTTAGAATCCGGTAGAAGATTTTGTATTCTATTTTATTTATAAGCATTTATAGAGAAACATATTTGTGTATTTTTCAAAATTTCAAACAACGATATAAAAGTTGTGTTTATCAAAAATTACATTTCCTACAACGTTCACTGAAATCAATATGGAATGAGTTAGATTGGGGTGAATTGGCATAGTGTGGACTTATATAATATCTGTACACATATAATATCTACATATAGTACCTGTATGAAAATATAAATATAAAAAAATATATATTAAACCTTATTTATTCTTAACAATAATGGTGCTTTTTATACAAAGATCTCATATGATGACAAAGCTTCAAATAAAGTTGGTGATAAAGCAAGTTTTGGAGATACTGATTAAAAAAAAATATTTTTTGTTAATTTCTGATAAAAACGAAAACTGAAAGACGTTACTAAACTTTTCATAATTTACATTATCTCTCATTTTAACTCTAAACATAATACAATTATTGAACATTGAAGTATTTTTGAAAACATCCAAGGCAAGTTTGTGAAAATCCTTATAGCATACTTCAAGAAAATTGCTATACCTGAAAAAACGTGTGAAAATGAAAAATCAATGAAAACTCGTTTTAGTTATTGACCATTATCCAGGGCAGAATGTAGACTGGATAAACGAAGATATTTCGCGCCATTTTGTATAATAGATTATATATTTATATTAGGTATTTCTCAAGATTAAAATTTATCTTATTTAATTAATTTGTTTAAGAGAACCCTATTACATGTAAGTAAGGATCAATTTAAGTTTGCATAAAAGCCAATTTGAAATGCCGATTTCTTTCAAACCATACCTTAACATATCATATATTACTTAAAATTTTACCTCAGGTAAGGAAAATTGCTGTTTAATTTTAATTATTTTGACAGTTAATTACTTAACGTGTAGAGTACTTGTACTAAATATTTTGGTATTTTACTTTAAGGGTTGGTGTACAGATAAAATATTTGGCAACCCTTACATACTCTAACAACAAAAATTAGGAAGTTTTCTGAAAAAATCCTAAAGTCCGTTTATTTCAATGAAATATCTTCCTTCAGTGTTCATTTAAAATTTGGTTAGGTATGGAGGGGAGCAGTGAAGGTAAGCGTGATATTTTAAAGGGGCCCCTTAAATCTACCCTTGGGTCGCAAGTCCCAGGAGCTGTTTGCACTCCTCTCCCTGCAACGCGATGGGCCCGGCACCCGCACGGTGAATCCATGGAATGCTAAGAAGCTTCATCTCTGTCCTTCAGAAAAATATTTCTTCTTAAAACACATAACGATACAACTAAAATAATTAGCTTCAATTGAAATTATGTTAAATGTTTAAATTATTTTAAATAACGAAACTATGTAAAAAAGTACTCGATAATATTAGCAATATTAAACAGTTCTACAAGCTCGTAATGTCAAGAGAGAAAATAAATTGGTTTTCATTTTGACACATATAGAAAAATAGCTTTAGAATATCGATGGATCGTAGAGTTTTAAAGTAGCGTAGCTCACTGTTTTATTCTCGCATGTTGTAAGAGGAAATGAAAATAACAGATGACAAGACATTCACGTACAGAGAACTAATAAAGTAAGCCATTTATTTTTCACTTTTTAAATTTACCGGCCAGTTACTGTTGCAATATTAATATACTATTTTATCAAGTATATTCTATAAAATCAAACTTTTCTCAAATTAAATGACCCTTGTTGAGAATGTACCTATATCGACCAAGGTTGTCCTAGCTTAGGTTTCAAAAATAAAAGGCGCTTTTCACAAAAAGGATATATTACCTCGTACCATTTAGTTGTACTGACTGACTGATTGTAGGGTCGGACTAGCGACGTGGCACAATTGCTAATCCTGCATAAATTATTTTAATATATTGTATCATCGCGACCCAAGCTAATGGTTACAATATTTAACGGACATGAAACAGTTTGCGCAAATATATCATTATGCTGGACGGGACATAGTCAGAAGTAGGACTTTTAATATTCGATAATGTAGGTATTCCTAATTTTAATAAATATTATAACACAACAACAAATTTTGCTTTATTTTTAAAGTTAAATTATTAATCTGTTTAATGAATATGCAATCGACTCTTAAGAAACTCGTAATCGAACAGTGGAGAAGAAACTCGTTCGATTACGAGTTTCTTCTCCACTATTCGATAAAGGATAAAAAAAAATAATTTTTAATCAAATTATTGTCACAAACACAAAGCCAAAAAATCAATCGAAAACTTTTTTGAATGTTTATCTGTAATCAAATAAAGCATTACGTATAACAGTAAGTACTAAAAAAATAATGAAGCAAACAAAGCAGTAAGTAAAATATATATAAGTAATTATAGATGTAATTCAGAAAATGAGTGACTGGATTAGTTATTTATTCTTTTCTGTTTCTATGAAGGTTTCTGTTTTGATTCGAAAGTATCATAAATGTTAATAATAATATTACCGCCAATTCTTAGTGTTTTTTTTCTTGTACTCGTATTTATCGTCACTAAATCACACTAATTCATCATCCAGAATAATATAATAGGAAGTCTTGAAACATAATACAGTCACATCGTGATTTTAATTTCTTATAAATTGCTGCTTTCGTAACACCTGGCATTTAAAGTCTGTAGTTAGAATTTGAACTACATATTTTTTATTTAAACGTACTAATATAAAAAACATGCAAATATTGAAGGTAATTAAGCTTATATGAACCTTGAAGTACGTAAATACTAACGAGATAAAATTCGAATAAAATTAATATTTTATGTTTTTTTTTTTGTTTTTTTTTTAAGTGAAAATTATAACGTTAAATATTTCTGATTACATTGATTTTGAGGATACAATATAATTTATAATTTATAGCTTTAATTGACTCCATCTACCGGCCTGGATGACCGAAGTAGAGCCACCACTTTCTAATAGAAGATGAAGTGGAAAGCTACCTGTTAAAAGTTCTTTTAATGCTGTTCTTTCTCTCTTATTTATTTCTATTTTTCTTAAATCTCCTGAGTGACAGGCCGCCCATCTGTATAACTGTTTTACCCTCGTAATAAAAAAATATATTTTTTGTTCATTTTATAACATTTTTTTATTTCTTATTATTATTATGAATAAATAATTATGAATAAACTAATCAAAATATCTTATTTACCATCAAATTAATGAAATTTTAAGGTTTCAAGGCTGTTATGAACTAAGCTCCTTCGCGGCTATTGTGCCCAGTTGAGTGCTATAATGTATCATATTTCTATTGTATTTTACACTTAAAAGGTTTATAGGATGAACGAGATAAATACTCATGTTATTGATTTTATTAATATTTTTTGATAAATATACTTGATTGTATTTTTTTAAAGCCAAATCTAACTAAACAATACTCTTATTATATTTTATAATTATATTTTAAAATTATATTTTATAATTATATTTTATAAACATTTTATTTATAGTTCATTGGTTTTCTTTTTTATAAGTGAACGATTGTAACAATAAATAATTACTGTTTAATGGTTTAAGAATGATAAAAAGTGTATAAATAGTTTATCTCCGGACATATGGTATTAGGCAACTACCCACATAAATATATTTACAAGAATTTTTTTTTTCTTTTATGTAAGCTGCAATAAAAGGTAGGCTGACATGGTTTATGAGAAGACAATTTTGAATACCCAACCAATTTTAACATTTATTAAGAAAATAAAGTAACCATAGCCAACAGTGACACATATAATAGAACACATTTAATATAAAAAAGGCATTACTTATACAAGCCTTATATTAAATTAACTTTTGCGTAAAAAAACCTATTTAAAGTGTAGAGGAATTGTTACATTATTACAGAAATATTACGTTCTAATGATAAATCTACAAAGGTCTAAAAAATATATATCTTCAATATTTTTTATTATATATAACGTATATTGTATTGTTAACTAAAAAAGTAAAAACAGAATGACAGAATTACTACATTTACAAACAATTACTAAAACATTTATAAGTATACATATTACTTTTATTAAAATAATCTACAATCATATATCATATTTTTGTGTAATATACAACATTAATGTTTTAATTCAATGATACTCAAATTTCCAAGAAACATTAAATAAAATGTTGTCGTTATTTAAAAATTTGACATAATTTTCTACTTAAATTGTAAAATGTAAAATTTAATTGGTTACATCTTTAAGACGTTGAATAATAATTTAATTTAACACAATAATGTCACCCTCGGAAACTAGAAAAAAAAAGTTTGTTTTTATTTCACTTCAGCTTTATATTTTCTAGTGTAATTTATATATATTCAAGTGTATACGCATCTCATTTTCATTTACTATCACATTTTGTAACTAAGTAGGTAATACTATTGACGTGGGTGTTACGCAAAACTTAGTTGCTAATTGGTCCGGCTCGACCAACATAACCTCTCCAAACTTTACTAACCCCTTCAGATTAACCTCAGTAAATTGCCTTACTAACAGACGCCCAATTTATAATCATTTTGTCACTATGCAACATTTACACAACGCCGGATCAAAGACTCGGACAGATCCATCTTCATTGGAGTGCCTTTTTTATATTCAAAATATGTAATCAGAAACCTTGACTTACTACGAAATGATTTATATTAAATTGACAATTGAACAATATTTGTTCAAAAATACCTATATAAAAAGTAAAATGTTAATTGTATATAATTAAACCAGTACCAGTAAAGCTTCACTAGTGTATTCTATTTATTTAATGAACATATATTTTACTGAAGGTATACTGAGGATAAAGGGGAAAATTTGAAATGAAGGATGAATTAATTTTAGGAAATAAGCCATTGAGCAACAATCATGCTGCAATAATTTAAAAGCACCAGTGTAGATAATTTTGTGTAAAATCAGTCGAAGATTTTTATGAGTGAAAATTTGTTGCTTTTCAGAGGAATCTTTTACTTAACCAAAATTTGCTATTATGGCTTTAATGTAGTTTTGCAAAATTTCGATTGAGTTTCATTGACGTTATTCATTATGACGTTAGCCAATAAACGCCACGCTATCCAAGTGAAAAAATCTTACGGATAAACTTTGTTGCTTGTACATTTCTTACATGAGTTGGAAGTATTTTTTTTTGTTTTGTATCATTTTATATCCGGTGTTAAGAAGTCTCTCGAAATAAAAAAATAGCTTTAATATTATTGATAAAATGATAATATCAAATCTGATTTTGTCATATATACGTAGTTGGTTAAAAATATTCAGCGTTGGCTTACCAATGTTCCATTTTAAAAATCCCTGGATAGAGGATTGCGATCGCTATATGTAAATATGAGATAATCTTTATTGAATCCATTCCTATCAGGAAATTGTTAACTATTTTCTTAGATGTAATAGGGTCTTATATAAATTGTGGGATGTGATGTTAGAACTTAAGTAAAATAATTTTTTCTAACAGTTTATTAAGTAGTATTTTATAAGTATAAGCTGCTCAACTATTAAATAATAATATCCTATTAAGATAATTAATACTTTCATCTGAAAATTTGTTAATTTTTCCTTTTGTATGTTAGTTATTTTCTGATTTTTAGTCAATCACTTTAATTACATCAAAAAGATTATAAGAGATTGTATAAAATCATGTATTATGATCTTGAAAAGGACACAGAAATAGTTTTCTTTCATAGTTTGCTATATAAAACAGTTTCAATCCAAATTATTCATATGTGAGAGCGAAGCTGTGGGCAGTGGATGACTTTACTTTTTTTTTGTTGACAGAGTTGCAGTGTGGTCTAAATTATAATTCAGCAACGTTTCGTTTTTTATAATTGAATAGAGAATACTACGCTTACAAGGGTATTGCAGTCAGCACATTGTGTATTTTTAATCAATTTATTTATAAAATATCAATAAATGTTTATTTAATTACACTTATATGACGGAATACACAAGACCGTGGATCGCAATTTTTAATCATATTTTTAAAATATTCTTTCTCATAACTGCATTCTAAGGGCTCTTTCCAAAAGGTGTTTTTAGATTCGTAATTATATATTCATAATGTTTACATTAATATATTTTTGTTGAAAATGATATAGACATAAAAGGACAAAAACATTCAAAAAATTTAACCGGTCACTTGTATATAGAAGACGCTTATTAATTCTCAGCCATTCTTCTTATTGCAATTAACTGGTCGCAGGTGAACTAAGTAAAATATAGTGCTTTAAGAAACAAGGCATGGATTTTAGTGTCACTTACTGATAATGAATTGTAATGACAATAGCAGTTCATTAGAAATAATTATTCTATTACAGTTAAAAATCCTTTTATGATATAACTTATATTAATAGCTAATTTTCAAATAAACCAATAACATTTTTAATACTGTATTAATTTCTGACATTCTCATTGGAAATTAGTAGAATAGTAATAGGTTGCGTATTATTCGTGGTAGTAATGGGTCTCCCAGCTTTACTCCTTTGTGTATTTGCAGAAATACACTCTCCGTTTCCTGCGTTGTTCCTTCTTTGCTGTGTGTGCTTTTGGAATGTACATTCTTTATTAGCCTTATGTATGTCTTTTCTTTTCCTCGATTAGTCAATTGTTGTCACATGTGTTTATGCTTCAAAGTTTATTTTATTAAACGTAAGGCATCGCTTCTTTTAGTTCTCAAGTGTTTTATTATTTGCTTTTTTTTGTAATGATATTTTGGCTTTATTTGAATCTTTTATTTCTTTTGTCTAGATATGTTAAAAATTACCAGGTTGTATTTTTTTTCTCTCTTTCCATGACGAAAAGTTTTATTTCCAGTGTAGACATATTGTTTTCTTCCGTTAATATTTTTTTCTCTATTATCCAGTACCTCCATAACATTTTCAATACCGATGCTTTTATGAGCTTAGCTTGTTGGTTTTATTTCTCATGCAGTCTTGATAAGAACATCTCCATTCTTTTGTTTATCCTTTTTATAAAATGAAAGCACTAGTATAATTGTATAAATAATTTGCTTATCGTAATCAAAGAATTCGTAATATCCTCCGTTGTGGCCGTTATAGCTTACTATTAAGTGACAAAATTAAAAAAGTGGCAAACATTTACAAAATTCAGTTTGTTATATTCACAATAATTGAAGTCAATAACACCATTTTAGAAGAACCGTCGTTAAGCGAACTAATATCATAAAACTTTACAATTTTCATAAAACGCTTAGTACCGTTAACGTTAAGATAAATATTTAATGTAACAAAAAGGTTAATTTGCTTTGCCTAACATATTTAGTTAATAGAATTTCAGTATCGATTTAAAAAAAAAATTGGTACGCAGTTTTTTTAATGTTTTTACTTTGTTCTATTGGCAGTTTATTTGTGGACCTTACATATTTATTAAATCCAATATAAAAATTATAAAAGATTGAGGAAATATCGATGAAATTTTATTAAAAAAAAATAGCGATCTTTACTATTTTGTCGCTTGGCATCATAAATCCTTTTGTTAAGTAAATAAAACGGTTAAATTTAATTGTTTTAAGTTATAATCAAATTTGTTTCAACTAAAATATTTTCAAACCCAAACTATTATGTTTGTCAGATAGCCCGTTTTATTTTAAAAGGCATTTTATGAAAGTAAAGTTATATATCCAGTGTAGTTATCAGATAGCCCGTTTTATTTTAAAATGCATTTTATGAAAATAAAGTTTGGTACCATTTCAGAAACACCTTTTAAATAAATGGTACGATACATTATATAAAAAAAAAAATATCTGAAAACCAGAAGAAACAGTGAAATCAAACAATACTTAAACTCTATAACTAGAGAAGTCATTTAAACCGGGCGCTAGTGGCACTGGCGCCTCCCATCGATAATGCTTCGGAAAAATAAAACTTTAATTGGAATTGGACCAGCCATGTAGCAAAGTCTTTGGAAGCCATTTAACTTTTCTTAGTTTCTTTAAATTTACTGCAGCAGTGTTTTCTGTTTGCTATACAATTTTCATGATCAAGAATTTATACGTGCGAAGGTTTTGTACTTGGTACTTTTTTTTGTATTTAAAATCAAAAAATAATTAATTGATATTGAGAGTATATCCTTATTATAAAAAATACCTTATGAATGTGATTAATTTCAATGTTTTGAGATATTGAGATTGAAATTTTTGTAGGCGGCCACTTCTTGAAAATATTTTTCATGTGCCCGGCCAAAATAACATCATTTCATCAATTTTCATGAAAGTTGTACGAGAGGAGTAAGGGTTAAGACGTTGAATATCATATATAGATATAGCTAGGCTAGCTTTTTTTTCTATCAGATTTAGATTAAACCCTTCATCTCAAGACCAAGCTGATTACTCGGTGGTAGGTTATAACATCCAGCCGGCGGCAAGGTTACCACCCATCGACAAAAGTCGTGCCGCAAAACGACTTAGTCGTGTTCCGGCACGTTGTACGATGAAGCCGTTCATGGGAAATGGGTCTGAACAGTTGCGTTACGTTGGCGAGCCGGTTAGGCGGCGAGTTGGTGTTTATTGTGTCGGGTGTCTAGTCGTGGAGGGTAGCGGGATCCGAAGAAACGGTTTTCCGCTGGCCGACCGCAGGTAGTTGGGGGCCCAAGTAGTGGATCAGCCATCCACGAAAGGCTGCCCCGCCAACTGCGAAAAATCCCAGGGTGGCTCCATCGTGCTGGCTGGCGACCAGATGAGGAGGCCCGATGGCGATCCCTGGGGGGGTTCGGGCGTCCCCGCAGTCTCCAGACTAGCCCCCCAGTGGCATGACAACACCAGTTTCAACGCCGGGTTCGATACGTAGCGCCTCGTTCAACTGCCATTTTCCATCCTATTCACTCCACAATTATTTCTTATGAAAAAAGTCAAAAAGGGCAAAACGTTTTCACAGCGGTTGCACTCCTCCTCATTCCATGTGCACCTCACTAATATCAGAGGCTTGCACTCTAATATCTTACCTGTCCACCATCACCTGGAGACAGAGCAGCCGCAGTTGCTCTTTTTGACGGAGACGCAGATTCAAAGTCCTTTGACCGCTGCACACCTCGAGTTTCCTAATTACACGTTGGAGCATAATTTCCGCCCACGTGCCGGGGTTTGTGTGTATGTCCGGAATGACCTCTGTTTTATGCGTCTCCGCCAGCTTGAAGACCCCACTTTTTCAGTGCTATGGGTTTTAGTAGACACAGGAAACGAAAAAATCCTGTATTCCTGTGTTTACCGTTCGCACAGCGGTGATCAGGAGACAACTCGCTTATTTGAATATCTCAGTGAGGCCGCTGATACGGCTCTGCATCAGTACCCTTTAGCGCAGCTCGTCTTTCTGGGGGATTTTAATGCCTGTCATCAAGACTGGCTATTCCCATACCAGAAGACCGACCATGCTGGAAGAGAAGCGCGGAACTTTGCGTTGTCTTTGGACCTCTTTCAGCTGGTAAGGCAAGCGACAAGGGTACCTGATGTAGAAGGCCATACAGCTAATTGCCTGGACCTTCTGCTGACAACTGATCCGGACAGGTACCTTGTAGAGGTTTCCTCCCCCTTGGGGACCTCCGATCACTGTCTGGTGAAATCTGTATTTACTTATTCCCAGCCGGATTTAGATCCCCATGGTGTTAGGCGAATTTGGAAATACAAGTCAGCAGATTGGGATGAGATGCGGCACTTCTTTGCATCTTATCCTTGGCGGCAGGTCTGCTTCTCTTCTGAGGATCCGTCGAGTTGCGCGGATGCTATAACTGATGTGGTGCATCAGGCAATGGAGTATTTTATCCCGTTTGCTGAAGTACCTATCGGTGGCAAAGCTCGCCCATGGTTCAATGCCGAGTGTGGTCATGCTGAAAAGCAGAAGCATTCGGCATATGTTACTTGGGCTGATGCTCGAGACTGCAAAGCTCCGGATGTAAGTTTCAAGAAGAGAGCCTTTAACCAAGCTGCTAAGTCCTACAAAAAGGCATTACGGAGGAATCGACTTGGTCGGATCGCTAAAATTGGCGAGAAGCTTTCAAGTAAGCCATCAGGCAGTCGAGCTTTCTGGTCCCTTGCCAAAGCGATTGAGTCGAATTTCTGCCGAACCTCACTGCCTCCTCTGCTGAAGCCAGATGGATCTCTGGCTCATGGAGCGAAAGAGAAAGCGAATCTATTTGCTGAAAATTCGCATCTAGACACTGGCAACACAACCCCAGCACATCTTCCTCACTGCGGGATTTCGATGCCTGAAATCCGCATCACAAACAAAGAGGTATGGAGAGCATTGTGTCGTCTAGATGTGAACAAAGCCAGTGGTCCTGATGGTATACCAGCTATTCTGCTCAAGATATGTGCAGCTGAGTTGTCTCCTATATTGACACGTCTGTATCGCCTCTCTTTCAAGACTGGAATTGTGCCGAAATCCTGGAAGCTTGCAAACGTGCAGCCAGTGCCCAAAAAGGGCAGTCGTGCCGATCCTGCAAATTATAGACCGATTTCAATCACCTCCATACTCTGCAAGATTATGGAGCGTGTATTGAACTCGCGCCTTCTAACATACCTAGAAGGTAACGATCTCCTCAGTGACCAACAGTATGGGTTTCGCCGAAATAGGTCCACTGGGGACCTTCTAGTGTATGCTACACATGTTTTAGGCGAAGCTATCGAGAGGAATGGAGAAGCGGTCGCCGTCTCTCTAGACGTCTCGAAGGCATTTGACAGGGTCTGGCATGCGGGCCTTTTAAGCAAGCTTTCAGCGTACGGTATATCTCCTGGTCTGATCGGCTGGGTAACGGACTTCCTGAATCTAAGAACTATCCGAGTGGTTGTTGACGGGTGCTCATCGGAGCCCTTAACAATAAATGCCGGAGTTCCTCAGGGGTCCGTTCTTTCTGCAACTCTCTTCCTGCTGCATATTAACGATCTGCTCAAACCCGGTATCTATGGGTATGCAGACGACAGCACAGTGGTGGAAAGATACCTGCCGAGTAATCGGGCCAGTAGAGATCAAGTACAGGCTGAAAGAGAAGCCATGGTGCAGCGTTTGAATGACAAGCTAGAGGCAGTCTCCCTATGGGGCAATGCCAACCTTGTTAAATTCAACGCCACCAAAACGCAGACGTGTTTATTCACTGCTAAAAGGAGCCCTTTCACCTTGGCTCCTACTTTCCGGAATGTATCTTTGGAATACAGTGACCGACTTCAGTTGCTAGGGATAGAGATTTCCTCGAACCTCAACTTTGGTCGGTTCATTGAGTCTAGAGCAAGAGCAGCCGCCAGCAGGCTTGGCGTTCTTGCGAGGGTCCGACAGTACTTCACACCGAGACAATTACTAGTACTATATAAAGCACAAATCAGGTCGTGTGTGGAGTACTGTGGCCATATAGTGGCTGGTGCCGCAAAATGTCATCTTGCAGCTCTGGACTCAATTGAGAGGCGAGCTAAGAGGCTAATTGGTGACCCTGAGCTGGTTGACGCTCAACTCCATAGTCTCGAACACAGACGTAGAGTCGCGAGCCTCTCAGTATTCTATAGGATACATTTTGGTGAGTGTGCGAAGGAATTACATGAACTAATTCCCCCATCCCCCTTCCATCACCGGACGTTCCGACGCACGGCGAGCATCCATCCTTTCGTTGTGGATATTCCACCTATCCGTACGAAACGTTTTGCCTCGTCATTTTTAATTCGTACAGCGAAGGACTGGAATAGCTTGCCTGCGTCGGTATTTCCGTCCGAGTACAATGTGGGTGTCTTCAAGCGAAGAGTGAATAGGCTGCTCCTAAGTTGATGCGCCTTACCACCTATGACTACATTTCACTTACCATCAGGTGGAGTGTAGTCAAGCAACAACTTAGTTCAATGTAAAAAAAAAAAAAAAAAAAATACTGTTTCGTCTATATTTCGGTCATTAGTTCACAAGATACTAGGATGGCCATGAAACAGATAAATAACAAAAAGTCGTCAGCCAAAGAAGATATGGCGTCAAAACTTCTACTACAAACTAAAAGTGGGAATGACGCTAGTACTTAAAGTTTCTCATAAGCTCTTTAAGACCATCCTGCTTTGGCGATGGGCATTATGCGAGAAATAGCTAAATGAAAAATATCTGCGATATGGCAGTGCCTGAAGTGGAAATTCTTTGATCTATGCATAAAATTGCGCAATGGAGAGGGTCACTGACATCATGCAATGGATTTGCAAGATGAAATAGCAATATGCAAGGCACATAAATCAAGCAACTGATGGACGTTAGGGCAAAAAAGTTCTGCAGAGGAGGCCACACTTCAACAAGTACCATATTAAGACCACCCACAAGTCACGATGACATAAATAGGGTCACCAGAAGCCATTTGACGAGGGCTACTTTAAAGGCCTTAGAGGTCAATGGGAAAGATTATATTCAGTATGGGATGCCTGGAATACCCAATATAATGATTTGTTAGCTGTTTGAAATGACATTGTCTACATTAGACTCAAATTATAATATATTTATATTCACGTGAATTGCTCGAGTTTTTTCGTGAAAATAAGAGAACTTTCCGGACTAGGGAGAATCGTGCTAGTTGACTCAGGCACAAGATTTACTTAAATTATGTATAATACTTTTTGGATTATGCGAGCACAGACAAAAAAAAAACAAAAGTGAAATAGTGGATTCCTGAGAATTCTCAGAGACTTTGAGATAGATAATTTATTTATTCATATATTTTTTATTTATTTATTTATCAAAGTATTCCACTTTTTTTTGCATTCTCTAGCCTATGTTTAGTCTGTAAACATTATGCTTGTTTACATTTTTTATTCAATATCAAAAACTTTAATAAATGTTTAACAAACACTTTAATAAATAAAATATCCAGAATACTTCATTATCTATTCTATTCACTTTTTTATAAGACAGTTGATATGAATGAATTTCATAAAGCTTTATTAAAAGTGAGCATTTTGTCCGTGTTCTATTTAATATAAAACGTAATATAAAGAGAGGATAAATAGAATTGTTACTTTTACTACATCCGTTTACTTTAATTTATATCTACATTTGGCTTATTAAATTTCAGCGCTGATTATTACTTAACGCTACGGTAGCTCCATTACCGAAACGGAAGCTTTGTAATTGCTAACCTCATTTATTCCTTGTAATGTGTTTGACAATAAAAGATCAAGTAAGGTTAAAAGTGTAGAAGATTTTGGTTTATATATGACTAGCCAGATATAAACTGATAAAAAAATATATATTTTATTACAAGTTTATTTAAAAAAATACTAAATTTGAAACCCCTTATTAAGCTTTGCATAATGTAGGACTACTTTTACATACGGCAAATAATATGATTATTGAATATCGAGATAGTTCTGAAAATATTCCAAGACGAGTTCGAAAAATCGTCATAGCATATTAATTGTTTTAATCTACTTATATATTAACTCGTTGTTGTTATTGCTTGTGATCCAGTTCAGAGAATATCTAAATCATAATCGAAGATCTCATTTTGTATAACAGGTTTTATAGTATATTAAGTAATTCTTGAGCTTAGAGAAAATTTAATAGCATTTCAATCAATAATGACCATATTTTTAGAAGAGTCTGTAACATTTAATCCAGTATAGATTATTATTAATAAAAGATACACTTACTTTTTAAATACAAACTAATTAACTCGAGGTAACGAATTTTTCGTTATTTTTCAATTATTACATTTTGATGAAATGGGATCTTTAAATAGGGCTGTGTGTTCTGAATCGAAAACCAATTAAAGTTTTGTTTTCGATGAAGTATTATCAATAATAGTCGCCAGTGCTACGAGCGCCCGGTCTTAATGACTTCTCTAGTCATAGAATTCTAACTATTTTTCTATTTTACTGTCACTCCTGGTTTTCAGATTTTCGTTTTATATATACGAGTATAAGTTTTAACTTACTTGGTTAACTAATTAAAAAGCTATCGCTTATAATATAGATGATTTTAAAAAAGATCAAAAATATACTTGCGTAAAACTTCTTTGAAACAGTATGAATAACTCAAGACATGGTGCGTATGCTTCGTGTTTTATTTTTAAAATAAGAGTTTATTTAAGTTTGGCTTTGAAAACAAATTATATTAATACATTTTCACTATTACTTAGTTCTAAATAAAGACCTTTTTTTTTTTTTAATGTTATAAGAGGGAAACGAGCGTGCGGATCACAGGTGTGAAGTGATCACCGCCGCCCAAGAACTCTTGCAACGTCCGAGGACTCACAAGAGCGTTGCCGGCCTTGGAGGTGGGTATGAACGCCTTTTTTGAAGGTACCCATGTCGTATTGATCTGGAAACACCGCCGAAGGAAGTCCATTCCACATCTTTGTGGTACGTGGAAAAAATGTTCTTAAAAAACCGCACAGTAGAGGATCGCCACGCATCCAGGTGGTAAGGATGGTATTGCAGGCGATGTCGTGCTGTGCGGTGGTGAAATTCGGCGGCGGGCAACGCACAAAGAAGCCACGTCTCTACGCAATGCCAAAGAGTCCAGCCGTTCACAGAGCACTGGGTTCCCGACAATCCGAACGGCTCTCCCTTGTACGCGGTCAAAAGGTAGAAGCTGATTTTGGGGTGAACCGGACCAGAGATGAGAGCAGTATTCCATATGGGGTCTGACCTGCGCCTTATAGAGCGCAAGTCGTTGGCCAGGATTGAAATACTGCCTCGCTCTATTAATCTAATAAAAATACCGTTACAAGTGAAACATATCCATAAGACATTTGAATTGTGTTTTCTATTTCATAAATCTTATGCTTAATGAGACACAAACAAGCTCGCTAAATTACTACAAATGCAGCTTAACTTATTTTACTGGCAATACAAGAAACAATAAATTTACTGAGGTATTTTTTTTACAAATTAACTGAGTTAACACTTGACTACATTCCACCTGATGGTAAGTGGAGATGTAGTCGTTGGTCGTAAGACGCATCAACCTAGTTGTAGCCTATTCAAACTTCGCTTGAAGACACCCACATTGTATTCGGACGGAAATACTGACGCAGGCAAGCTATTCCAGTGCTTCGATGTTCGAATTAAAAAAAGACGAAGCAAAGCGTTTCGTTCCGATAGGTGGAATGTCCACCATGAAAGGATAGATGCTCGCCGTGCGTCGGAACGTCTGGTAATGGAAGGGGGATGGGGGAACCAGGTCATGTAAATCCAACACGCACACTCTCCAAAATGTATCCTATAGAATACTGAGAGGCTCGCGACTCTACGTCTGTGTTCGAGGCTATGGAGTTGAGCGTCAACCAGCTTTGGGTTGCCAATTAGCCTCTTAGCTCGCCTCTCAATTGAGTCCAGAGCTGCAAGATGACATTTTGCGGCACCAGCCACTATATGGCCGCAGTACTCCACATACGACCTGATGTATGCTTTATAAAGTACTAGCAATTGTCCCGGTGTGAAGTACTGTCAGATCTTCGCAAGAACGCCAAACTTTAAAAATGTATTTATGATAATATAATATTATGTTCAATTTAAATGTCGTACTAACAATCGTCGTACGAAATGCGGTTATCTATACTAATATATAAAGCAGAAGAGTTTGTTTGTTTGAACGCAGCTACTCTCAGGAAATACTTCACCAATTTGAATAATTGTGTCAGTATAAGATGGTCCATTTATAGAGAAATGCTATGAGCTATATATTATCACGTTAAAATAAAAAAAGGAGGAGCAGCAATAAAAAATGTTGTGAAAATGGGAAAATTTAGAGCTTTCCTTACGTGCGCTGAGTAACCGGTGAAAGTTACGCAAAAATCAACTACTACAAAATTGAGCTACAACATTTAGCTTATGTTCTTAGCTTATGTACTAAGCTTTCAGAATAACAGATCATACAATTTTTGTCTATATGCATGTGGTCCGGCTTCCACGAAAAAAATACTGGACAGGCGCAAGCGTTGTGTTTACTAATGGCTCTTTGCCATAAAGTGACAAATATGTCGGGTTTAGAGTTAAAAGCCAGCACCGTATTATTTTAGTCATGAGATTTGTGGGAGCTAACGAATTCGCTGGCATTAGCTAGTATTTGTATACAGTGATAATCTTTTAATTAAAAATTATAAGCAAAGCTTATTTGAAATATTATGTCTTGTTTAATAAGCAAAAAAATTATAGAAGTTTTTTCCATTCTCCATTCAGCATTCGAAGAAATAAAACACATATTTCTGCTCATGCCTAAACACGACGTAAGGGGTGAACATCTTTTGAGGGAACAATTTCCATAATGTGACGGATTTTGCTGCTGTAGACGAACGTTACCCTTTGTGCACCTCAACCATTTGCTCGCTCACGTTCAATTTGAGCTATACAAGAAAAGGTGTTGTTTGATGTGTACCTTGAATCAAGCTTGAATGTTCATATATCTAAGGTCTGATATAAGGATAAAATATACATATACGTCTATGTCTATCTTTATATGTGGAATTTCCGAAATGTATTCTTTGTTCAACTTTAAAATTGTAAATACATATTTTATTATTCTTACAAATGAAACTTAAAAATATTGTATGAAATATATTTTCAGTCCCTAAAAGTTGCATTAAATATAAATGAGTATATATCTGCTTCATCAAATTTATAATATAAAGAATGAAAGAGATTTTTGAGTGTGTTTGAATTTTATCAACGATTCGATTCAAATAAGTTTTATAATTTCAATGAAGTTAGTGTTATTTGCTTACAAAAAAATAAATTTAAATTTAAAAATAGTGCACTTAAACTGTTTATTTATTTTAAAAGGGAAAGAATTATACATTTGAAAATATATTATTGACTTTATAATTAAAATTGCTAAGCAGAAACCAAAAAAAACATTCAATGTTTTTATATGAAGGTTACAAAAATAAAAGCCACAAAACTCTTAATAAACATTAAAAGTATTGGTAACTTCAACAAAGGAAAAGGGTTATTTGTTTGAAAAGTTCCGGAAATTTAATTATAAATATTTTAATACTAACTGGCCAACAAATAATACAAGCTAATAACCCTACATTTTTTAAAAACCAACAATAAATTTAAGTAAACAGATTTTATACGTAAATAAAATTACAAAATATATAAAATAAAATAAATATTTCCTTACTCAATTTAACGTAAATAGGAATTGAAATTCATTACTAAAATCCATATAACAATTTTTCTTTCCAAAAATTCATCTAAGCTTTAAGAAGAAAGTAAAAAGAAAAATGTCTCGTTAAAGGATTTACGAAAAATTTGGTGCAAAATTTCCTGCGAGTTCTAAATCCCCAACATTTGCAATAAGTAAATTGCTAGGATTTAAAAAACTGTAACGATTATTGTGGATCGATATATATTTCCAACGGACTTTTTTTAAGCTTTGGGAAAAATCAACTTCATTGCTTTAAGAAAGACACTAAAAATAATTGTTACGAAAATTGCTACGTATATGAATACAATCTTTATTTTTTTATTATATGTTTAGATATACAGCATGTGTTTTTCAACAGAGCAGAACCTAAGAATCTTAAATTTTCAATAATAAACTAACCCGACAATTGCAAGGTTTAGTATCGATACCGTCAGGCCGCACAGTTGTCATGAAATATATTTTTGATATTATAGTTTAAAATGGGATAAATATCATCGTGTGCTCAAATATTCAAAATAAATAAAAAAAAGGTCAATTCTTTTTATTTATATACTAACTATAAATACGTGTAACTACACTAAAACGAACATAAACCTAATATTTTTTCGAACGTCTTAAGTTAAAATAAAAGAACGACTGCGACTTAATACATTACAATTAATAAATAAGCTAAAAGAGTATCCATGGATTTCGTGTCGCCATTCTCCATAGACCTTCCCACCCACATCGGACAACATTGGTTTGGATTAGAGATTGTATAAAAATCTTATTTTTTTACACTTATTTTGCACATACACTTTTTGAAATAAATATTTTTTATTTATCTTTAAGATTGCTATTTGTGTGAATATACAAATTGTGTAAAAGCAGTTGTAACATTTATTTGCTTACAATTTTTAGAGAAAGTAATTTCTGAAAAAACAAAAAAATCATAATTAAAATTATACCTGCAAGTAGTACATATTAAATAAAACCTGAATGAAACGCTGTAATTTTCGACTAACTGGTTTCAAACTCTCAAAAATTCTTCAAGTAGAGATAGTTTACTTTTTCACAGCAAATATTATTTGTAAAGAAAGTATTGCATTGTAAAGTATAACAAATTTTACAGATCCCATAATGTAAAAGTAAAGATGCTATGTCAAAGTTGGGTTTCGCATGTCTTAATGAACTCCATCTCATTAACGACATTCCTTGCTTCCTTGCTATACATAGATTGGTTACAAGTGTAAGTTTGCATTGTGTCTGTTATTTGTATATTTAGCCCTATAGAGCTGCACTAAATTGGTTTCTGATTTATACAGCAAACAAAAGAAACATATCAACGCATAACTTTTGACATACAACGTGGATTGTTCTATGTTGATTATTTTTTACTGTTAGTATTCAATGTATAATAATTATTGTATTTTGTGATGGTATATTACTTCACCAAACGTATTTAAACAATTTTACGAGTGTAATTTCGTAGATATAATTAGATCTAAGACAACAGTGTTCTCTCAAGTATTTACGTACGTGTATTATACGGTATATAAATATCATTCCACCGTAATAAATTGAATCAATTTGCCTGACATAGATACATTCTGCCAAATTGAGGAAGCACCTGTGATATGTGTGACGGTAACACGCAATACCGTGATCAAAATATAAAAACCAATGAAACAATAACCGCGAAAAATAAGCCGCAACCAAAAAACAAATAACAAAATGTTTCAAAAAAGTAATTTGTATTTCAATAGAAAATGTAACAAAGGTAACATTTTAATAAAAATAAATTCAATCACATTTTTTTTCTAGTTTCTAATCAAAAGTAAAAATTAAAGTATAATAACCACTGTAGTACCATTTTACTATTTGATATCAGAACGCTGCTTTTGACGATCAATCATTACAAATCATCACTTATAAGAACTGCTAAAAATAAATATAATTCTATAAATCCCTTTCTGGAAATATATATTTTTTAATTGTTTTTCGGTTCATTTCGTTTCTAATAATAATTGTATACACAACCATATTCTAAATTACGTGTTTATGTTTCTAAATATATGGTGTTTAATCAATCATTAAGAGAGAAAATAAGACCAAACTACTTATTTTATTTTTATTGTGTTTTTGACAGATAATTCAACACGATATAATTGCGTATATTTAATTATAACTCTAACCAGTTTGAAAGTGTAAGATAAAGAATGCTGATAAATAGTGAAACTAAGAAACATCTCCAATTTTATATTTAGATTTAGTTTTAAAACTCCATGGGAAGTTTGATTTATTTGTATTTTAAAGGACATTCACTACAAGAATAAACAAACACTATTGAGTTCTACAACACTAATATCATATTAATAATACTAGTCAATTTCCTTTTGATTCAATTTTCTATCCGCCATGCTATCAAATGTTTAAGAACAACAACGTCAGAGTAAATTTAATAACCAGCCTTTACATTACCGCTCTTATGTGTATTTTGTAAGAGTATCCTATAAAAGTCTTACTACACTTATGGAGTTTTGAAATCAAACCTTTTCTTTACCACGGGAATGATCTGAGATTTCATTTTACCCTAAGAATAAATAAAAAAAGATAATAAAAGAAGAAAACGAATTTACACGTCACATTTTTCTTAATGATGAAGAATTTGCTTAGATGGCAATACGTGACTCGTCTTTTGAGAATATCAAACATTCCCTCACGTATTAATGAATTCAGAAAATTACAAAAAGGTGTTATCTGAAGATGGTTGAAATTCGGCCTTAAAAATTGATTTTATTCATGTTTTATCTGAGATGTAATATTAATCTCTGGTATAATGTTATATTATACAATTACTACGTGACATTTTTTTTTATTTCCTGCACAAATTATACACATATATTGTTGTTGATTTTTACATAATAATCAATGAATGTTTATTTTTTTTTATCTGCTTACTCATGTAAGCACTCATAGAATTTTCATTATAAAGTATTTTAATACTCCTTAAAGTGCACATAAACTTCTATGTTATCCTGATATTAACATTAATATAGAATGATATTACTTAACTACGAGATATTCAAGTAGATTGATGAAAATAAAATTGTATATATATAATAAAATATTACATTATTAAGCTCTACCTAGAGCTCAAAGAATTCTTTGCCAAACTTTTCAAATCGTCATGGTATTTTCGTTTTTATTTAAAAAAATATTTTTATCTCATAATTTAAAAAACGACTTGACTGATTTTTATGCATTCTTTTGTAATTGTGTGGTTCTCTTTATTATAATAGAATTTCATGTATCAAAATATCTAAATAAATTAAAAGGTTGATAATATCTGTCGCCACATTTCTGTGTGTGTATTGTAGAGATATTACGCGTTACGAAATTGTAATTATAATAACATCTTTGACTACTCACTTCCCAAAATCCCAAAATTCGCAATATAGCGAACAGTTTCAAGAATACACAGAGAAAAAGTCTCTCTTAATGATTTTTTTCAAAGCCAATGAGTAAACCTTTTGAATATGAGTTCTTCAATCACTCTGGAAAAAGTAATGAAGTTTCAACATTAATAAAAATATTCTATTGGGGAGAGAGAAAAGTTAAAAATCACTGAAAGAGCGTAGATAAATATTGTGAATAGCTTACTCGTAGCAGAACTTTTTTATATCTCTTATTTTAATATCAGTGATTGATGTTCCTGATATTTACATATCACTGGCTACATATTTCTTTTAGACTAGCTATTGCCAGCGTCTACGTCAGCTCCCATCCATAGACTCAAATAATAAAACATATAACATGTCATAAAATATATACTAATCCATATCTATGGCAAGGAGACATGACATGAACAAAAGTTTCAATCTAATATTCTGATTATAAATTATAGCCTATATTTTTATGGAGACTGATAGCTATATAAAAAAAAAGTTTCATCAAAATCCGTTTAGTAGTTTTTGCCGAAAAGCCGGACAACAGACACACACAAAAAATTCATTTTTTTTTGTGTGTTATATGTATGAAGACCCCTAGGTTTATTTATTTTTAGGTTTTTTATGTTAATACTTAGCATCTATATAGGTAAACTAATAAATCTTAATTAATTTTTTTCTTTACATGACACTTTAATTAGGAGTAATTAATTTTATTTATAACATACTATTTTGTGGGCTTTGTTAGGAATAAGTAAATATTTAAGAGCTGTAATAATCAAATAATTAATATAACACATGAGAAACCTTTCATTGATAAGAGATAATAAGGCTAATGCAAAGTTCTCCATGAATATTTCTATTCTTATTATCATATTTTGAAACTATAAAAATATTGAGTTGTTAAAAAATATCTACGTAATAAAAAACAAAAAAAAAAATGTCATCGCAACTTTGGATGACATAAAACATTAGAGCATCTACGAAATATATATTAAATTATTATTAAAAGCAAGGTAAGAAATAAAAAGTTAGTGACTAAAGATTTTAAGATTTCACCAAGTATTCACATTATTCATAACTTCTTCGTCCTCTTTGAGAAAACTTTAGGCTAAAATTTTTGGGTTTCTCCTTTCATAAAATTCGAAATCACAATAAAGTAAGTTCTGAAAGGTATTTCTTTTGTCTCTATAGAACGTCCTAAATACTTTAAAATACAATTCAAAGCGCCAGCTACAGCTTCAATACAGGCATTATACGCTCAATTGTTCTGTTTTTTTCAATAACACCTTTTTTTTGTATCGTTAGTGCACATGTTATATATATTATATAACAGATCATTGCTTTGCTATCTGATTTATTTATTTTGATAGTCTTGATATATTTTTTTTGATAGGAAATTAAAAAATCATATACTTATAAGACTCATTATGTATAAACAACAAAGTTAACCGGAAGACCAACTCTTGCTAACAGCCAGGGGCTTTAGTCAAACATTACCATATATAAATACGAACTACGTTCCGATTCATTGCCATAAATATAGCAGTATATAGATTCGAATAATCTAAGTAAATTTGCAAATTACACTCTTAAAATTAAACACTATTTACAGTGGAAATATATGATTACAATTTTAAAATAAAATAGGATAGGATAGGATAGGATAATCGTTAAAATATCATAACTAGGCAAGTTATTGAAACCAATAATCCAAATTCTGAAAACTTTCATCGATAACGCTTCAGCAAAGTCAGAACAAACTTTAATTGGTTCTTTGACTTTGAACATGCAGTAGCCTCTGAGACCCATGTAGTGAACTTTAACAAACTAATTTTCACAGACCTTGGAAGGTAGAGAAAAGTTATATAATTTATATAGTGACAAGCAATGGAATCATGATCCCTTGTTTTTGAATAAAGTTAGAAATTTCTCTAAAATATTTAAGAACGTTTGCTTACAAGCTAAGTCGATATATATAAGAAATAAAATTGTAAATTCAGAAGATAAAATAAAAGCAACCTGGGATGTTTTATTTAGTGTTACTGGGAAAACTAGGGCTACCGATGAACCCATAAAGTTAAAAATTAATAATAAAGAAGTAAGTACTGATATAAATGTTGCGACTATTTTTTAATCATATTTTACTGAAAATCCATTAAAGGTTACACGTAATTTAATTTTTCATCAGCTGATGCAATTACTGAATTGAGCAATAACGTTAAAGTAAGTAATTAATATTTTGTTTTTAAGCCTGATTCATCTGATGAAATTGTTAAAACGTTTAGAACCTTAAATCCGAAAAAAACCGGTGATCTTTGAGGTATGTCAGTTAAATTACTTAGCAATATTATAAGTGATATTGCCCCACAGCTTTTAATTTAATTTTCAACAAATGCATTTAAACCGGTGTTTTTTCCAGATTTGATGAAAAATAGTAAGGTAGTTCCTTTGTTTAAAAGTGGCAATAAACTAGAACCGGGAAATTATAGGCCTATCTTTGTTTTACCGTGATTAGGTAAGATCTTTGAAAATTTTTTTTTAAACAAAATAACACTAACAATAAATGTTATTCATTATATCATGCATAGCGAACAATATGGTTTCACCAAAGGCAAATCAACAACTGATGAGGGTGCCACGCTTCTTAAGCACATTTACAACGCATGGGAAAAGTCGCAGAATGACATCGAGGTGTTTTGCGATTTTGATTGTAGGCTTTTGATTCTGTTGACCATCAAACATTGCTATGCGAACTTAACCACTATGGTGTGCCTAGAGTTGCGCTTGATCTTATGGCCTCTTACCTTGATCAAAGAGTCCAGACGGTTGATGTAAATAATTCTAAATCGGCTGGTTCCCATCTAAAGATGGGTGTTTCACAAGGATCTATTTTTGGCCCCTTTATATTCTTACTGTATATTAATGATCTGCCCTTTTTCGTAAAAGGTCTATGTGACATTGTACTTTTTGCTGATGATACGTTACTCATTTTTAAAATCGAGCGTAATTAATAGTGCTCTGTCATGTGTTCTTCATTGGTTTGAAATTAATAATTTGGTCTTTAATACTAAGAAAACTAAAGTAGGAGTATACACATATATAATAAGGTACCACAAGATATCTTAGACCTTCCTTTTCTTGCTTTAAAATGTAAAATTAAAAGTATACTTTTCAAAAAAGCTTATTATTCGACTAAAAGATAAGGTTGTGAAACTTTGCTTGTTGACTTATTTGCAGGATATTGGAATGGCACAAAGTTATCATAAACAGAGTATCTATTTATGATAACTTTGTGTAACTTATATAACTTGAGGTATTGACAAACAGCTTAATGTTCCATATGTAACAAAAAAACAAATTGATATATAATATGTAAGCAGATATATATATTTACATATAATATACTGAAAGCGGGCTTTGTTTGTTTAAATCTAGTATTTTTTTTAATATTTAGTGGTTATATATATAGCTAACTACCTACTAAATATATATAACTACTAAATATTATATTCAAAAATATACCTCTAAAGTTACTATGACCTCTCAAGCTTCACGAGAACTTATACGACATATTATATAAATGCCCATATCTCCAAGCCTCTCAGATGAAAACATCCTCATTCAAAAAGTTATTACGATTTTAATCTTTTTTGTTTTTTGAAAATTCTAAAATTCGAAATTTCTAAAATTCGAATAAAAAAAGGGACAAACATAATATGTCTATTAATTTCTTATATATTTATTTGTGTACTATTTTTTAAAACATTATTTTTTTGCACAACTTAACTAAAAAAATTGGTATTCATAAATGTAATTCACACAACAATTTTCGCTCTTATTATCATAAAGTTTGTTTTCATTTTTATGAATATAGTTTCAAAGTATTACGGAAATGTATCTTTCAATGGTTATAGGCTGTTAACTCGCCGTTGTTAATGGTGAGAATCAAAGATAGAGGAAGTGGTTTTTGAAATTCTAAAAGAATTTCATTTCTCTTGCTCTATTTTCAATTCAACATCCTGTGGCATTGTCATGTAAATCATTTTAGGCTATTGCTTACAATTTTAAATAGCTTATCAGAAAATAAATAGAAACAATGAAAAAGTCTTATGTAACAGAAACCAAATTTTCCTATCGATACAATATTCTCACTGAACTATATCACAACACCCTCTTGAGAATCTGTTTATATATTGTATTTACTCAATTCCGTACGTTAGGGAAACTTACTATTGTAATGTTTGCGTCTTGAAGATTTCCAACACGTGTTGGTAAATAACATTCACTTTATACTCTTATATACTCGATAGTAAATTATTATTTATAATTTACTTAGGACTAATAATATATATAACGGTTCTTTCGTATAACATTTACTGCTGAAACTTTTAGATATTTCCTTCGAGTTTTAAAAAATGAAACTAAATACCGAATTATCATAATGTAATAAACATTATTCTGGAATATATAAGTATAGAACAATAACGTCCAATAACTGTGTACGATCTTAGTAATAATTTACAGTGTTAAGTATATACCAAAATTTACACTCTATAAGTTTTATAATATTAGTATAGATTTGTAGTTCTCGCGCTATTTGTATTTAAAATCAGACCGTTTCATTAATTCTTACGGGTGATAGTACCATTATTTTTTTTCAGATATATTGTATTAAAAGGCCATACTCATGTTAATACATTTATAAAATTATTTGTTTCAATTTTATGTACACTGTAAAAGGAGGTAGGGTGATATGGCTAATAATAAAAAAATATTACAAACAATTTCCACAATTATGAAAAAATAAAAGTAACCCTTATCACATGCGGTGACACATAAAATATAAACATACATACAGACTGTTTTTTTGCAAAGATTGTTTGTTTGTTTGTTTGTTTTTTTTGTACACAAATAATATTACAATAAATTTACTGTACGTTACATGGTCGTATTTGGATCAAGTAAATAAATTGTTACATTGAAATATTTGTATGTTCTGATGCTGAAACCACAAAGAGCCTAAAAAAATATATATTAATATTTTTATGTGAAATGTATATTTCATTGTAAACTAAAAATACCAAGCCATGTTTCTGTGTAACATTACAAGTAAGACATTATAATAAATAAACAATCTTTTATAAAAATTTTACCATGTAACTATAGTTAAACAGGTAACGAGAAAATCAAGTTATATATTGTCGTTATTGAAATATAACATATATTTTTCTACAGAAATTCAGAACAAGTTTCATTACTACATACATCTTTTAGACGTTGAATATTTTTTACAATATTACAATATACACGGTAACATATTTTTTTATAAATAACTAAATTTTAAAAATAATTTCTAAGTTACAAAATTGCCTGGTAATAATTTAAATTAAATAGAAATTTAAAACAAAATACAAATTTGAGGCGTTATATTAAGAAATACCAAAAAACTTAAACTTAAAAAACTTGTAAAAAACAAAATATCTGTTAGTGAAGTAATATTTCCGCTTTAACAATATTTAATCTAAATTATACGGCATATTTGATTTCGTGTCGCCACGCTACGCCACGCTACTGACATCCGTCAAGAATTTTAATAAGCGAAGCGAAGGGTACGACCCTTCATCGGACGTGCTGATGAGCTCTGCCGTATTATCACCTTTGTCCAAATAACACATATAATATATTAAACCGTTATGAACGTTATTAATACTAATGTTAGGGAAGAAAAACAACACCATAATATTATACAAACTTTCATGAAAACCAAGTCAAACATGTTGACAAAATGGCTGCTTGACTTTGCGACTCCGTTCGTGGATTAAATTTTAGGAGTATCATCTGATAGAAATTATTCCTTTTACCACGTTGGTAGCAATTTTAATAAAACTTATGAAGAATTTAGCAGCTAACTTTAGGCTTTTGTTTCTTTCTGTCAGTGTGTATAAAAATTCACTTCAAACATTTCCGAATCGAAGAATCGAAGAAGCATATAAATAATTCATTATATATTTTTCGCTATCTATTATTTCGGGAATTTAACTTTAATATTAATAATATCACAGCGTTTTCACAAAACTTATTTTTTTTATAAGCATGCAAAATTACTTTCCACGTTATAGTCTTTTTAATTTTACTACTGGGAAGAAATATTTGTCATGTTCTCAAAATTTTTAACACATATTAATTAATATATGATGTTATGAAATTTCAATAAAATTACCAGATTAGTTAATTATAAATACATAGCAAAAGCCACTCGCTGTGGTAGAAATATATTTCGTAATGAAGGTGTGGGTTATTAAGTTTACGCCGACGTCCCTGTTCCAAGATATGCGAATAGTTGGGATTCTATTACGGTCGCATTCACTAAACTAGAACCTGTATGACTATTTAACCTACTTGATCCTCTTAACGTCTTTCTAATATATAAATAGACTGCGTTATCACGTAGGCATATATTAGTGTATATATTCCAAGTAAAATATATTTTAAAAATACCTAAAAGACAAAAATATATTTATTTCTAACACCATCTTTATCGTCGCATGGTTACAATACAAATTAAATCAATTATTTGGTTACATACATTGACGATATCTTTACAACAACTAATTAACCAGATTTTAATAATACTTTAATAATAAAACATCATATTGTTTCTTGTAAATTCTTTTTTATGAGTAATATATTTTTTGTGAAGTCATATTATTAGTAGGATTTTTGGTACACATATATTAGTTAATAAAATTTGAAATATCGCAAGGACTATATTACGACACCTAAACGCCATAAACGGGACAAAGGATAACTTTTAACAAAAATCAGACTCACTTGTCCGTGCAAGATTTTAACATCATAAAAGAGGTGAACTTGGTAAAGGTAGATGCTGGTTATCAATTGAACAACGACGCGGCTGATTTAAACACGCGAATATTGAGGTCTCTATTACAAACTGAATAGGTTTGCTTTTTATTAGGAAACCACTTTCAGTCTCTTTTTTTCTTTTTGATGTCTATATAACCGACGGATTCATAGACATCAAAATTCATATCATATGTTGCTCTTATTATTTAAAAAATACCTTTATATAGATTCTAGCTGTGTATTAATACACAGCTAGAATCCACCAAAGTGATAGGTAATTGTTGATCTTTAAACTACTTTCCTGTTATATTTATATTTACCCGGCTGTAGTCACGTGGAATTATCACGCGCCGCGAGTTAAGCTCGTGAGTTCTTACTCATTACCCCGAATGAGTTCGAAATAAGTCAGGCACATTCCGATATAATTCCACGTGAATACATCCGGGTAAGGATAAATATAATAGTCACGGTTCACAAAAGTTTAAATATATAAATTACTTCCTTTTTGTTTGAAAGATTTTGCTTCCAAACTTACATTATTAGCTTTTACCCTGACTGAAGCTTTCCGTAGAAACTATTGTAAAGTGCAAAAGACCGTCATTTGGTATTAAAAAAATGTTCATTTTCCCAATTCTATATTTTAGAAGAGATTACACACATTTTTTTTATTTGTCATTCAATATTTTATTTGCATTAACAGCTAGCTTTCTATTCTCCGTCAAAGAAATGTACACTTTCAGTTCAGTTTTTCGACTCTTTATTGTAATAAGAAAATGCAAATTGCATGTAAATTTATGTTTTTGTTTACTTAAAAAGCAACGTTCAAGAATTATGTAACGTAAATCCTAACGAAATTTTGGAACATCTTTATGAATGATTAATAAAAAAGTATAAAATTTTATTGTATGTTATATAAACAGTGTTTTTAAATTATATTGTATGTTATATAAAAAAAAAACTGTGCTTAAAGACGTCGTAAATTCAAGAAGTTGTATGTTCACTGTGCTATTTTTATTAGATGTTAAATAACATATTATATTTTAAACTTCTAATAAAAATATCATAGTGAATGAGTGTAAGAATTCTATAATTACTATACTACTCGTTTCTAGTGATTCCGTCTTACTTATCGATTAAAAAAGTACTGGCCGGTTATATACATAACTTTAAATATCGAAATATCGCTGTTATTAAAATAACATTATCTTATATCATGTCGCAATATATAATTGGAGAGAGACAAGGAAGTTCTAAGTGCAGTCAAATTATTAAGCAAAACTTAGCTGCGCAGCTCACCAGAGACCTTTGAGCATTACAGAGTCAAAATTCAATTAAAAGTTATTCTAACTTCACTGTTTGTTAAATGTTATTGGTTAATGTCAATGTAAATTCATTCATTGATAACAGGTAAGAAAAAACAAAGCTTAACTGAAGCTAGGTATAAGACTTTTTCAATTATCACTATTATTCATTTTTTTAATACGCACGTAAATAAAATAACAATTCGTATTTTTCAAAATCTATTTTAACATATTTGCAGATATAATAACCCACACAGTATATATTTGTATCGTGAACTATGCATACAATCTGTTTATGTAAATATTTTGCCACGTTTACATCCTGTGTTGTTTCTGATAGCACAATATAATCTTTGTTTAGGCATTAACAATAGATTTAATTTAAAACAATATAAATAAAGGGATATTTGAAATGAATGAGGTTCAGGAGATTTAATGTAACGTAAAGTATTATAAAAATAACTGTCATTCACTCTCCTTAAGCTGTTTTAAGCATTCTTTGATAGAAAGCAAAGTTACGCCATAGTTTATATAGGACATAGACGTTTGAAACGCCAATGGAAAGGCTCGGGATATATTTTCATTACCTTTCATGGTGAGATACTAGAGCCCTGGTAACTAGACAAGAGCTTCACATAAACAAATTAGTCTAAATAATTAAGATAAAATTAATCAAAAAAATTAATTATGTTTCAATTTATAATAACGGTTATTTAGTGCTTTTGTTTTAATTACTTTTTCCCTACCAGTTTTATAGCATTTCGTAGTGTAAACATTTTTAAGTATTAAATGTTGTTTTAAATTGGGTAGGTATAGTAATATTTATATTAAGCCGCATTAATATAAATTTGCATGGTATAATAAATAACTTTTACCGAATTCGAAGTATTGTTACGTGTAGTTTAAAAAAATAATAACTTTATTTTTTTATTAGTAGTTTTTATTTTCCACATACTCTGTTCTGTTCTCCCGGACGCAGTCGCGGGCAACAGCTAGTATTTTATATATTTATTTTTCATCGTTGTTGTTGCTCTCAGTTCTGTTTTAAAATTAATGAACCTTAAGACCTATGAAATATACTATACTCTATGAAAGAGCTGTCTCTATGTTTCTATGAATTGTTGTTTTTATAATTCCTCGGCCAACCAGACGATATCTCTTTCAAGACATAAGTTATCCAATTTATATTTTGAGTTTATTGTAAACGTATGTACATAAATAAATAACTATTATAATATATAAAATTGCTATTCAGCTTTTATATGTAAATTACAATTGATGTTTGTTCAGTTCTTCAATATTCCTTCGATACTCTTAAGCTATTTTTCTTTATGTCTTAAAAAGAAAAGCAATTTATATTCTTGTCTGGCATTACGAGTTTTTACTGTCATAGTTTTATTTTACTAAATAAATGTGTAATAAAACTTTTATTTTCTACCTTTACCGAGTGAATATCTTTTATAATGTTCTGCTCTTCTCTGCATTTGTCAGTGACTCTAGCTTTTTGTTTAAAATAATCCTCTGGTCCTGAGTTGTCGTAGCAGGGTTCTTGCGGTATTAAAATTTTATCAGATAAATTAATACAAACTGTTACGTACTTACTTAAAAAATAACATAATATGACTACAAAAACAATTTCTTACTCATAAAAAATAATTGACAATGCACATACTAAAGTATTTTACATTTATAACTTGCGTGAAAATTTATTGCTACTTTATTTTCAACGTCTTTTTATATATAACTTTATCAGAATGGTTGAGGAACAAACATCCTAGCACCGAAATATACATAAAAATAAAAATAAATTACAAAATAATAATTAAATATATATATAAATATATAACAATAAAGTAATGAAGACAAAACTGTACGTAAAGCATATAGACTTGACGTTTAGTATATGGCGAAAGAGGAAAAGATTAAATCGCTGGTAATAGTCAGTTTAAAATATAACTATTGTAGAAAATTTTATAAAATTTTATATATACATGTGTTCATTATAACAGATTGTTCATACCTCAAGAAATAGAGAGTTTTTGAGAGTGAATTAGTTCAGTTCAATATATTCATATTATGCTAACGTCATAGAAATGTGGTTACAGGTATTCAAGTAATGAGTTTAATATTCAGTAATATAATGAAAATTATCTTAAATTGGATATCTGTTAGCAAAACCATTTACAGGGCCTAATCGCAGATTACACGGGATGCTGTAGTTTGAGAGCAGTTTGAAGGGTCTTAATTATTTAACGGTCTCAACATACGCAGTTCACGTCGTATCTGATAAAGGAAACAACACGTACTTATATATATATATATATATTTGACAATTTGCATGAAATTCTGTATATATTAATTTAATAATGATAAATATTAGCAAAAAAATATATTAGGTAGCATAATAAGACAAATTAATGTACATATTTTGATATAAAGCACCAAGCAACCAAGGTATAATCGAAGATTAAGTTATACTGATAAATATATAAATATATCATTGTAATAGTATTAAAGAAGTTCACGAAATTCAAATGCTATTTGAATAATCATCTTGTATTTATTTATGTTCACGTCAAATAGCTAAACATATAATATATATGACGCTATGACAAATGACAAACAAATAGCAATATTTTAATTAATTTTGCTCTTATGGCTTTGCCAGTACCACAAGTTGGATGTGTCATATAGTCAAACTGTTTACAAACTGTTTATGTTACGCCATTACACATAATAAAATATAACGTTTCTGAAATGGGATGTCATAAGATTATTTAAGCACTGAACCATGACGTTTAATTCATTAGAGCTTACGGCTCATACCCGAATATTCTATTTTTGTCGCATTTTAAGGATCAAAGAGAAATGTTTACGAAGTATATAAATAACTTAATTTAAATTTTATCCTATCTCAGAATTTTTACTTCTGTTTTTTTTGTAGTTTTTTTACCTGTTTGCTAGAAAATAACTAACTCATAGATTTATTCAAATTCTATTGAAAACTTTGAAATTTTCTTTGTAACCTTACTCATTGTTACCTAGTACATACTCCACGATAGGTACATTTCATAAACCATAATTAAAACGTGTCGTTTTTTGAAAATAATGCAAACTTAACTTTCAAAGTAGTAATTGAATGATTAATTATATTTAGGTTTCTTAAATGTTATGCTTGTATTAGAAATACAAAATTATTAGTAAAATTATATCAAACTGTATGTATTATTTTTATTAGTAAAATCCGACAAAAGGTTAAATTAAAAATGAAACAAATATCCCGTATATTTGTTTCATTTTTATTTAAACTTTTAATCGAATTAAATCTTTATTCTTCTTTATATTGGAAGCATTCATCAACGCCTGGTGAAACTTTTTTCCTACAGACGGCTACATAAATAAAACTCTGTATCTGCATAAGCTAAGGAGAGGTTTATGAGAAGAATAAGCGAGAAACATTATAGGTATTAAATATATTTATTGGGAAATGCTCATTCCATATGAGTAATCCAGTGCACTCAATATAAAAAAGATTCAACAGATCAACAGATCGAAATGTCTGGAGCTGAACAAGGGTTTTGTAGTATTCAATTATATTGAAATCCTGTGAACATTGGGGAAGTGATACTTGAGAAAATATGTGTAAATATTTTTTTATTAAAGTAAACTAGGAACTTAAAATTATATCCCACGTCTCTTAAATCTCAGCGATGGTTAGTAAATAATTCCTGAAAAGTGATATTTATTTATGATTTTATTTTTTATACTCTTACATTTAGATTATAAGCATTTACAACGCTTAAAAGCTTTCTGCTATTTTTCAGGCAGCTTTTGCTACGTTGTTCTGTTTTGAGATATTATTTTTGAAAAAAGTTATTAATCTTTCTACTAATCAGTCATAAGTTTTGTAAAATTAAAGTTACATATTTCTATATTATTATATGTATAGGTGGTACGGGTCTAAGACGAGGAATGGAACGAACCGAATTTTTTTTTATATAAGAAGAGGTTTGGTATTTTTGAGGTTAAAAATCTTGAGTAAACATTATATCAGTTTGCATTGGAGAGATCAAAAAATAAATAGTTGATATATTTTTTTTATTATTTTTACCAGATGCCTCACATTATCATTAAATAAAAAAATGAAAGGAATATTTTTAAATATTATTTATTGCTAGAAATAAAATAAGAAAATGTTATCTGATTTTTATTTAAATCTGAAGACGTTTAAAAAATATACAGCGTTGGCTTACGAATTTTCAAATTTTCAAAATCCGAAAAAGATAGAGGATTACGTCGGCTCTAAGTGTATATGAGAAAATGTATATTGAATTTATCTCTATCAGTAAATTGTATATTACTATGTTCTTAACTGTGATACACAGCGACGACTTATTATCGATATGGCGACTCCTATCGATAATAAATCGTCAAAAACAAATCTTAAATTGGATATTGACTTCAGACCATTCAGCAGCCCAAGTTCCATGTAGCAAAGTTATGGCAAGTAATTTAACGTCACTCAAAGTTACCATGCTTTCACTGCAATTATTTTTCATATTATTTTTGTGGTGAAAAAATTAAAGTCTCAGATACTTATCGATATTTTTGTACTTCATTACTTTTTTAATCAAAACACTAAATAATTAAGTAATTTAAATTTAAGGAGTCTTAATTTTATACTCAATATCCTACCATGTGATAATATTGAATTATTAATATTGAGATAAATAAGCTTTTTGAAATTTTAAATTGTAGCTTCTTGAAAATTGATGTGTATATTAAGTGGCTAGTTATAATTTTTGCCATGTAGTAGCTAAGAGCAGGACTACTCCATTACGTCCGATTGAAGTTGAAGGAGATCCCTGAGAGATAACGGCTAGTAAAAAATGGAAATAAGCTATTTTTACTATTGTAAAAATAACTTATTTTTTACTATTAAAGCCAGTTTTTGTGATTTTGAATTGAATGCTGGTGTTAAACTTATATATTATATAAATATATAATTCTTTATTGCACACCACAAATATGTAAAGTACATGACAAGCAAACAAAAATGATATGAAAATAAAAATAAGTAAAAAAAAAAACAATAAAGTAAAAGAGAAAAAAACTTAAATAGTCTTGTGTGAAGAAGTCACCAGATTGACCCTCTGTTGCCTAGTTTAACAATCCAAAGAGCTTTCAACTAGAGTAGACAAATCACATGCCTTGCCTATGGCCCTATATCTGTCACACAAAATTAAAATAAAAATGCAGTTGATGAAAACTTTATACAAAAACAACTGGCCTCATTCGGAACGTCTCTAAGTTAGAGATGAAATTTTGTAAACGAGATTATATTTTAACTTCAGATATGATGAGAAATGTATTGAAAATATCCAGTTATTCTAATTGGATATTATAAGACGGATTCCAAATGAATTTCCTGCCTCATTTTTAAACCAAAACCAAGCGAAACTTTAGTTCTAAAATAAGTAAATTATTAGTATTGTAAAATTTGAATGTTGAAAATAATATTTATCAGCACCATTTATTTTAGTGCTGGGTCGGGTAGAAATCATACGTTGTAGAAATATTAATTTTATACAGATGATACTCGAAAAAAATATTTTGTAATTTACTCAAGAAAAAAATTAATATTTGAATTTTAGCAACATAACTCGCAATTTAAACAAGGTTTATACAGACGCCTAAAATTGCTTGACGAGTTAAATAAAATATATCAAAGTATTCAAAGGGTCGTCCATTGGGATGGGTCACGAAAGCCATAGAGGTCAATTTCAGATTAAATGAGTAATTATAGTTTGATAGAAGTCTCGAGGGTCCAGATTAATTAAAGGTTTAACCCAAGGTGCTTATTGTACCCTAGCAATATTATGCGTATTTTTTTAATGTTTAGATATATATCCGTCATTCACAATTGGTTTTGCATGAAATTTTGCAGGCAGTCCCTTGAAAGATATTTTTTTTATTTTTGACACCTGAGGTTGTGAAGGTTCTTCACTATCTTTGACTTCGGTTATACTTTTTTATTAGTTCTTTGTTCCACACGAGTAAGTTATTGAATTAAGATCATAATATAACTTCATCCAATTATATTTCAAACTGCTACCCATCGAATTATAAATATTACCAGCGCTGCGCTTAAAAAATCAATTTTGTTGTGATGGTTAATTTATATTTAAGTCAAAAGCTAAAAAAATAGCTCTTTCTGTACTATTTTATAAGAAATCGGAAATAGTAAAACTTATGTTAGGTAGCAATAAATTTGACAACTAAACACGTTCTTGAACGATGTTTAGAGCACACATTAAGCACTAAGTGTGAAAACGATGAAGGAAGCAAACAATCCCATAATGTGGCTGAGATTTATGCAACGACGGAATATATCACACCATAATTCCCTATTATATTAATTTTAAGCTTCTTAAATTGTTTATAATATTAGCTGGGATTAAAGGCAAAATGTTTGAAATAAACTGTTTTCCTAACGTTTATAATTCTTTTAATAAGATAAAGACTTTTTACTAATTTATTTTTTTAATTTTAACGAGCCTTAACCAGAATTAAATATTAAAGTCATTAAAAACGCTTAAAGCGATAATGAGATTCCGAATATTAAAATAATACTTGATTTTACTGTTTTCGCTGCAATTATTTAATATCTTTCATATTAATATGAAATCTTCACATCTATATAGTAATAATAATTGTAAATTCGTGCTTGTAAATAATAATTGTAAAACTACTGATGGGTTTTACAAAATCTTTATGATATGATATGATAGCCATGTAAAAAAATATTCTCGAGAATTTCGACGAAAGTATAATGTATATAACACAGAAAAACCTGCACAACAAATTTAAGAAAGTGTCTTGTACTAAAATATAAAAAAAATAATCTGCTTCCTTCCCGGATTGTTCAATTAGTCGGTCTGTATGAAAGTTTCGAGCTTGTCAAAAAGATCTCCCGTTGTCAGACTTAAAGCAGCTAGTGTTTGTAGACTGTTATGACATTATCTTGTGTAGAAATTTGCTTAGAAATTAATACCAAAAAATATTTTAATCATAAGGTATAAATTTCCTTTGATATTATAAAACCAATAGTACAAATTATTTTATTTTAAAAATAATATTATGAATGATATAAGTAGGATTTTTATTAGGAATCTATTTGTATTGAGAATTATTAAGGTTTTGAAATATGAAATTACCAGTGAAAATAAATTAATAAAGGTCATATTAAATATCATTAACAGTGAACCGATTAATGACCATTTAATAATCTCGCTTCAGTGCTTATGAAGCTTTTCGCAATACTTAATGAACCCCATGACGGTTATTTTATAAAAGAATAATATGTATTTTTTTGTTCAAATATACAAATTTACTTAAAGGGTTCATAAATTCCATTTTTAATTTCATTAAGGATGATGGTATGGTGGTACCATCAGCTTGGAAATCGGCCATTAAAACTGTAATTTACATAAATAATAACTCAGATCAATTTAAAAGCGAAACGGTAAGTTCAGTGTGTACACCACGTATCACAATGAGTGACGAAGACCTGCGAGAGACCACTGAAGGCCAGCTTTCGAGAGGGCGAGATCTGAGAACTGCTGCATACAGTTTACTCCGTTAGTACGCCCTGCTTGAAGCTATTGAGTAAGAACACCGAAACGGGTTCGAAATTATTGCGCAAAATACGATAAATTAACGTACATAAAGCCTGTCAAATATTAAAAAAAATATATAAAAAAAAGTCATCATGGTTTAAGATATATAATATATAATATATAATATATATATATTTAAAAATAGTATTAATCATTCATATTCTATTGAATTGGCATTATTAGTAAAAACCCTCAGTTCTATCCACTCACTCACAATATGACAGCTGATATTGAATTTCATAAAGCTCATTCAGATCATTATTGCCGTGTTCTTTAGTAATATGAAAAGAGTATGAATTGATTTTATATTTTTATTTCAGACATACTTTTATTTGAGTCTACATTCAACATATTAATTAAAAATGAAATGAAAAATTAATCAATACGTAGCGATAATGATAATTGGCCGTGTGATGAAATGCTTTTTAATTATTAATCAGATTTGTTTTGCGTAAAATATATTTCAGACTAAAAAAAATGAAATTAGGTTGGTAAGATTGAAAATTTTGGTGAGGGTGAGGCTTTTTTTAAGAGTCTTATTATATTTTGGGACAGATGTTACTATATCATCATGAGATTTTCCGAAGATGTGTCTTTTGGTAACCTATAGAGATCTATCTATCTATAGAGTCTTTTATAGAGTTTCGATGGACTCTTTAATTTCCTAATCCCAAAATTGTTTTGATCTCTGAATAAAATTGAAAAGTTCCTTGAGCGTGTCAAGCCAAACCACAACTGCAATATATTTATGACGTTTGCTTCTAACTTTTACAAAAAGGCTTTATTGAGATCATAAACTAGAAAAGGCCAATTTAAACGTGACGTTAGATAGTTGTAGTATATCAAACCTTTTTTATTGCAATTCCGTACATTGTTCGAAATAAAATAATCATGTAAAGATATATTTGTTAATAATTGCAATATCAAATAGTTATATTAGCTTAAATATTTAGTAAAAAACGTGAAATATAACTATGTAATAATACAAATAGTAATGTCAACCGAGAAAGTATATTGATTTTCTTTTTTAACACATTCAGAAAAGATTTAAAATTGTTGAAGAATCTGAAAGTTTAGGAGAAATGTAGCGCTCTTTTTATTCTGCCTTGTTGTAAAAGAAAATAAAAACGAGATAAAGATTCATTTGCGTACCGAAAACTAAAAACTAAGACTAAAATTATAAATTATGTACATAACGTAATCAGGTAAAGGTTACATTTGTTATGTTGTCTGCAATAGCGTTAACAGCGTGCTCTACATCAAAGACTCTTTATTAAAACAGCTTGTAGACAGTGGATGACAGTTACTTACACCAAAGCTACTTACTTTTATTCAAGAACTTCATACGCACCTTTCCAAAGCGATAATAGCGTGCTCTACATCAAAGACTCTTTATTAAAAAAGCTTGTAGACAGTGAATGACAGTAACATACACCAAAGCTACTTACTTTCATTCAAGAACTTCATACACACCTTTCCAAAGCGTTAACAGCGTGCTCTACATCAAAGACTCTTTATTAAAACAGTTCGTTGACAGTGGATGTCGGTAACTTACACCAAAGCTACTTACTTTCATTCGAGAAATTCATACGTACCTTTCCTTATTTCGTACTTAAATTAAATCCGTTATCATAATTTTATATATAGTGAAACTTTAATACCTAAACAAGAATGATTTGGTACTACTATTTGCCGAATCAGCAACGGATGTCAGCACAGCAAATTATTTGAGAATCAACACGTTGTACTCCATACATAGTTACTGTGTACTTTGGGAACGTGCGGGTTATTATCAATCTACAAATAGCTTAAAATAGATTTCTCTGTTTATCATGCTAATCTTCTTAAAATAGATCAGTTGAGTTATGTCAAATTATATAGTTTTCCAATATATATATACAATAAGTATATATATACATACTATATTGCTGTAATTTGTTTTACCTAAAAATGTTTTTCATTTTATGCCTTAAAATATATATAGTTAGCGGTATGTAATAAAAAAAATATACTAAATTGATTCTGTTGAACTACGATTACGATATACGATACGATCCTAAGTACATTGTAATAATTAGCATATTATAAATATTTTAATCAAATATTCTAGCTTTGACAGCGCCACAAAGCGGCTTTATCAATAGTCAACATGTTTATGTTTACATAGGGTAGCTAAACAACTAATTTTGACCTATTAAGAGTGTATATATGCTCACAGACAGATACATACTAGTGACTATAGAATACACTCAAAAACCCTTTACATCACAAATCATAGACGCGACACGTTTAAATTGATATAATATTATTGCAGCAACTTACGGACTAAAGACAAATAGTAGTTAATATATAAATGACAACCTGAGTTTAGACCAACGTCGAAATAGGAATCCTTGTAATTTATCAACAGTTTGTAGTAGTACTTTGCTAGAGAATAAATCATTTATAGAAATATTCATCTACGTATTCTATTGAGAATTTTGACTTTCCTTGACTTTGACTTTCTCTTTATCACTAAGAATCCCATCTAGAATAGGGGCTTATTAAAGTTTATAAAGCGATATTAAAAATTGACTATTATTCTTGTTACCAAAGAAAGCAAAACAATATTTTTATATGAATAGTAGTTATTGAACAATAAGATATTTTTTTCGGGATAATAAAAAGTATTCTTCAATTTTATCCCTTGATTTTCAATATAAAATTTTACATAAACTATCTTACGGAGTTAACTTGAGTGTACTTGACATACTCGTATATAAATGTAACTTGAACTCAGGTTAAAATTAAAATGCAGCAAATATATGCGAGTTAAATCGCGTTAAATAGTTTTATTCAAATGTGTACTGCTTTTGAAAATCTTAAGAGATATTGTAAATTATTTTAATTTATTTCTGTTAAATAAAAACTGACATTAAAATAAAAATAAGATTACGTCGATTGCATGTGAAGCGATATCCAATTACTTGAATCGTCAGTTCCAATTCATGGTCATCTTCGATGAAAAATATTAGGTAATCCCAGTCAAAAACTCATAAAATATTAGAGCCTACATTTTTAGATCATATCCAATAACAAAGTCTTAAATCATATCTGTACGATGAATTGTAAAAACTAGGACGCGTACTAACTATAAATAATAAAACTATAAATTATATATTTCATAGCCTCCTCTTATAAAAGAGTGATCGATGGAGTTTAATATATAATTCAATATGAAAATTATACCAATTTCCTTTTCACACATGCAATCTTCAAACAACTTAGCTCATTTTTTATATTTAAACTTTCGTGAACCATGACTATTATATTTATATTTACCCGGCTGTATTCACGTAGAAATTAAATCGGAATGTGCCCGACTGGAATGTACCTATTTTTTTTTAATTCTTCAAAAATTTAGGTACAATACATGTACAACTCATAGTTTATAATGAAGATACAAAAATAATGGGAGGTGGAAGTGAGTCCAGATTGTAAGAAAATGGAAGATTTTTTTTGTTTATTCTCTATATTATATATTTTTAATAGTCTGTTAACTCTGACTTGTTAAATATGGTTTTCAATACAACGCCATTTCTAAGCGAATTTACTTAAAACATATTCGTGAATTAACTGGTGAATGAAAACATCTCGTAAATTTGAAATAGTGTATTAATATGTTTAAATTTCAACAAAAAATCATTAACACTACCAGGACTCGAAGTTGTGATACCTTCGAAGAGTCAATTGAGCTATAGTGTCACGTGCACTCTGCTGTATATTCCGGTTTGTTCGAAAGTCCTACGCAATGCTTTGCATTTTTTGCATTTCTTGCAAAACTCTGCAAGAAATAATTACTTTGAAAAGATGCAAAAACCGAAATCAATATTTGAAGTAAGCTTGAAGCTGGCGGTTAGCCATTTTAAGTTTATGTAAAGAAAAACCAAAAAATAAGGATTTATTAATTCTATATAAATTTGTAAACGTATCGTGAATGTAGCATTAAAAGTATATCTTTTAATTATTCTAAATAGTTTGGTTTAGGTGAATTAAATAGGAACCGACTATAATTTTTATATATTATATATATTTATATTTTATTTATTTTATAATAATTTCTTTTTGATATATTTATATTTGAAGCATAAATATATCAAAAAAGAAATTATTTTTGTAAATCTTTCTGTATATCAATATAATTTGTTCCTAATACAGATTTTATTTTTCCAGTGCAACCTCGATTTAGTTGTGGTAATTTCATTTACCTTTTTTCATTGTTGTCAGTAAAGATATACTTTATCTTGAGAAAAAAGATTTTGCTGTTGGAAGAACAAGAATTGTCATTTATTATAACTTTATTATTTAGCTAACATATTATCTTATATAAGTAGATGTTTAGTGTACCTTGGACCAAAAATAAATGACAACTATAATATATTTATAATTCAATTTACATTTATAATAAACAATTATGATAATACAATTAGATCGGAGACCAACCCAAATAATCCCTAAAATATATTTATGTTGATTTGACAAAGTATATCATTAAAATTATATAAAAAAATAAAAGTAAAAATTATTAGTGGAGACTAATAATAAATTATTTAATAATAATATTAAAATTAAATACAGTATTCACATTGTCATTTCAATTCTTTATTAATTGCCACTTTCGTAGCACCTGACATGAAGTGTCTAAGTTGAACTGCTTTGAAGTTCTGAACTTTTATTTAAACACATTAGCATAATAAGACGGCAGGGGAGTTTAAGAATAAAAATAACAGAAACCTCGAAGTATTTACACGCTATGAAGACATAATTGAAATTAATTTAATATATCAAATTATTTTCTTTTCTTTTGTCATTTTTATTTAATTTGTATTTTGAAGTGTAGTGACGAATTTTTCCAATTTGACAAAGTTTGAAGATCGAAATTTTTATTTAAGTGTGTGTGTGTGTGGTGTGTGGTGTGTGGTGTGTGTGTGTGTGTGTTTGGTGTGTGTGTGTGTGTGTGTGTGTGTGTGTGTGTGTGTGTGTGTGTGTGTGTGTGTGTGTGTGTGTGTGTGTGTATGTTTGCTTTAATAATAAATAAGTGATACATGCTGAATGTAGCTATAATTACTGCAGTTCATATATATTGGTTAACGAGCTAGGTGGAACGACCACTTTCTAATAAAAGATCAGCATGCAATGAAGCTATTGGAGATGCATCTAGTGCTATGAGGAAACCCAAAGCCAAGAGGTTCTTCTCCATTATTCATTGCTATCTATACTCATTATACTTCCCGTCTCGTAACCGGCCGTCCGTCCGTCTTTTAATTTACCCTCGCAATTAAAAAAACATATTTTTTCTTTTTGTATATATTTATTTCTCTGCTGGTAACAAAATTTTATTAGGCAAACCAACATAAGGAATAATATATCCTTTCACTAACAAAAATAAAAAACCGCCAATAAAATTACCACAGCTAAATCAATTTGTCACAGGAAAAGTAAGATTGTTTACTTGGCGGCCATTGTGATCATTCAAGCAGCTGAGCTCTATAATGTATTACTTTATTATGAAAGTTTACACTTGAAAGATTTAAGAAATGTACGAGATTTATACTAAAAAGTAATGTTTTTTTAAATATATATTTCTTAATTAAATAAGCCTAACATTTCTGTTATCTATTTTTTTTAACTAAAACCAACTACACCATATTATAGTTTGATTTTATGATACTTATATTTTATTGGTATAAAAACCAGTCTTGATTCTTCATAAGTATTTTATCCGTAATTATTTTTGAAGATAATCTTAAGAGTGTATATAATTTTCTCCGACGATTTCATATTGGAAAGCAACTACCCATATAAAATCATTCACAATAATGATTAATTTTCTCGTAAATTGTAATGAAAGATAGGTTGACATGGCTTATGATAATAAAACTTTGTACCAGCAAACCAATTTCCACACTTATGAAAAATTCCATGTGACCCTCGTCACCTCCGGTGACATTTAGGACGAAAATATACTTTGTGTATTTTTAAAAGTAAATATTATGTTCACTTCTATGTGAATATATATATTCAGTATTTATGTAACATTGTCATTACAGAGGTGTTGAAATATACTGATGCTTAAGCCGTAAACAAACATTTTTTTTAATTTTTGATTATATATTGTAAACTAAAGAAATAAAAAAAAATCAAACAGAATAATACATTAAACAAAAATATCGAACTGTAGCTAATACATGTACGAGTATATATCGTTTATTAAAGTAACTAATGATAATAAATTTGTTTTTATTCTTTGAAATACACTAAATAACATGCGCTTATATAAACGTTTCATAGATGGCGTGACTAGTACAAATTATCAATTTACAAATTTTGTGTCGCTACTGTTTATTATTTATTTTTTTATTTATGTACAAACATTTACAAAAAGCACTCAAACATAAATTTTGGTAGGTAAGGTCTGGGCTTTTTTAATTTCCATATAATCTTGTTCATACATGTATTCGTTAGTTCCATAACATTAATAGACCTCCCAAATAATCCAACCTCCTCCTAGGAACAGAAAAAGGTACTTAACTTTCACTTCCTATGAGCATATTTAAAACGTCTTTCTTTATCTTTACATAATATACAATGAAAATTATAACAATGATGATATAAAGTTATACCACACTGTGGTTATTTTTTTATAAACTACATAATAATATTCTACACTTTTATTCTTGTATCATAACCGTGGCTATAGTTTTATGTCATTAATATAATTGTTTCGTTACTTTTATTCTATTATCAAATGGTATCGCAGATTTTCTAGTATCAATCTTTGTTTATAGATTTCTTATTTTATCAAAAGTGTCTTTATCTTGATTCTATTATCAAAATTATGTCTATAGTTTTATTTTATCATCAAAAACATGCTAATTGTTTTATTCATATTTAAAACTAGAAGGAAATATACAAAAGATTCAGCTGTTATAAGAAGAAGCGTGATATTAAAAAAAATCAAAGTAAATCCTAAATAATAATTTACTATCGAGTATATAAGCGAAAACGGTATTTGCTCAGACGTTTTGGAAATCTTCAAGATGCAAACATTACGATAGCGGGCTCCTCTAACGAACTGAATTGAGTAAATGCAATCTCATCTAACAGATTCTCAAGAGGGTCTTGTGATACAGCTCAGTGAGAATAATCTATAAATAAGGAAATACGGTTTCAGTTACCTCAGATATTCTTACAGTTTCTATTTTATTATAATTTAATATTATTTTTAAAACATATCGTGATAAATAGTAATATTTAAAAGTTATGTTGAAATAGATTAAGATTACTGAAATTCTTTTAAAGTTTTCGTAACGTAAGGACAATAATTTTCAACATTAGCAACAGTGAGTTAAGAGCCCATAAGCATTGCACGGCACATGTTTATAATACCTTAAAAGTATTATATTATATATTCATAACAATTGCAAAACAATTTGTACTAATGGCTCAAATTATACTTTAGATATTATTAACCTAGAAAACCTCATTAAAATTGAATCATATTTTAAATTGTTCTGCTATGTAAGCTAAGTCATTATATTTTAGAGATATCGGAATGTATTACAAATATCCTTCAAAACAACAACATACGAAACAAAAAAAAGATACATAAAAAGGATCTTTTCACTTTCCAATATCCTAAAAATTAAGACGATCAATTAATCTAAGAAGCTAACCCCTAGGCTGCTAAGCTAACTAAGCTAAGCTAACTAAGCTAACCCCTACCCCAGCTGAGGGGAAGAGATAAAAGATTAAAATTTTGAACGGAACACATGCTCAATTTTTTTCTCAAAAAGTTTTATGAAAATTATATGTATCCATTATCAATTAATATACCTTTTGGGCGTATGGTATATAGAAGCATAAAAAGACCAATTTTTTTATAATATCCGCATAAACAATGATAAGTAATAAATGACAATAAATTTAATTATTACTTACATTAGGCTGTATGAATAAAGTGAATGCAATTGATTTCACAACTGTACACTTATTCAGAGTATTTTGAATTTTTGAGAGTGCTTTTGACCTTTTAAAAAGTACTTTAAAACTTACTTTTGAAATTTCACTAGTAATCAATAAAAAATATTTTTAAACTGTCGCGATTTGTACACATTTTAAACTAATATCGGGTCTACTTCGCGATAAAAATTAAATTAGGTGAAATACCTTTTTATTTCCCGACGTTTCGGCCGAAATTCACCAGCCGTGGTCACGGGATGACTAATGTCAGCTCAGCGTCGTCTTCGTGAGGCGCGAGTCTCGGTAACTACCCTCGCTTGTTCCTCATTATTTGTGTTGTTGATAATGTTATTATCGGAAGTGAGGGTATTTAAACAAACGACACTAACGCTGTTTACACACTGGCTTTTTAAGTCGCGGCGAGTATGGCACTTATATGCTTATGTACTACGCTTATGTACTATGCTTATGTACTACGCTTATGTTCTCAGCTTATGTGCTATGCTTACGTTTTATTCGTATTTACTAAGCTTATTTGCGAAGGTGCTAAACTTATAAACTAAGCTTTTGTATTTCGCTTAAATAATAAGCTTTCGGAATATCGGTATATCAGATGGAAATTATTGTCTATATGTACGGTACGGCTTCCACGAAAAAAATACTGGATAGGCGCAAGCGTTGTTTATCAATGTCTCCTTGCCATAAAGTAACTAATATATCGGGTATAGTGTTCAAAGTCAGCACCGTATTATTTTAGTCATGAGATTTGTGGGAGCTGAATAAGTCGCTGGCATCAGCTTAAGTATAATCCATTTTGTTCCTAACCTTATTACACTATAATGAATGATTTTAGAATAATTAGAATAATTTTCTCTATTTATACATATTAAAAAATTCTAGAGTGTGTCTTAAAGTACTTCATTTTTTTTTATTTCAATAAATTTCCAAAGTATTAAATATAAAAGCAGGCACTGCGTGTAAAAATATTGAAAATATATTTATATTTGTTTACATACTTATATTATTAATATAATACTTACACTAAACATTGAGTCACCTATCGATGTCTAAAGTTGAATCTGAGCAAAAACAAATTAAGAAATATCGTGAATTTTAAACATAAGCATAACTTAATTGTTTAATATTTAAAATTCTCTGAAAGCGAAGTGATAATTAATATTTCTTGACATTGAACCTCCTTTCGAACTTTGTAATTCTTTTAATGTGTGAATGAAGCGAGAGAAAAAAAAGTTACCATCACCGCATATACCACAATAAAAAATTAAAATTTCAGTGGTTGTTTTAGTTAAAAATGTTCATTTCTATACACAATAAAGTTTTAAATAAACTCAACAAGGCCATAAATGTTTATAGATATTTTGAAACATAATTAAGTTAAATAAACATAACCTTGTAATAGCTTAAACGGTAATGAAAGCGTGGGTGATCAATTACACGCCAAATTCGTATATTTGTTAATAATAGCATAGCCATGTTTAGATTGGAGGTTGTATAATGTTAATAAAGGGATAAACGATTTAAATATAATATTTGTTTATCTGTTGCTATCTACTAATAAATATCAGTTCAAAATCGGACATTGCCAAGAATATTTATTTGTTACGCAGACGTCATTTGCATCTTAAAAAATAATTCAAATTTTGTGTTTGAATTCATACGAAATTTCATATTTAATTACGAAAATTATATTTAAAGTAACGATCTAATATTTAAGTAATCGCGAGAAAGTTATAAGTACAGTTAAATTAGTTTGTTATAATTCGCAACATGGGTCTCAGGGGCCACTGCGTGTTCAAAGTCAAAGATCCAATTAAAGTTTGTTCTGGTTTTGCCGAGGCGTTATCGATGAGCTTCATCTTTAGGTATCCGAAATGTCGTTCTTAATAACTTGTCTAGTTGTGATATTTTAACGAGTATTTTATCATCCGATTTAAAAGTTTTGATTTATACATTTTTCATTGTAAAAAAATCATATACTTGCAAGTGTGATTGATGAAAACGTAACTGAAAATTTCGAATACTACTATATTTAGGGCAATAAAATGAAAAGTTATTAGTTTTAATTAAAATATTTTACTGTTTGAGTAAAACTTCGGTAATTCTGCTTACTTAATGTTTAGACTTAAGCAGTATTTAAAAAAACCTCAGTTTTTTGAAAAATTTCATTTCAATTTAATTTACCACACAAATTTTCAAGTGAAGATCATTATGAATGATAATATAACATTTATTATCATTGTTTTATTCACGCTACAAAGTTTGTTATTTCATTTAACCTATTTTTTGTGAATTGTAAAAAACATATATCAACAGACGTAAATTCCTAAACAAAGTGGCATTGATTGATTTCAATTCTATTTTCATAAAACGAGAAATATTAAATGTAAAGAACAAAGGCCAAACATATTTTCGATAAAACAAAATGCGGTTGATGAATGAATGTTGAGAAATTGTCGGATCGCCAATTGTACGAGATAAAGCCCAAGCCAAATAAATACCTGCATTGTTTTTATTATTTGTAATATAATTTTACAAAGGTAGCTCAAGTTTTATTACATTGACATGTCTCATGGGATAACAGAAACTAATAACGTTTATAAATTAGATTTATAATAACAAATATATTATGGCTGTCCAGTATAATAAGAGTAAATTTACGATACAATAATAATTATTCATGGTTGTAAAATAACATCGAAACCGTACAAAAAATCAGTTCTCAGAATTATAACTATTTTCCCTGATACAATGCCAAAAATCTTTTGATGTGGTTTCAATTTCATTAATATATATTATTTATATGAAAGGAGATAGCTTATAATTTTACGTGATAGTTTCGTCAAAGAAGTCGAAGAACTTAAAAATAATGTGAATACTTTGAGTAATCTTAAAATCTTAAGTCACAAACTTTTTTCTTCCCTAAATTAGTAATAATTTAATAAAAACACATTCTTTAAATTATTTTATTAACTGCCCTTTTAAAATTTTTTATGAAATTTACATTAAGAAACTGTTGTACTTTTGTTTGTTAGTAATTAAGGTTTAATTTTTAATACTAAATATATACGATATACAAACGAATTTAGAATAATACAAAATGGTAGAAGGTGGTAAAGTAAAAAATATTTTACAGATACTCAAATGCTTTATGTAGTCCATAGTTCTGCTGACATTAAAAAAACTTTATTTATTATCTAAAAAAAAGTACCTAACTGAAGTTTAATTTAATTAATTCTTTATGTTAAACTTCTTCTTAAAGAAAAAATACCAGAAAACTATACATTTTTGTTTATTTAAATCATAAATTAATTTCTAAACAATTCAATATTCTTTTTGCTAAGCAAATTATAAAAATGAAAATATTTATTACTATATATATAAAATTACTTTTCAGTAGCCATATTATTTTTATCACCAAATACTTTTCACACTGATAAATTAATTATTTTATTTTATATTAAAATACAGCTTTTTAAATATTTCTGCTTGATTTTAATTGAAAAACATCTAATATTAATTTTATTTAATAGAAAATGTTTGAAATGAAAATTGATTTGAAATCTACTCTAAACGCTCAACTATTTTTATATATACATTAAATACAGTAACCTAGAGGCTATTCAAAATGCTTATCGGCGGTCTTCAGTGCTTTTTTATTTTCTTCTCTTTTCAATAAAACAGCTCTATTAATGGCGAGTTTTCAGATAACCTTCCCTAGAGTGGTAAAACTACGTGTATTACAAAGAGAGTTGACGAAAATAAAGTATTTTACTTTACTCTTTGGATTTGAAAAAGTCATTAGCTCTGATTGATTGATTGGTACTTTCTTGTTTGTATTCATGTAAAATATAGTTTGAATATATGTATATAAGAATGAAAAACTTATTTTGAATAACTCAAATACTTCAATATCCTGATATATTGTTTTCAGAAAAAAATATGATTGTTAAAGTTTCACACAAAACATATAAATTTTAATGACAAGTAGATGAGATTCCATAAACATATATTGATTATTTAAAAAAATAACAATAGTATGTTTAGTTTGTGCAATAAATAAGACAAACGTTACGTCATGTCGTGGTTATTTATATTTAATATAACATGAATGAAATCAACTTCTGAATTTCAATCATCCTGAAATAACAACACCTTTTTGTGCTATGCTGAAATACTTAATAAATACGTGAGAGAATTTTTTATCTTTACAAAGAATGTGTCACGTGCCTTAGCAATTTCTTTAGTTATAGCTTTAGCTATAGGAAAAATGTGATGTAAGGTACTTTTTTCTTCTTATACTTTTCTTTTCATTTATTTTAAGGGGAATGTTAATGTCTCAGATCATTCCTGTAATTTGACGTCATATAAAACAATCTGCGTGAATCCCAAGTTTGGCAGTCTCATCAATTTTATTATTGTCTTGTAAGACTGCAAGTTAGAGTGGTTTTTGGTTTACTCTCAAAGTTACAGCTGATATACAATGTAGGGACCATAGTTTTTCCATTTATCATACCTTCCAACGTTTTTCTTACCTCATTTGTAAACACTGATTTCACTTACTATACGGCTAATTATTTCTAAAATATAATTCATTTTATAAATAAAATATGCAAAATATCTAACTTAATATATTTTTTATCTTTCTGTAGCATTTATTTTGTCTTTCCACCTCGGGTATTTTTTTGTAAAGGTAAATATTAATTTAACATCTCATTTAAAAATATATTTCGTGATTTATCTTGCGTATTTTTCAATTTAAAAAATCGGCCAATTATCTCATTTTTGAAATGAATTCTTAATTTACTTGATCATGTTCCACTTAATTTTGGGGAGAGGACTTTTTTCTGATTAAAAATAATAATACATAATTTTACCTAATCATGAAAATAAACGCCGAGAGAAGGCCTTGCCTTTCATAATTTTACAGCTTTAGTTACAGTTGATTAAATAAATATATCAAAATTATAGAAAAGGAATAATAATGTCCAACCAAAATTAAAATTATGTATGTACTATATTTACGCCAGTGTCATGTAAATTGTAAAATTGCTACCATCTTGACGTAAAAACTGCAAACATTTTTATGCGAAAAAATATCGCACACAAACTAGAGCTTTGGAAAATAGACGAATTACTTATTTTTATAATTCCATACAATACCATTAAAATATTTATTGTTTTATATAAAAAATCTTTTACGTATACTAGATTCATGTAGGATACGTATACGTAAAAGCGGTTATGGAAAGAGCGGTTCATTAAAACGACGCTGACGTTTACGTTCTTAAACATGTGATATGCACTGCTGATAGGAAATTAAACCTGTCAGTTGCAGCTGAGACAATATAGTGTTAATTGTAAATTGCTCATATTATTATTTAGTGTTAAGCTTTTTTCCTGAATCAAATTGATATTTATAATAAAGTTGGCTCCAATAAAGTGTATTTTATTTAATTCATTCATAGTTTATTCACGGCAATACCAAGTTGATTTTAATCCGATGTCCTTGATCTTGTTTTAGAAAGATTCAATAAAAATATTGAAATTAACGAAATAGTAATTGTGGTTAAATAAACGAAATGACACTGTTCTAGTAATTGTCAAAACCGTGATAAGAAAATAATTTATGTATTTATTGCCTCTCTTAATTATGAGTTAGACTATATATTTAGAAGAAGAAGAAGATTGTATGAATTTCTTATGATTTATCTATTTATTTATGATATATTGAAATACTTTAAAGATGTATTTTTTATTTTCAAACAGGGCTTTTTAAACTTACACTTATAGTTCTTCCTTCTTAAATGTACGATTTGTAATGATTAATTATCAAAAACCGTGTTTTATTTTCCAATACAGTTACATTGTATTTTATTTTCGCCTTTGTTAAAAAGAAGCTAGATGAAATATTGTAATCGATTATACTTTAAATAAAATGTTTAGTTTTATATTTTTGTCTTTTTATTGAAATATAAAATACTTAATTGAAACATTTTGTTATTTGTTTTTTGTTCGTTGCGTATTTTGAGCGATTATTCTTTCATTGTCTTTCACTATATTGCGTGTTGCCACCGCAAATACTGCAGGTGTTCCCTCCATTTTGCGGAATATATCAACGTCAGGCAAATTTATTAAATTTGTTAATGTAGATTAAAATTGTTATACAGTGTTATACATGTAGGTAAGATGGTTTTCTTAGATCTTATTATTTTTTGAGCTTTAACTCGTAATATTGTGTGAATAAATTTGATGTTATAATGTACCATCACTTGAATACAATATGAATACTGCATTTTATGCGACTCGTAAAAAAGATTGGTGTCTTTATTTTGATTTTTTATTTCATATTTAATCTTAAAATCAAACATCTAAAACAATGTCAAATCATTGATGAACATTAAAACATTTGTTTTCCGCACTAGGGAACTACCGTCAGTGTGGCGTTAGATTTACAAACTTAGAAATGACGGACACAAAGCTCATACTTGGATCAAATCTGTTTAAATCAAACCCACTTTTAAGACAACATTTAGCCAGTTAAATCAATAAGTATTCCTTTAAGTTAACAATTTAGTAGTGTCAGTCTTTCTCTAACAAAATTATTATTAAAGTAAAGTAAAGAATCAATTCGTTGGGTTGTTAATCTTATCTCGTTAATTAGACGCAGTTCATCAAAACTTCTGAAACCCGACTTCAATACCGCATTGTTGCTTTAACATTCTTGGAATCTGTAAAACTTATTATACACTACACTAGCGGTGGTTGGTGTGAAATATTAAATATTTACTTGAAGAATTCTTGAAGGTATATTTTATAAGCCTCAAATAACAATGTTGCATGAAGATTTATGTTATTTTTAATAATATGACCTCTAACTTTTATTTTATTTACTGAAAATATTTTATTGCTTATTAATATAAAATTGTTTATAAAACGGTATTCAAGAATGAAATTTATATAAAAGTGATGAAAAATATCTGAGATTACTTACTATCTTTAACCAATAAAACATAAAAAAAGCAGTCTAAAGTAGAATAAAACTAAAAAGTAGAAAAAAAGCAGTATATGTCAGAATAAATATTAAAAAATAAGAAATATATAAATATTTTTGATATAAACTAAAACTCAAGCTTGGATATGATGCGGATATTGTTAAAAAGTTAGACACCTTTGATAGGGGTAAAAAAAATAATCTGTTAACACCATGTTATTTGACTTGTAACACAATTTTCATTTTGCCAGAACTCAGTGCGGTGCGTGGTGACAAAACGTGACGCACCCTTTGTAAACATAAAACATGCTCTGCGAATTTCAGAATATAACAAAAAAAGTATTTGATGCGGGTCTCAGTCCGGGCTTAATATTTGAAACTTCGTAGAAATCGGAGAGATTACAGAACTATTGTTATGTATATTATATCTCTATCTATATATATTCAAGAAAATAATAATTGGGAATAATTTGTACGTTACATATTTCCTAATAAAATTAATTGCTACGTCCATAGTTCAATATAATCATATTAAAAATGTTTGTTTGTTTATCTATTAGTTGAACGTTTTGAAACATTTCCTTTCGTTGGTTTGAAAACGAAAAAGTAATTTGGGAATTGGGTTATGGGGTTGATTTATTATCCAAGCCTACATGTAGGATATTTTTCAGGCAAACCGGAAGAACTTAAGCTTAGAACAAAATTGTATGTGTTATTTAGTGGATTGAAAAGACGGTGGAGGAAAGGGGGGGTTTAAAGCAACCTAATTTGCTTGAAGAAGCCAGTTATCTAAAAAATTTTATTCACAGCGATTCTCGGTCCGATTAATTCTGACTGCAGGAACGTTACTTTAGTTTAACGATATTGAGGTTATAAATAGATTCATTGACTGGTAAACTATGAATATCTCATGATTTATTTCTATATATCTTTTGAATCCATACCAGTTTCCACTTTGAATCAACCAATGATCACTTGTGTAACTGCCAGGAGGGACTCTTTTGATACCATACTTATCGAATTAAGCCGTTCTGTAATATTCGGGATGGCTATATAAAAGCGAAGAAATGTATTTTGCCTAAGGTTTAAAAAAAATGGCCGTTTGAAATATCCAATAAATTTCCACGTCGATCCACAATAACCGTGACAGTTTTCATAGATCGTAGCAATTCACTTAAGGCAAGTGATGGGCCCTTGCTTGAACTCGCCTTTGGATATTTCCCAGAAACTTTCTCGTAAATCCTATTATGCTTGTTTGAGACTTCGGGAAGAAATATTCTTATATGGATTTTAGTTATGGATTTCAGTTCGTATTTTGGTAAAATTGAATAAAGTGATTTTTGTTTTACATTTAAAATTTTTAATTGTCATTTGACTGATTGAATTTGAAGTTATATAAAGTAAACAAAAACAATCATTCTGTTAAGGTATTTATAATATCATACTATTTAATATATTTGTAATATATTACTTAAGCTTTCTGTATGGCTGTGGCATCTTATTTTTGATACAAAGTTTTTTTCCCGTAATAATATATAAATACAAGATAGATATATAATAAGTCTTTACTTAGCATATTTAACGCTTAGGTATGGATATATACAATTTTTTCTGACTTCTATACACATAATGAAATATTATAGGAGTAGTAAATTATAATATATATTTGCTATTGAAACGGTAATTAATCGATTTAATATTTATTCTATCAACGGTATAAAACTTAACAGCCAAAACGCAAAGTCACGGGTAAAAATTATATAATTAATAAATTACCTTCGTTACATTTACATACCTTAAGTCACAGTTGATAAGAAAATTTATCAAGAATTATTATAAATTACTACGAAATTGATTCGCACCGACATTTAAATATTGATTGAAATTATAATAAGAAAAGGTTATTAAAGAAGTCGAATATCGTATCGCAATTCATGGGTAGAAAATTGGTACGTTCCACGCAAGTTATTTGATTAATTCAAATGTAACTTCTACAAGCAAATATAGAATACTATAAAACTATTTTTATAAAGCTTTTTTCTGTTGTTAGCAATATGAAAAATGTAAATATTCATACACTTACAATACATACAAATTAAATATACTTACCGACAATTCAATATTCTTGATATATAGAATTATAATATTGATTTACATAACTTATATACAGTACTTTTTAATTTATACACCCCTTTTTATTTTCTAAAGTTACTTAAACTTATTACGTTTGTAAAAAGTTTTGAAACGTGGCTTATAATTAATCAAATATTTTTTATTTCATTACACCTTAACGAAATTAATAATGTATTTTCTTCCCAAATATTTAAAATATATAATTAATGTAAACAATTTTCAATATCTTATTCCATTTATTTGTCACAAAAAAAAAACAAGTAATTATTAAAAGGAACATTCAAACCGAATTTTTGAATACTAGTCGTATTCGAAAATTCGAGAGAGAAAAGATAGATGAGCATTCAATATATCCCGAATCGAGGCACGAATCTAACAAAATACCTTAAATATCTATTGCTTAAATTGTAGATGAGCAAAATGGTTGAGATGCACAAAGGGTGACGTTTTTCTACGGCAGCAAAATCCGTCACAATATGGAAATTTCCCTCAATAGATGTTCCTTTTACATCGTTTTCACGCATGAGCTGTAATACGGATGAATGTATTTTATTTCTTTAAATACTAGATGTAGACTTTGGAGATATAGCGTTGCAAAATTTGCTAATATATTTGTAATAATTATTCAAAGATTATCATTAATTATGTACGTGATGAACATATTTTATAAATTTAAATTAAAAAATATGAAAAACATTTTTGAATTTTACTTTTCTTTTAGATTTCTCTTATCCATGCACATATCTTATATCTTCCTTACAAATAAATATTTGCACGGAATGTGGACTTATATATTGCGGAAGCTAGCATGAAAAGTTTCCCAAAAATTACAACAATCCCAAAAATTACAAGATAACCCGCCCGCACCTCTAGTTAATGAACTCTGACTGAATAAAGGGATTCACTTAACACTTTTATCAAACAAGGTCGTTACGTACATTTTAATTAAATTTAAGATAATAAAGAGCATTAATAAGAACTCGTAACCTTGATACTGAAAATATATTTTTTATTATAACGTATATAAATGTAATTATTCTAAATCTCGAAATATTATAAAAAATGCTACAAATACTATAGATAGAAATTTGCGAATTAAATTTAATTTGACGAGAGAGAAGAACAGATTAATAATTATTTTTAGTAAAAATAATTATTAATCTAAAGGAAAATAATATATTTATTTATTTCTATTACGAACGTAGATTTTGAAATAAAGTCCACCAAGAGAAGTAACGTATTAGTGTAGTCTACAGGGATAGTGTCAACGGTCCGCTAAATATCTTTTATTTTTGGAAATTTCATTTACTCGGAGAATTTTCTGAAAATAGGATTTGAGAATACCATTTTAGAAGCCATTTAATCTTCTGTTACGATCAAGTTTTATCTTCTACGAATCCACATGAACACAAATATTGGTTCCACTATAATGTCTCCCTTCAGGTATTTTACAATCTTAAAAGCGCACTTACTTTTAAAGACCATCAGCTATTTTTATTTTTATAGGATACTTCAAGTTTTGTTAAACCATTTCTTAATAATGTGTCGATGTGGTTTTGTGGTTAATATTGCTGCAAAGGAATAATATAATCCATTTTTATTGACAATGTAATAATTATAATTACGAACTCCAAAATATAATATATTATTACTAATACTAATAATTATTCGAACACAATTGAAAGGCAATCTTTCTGTTTAAGAAATTTCGGTCTTAAATTTTTGATTCCTTTTGAAAAGATAAAAAAGAATAGGAAATGAAAAATAAATCAACACGCAGGGTTTCGAACCCGCTTTCTCTGGGAAGACTCTCTGTTGAAATTTTTCATAAACTTAACAAACATACATCATAATAGGTATTTTTAAAAATTTAGAGAAGAATTCTTTTTATGGGATCGCGTCTGGCTTGCTCTTAGGTTGAACGAAGAAACCTTGACTTCGTAGATTTAAAGCATTGTCAAGTACATCCATTTATTGACTAATGTTTTTCGGCCTTCATAAATACACAGGATAGAAGGTCACAGGAAATCTCTTTTAGCATCAAGTACACACATTTAGTTTTTTCAGAATCTGCAAATATTTCAATGGGAGGATGTCAATATTGCGAAATAAATAAAGCTATTAATAGCTTTAATTTGTGTACCAACCTATTTCTTAAATGTTTTTACGGAAATTTGTAGTACAATACCAAAAACTTTCCAAATGATAGATTTAATTCAAGTTATGAAATCGATTCAAAACATTGCGATGATTTAATGACTCGTGATTACTTGCTAAAGGGAAACTTATTATTATATTATAATTTTTAAAGTAATAAAAGTTGGAGCTGTATATTAACTCAAGTAAATAAATGTATTGTACTTATAGTAATGATCAATAATTTTTTAAAGTAAATCCAACAGACGATAAATTTGTTTTAATTCGCCTCTGGGACCCTTGAATGTCTTCAGTAAAAGAGGAAAAAATATTTTATGACCGTTTTTGTACTGAGTCGTTGTGTCTTTACTACAACTCGTTTATTATATAAATATAGCGGCTATCCGCTCTGGTTAGTGACTCGAGCCATTTAATAGTTTTTAGTATTTATAAGAATGAAACCTTTACAACTAAATAATCATGCGCTTTTACAAAGCAAACAGATAGATTTTTATAATTACTACTAGTATATATTATTCTTACAAGATTCTTAATTCAGACCAAACAATATTAAAATGCAAACAAACAACAAACAATACTAACGGATTTATGCCTTATCCAGATAGAATAACACCGCATTTTAATATAGCTTTATAAATTCAATATTGGCTGTCATATTGCAAAACTGGATTCTCACTGATAAAGCGTGTTGTTATAGAGAGGAAATGAAAAGGCATCTAGCTAGAATATTTAATAAAGTTTTTCTGGTTTATACGATGCTTATAAATACTAAACTGAGAAATTATGTAGCTCTTTATTATAAGAATGATTTTAATTTTACTGAATTGATTTTTTATTTTTTTATTTCAGGCTACATTATTTTAATACAAATATATAATTAAAATGAAATTAAATGAGAAATTAGTAAACAGATTTTTGTTAAGATTATATTTTTATCTTACAAATCCTTGTGTTGTGGAAGAAAAAAAAACCATATCATTAAATAAATATAAAACTGGATATTGGATTACCAAAAATTAAATATCCCTAAATATCCCTTTCCATTCAAGTTGTAAATTTTGTAACATTCTTGGAAGCAGGGTTTCTAGCTCTAGCTCAGCTATGCGATGACCTGAAATGACAAATTAAAAAAAAATATATAACAGGTACGACTTAACACTCACTCATTTTTAACTTTTTTACTATATATTTATATTTATTTTTATATTATTACCTATGCATACCCTTGCCCCAAATCCAAAAGGACTGTATGCAAATGGATGAGCATTTCCGTGATACAATATGTCATCCTTGCCAACCATCCATCGCTCAGGAATAAACTCGTTTGCTCTTGGATATTGGCTTCCCATTTTCGTAAGATACTGGTGTGGAAATACTACGAACATCTGTAATCACATTAACTTTTGTTAACATAAAAACTTAATTAATCCAAACAAATAATAAAAAGTCGATCAAGTAACAAATTCCCAAAAAAAAAGAGAAAAAATAGAAAAGCATTTTGCTACTAAGTTGTACATAAAATAATTCAAACGTTGGAAGTTACAATTAAGCTAATTTCTTTCACTTAATCTTAGCACGGAAACTTGGCGCATACTCAATTTCAGCAGCTTTACTTTTTCAGTAGTTTTTCAACTTGCTTAAAGTGTTATTAACTTTTTGAGTAAAACGTTTGTTTCTAAAATACATATACAAACTTGGTCTTATTAGATTAACATTGTTCTACAATATATATTCATTAGGATACATACATACATCTTTAGGGATCTCATATCCTAGAAGATTGTACTTTTTTGTAGACAACCTGATGTTACCGCCAGTATCAGGCATCACTCTCAAAGATTCCTTGATACAGGCCTTAAGATATGAGTTTCTTTGGTCTCCAGATTCAATTTTTTCTGCTTGTTAGGGTTGTTTGCAAGGAGATATAGTGTCGAACTCATAGTATTGCCTACCTAAAAAAATATATGTACATCATAGAAAATAATCACGTTTTACTGGATTATGATTTCAAAAAATAATACAAGCAATAATGTTTTGTAAGCATTGACAATATTTTTCACAAATGCAAACGTTAAAAATATGTATTCCTTCAAAAAAAGTTAAGAAATTTAAAAAAATATGGCTATAAATAAGCTTTAATAAACAGTTCAACATTTTTGCGTCAGAGAGACGGTAGTAATCAGTTTTTATCATCTCGAATATCGTGGTTTATGCGGCACATAAAAGAAAATGTTGACGAGCATAATTTTTCAATCTTACCGTATCGACGCCAGTGAAAAGCAAATCGCTTGCCATAATGAGGGCAATTTTTTCGTCTACGTCTAGCAGTTTTTCTAATACGCCCTTCTGATCGTCGCTTCGTTCTTTCTTTTGTTCTAATTCATTTTTTGTTTTTATTTCTAAATTGCGTGTAATGTTGTAAAATGAAACGACGAGACAAGTGTTTTCTTTTATTATGTTTTCTCATGCAACGTACTATAACATTTTTTTAATTCATTAATCTTACCTATCTATGTTACTGAATACTTTCATAGCTCGTTTATACGCCGGGGTTGGGTAAGATCTTGGCTTGTAGTCCAAGTCTTCAGCAATTGCAAAGAATTCATGAACATAATTAATGATAGGATGAGCTGGAGAATCTTGTCCTAAGTCATTTAAGGCATTTAAACGACCACCTAATGCCACTACGGTTACTACAAAGGTTCATTAAAAATCAAAATTTTCTTTTATCATGCCATTTTTATCCCTTAAAACCTTTATTCTGCAAATAAATATCATGGTTTTATTTATGTCGTCTTGAAAAAGTTAAATTTACTTAACAATAAAAAATATATATATTTCTTAAATCCCGACACAAAAGATTATCATGGCAATAAACGTTGATGCAAATTATAAAAAAATATGAAATATAATATTTTTAAATGTTATAATTTGTTCATTGATAATCATTTGATGCAACGAGACTTGGAACAAAATATTATATTTATCTATTTATCTGTACCTTCACGCCGTCCCTTACAAAGTAGGCAGAGAGGATCGAGCGCCAAAGTAGAGGTCCATATGACTCTGAGTATATATATTGACATTAATTACCTCACACAGTTTCTTCTCATATTAAACGTAAAAGTTCAACAAACAAAGTTTCTTTTATATCAATTTCTTTATGTTCGTAAGTGTGGGTTACCTGGAAGAGATCACTTTAGTGATAAAATCGCCTATTGTTTTACTGATTTTCTGTACTTTTTGTTTCTTTTATGATGTGTGCAATAAAGTTGTTTAAAATTAAAAATTAAAAATATGGCTATAACTAGTAAGTAACTGATCACAACTGTAACGACACAAGAGAGTTACTGAACGATTTTGAACAGAAAATAACACCTGTTGTGTTGTTATGTGACAAATACAGAATAAATTTTATACATTCGTCTAAATATATTAATAATTATAAATTAATTGTCTTGTTATTTATTTTATTTATTGTTAAATATATTGAGTAATAACAGATTGTGTGATTTAAAATATTTAATTATAAGTATTTAATTAATTTTGGAAAGTATATGAGTGTATATCTCATAATAATTATTTTATTCTTCGTGAATTTAGGGAGAAGTGTACATTTTTCTTAGAAATATATTGTAATAATAAGAGATATTTCCGGGATCCAATATGTTTAAGAGCGAAAACGGTACCAAAAAGTTTTAAAATGTTAATGAGACGAACGTATTTATGGTATGAAAACTGTTATCTATGCAAAATGGCAACGTGATTTTGATGGGTATTGATACGCCATAAACGGTCCTTTAACATAGTTGATAACGAGAATGATGTATGGACAATGGAAATTTCTGTGGAACATTAGAAATCTCTAATAACGTTAACATTTGACCAAAAAATTCATGAAATTTATCAATGTAACGTCTACTGTTACACGGCATAAAAAAATTAGTTAGTTTAGTTTAACAGTAAGTTCACAATAAAATGAATATTCTATGATATTTTGCTATTTTTCCCCTTAAATTTTTAAACATAACATGTATAGACATACAATAATTTAAACAGATCGCTACATAGTTTTTTCATTTAATATGAAATTCAAACATAAATTTCTCATCAGTCATCCTCATTACATAGATATAAATTCAATATTTGCTCAAACAGTAATTAATTAACATCGTATTTATTCAATTATAAACTAATCATATTTAAACATATTGACATACATTGTTTGTCTTATGCTAATTACAAATATATTAAATGTTAGGTCTTGCTAGCATTTTCGTCAGCCCCGTCTTTCACCCTCTTCACTTCTGGCATGAGCAAACTATCTTTTTATATCTTAAAATGTGTACATTTTCATGTCTTAATGAGAGAAATTTGTACAGTCAAAAATATGCAATGGGTTGGATTATTATTATAATAAATATTTCCTTTTAAATCTTTTACTAGTTTTCTTGTTTACTGAGTTATTGTATTTTTTTTTGTAATAAATAGAACGATCATTTTTAAGTTTTATAACAAGTAATATTTTAGTTTTTCATTTTGCGCTATAATTCAAAATTTATATCAAATTACAAACATTTCCTTAAATCCGTTACCGAAATCACTCCGACAGTTCTCGAACAAATCCGAGGCATTATGTCAGTTTTCACTCGTTGGCTGCAATAAGAGAATGAATCTGTAAACTTTTGTATCTGTATTATATAATAAAAGTTTTTTCAACCCACTTTTAATATCTGTGAAAGCTATATCGACTATAAATAGCTTTAACATTATACAGTCAGAAACATGGCAATGAAGTTATATTTATAAAGCCAAAATGAAAGGTTTTTTAGAAATGTATATTATAACTAATGTTAGTTTAAAAATAAGATTTCTTTTTAATCTCTATTTTATTGATGATGATTGACCACACCAAATTTAATCAAAATCACTCTCAAATTAACCATTGTTTTTAATAGATTCGCTAACAAACAAACAGATTAACAACGAAAAATTTGAAATACTATTGTTTTGTATTCTGTGTGTTCTGCATTAAACAGAAAACGTACAGATTTTAAAATACTGTGTTATTATATATACATATATATTTATGTTGATAAATATTTTTATAACATTATATGTTCACATATATTATATTGGCTCATAAATTTACACAAATAATATGAAGTTTTATTGTATATATACTTTGGGTTAGAATAATTTAAACTTTGATGGACAAGTTATGTCCACGAAGTTGCTTGTTGGTGTTGCTTTTATTAAAAGTTTTTACAAACTTTGACTTATAGTATGCTCTTTTTATAAGAAGTTTTATCGTTTTTTTTAATAATTAATTATAAACTTTATTTTTATTTCATACAATAACTTACTAACATTATTTTTTATTTATTTATATGAACATTTTAAAAGTTTTTTATCGATTCCAGTGTGACTCATAGTTATCATACTATGTAAAAACAGAATATTAACCAATATATTTCATATATTTTTGACTAGTAACAAACACCTAATTGTTCTTTGTGTAATATAGAGGTATAGTACACATACGTTGAGTAATTATATATCTTTATTTTAAGCCAGAGATCGGGTATAAGCTGAATAGTAAAATTAAAGCATAAAAAGCTTTAAGGAACATCATACGCTTTAGAACATCTTTGCGAAAATAACATCTAGCTTTGAATATTAAATTATGTGTTAGTGTGTGTAATCTTTAAACACGTTATTTTTTAGCTTTGAAAATTGAAAGGAACGTTTGAATATTACAATATTTTATAAAAAAAAATAATGTATTGCTAGCAATAATATACATTTAAATTCCTGTAATAAAATAAAGAGATGGGTGCCTTGCAAGCCACTTTGAATTGTATATGGAACGTGACTGTTGTAAATATACATACACCCGGCAATAACGTGCAGTTAAGATTTTATAAGGTGTATCCCTTATTTTATATATAAGCTATAAAACACCATTATAATTTACATATAAATAGATCTTAAATCTTGAAACTTGAACATCTATTAATGCAATGAAAGATAAATTCCATTGCATTGCAATAAAATTCGTATCTTATATAAATATTCTTCACTATTTTTATATAATAAATAAATAAATAAATAAATATATATATATATATATTGTGATAACTTCATAGCAGCAGGCAGAGAAACTTAAGCTCCTTGGAATAGTAGAAGATAGATTATACAAGTAATTAACTTAAATAACTTGATTTCGTGATTCATTTGAAACTGTCACAGTGCCAAGTTTTTTTTAAGCAATTAAGTTTCAACGTTTCGAATAATGAAATTCCTGGCAAATTATGCAATAGTGTTGTCATTTGTTTCCTTCATCAGTATGAGAATTCAGTTCTGGATTTCTTGATATCTAATTAGTAAATAATTTTGTTTATAATGACGTTTCTTTTAAATCCTTATAAACGTATGCTGTATATATTATTTTTCTATACAAGTAACTAATGTTAATTCCTTACCTTATTAAAGTAAGGTTTAAAAGGAATTAATTTCGTAAAAATGTTTATAATACTTTGAAGCCATATTTGGCTTGGCGACTTTTATATCGATTTCTTAGAATTTAAATCGAATTTATAATTTGAGCACAATATAAATTTAGGTAATTAATTATGTCTAACCCAAGCTATATTTTTTTGAATTTAGTGTCGAAGTATTCTTTTTATGCTGATATTACGTCATTGAAATAAAAAAAATGACAGTGTAAGTAGGCTCCATGGAATAGGTTCATACCTATAAAGATATTTAAGATTGTTAGAATTATATTTTTCAGTGAAAAACGTACATACGTAGCTAAAAAGGAGAAAAACAAAAGTGGTAATCTTTTGTGTGTCTCGAGATTTGAAATCCATTTCGTTGAAAGCATTCCCAAATTATTTAAAGCCAGCCTTACATTTTCTTTAGGAATTATTGAAAATTTTCTTTAATTTTCTTGAAGAATACAAATTCATTTTGTGATTTCTCATTTAATTTATAAAATTAATATGGTAATAATATTTCACTTAATACACTTACCGAAATTGACAAGTTACGCGAAATATCTTTTATTTAAATTTTTAATAAAAGTTTATATTTTCATTAAACATTCATTTACATCTTTATGAGGATATGTGTTAAATGTTTCTAAATTTCAATTTAGAAATTTAAATGTTTCATTGATATGTGTAGACGACAGAAATAATGTTTTTAATTTTTGTGAAACAAAATGATTCAAAGATGTTTGTGATAATTTGTGTTGGACGTGTAACAATAAGAAACAAATAAAAACAAAAAAATGTTCGGAAATCTACTTTCTTACGTATTCTAAAATAAAGTCCCTCATTCACGTTTGTCTGTCTGTATGAACGCGATAGCATCAAAATTATTGAACTGATTTCTTACGGTTTAATTTACTTTTCTATTGCGAGCATAGGCCACGTATATTAGAAATAAAAGAAATATACGAAAAACTTGTAGGTCTACCAACATAATACAAGAAAATCTATTATACAAGAATATTTCTCTCTTCTACGGTTGGCTCGCAATAACTGATTTTGTGGTAAAAACGTCATGTAAATAGAAAAACAAAACATTATTAAAGAACCATATTTTTTGTTCTATACCCACGAAAATTATGCGGCTAGTTACCCAAGCACTTAAAGATTTTAAAACATCAAGATAACTACGGTACTCGCGATCCATCTCTCGTCTTTCTCCACTCTTCGTTTCCGACGAATGCTCGTAAAGAGACGCTTACGCTCGGAATTGTTTCATTTATTCAGCCTCAGTATTTTATTGCATATGTAATTCAACCAGAATATCCCACTTAGGGGAGTTTACGACGTAATCGCTCACGAGTAGAATTTAGATTCGATATTTAAATCTTTTTTTTACGTTTCAGGACCCTTCTTTGTTTGTTTTAAATGATATTGGGGAGTTGTTATTAAAGAAATGGACCAATAAATATTCCATAAAATAATTATACTCTAAATTGGGAAACGGTGGATTTTGACAATAATAAGAAAAAATATGTAAGGAAATATACTTATATACTTTTCAAGAAATATTAATGGTCATTGACATCTTTATTTCTCAAATTCAAAATTCAATCTCAATTATACTCAAATTTTATTACAATCGTATACTAAGTTCAAATATTTGCCCATAGCGATGAAAAGCTTAATTTTCCCTGAGAGTAAAATATAAACTGGTGCTTGCGAATATATATACCTATATATATATATATTTTATGTACAGTGTTTAGTGATGTTTTTATTTTTATACTAATTATGAAAATAAATATTATTTTGTTACTTTCCAGATAAGTTGTTATGTTGACAGTTAAACATATTTCCCCCCAAATCCTTAGCGACGAATTTAAATAAACTACCGTTATAAGTCACGCTCGTCTTACAAAAAAAAAAAAACCACTCGGTAAAAAAGTTAAGCTATGCCCCAAGTTCGTGTTTTTCTTGTATTTTTAAACAAAGCTTTAAAGAACAATTTGTAATTTATTTCGTTTTGTACATTTGTTGAATTATCTTAAACATGTTAACAGCGGACGATTTACGAAATTTCCTATTTCTATCATAAAGGCTAATAAGAGTTTAAACCATAGATAGTTTGACTTAGAACGAATATTTTTTTTATATTATGATAACAAAAAAATATATATTATAAAGTAATGTTTTTATTAAAGAATGCAATATACATTTCTATTGCCTCACATTTGAAAACGTATTGAAATTGTATTAAATTCAATATGCCACGCCGTTCAGTATTGATAAAGAAAATAGTTCCATACAATGTCAGTCCATTGTCTGTATAAAGAGAGTATATAGAAACTTGCATGAGGCAAACGTTTTATTATTTATGTGTGTTTGTCCTTAAAATTTATTTGTACATTTAAAATTGTGAAATATACTTAGAATTTTAATACTCTATTGTTATTATATCGTTCAATTTATAAACACAGCTGTCACGCTATAAATCTAAAAATATAATTTTGCGATAACAAAATATTTTTAAAATAAATGAGTTATATGCAAACGAGACTATACTATTTTATTGATTATTTTGTATTACTATATAATTATCAATAAAATATCATAGTCTAGTTTGCTTGAGCTACTGCTTAGAGCTAGTAACACGTTCTGAACCACTGATCTCATTCGAGCTACAAATAGCATTATCTGCACATTTGCTATATTTTTTTAAAGGATTGCTATTTGAAATTGTCGTAGTTTTATGGTATGCCATGTACCGTTTTTGCTACATTACTCGCATCTTTGAAACTAAGTTCCAATCCGACTAGATTTGAAAAATGTATTATTTTTTCTTTTTTTTTTGTTTATTGAGAAGGGCATAAAAAAATATAAATTCACACTATCCTTACAGCCCTCTGTAGTCTACACGGCCTTCATACGTACCATAAAATATTATTACTAATATTAAAAAAAAAACTAATAGTAGTCACTGACAATATTTTGTATTATATACTTGAAAGTTTTCAAATATTTTTTGTTTCTTTTTTTTCTCCCATTATGGCTACTGAGTTTTGATATTTTTGTTAAAAACCCTATATACCTATATAAAATACATATTGTGTTATTAATAGAGTACGAACCATGTTTATTTTTGTTAAAGAGAGTATGAAGATTAAAAAGGCATTATAATTCGCAGACCTTAATATCTTGAAATATACATTTCTGTTTTTTCTTGATTTAAGAATATATATCGGAAAAGTTATTGAATTTTATCAAAACTGTTATCAATAGTATTGTACAAGATAATATTTTTCCCGTCAAGATCTGCCGTGATAACATCAACCCCTCTGGAGTAGTTTTGAATAATTTATTAATATGTCTGTATGTATGTAAGTATGTAGTTAGACAATTTATAAGAACATATAAAGACAAGTATTGTTAGTTTTGTTTCCTTCTTTGAAAATAGTATATATTGTGTTTATACATTATATGTATTTCAACCTAAGCAACCAATTACAGATATAATGTTTTAGTTTTTAATACATTTACTGAGTTTGTCGACTCATAAGTAATATGTTTCAGTATTAAAGCCGGATTTATATGCTTAAAGGTGGTCGCATTCTTTGACTTTATTAATTTTCTTTCTAACTACAATATGTATAAACAATGTAAACATAATAAATTATTTAATATTCGTTGATTTTATCTTAACACATTAACACCCACACAAACACCCACAGTCACGAGTTCTTTAAAAAATAACTTAAATATACCGAGCCTACGAGTTGCCTACTTTTGACCTCAAACAAAGATAGCACACATCCTGGTGCAAACCGCTCACACGAACACAATTGGATAATCATTCGTATAAAATTACACTTCAAGCACGGTCGTATCAAGTGCATTCAAGTAAATCTAAACATGTTCGTGTTTGTTAAAGTGTGTTTTGTTACGACAATACTGATTGGTGTTCAAAGTAGTCCAAAGAGTGAAAAATCATACTCTGATTTGCATTCTTGTGACATTGGACCTTTAGCAAAGGAAATAGCAGCTTATGATACTGTCGTCAAGAACATCCTAGATTACACAGTGAACGGTCCATTTAAAGGGAAGACTTACGATGAGTAAGTGATAATAAAATTAATTTACATAGAGCTCTGATTATTAATGTTTATGTATGGATTTTACATTATATTATTTTTGACAATAATGTGCTTAATTCACATAAACATAGTAAAGCATTAAAAGTTATTAATTAACAGCAGGACTTCCTTAAAGGTTATATAAAAATATTGTTCAACTTCAATTGTCTATACGAGTATAATTATAGTTTAACAATATTTTCGTTTTAGAACTATTTTTTTAACTTATTATTCCTAAATTGTAAACAATAAGAATACTTATCTTTTGTTTAGACAAAAATTGAGATGGATATTTATTTTATCTCTTTTAAGCCTCACAGACACTTCAAACTTGCCATGTACATTAAGTGCCTACTGAATATCTTGAATAAATAACAATATTATCTAAAATACGTCTTCGATAGCTATCGATTGTTCCATAAACGATAAGATAAATGCTTAACAAAAAGCAATACTTTGTAAAAACTTGAGCAATGTTTTTATAACTACATTCAAAATGGGTGTCTGGACTTATATCTTTGCAATCCTTTCTATAATTTTTTTAAGTGACGCCAAATTCATCCCAGAAAGTAATAGCATTTGCAATACTTTATTAGGAGATGAATTGATAAAAGAAATTGCCTCATATAAAAATGTAAAAGACCAGATATTAAAATATGTAATTGATGGTGATTTTCAAAGTAGAACTTACGACGAGTGAGTGACAATATTAAGTTTTTTTCTAGCTACTATTTTTTTTGGAAAATACACTTTTGATAAGTTTGTCTTTTATTTTATTGCAGACTATCAAAATTCGTGGATACTTTTGGAGCCCGCCCATCAGGATCCCAAGTGCTTGAAGATTCTATCGATTACATGATTCAACTAACTCGGGATGAGGATATAAACGACATCGTTACGGAGGAGCTTGAGGTAATTAAGGCCAATTGTGAACACGTTTCCCGATCATTTATCTTTGTGTTACATGTGCTTAATCATTCTAATTTTATCTTTAAAATTCTGCTTTATAATTTGATGATTGTGTATAATGTAGAAATTACAATTGTCTGAATTTCCAACAGGTACCTCATTGGACAAGGGGCACAGAAAAGCTAACTATGCTGGAACCACGGGTAAAAAATATTGATTTATTGGGATTGGGACGAAGTGCTACCACGCCACCAGAAGGAATAACGGCGGAAGTAATTGTTGTGAAAAGTTTTGAAAAGTTATCCGAAATACCATATAAAGATGTAGAAGGCAAAATTGTTTTGTACGATCCAATTTTCACAAGTTATGGTGAAACAGTTGTATATAGATCACAAGGAGCTGTGAAGGCCGCTGAAAAAGGAGCTGTCGCGTCTTTAGTAAGATCAATTGCACCATTTTCCATTAATACACCACACACTGGGTCACAATCTTATAGTGACAGTGTGAAGAAAATTCCAACCGCAGCTATATCTCTTGAAGATGCAGACCTTATAAGGAGGTTTTTTAATCGAGGTGAAAAAATTGTGCTAAATATAAAAATGACATCTACATATGACACAAAAACCTCAAGAAATACTCTTATAGATTTGAAAGGCACTTTAAATCCCGAAAAGTTGGTTATTGTATCAGGACACATAGATAGTTGGGACGTCGGCCAAGGCGCCATGGATGACGGTGGTGGTTTATTTGTTAGTTGGGCTGCACCTGTTATTCTTAAGCATCTGAACTTAATCCCGAAAAGAACAATCAGGTCCATATTTTGGACAGCTGAAGAATTAGGATTAATTGGCGCTTACGCTTATGAAAAACAACATAGAAATGAAAGTCATAACATTAATTTTATAATGGAGTCAGATGAAGGGACATTTGCACCACGTGGGTTGGCTGTAGGAGGTACACAAGAAGCTCGGTGTATTATTTCAGAAATATTGAAGTTGTTTGAATCAATTAATGCCTCTACTTTAGTAGAAGAAGATAGTCCTGGGTCAGATATAAGCGTTATAATACAAACTGGAGTTCCAGGAGCTAGTCTTCATAATGCAAACGAAAAATATTTTTGGTTTCATCACACCGAAGGAGACACAATGAACGTAGAAAGCCCTGAAGAATTAGACCTGTGCGCCGCTTTTTGGACGGCTGTGGCATATATTATAGCTGATATTTCTATCGACATACCTCGATAAAATGAAAACTGTTTATAATCAAATTGAGATAATAAAGTATTTATTTAAAGTATTATATATTTTTACTCTAAAATAACTAAGGAAGCCAGAGACGTTAAAAGGAGTGAGGCATCTATTTATTTAGAAATCCTTAAATATATATATTCATAAATAAATTAGAAGGAAATCTTGATTATAGAATTTTAAATACTTTACACACTATTAAACTAAACTAATAAGTATATTTTAAATATTAAAAAGTATAGTAAATGCTACACTTTTTATTTCATATACTAAATAGGGTACAAGGTCAACATGTCAACTTCTCAATACTTTAAGAGACTTGATAAAATTAAATGAAAAATATGTTTTGATATGAAAATGAAGGACAAAAATCAATTATAACCTAGAATTAAGCCATTTCATAGCGCAATTAAAGCTTTTTTGTTTTCTTATTATTTTTTCCTTTTTATATCAAACTCAATAAGATATCATTGGTTGATGCCTTTTTATAGTCAATTTCAAAGAACTTTGAATGATGATGAAAATGAAATAAAGATTCGGTTATAATATTTTCTGGTTTCTATAATGAATGTACGTCGTCACTCTTCATTTCCTAATTTAGAAAAAAATCCTTCCTTGCTTACATACTAAAGACAACTTAAACAAAATTTAAGATTACAGGTTTGGGTTTGAGTTGGGCGTTAAGGATAAGGTATGTCAAGACTTTTCCTTCTTTAAAAGTAGCTATAGTTTTTGAAAAGAAACACATCCGTGATACGTAATTTTTTAAACTTAAAATCGACAAACCGAAGATTGAACATGCTTTCAAAATTGGCAAACCAAATGTAAGCTACTCACTCAAAACTAGAGTTTGTAAGACTCTCTAAAATTGATCTATGCAAGTTCTGCCAGATCTTTTTTAAAAATATATTGAAAAAATTCACTGTATCTTTAAACGACACTGAAGAAGGACATTCTGTAATTCTGCAAGCATTCTGCACTCGAACTCTGTTTAATAGACCTATGAACGCCAAGCGGGAGGCATTTCATTTTTCTAATCATGCTTCAAACGTATAACTATAGTTCGCTCTGATAATAGGCATAGATTCTATTTCGGTACTCCAATACAAATTAAGAAAGTTTTATTTTATTTTAAAACATCGACTTTTACAACTAATTAAAATAGAGTCATCAGTCATATAATTGATACGAACTCTCTTTATTTCGATTTGTGTTATCGTCGCTAGTATTATTTACTCCTATAGCTAAAAATAGCAAAAATGAAATAAAGTTTATTATTATGAAATGCTAACAGAAACCAAAAGGTACATTTATTTTATATAGGAAATAAATAATTATCTGTGGTCTTAGTGTTATTTTATAATATATATAAAGTAGGTTCTATATAATTGGGTATTACGCTTTTGGTTCAGAATACAATAATAAACTTAAATACATACTCAGATGTTAAGATTAGTAATTAGTTATTTCTTATTACGGCATTGGGCTCAAATAATTATACAGGGTGGATGTATAATATATTTTTTATTTAAAAAGACGCTAAATTACTTACGATTTCATTACTTTACATCTTATAAAATATAATATACGTATTTATGTTTTGATGCGTTTCATGTAAAAATCGACTTTCATAATTGTCATATAAGAAATAGTTATAACGTTATGAATTTCCAGAAATTAGAGTTTTTAAAACTAAAATGTCGTTTTGTTACTATAAATTGTCTATATCTGTAATCGATGTACCGGAGTAAGCGAAAAAATCTCACATTAATCGCGTTGCTGTGTCCAAAGCAAATCATATATCCAAGGACTATGTTGACGATAGGGCGGCCTGGGAATAATCAACTTGCTAACAATTCTGCAAATTTTGCTTAACTATAACCATTACTGACTGTATAGTAATAGCTTAAAATATTGTAAATTAATAAATAAGTTAAGCGAGTTTTTGCGGAGTCTTTTCCACAGACCCGTGGAACCGTGTAACTAAAGTCTTATTAAATGCGAACGGTTCATCATATATATATATATATATATATACATATGATGATATATATATATATATATACATATGATGACATAAATATATATATATATATATAAAATCTATTATGAAAAAAAAAAGTAGTGAAGACCAGTTATTGAGATAATATTACTAAGAATATAAATGATTATTTTAAGTATTGTAATATGGTATTCCCACAAAGATAAGTGCGACCATTGCCCGAGTGATAAAAGTAAACAAACCCAATATAATTTTATTAATAATTATATAGGTTGTAATAAGTCTTTTATAAAATAATTATTATCAAAACTTAAAGTTATTTAGGGCTGGATTTTTTCAGACTAACTATTGGATTTACTGTCATTTAAACATAAAATAAAACTGTAGAAGAGTTCAATTCTTTACATTGAATTAAAGTTACAAAAAATAACTCTAGGGGACTTTATAGAAGTATCAGACTTTAAAAAATATTTTGAAATTTTTGTCCATCTGTCTATTGTCCGGCTTTCAGGCAAAAACTACTAAATGGATTTTGACGAAACTTGATAAGTTATATCATAGGTGTTAGTCCTCGGCAACATATAGGCTAGAATCTATCTATATATATTTTTTTCTCTTTTCTCTTTTGCAAGCTATAAACGTGAAAACTATTGAATTGATTTCTAATAATTATTTGTTTGTTAATGTCGGACGGTTCTTAGGAAAGAAAAAAAGATTATAATTGCGAGAAAATTTAAGATTTAAATAACTTAACGAAAATAGCAACTTTATTAATGTAACTTTATTACTTTTGACATAACCATTAAATATTTGACCCTTGGCGAAATTGATTAAATATGCGCTCCAAACTATCATTTAAAGCAGATGAATCGGTTGGATTTACATAAAATATGTTTTTATTATTATTCTTACCAATTTCAATTTAATATTCATTGTTAAGATAGGACAAGGTATGTCGGGCTCACTAGTTACTTTATATATTTATAAAACTTTTTTTTCAATTCCGTTGTATTCAATAATAAAGTATGGCACGTTCGGACAATTAATTAGCTTTACATTATAGATAGTAAGCTATTATTCGCATTGACTATTTTTTTAAGGAAGCACAAATACTTAGCAAAGGAATTGAGTATTTTTTAAAGAACAATTTTGAATAAATCCTGTGGTAAGTTATTTAAATCTATAACCTTTCTAAATATACGTTCTATCAAATGCTAAAATGGTAGATTTAGAGACAAGTCAGTTCAAACAACAGTACAAACTCTTCAGCATTTTTTAATTATTACACTTAATATAAGATAACTATAATAGATCTAGATGGCTTTTACTGTTTTATCATATAGATAAGATTAGGTAATGATTTTCAAATACTATGAGTTGAATTAAGTTACATGTCTACTAGCAACATTAAAATATGGTATGATTTTATATATTTTTTATTTTTTATCCTCTCATCTGAGCCAGAGTTGCTGGATCATATGGCTGCAGTGTGCAGTGCTGCAGTGCGTATGTGCAGACACACACACACACACGTACACACGACCAGATCTGTGCATATATTTTTCGGTTTTATGTAATTATTGCTAGTTTTCGTCACCCATTTCTACATATAAGTGACGTAATACATCTTAGAGTAATGAATGAAATAAAGAAAATCAAGCAAGCATTCAAAATTCGGACATCTAAAAAAATATAATTAAAACAAAGCAAGGGTGTTTTTTGTCTATTTTTTTTTGTCTGGATCCTTAATTCACCATATATTTATTTTATAAAATATTAGGAAAATATTTAATAACTATCTAAAATAAAGTTGGGCTTGTTTTAATTATTGCAATAAAAATGACATATATATATATATATATATATATATATATATATATATATATATTTATGTAATGAGAGGGCAAACGAGCGTGCGGATTACAGATGTAAAGTGATCACCGCCGCCCACGAACTCTTGCAACGTCCGAGGACTCACAAGAGCGTTGCCGGCCTTAGAGGTGGGTATAAATATATATGTCCTATTAATTTGTATATTTCAAATAATATAAATATAATATATAAAACAATCGATTGAGATAGAGACGTAGTATACATATATGTGTATAAATTATCTTACATATCAAGCTGACCTTTATTATCTATCTTAAAAGTATAAAACGGCACAACAAGTTAAGTATTCACCAGTAAGCAACTGTATTCAAGTAAACATTTGTTACTTATATATTTGTTAATAATAAATTAAATATTCAAAAAGTTAAACATAGATCCTTTATAAAAATGAATTTTAAAAATATATTTCTCGTTGTATTTGTCATCTTCGCATTATTCAGCACGGCTCTAGCGAAACCTAGGTAAAGTTGTTGATAAGTTTTATCTGTGTAAAGTGTATTGATTCATAGAAATTAACTTTTGGATCAGCATATAGAAATAAAGCCAGTTATTGTGATTTGTGTGAAAAATAATTTAGTTAGTTTTTTTCATTTATAGATACTTTTTTTTTATTATAGTCATAACTCTTCATAAGAAAGTGTATTTATCTGTATTTTGGTTAGCTTTCTGATCTGCATATAGTGATTAAGCGAGTTATTGTGTTTATGTGAAAAGTAATTTAGTTAGTTCTTATTATTTATTTTTACATTTTAGGTATTACTATTCATCGGAAAGTCAGGAGGGAGACTATGATAACTGCAACGGTTGTACAATCACCAACATTGGCAACGGCCGCAAAAATACCAACATAATTCACTACAATTATAAGCCATGAGATAAAAGTATTATTTAAGTATACTTTTAGGTATTATTGTATTTTTATCGGTATCTCACAGGAGGTGGTTGATCCACTCGTTTATTTCAGTTTAATTTCTTAATAATAAAAAATTAAAAAAAAAGGCAAGTCTTATTTTTAATATCGCAGTTTCCGTTTAAATAAAATGGTGCAAAAGTACGACTGCAAATTATATTTTGTAGGTGATTCTTAAAGTCAATATAAAAGTAAATTTTAACTTACACATAGTTTTTAAACATTACGATGTTATCTTTTTTTTTTCTTCTTTTCAAAGGTATTTTGATCACCTGAAATTTTGTGTGTGCAAATCAATTAATGTTCATATAAAGTTACTCATTCCTTTAGTTTCTAAATATTTCTTTCTAATTTATATTTTAATGATTCTTGTGATAAAAATAATATTTAAAAAATTACAAATACGACACGTTTTTCGAAAAAAATCAAGACAATGTCATACATCACAGAAATGGTATCGCAAAGTTTTCAAGAAACTATATTTTGTAGTTAAATAATTCAATACGTTTATTTTGAGTTATTTATTAGCTATTTTTTTCTAGAAATACATTCTAATTGAGTGTTATATATTTGTTTCATAAAACAGAGGGTTTCAATTTAATAATCTAATTGTAGTTATTATCTGAAAAATTTGAAGAGTAATTAATAAATATATATTTATATAATTGTACTATTAAAGTTATATTTTGACCTCTTAGCTATCAACAATCCCAAAAGGATTGGAAAATAAGCCATCTTAAAAATGTTAACTGGAAAGTAAATATTCTTGTTCATCTGTTTTATAGTTTATTTAATTTAGTACTGTAATTTATTTTATTATTAAGATAAACATTACAACAAATAATTATTAATATGAAAATATAGATAAGCATATAAAAATTTCACATTTTTTTAAAAATACATTCACAATATAATAGATATTAAAAATAAATAATCTAAAGTTCTATTACTTCATTATACTATATAATATCGTATCGTATTTATTGTAAAAAAATTGTAACTAAATAAAGAGATAAAATCAATAAAAAATAAAATTAAAAGATACAATAGTCGACTTTATTGCTGAAGAGCTCTCAGTAACAAATAAGATATAAAAAAACTCTTTTTTTCAGTAGCTAAAACTTAAATTTTTATTATAAATATTTATGTAAATTAAACTAAATTAGTAATATTTATTATTATTAAAATGATACGCAGTATATCAACTAGAGATAATATTAAAAATAAAAATATATAATTTTATTAAAACACAATAATACATTAAAATTTAATATTAGAAATCGGTAAAATAAATTAAACACATTGATAAACAAATTATCTTCCCTTCATTGAGAATAATAAGCCATTTGAAACCCTTTCGGGGAAAGGCCTCCTTCAGATAATTCCAGTTATCTCTATGGTATGCCATCTACACAATTCGCAATCTTTCGTGACGCCAAGTTGGCGTGGCTGGTAAGGTGCTGGGATGATTCGTGTTGTGTTGCCCGTTGGAGCAAGTTTGATTCCCAAAGGATGTCGCATTATTTAAAAATAGGCTTATGTTATAATATTGATAACATATTAATTATATAAGAATAATTTTATTGTCTGTGGTCGTGTGCTTTTAACGAGCTACAAATATAATTTTGTCGACATTTAAAATAAAATGTTCAACTGATTCAAATTAATTTATAAGCTCTTTGATGTTTCTTAAAGCTTGGATTAAATTAGATTTTTTGTGAGTCTTTTTTTAAATAAAAGGAGTGAGTTTTACACTTGAGTTTTTTATGAATTAGTATATTAAGTGATGAGTACTTTTTAAAGCAATGTTTTATTAAAGTTGCTTTGTTTGTGAAGCCCATTGAAACACCTTTGCCTTAAAGAAGACCTGTGGCGTTCTGTGAGACACTACTACTCCAAACTAGGTATTCTGAATGTGGAAGAGTATCATATAAAACTGTTGTCTGTAGCAATAAAATACTAGTTTTTTGTTTTTTAATAAAACATATTAGTGTCTATCGATTTAGATTGAATCAAAGTTTCTTATTTCAAGAAAATAAAAAGTGACTGGTCACTTAGCATGGCAACCCAGCAAAAAATAAATTGAGATTGAGCCCTTTGTTGGGTTTTTAATAAAATGACAAAGAAACCTAGCGTTTCGTGTAAATGTTTTAAAGTTGTATCAGTAATTGTCGCATCTTAGACCTAGTAAACAATCTTAAGTATTTTGGTAAAAAAAAAATTTTTTAAGTACTGTTACTTGCTTCTATTGGTTTTATTATATAATAAGTCAAAAATATAGCATTGTCTCATCATTGTTTCTGTTATTATGTCGTTATTTCTTTTTAACAGGTTGAGATAAAGATTTAAGAACTTGGTAAAGAAATAAAGATATATTAAAATATTCAGTAATAATTTATTAGTTAATTAAATGATTATTTAAAAGTTATGTTAGTTTAGAAAAGTAAATATTATATCATGCTAGTCATTTATTTAATAAGAGTCATTTTATTATGACTTTGGCATAATAAATCAAAATTATTGGTTAAATATTACTTAGAATTTTAATATCTTAGTGGTGGAGTTTATGCAATCCTTAAAAAAATAAGATGTCCAAGAGGGCACGGATAAGTTCTTAAATTATAACAGCAACAAAAAAGTCTTCAAATAAATTTCAACTATGTTCTTCGAAAATTATCATATTATCTAAAAAATAGAGACCAGATGAATCTTTATTTATGTATTTAATATCATTATTGTATTACATGAAGACACATTTAACTTCATCATTCTGATCAGAGTAGGAAAAGAGATTAATTTTTACAATAATCTAAAGAAGTTAGTAAATGAGTTGTTACAAAGACTAAAAAAAATATGATAAACGGACTGAAAAACAAGATTTAACCCCAAACCACAATTACATATTTTACGAGAAATTTTCGAGGTGCATATAAAACGTCTCAACAAATATTTGAATTATTCGTTTTCTTAATTGTATAGGGTGGCTTAGGATATTTAAAGTCCTTATAAAACACTAAATATATTTTTATAGGACAATAATGCCTTCCCATCTTGAATATTATTTCAAATTGTATAAGAATAATATGCCAAAACACAAACCAGACCACTTCTAACCAAATGTACTCTATGCATCTTAAAACTATTCTCTATATTTAACTAGCATCTATAGAGTATTTTTTTTATATCCTGATATTTCAAACGTTTCGCTTGCAGTGGAATGGTCAGGGTTAGATACGATTTAGGTTTTACACTTTGCTTTATTTAGAAAAACATTACATGTACCTATCTAATACCTTCATTAAATATATAGGCATTCATATTAAATACATTTTTAAAAGTTTAAAAGTCCCATTTTATGATATTCGAGATACTAGAAAAGCCTTGTTTATATTTTCTTTACGTATATCAATCAGAAAGTCGGTACTGTATTAGATTTAATTACGTAACAATTTTTATTTGAAAATATCGCTGATTCGAAATCTTAAACGCTTTAAGATAGAAACAGAAGATACCTTCTGCTTCTATAACTCGAAAATGTGAAGGCTTTGTGTACCCTAGATTTACGGGATCAGTGCCTATTCAACAAAATTTGAATAGAACCCTTAATATATTCAATGATATTGGGATAATCCTTTTCGTTTTATCAGCAAGGGAGATCATGAAGGGTCAACCTGTTTTCCCTTTATAGTTGAACGAATTTCAAGCAAATTCTTAAAGGAGCATTGAATGCTTTGTCAAAGTAATAATACCATTATTTGCAAAATATCTATAGACATATTAAGCTTCTTTTAATTTTAAATAAATATAAAATAAAAGTAATATGATACCGAAAACCGTCCCATAGGTAGCGGGTTTGAATCCCTGTAAAAAATTATAATTTTGTCATTATATTTTTAAGCTGGTAAAAATTGCGTGAACACATGCGTGAATTTTCTAGGTATTACATTATATACTTTTAATCGTAATGTATAATTAGTAAATAGTCATTGAAAAATTAAAATGATAGAAGTGAATATTTCTAATAAAAAAAAATGTATTTTTAAATAAATCATTTCATAATTATGTTTTTAATATAACTTTTTATTATATAATGTTTTAATAATATTATATAACGTTTAATTATTATATTGTAACCACGCTTACAATGCTTACCAGGTAAGTATATAATTTAAATTAGTCGTAAAATCTCACTTACTTCAGTTAAATGTATAATTTACGTTGCATTTAGCATTTCTGGTGAACTGGTGTGGCCATTAATAATATTATTGACTTCAGGGCGCAGTTGTAAAAATATTTTAACAATATAAAACGTAGAATTCCAACGTGTGGAGACATCTTGGATCATTTCAAATTTCATCTCTATATATATGTGCTAAGCTCATATACTTAGCTTATGCACTAAGTAATATCCTTTGCTAATATAATTTCAAACATTTTAATATGGTATTCCCACAAAAATAAAATAAGTTTGGCCATTGACCCAGCGATAAAATAAATAAAATAAACCCAATATCGTTTTATTAACAAACTTATCTTTTATAACGTTTTTTCTTTCTAAAAATAATTATATTCAAACAGATAAAACAACAATGAAGGAACGCAATTTACGAAAATATTTTTTACTCATTCTGAAGGTTAGGTTATTATATTAATAATTTACTAAATTTGCATTCTGCTCGTGTTTATGAAAAAAAATCTCACTTTCGGAACATTAGTTAAGCATTGAGAAATTAAGATTATTATTCGTATTTGAAGGCTTTTATCTTTCTTGCATTACTATATATTTTTAAAAGCTCTTATTGTTATTTGGCTTCGATCTGTGATGTTTAAATATAAACAATACCCTTTTTTTTCGATGTCGGTGATGAGAATGTAAATACGTACTTTGAATATATCCACATAAATTTCATATTAACAGTTCAAAAAGTAAATTCTAAATACATTAAATATTAACTTCAAACCTTCAAACAAAATAATTTTCAGATATGAATTCCAGTGATACAATTAAAAATACGGATAAAAAAAAATATATGGATGATCTTAAAAAAATGTACGGAAAAAAAAGGAAAGATAAAAGGAAATGCTACTGGTCAAAAATATAAGTCATAATAATAAATATAAGTCATAGTAATAATCAACCATCAACCATCAACGTAACAATAAAATTAAATAACAAATGGAAATCATCTCATCCAAGACATAATTATTAAATGAACGAACAACAAATTTAACGAGGGAAAAAGCAAAATATTTTATGGAAGCCCTAAATGATGAAAATATTGAGAGAAAAAAGTCACTATTGTATAGGACAACAAAAAAATCATTTATAGAAAAGGAACAAATTAAGTAGTAATTTCTTTTTTTTTCAGCATCAGAAACATCCTATTTTGAAACATAAGCGTAATAACCGGCAGATAATAGTGATGTTAAAGAAGATTTTCCTATGGAAGTTCTAGAAATATACAAACGACTCTACCATCGTACTATACGCAGCTATCCAATATAAGTAATCCAAAACAACCTTGATTGAAAGCAATTCAAACGAACCACTCAAAAACATCACCCAACAAACAAGATGCCTAATGGACGACACGGAAACAAAAGTCTTGATGGGAGATGTTGTTTCAGATATGAACCTGAATGAAAAATATAAAAGAGTAGAAAATATACTCGTAGAATAGTCAATAACACAAACAACCTCGAGTAAAAAAAAAAATCTATGTGAAAAAACTTTAAAGCTAATTAAAAAAGAACTAATTTGTTATTAAAAAAAAACAAGAAATAAAACTAATAAAAATATATAAGAAAAATTGAAAAGAAGAATAAAAGCCTTGTAAAATCAATTATTTAAAAAAATAACTTGAAAGATAACACGATAGGTATATCAAGTCTGTGATTGAAGGCGTACTAGAAATATTAGTCCGGGAAGTCAAAAAGCTATAAAAAGTCAAAAGATGGAAAAATCCACCAGCCCAGATAGAATCACAAACGAACTTCTTAGATGAACAATCGGCGGACTAGGTTGAATACTAACCAAAAACTTTTTGTGAAGAATGTGTGGGAGAGGCTCTTCCTATAAATAGGAGTGTCAGGTGTCGTGACCCACTCCTACCGAAGCTGTTACAGTACTGCTAGAACAAATGTTCAGAAAATTTTAATGGGGACATCTAGAACTAAAATTAAACAGATTGCGATGATTCACGTCTAAGATTTGCAGATGACCAATTCTAAGATTTGGTCGATTGGAAGAGGACCCAATATTATTGGAATCCTCATCTATTGAAAGATTTTGTTTTATGTTTATTCTTATTAAGGTACTTTTTAAATTGATTTATTTAAAGATATACATAAATATATAATTTATTTATTATTTTTATTTACTTATAAACGCTTGATATAAATATAAATTATTACGTTCAATTAAAAACGTAGTATTCACTTATTAATTAAAAATTATCGCACATAATATAAACCTGACCTTTATATTCGCCAGAGTATAAAACGACACGACAAGTTAAGTATTTAACAGTAAGCAACTGTCTTCAAAGTATACATCTCGTTAATGAAATAATTGAAACTCTGTAAAAAATGAATTTTAAAAAATTATTCATCTTTGTATTTGTTATCTTCGCCATATGTAGCATGGCCCTAGCAAAACCTAGGTAAATATATTTTCAAGATACATGAAATACCTGTAAAAAGTGTAACAAATAATAGTTTGATTCGTTTTTGGATCTGCATATAAATGTTGTTAAGCTAGTTTTTGTGATTAATGTGTTAAAAAAGTTTTGTTCATTTTTTGAGATTTTAAACCTTTATCTTTTTTAGGCATCACTACTCATCAGAAAGTGTGGAAGGAGACTATGATAACTGCGAGGGATGTACAATCAAGAACACCGGAAACGGAAGCAAAAATACCAACATAATTCATTACAAATCCAAGCCATAAGAAAATATCTTAATTTAAGAGTACAATATATAATACAGTGATTCTTATTGTATTATTTCAAACATTATATTTTGATGCATCTCTTGAATATACGTTTTGCTGTAGAGCTGCTTTTCATCTGTATGTTTACTTAAGTTTACTTTCTTAATAATAAAACATTTCAAACAAAGTTCAGCCTTTTTACTATATTAGAGATTGTTATTTTCTTAAAATGTAGCACAAGTGCCTCAAGAAAAAATAATTTTGTAGCTGATTCTTGAAGTAATATTAAAATTAAGTTTAATACAAGATTTTTAAACGCGTTGAATTTTGTATATACTAATATTATGAAGAAGTAATATTTTAATTTGTGTTTTTATATGTTTGTAATGTTTTCAAACTACTACTAGAAGTACTAGACCGATAGTCGATTTTCAATATTTTTTCACTACTAGAAAGCTGCAACTTCACTGAGCAACATAGGTTATATATATTTTCAAAAAAGGAGGGATCCCTAATATAATGTCAATGCTATAATGTAATAAAATAATCAAAGTGCGAAAAAAATAATCTTAAAAAAATTGTTATCACGTGCGCGGAGGCATTATGGATAATAGAACAAAAAAATGTTCTACAGTACTATAGAAATTATCAAGATCTACAATTAAATCTAAAATACCATGTATACAACTATTGTAATTATGCCACTATAACTACTTTTCTTACACTTTAAAAGTTTATAAAAGTGCTAACAACAATCAAACCATACTATTCATACCTCTTTATGAATCCTCATCCCATTAAAAAATATAACGAAATTTAAAACTTCAATCCAAAAACATAATGCAATAATAAAATAATGTCGGTGGAGGCCGTACTTTATAAATTTACTACATTTTTCCAGCGACTTCGCCCGCTATGTATAGGTTTAAAAACAACCCTGTCATGTTGGCTGTCTATATGTATATATCCTTCTATATCTATATATACTTTTCTGAACTCCAATATGCATTATGATGATTGGTTGAACAGTTAAGTCCTGTTAAGACATGAAAGCGTAACAAAGAAACAAATTTACTTTGCCTTTCTGGAACGTAAAGTAAACTCAAAAATTTAAATAATTTTAGTATTGTTTATACCAAAATTACAAACAGATGAAGCTTTGTACTCGTATGTTACAATCATGTACGGCATTTTTTTTTTCCCTTAATATTTTTTTTAATAAAGGTTTCCTATGTCCTTTCTTATACCTATGAGAATGTGTACAAATTTTTAAGACAATCGATTGAGTAGTTTTGACGCTAAAGCGTAACAAGCAAACTTATATACACATTTAAAATATCATTAGGGGTTTGTTAGAGGAAATCTTCAAAATAACTGATCCGAATCTAAAAATAGCTTAATCAATATTTATAAATAAGTTTCACATTATATCTAAGCATTGTAACTAATTATATCATACCCTTGAAATAAAAATAGTGCATTTCGTTGAGAGCAGTTTCAAAAATAAATATGACTAAAATAAAGCTCGAGCGACGGAGTTTTTTATGAGGTCTGTGTTCTTAAGTACTCGCGGACATAGTCGCGGGTAATAGCTAGTTATAAATAAAGTTCATTAAGTATTAACTATATATATGTATATACTCAACTTACTTTCAAGGTACTTTGAATACGTATATTGATCTATTAATTAATTTTCTATTTACCTCATACTGTGCAACAATACAAGTTATTAAATATACTTAATTAAACTTGCATTGTTCTTAATTATATCTGTTATAAAATTTAAGCAAATTAAAAATGACAGTCATAAGTTTTGGCTTTGCTTAGTTCTAAACACTTCCTAAGCAAACATTATTTCGATCTTATGTTACTTTTTCAATACATTGTAATTAAAAGTCTTAGTTTGTATTTTAAATATGATAAAAAATAACAGTGTATAGTCGAAAACTCTATTATTTATTCTTAGTTTGATTTGAAGTAAGCAATAAAATTAAGTCAAAATGCAATAAAAGGCAAATGTAAATTAATTAAAATAAAAAATGTTGTTACAGGAGATCAACTCTGATTGCGAGTCAATTATAACCTTTTAATTAATAAGTGTATTTTTTAATAAACTAACAACTATCTTTCTTATGTGGGAATTTTGGAGAGCAAATCGATATCGGGTATTTTACACAATGATTTATTAACATCATTAAACTTATAATAAAAATTATCTTCTGACCTGTTAGCTTTCAACCACTCCATGTGAAAATATAAATAAGCTTGCTTAAAGATGTTGACTGCAGTACAACTTATTCTTGCAATTAACTCGTGTGTTTTATTTGTTCCGTGAGATTTCTATATTTCAAAATGAAGCTCATCTTGTTTTCACTAACTAGTGTTTTATTTGCACTAGTTATGGCTGATACCAACATTTGGTAAGATATTTTTTTTCAAAAGTATTTTTTAATTGTATAGAGTTATGAACTTTTTTTTTCTACAGTACCGGGTCAAGATGTAAACGTATGACTAACATCATTGCCAAATTGTACAATGACTACGATTACGGCTACAGTCAAGGTAGCGGCGGTGGTTCTAATTACAACCAAGATAGGTAATTAGTGTATATTAAAATAGTAAATCTCTTTATTTAGTGTATTTTAAAAGTTGTAACATGACTTATATTATTTTTAGAGAATCCGACTGTCCCAATTGCTACGCTAGGGACTTTGGAAACGGCGACTACAATCACAATACAATAAATATTGAAAAATAATTTTAATTTCATTATTTCAATTATTTAGGTAATAAATAAACTATTATTAGTATATTATATGTTTTATTCATTTAAAACTCAACTTTACTAGCCTTATAGATAATTAATTTGGCTATGCAGGTGCAAGTTTTAAGATGTCTTCGGTAAAAAATAAAATATTAACTGTAACGGTAAAAATGCTCGTTGTATAAAATATTAACTGTAACGTATATGACTACATATACTTTACAGTATATAGTTATATGACACACACGTTTAAAGAACCTTATAATAAGCCTGAATACCATTTCAGGCGCATTATAAGGTTCTTGAAATACTCATTTTTTGTTATATTTTTAATAGAGTGTTCACATTACTCAATATATTGTGGCCAAAATTATATAGTAAGTTAATTAATGATATATCATATCATATTGTCTTAATGATTCCGCGGTTATGTCAGCCGTATCGAAATAATTAATTACTTTCTCATATAAATTTTACCATGGTAATTGGTTCTAAAATAAACAAGATCTCATTAATAGTTCTTAAGACAAGAGTTGAGAGGGAGAAAAATAACTGTTATTATATAAGATATATTTTATATGTCGCTTCTAATTTGAAACGGATGGCGCCCCTATCTCTACTACTAACTTTTATTTAGTACGCCTAGGCAGCGTCGGTAGTCTACTCTCCGAGCAAGCATAACGAGGAGTGCAATAGGTAAAATTGACTGAACGATTGAAGAGACGACATCACGGAACTGTCCCTTCGTTTTGTTGAATTGATATAAGTACAATTAGAATAAAGTGTCAGGTATAGTGCAATCGCTCATTTTGCACGATAAAAATTCGTGATTCATCAATATTTTTTTGTTCTTTATTTTAAGCAACTTTTTGTCTAAAAAGTTTTTGATTATAAGGACTTTGAGGATTTTTTTTTTTAGGACTTTAGGACTCGCTCAGTTTCCGATGGACCTAACGACTGGTTTATTCAAGCCAAGTTATTATATTAGTCTAGTAGCCTATTATAATTACAATTCACCATATAACAAATATAAGGAACCGGCATTATATTGAAATTTATTGTAATACGATAGAAGAAAATAAAAGTGTTTAAAGTGCAACTGTTTATCAAACATGCTTGCACCCATACATAAATCAAATAAGCTTAGCCTATTATGGAAACAACTATACTGCATATAATACATAAAAAACTAATTAAGTAACAAAAACACAAAAAAATGTGCGTAATATTCGTGAACTATGATGACTATTACATTATACACAGTATTATTATTACATTATTAGACAAAATTTACGTGGCTGTATTCACGTTAATTGTATCGGAATTTGCTCGAAACGTGGCTTACTCACGGCGTGAAATGCGTGCAACAGCTCTCTGGGCGCGCCGCGAAGGTGGTGGCAGCGGCGGTAGTAAGATCTTTATGTTTCATAAACGAATACCGAAACCATATGATATTATTGTTAAATACTGTTTAGAATCAAGACTACTAATTCAAATTCGATTAATTTATCCGCCACAATGTCGTATATAGTGAAAATCATATTAAAGCACTTGAATTACTGTAAGTGTATTGCTAATCAAAAACAAAACTCTTCATTAAAAAAAAATATATAAAATAAAACCAGTTACAAAAGCAGAAGCTAAAGAAATACAAAACAAAATTTAAAAAAGCGCACTAAAATGTTACTCCGTAAAAGGTCATTCAGCTATTGTTCAAAAGTATTCGAACGTTAGGTTTGAGTGGTGTAAGATAAGTTTAGTTCATTCGTGAACAAGTGGAAATAGCTCTCTAGCCGCATAAACGTTTCACGTAGTAATTAAGTCCATAATATACATTAATCACAATTAGATGTCTTGGTGGAATAATTTTAAAATATTTATACTCGTTATCCCATTGTCCTACAAAGATATATTTTCTAATTACTCTTGTAACGGTAAGTTTAATTTATCTTCATAAAAGAAAGTAACCTTTATATTTTTTTGTCACAAAAACTTATTAAGCTTTAAAAATTCCTTTTAAGTCTGAGGAAATTGACGCATAAATTAAAAGTTACGGAGACAATAAAAATTGAGACTAAAAAAATTGCCACAATGATAGTAATTCTTCCGAAAACAGTGATTGCTTATGACAATCAATGTAGTGGTAATTGTAATCAAAGTCCTCACAACTTTTCTCCACACATAGGACAAAGTGAATTAGGCAGAGGGTATGATTTGTTTTGTTCTAATACTCATAGTAGCTTTGCCGTCGATAGAGGAACCTTATGACAAAAATCAAGCTGAAAGGTAAATTATACAAATAAAATATTCATTTCACATTGAATAGTTATTATTTAGTAAACACGCAATTAAAGAAACTTATTATAAAGCAAGTTAAATATTTAATAACACTTACTAAAGTTGAGCTGATATAGGAGGAGCCAAAATATGTGCAAGACAGAAAAAATAATTAGATAGATAGATAAAAAAAATATAATTATACGATAATTTTCTTATCTATCTAAAATTTGGAAAATGTGTCATAACATATTTATTATGGTTGAGATATTTTAACCCTCGGCATGCCTGGTAGGGTCTGTCAGACCCACAGTGGCATATAAGTCGTTGTTGTTCACTTACATTTAAATTTCACGTGCTCCCGCTCCCAGTAGCTGGCTGTTACGAACACATCTCCATCCTCGACCCACTTCATCAGTCCACAGTAAGTTTGTGAGGTAGAAGGACCCGTTTAAAGAGCGCGCGGGCCTCTTAGACCCCACCAGGCATACAGTGTGATTTTTTTATGAAAGCGTTATTTTATTTATTTTCTTGTCACTATTGATATTTGAGTGCCAAAAGTTATATATTTATGTATTTTTGATTCAATATAAAAAGGAAACTCCGAGACAATGATATAGCTTATTTATTTCTAGAAGAGAATGAGGACGATGACATTATATTTAATTCTAGGCGAGAGAACTCTAATCATATTTTCCAAGAAATCAAAGAAGCTGATTTTGAGTCCGAAGAAGACGTTTGTTCAGTCAAAAAAGATCACAAAAGACAGTATATTTGTGAAACATGCAAAAGCCATATTTGCAGGATCATTAATTTTCTCAAAACGCAAAATGCTACGAAACCAAATCACAAGAAAATGTTGATGAGAGTGAAAAAGATTAATTATTATTATAATAATATATTAACGTAGGTATATTAGTACCTTACATAGATTTCATATACTTAATACAAATACCATGTTATCAAATATTTAGTGATAATATTTTTGTTTAAAAAACTGAGTATATTTTAATTACAAAGATCTAAATAAAGATGATTCGATTTATATGTTATTTTTTATTATTATGAATGGTTTATACCCTTAGAAGGTATTGAGATGCCCAACAAAAAAAATATAAAAAAAAGGAAATAAGAAATTCAAATGAAATTCTGGGTCTGAGGGACCCACCAGGCATAACTTGTAACTTTTTACCACCAGGCATACCGAGGGTTAAGCCTGTTAAGTAATTTATAAAACAAATTGTAGTTTTCTGGATAGTCAAAACTATTAATTACACTACAAAAATTACAGGCTTTTTAAAAATAAGCCTGATTTCTTAACAAGTATATAAAATTTCATTTCAGACTATATAGCATTCATTACGTTTTCAGTTATAAAATTCTACCCCAGCCTACTTATATGATAATTTACAAAATATGATTTACAGACTCCTAAGGAATTGTGTGACAATTTTACTATTTCCTGTTTCATCCTTGCAATAGTAATGTAAATACCATAGTAGTAATAAACATCCTTTTATGTTTTCTATTCTATTGACGGGAAATTCCTTAATTTGGATAAATCTTAGCAAAATATTTATATCTTTAAATTCACCCATTCTGTCATACAAAGTATCCAGCACAGATATTTCTTACAAGTGTAATATTTTTCATGACATTTTAGTGTAAGTGAGAATTCATTTATCTATGGAGGCTTAGGCATAGGCATTCATAATAAAAACCATTTTTTGTATTTATAAATGACAAATATTATGACAAATCAGGTGCACCTGATAAAAATCAATATTTGTCGCTGCCTTGGAGGGAAGTGATGTCACGTCTAAAAACTGAAAGATAATGTATCCATATTAAAAAAAAATATACAGCAAAATACTCGATATTATATTTACTGTAACTGGTTGATTTTTTTTTGTTATCATCTCTATATAATTTGATATTATACACACAAATTCTAAAATGTATCATCAATATTAAAAGAAAGACACAAAAGTTATAATCCAGAGTATAAAGCTTGCTCTTTATAGAATTTTATGTAATTTTTTGTAAAATTTTACGTATTTTATGCAATGCATTGTATGTCCTAAAATATATTGAATCCAGTCATAAGTAAACAATTGTCGTGATAATATTTTCAGAATTTTAAAACACTTTTTTATCTTTGAAACGAACAAACCAAGATCTTTATTTTTTTTATATAATAAATAATCATTATTTAACGTTTATAGAAATCGTACTGTACGTAGTTATCCCTGGACTGAAAATATTTGGTACGCGACCCTCCTTATCAAAAGTCCTTTTAAGTCCATCTTATTAAAAAACTTTTTAGCTAAGAAAGATGTTTAGCATTGAGAACGACAGAAAAATTTAATAAGTTTTTTCAATTCGTATAACCGGTCTCGAATGGCGATTTACTTGCCATATGTTGCTCGTTAAATCTCCCATCACAGCGCCGATATTTGTAAAACCCGAATCCAAGTTTCATAAAAATTGGTTGAAAAATGCAAATCTCTACGCCAGTACATATGTATCAATATACATACAAATTAAAAAAGCTTATTCGTCTAGTTTGGAAGTAATTGTCTTCCTTTGCTCAGTCAATTTTTGAGGCCCACACCAAATCAAAAAGGCCCAAATCAAAAGCATCCTATAGATTTAGACAATTTATGCATTGTAATTATAGCCAAAACTATTTTTTTTGTTTTCGCTTAAAAAAATGAGAATTTGTCCAAATGGAAATTAAATATGTTTACTCAGATATTAAGCTGAGCACTAGATCAGCTTTCATAAAAAATCATCCAGTATTTTTTTATATTCAGAATTCAACAACAAGCCATTAAGTAAAAAGTAAACATTGGTGATTACTTAATAAGTTTTCGAATTAAATTACCATTATAGGTTAGGTATTGATTAACGATCATAAAAAATATAGATATAATTAGTTTGGAACAAGGTAACGAAACTCATATGTTATATACGAGTAGGACAAATAGGTTTAATATAATATATTAAATTGGGAATAAGAATGGGGAATAAGCAGGATAAAATTAAAAAAAATATTTGTTATGTTGTACATTACATATAATTTTTTTATATTTCTAAAGGAAAGTATTCACTGTATAAAAGTTCCGGAGAGAGGCGAAATATAGTTCCAACACTTAGTTGTGGCTTGTCTAAAGCTCTCCTTGCAGCCAAGCCAAGGCCCACATCATGTGCGTCGTATGCGGCCCAGTGTAACTTTATAGGTAATGGGATTTTTTAAATAATAATTCTAAACAACTGAGTATAACTACTTAGGATACTATGTAAGTGCCGTATTATTGTATATCTTAGTAAGGCATCTGCGCACGGGGAGTTACATCAAATACGTATCTGTAACGTTATTTACCAGGACTGCAAAACCTGTCACCGTGTTACGCCCATTATTGCAATACAGCACTACGTATTACGAGTAGCTACCAAATAACATTAAAAAAACCAAAAGGAAGGTCTCAGATCTTTAAACCAAAGATTTAAAAATCTGAGACCATAAAAAAATATCAAAAAAATACAGGACTCCAAAATTTAAGTTGCGAATGTCAAATATAATAAATATATTTTTTTATTTTTTTTGAAACGTATATTTGTTACAATATTTGGTGTAATATTTTTAAAAATGTGGGTAATATAAGTTTGGATTTTTTGAAATTTTTATTACTTAATAAACTCTTATAATGTAAGTATGTGTATAAAACATGTAAGTAGATATATTATTGTGAAAGAAGTTTTTTTTTTCAATAAATTATACTTATTAAATGGCTTGAAAAAACTGTTCCTTTTAATATATCAGAATACCAGTAACATCACAAAATCTCATGTTTCTTATTTTGACTATACAAAATAAAGGCGCTATGGGAAAAAAATATTATAATACACTAAGTATATATCAAAATTACGAAATATAGGTAACAGTTTTATGGATTATTCTAGTTGTCTGTTTTTTGCACATAACACTTTCTATAAAAAAAATACAATTCTTTTATATATCTTTGAAAATAAAGTATCACCCTATGTCTTCTTAATGTTAAAAAGTGGCCAAAATTGTCATATGGTATGTAGGTATTGTATGGTTGACTTATTTTTTCAATAGCAAAGTCTACCGATATTTTTTGTTAATATTTGGTAAATTTTATAATAAAATACTTTTGCACATTTATTTTTATATATATATTGACAGTCTTGTGTAAAATTCAATATATGTTTATACATATATCTGATTGATAAAATCTACAAAACTGTCGGTATACAGATATTAAGATGTCTGCCAAGTCTACTGTTATTCTCAATGCTTATTGTACTCCCGGATTATCCGTGGATAATAAATGTCTGTCTTCTACTTTTATTCCTAACAGTATCCATTTATTATATGTACAAGTTAAGATCCATATGCTTTCTAAATAAATTAATAATATGATTAAGTTATATTTATTATGTAAATAAAGTAAAATTTTATATAAAATAAAACAAGTCAAGTCAAATTTTATTTATATTTTAATAAATTCAGTCACTGCTATAATTACTAAATAATAGAACTTAAAATTATTTATTTTTAATATTTATTGTATTATTATTGTATTACCCTGTTCCGAAGTTCCTTTTGTAGTCAAGTGCAGTCTGATTCCATAAACAACTTAATTTAATCAACCTTATTTACCTGTTTTTATTGTTTTTATAACCGTTGCTATTTTCTTCACCGAGGTTATATTCATTTTACAGTTTTGAAATTATCTTGACCCCGCACTACATTTTTTTTTAATTTATAGCTCACACTATCATAACTAAATTATTTGTTGTCTAATATTATTTTATATTCTTACCAAGTCGTTGTATCAAAGCTAGTACAAATAAAACGTTAATAATAGAAAACAAGATTAACTCCAAAGTGATTTTTTAAAAGCTTACCTTATATCCTAAAATAGTTAAGGTGGTGGATAGAATGATGAATGCTCATTCATTATTGTAATAATGGAATGATATTTGATAAAATGCTCGTTTTATTATAATAATAAAATTATCATTTTTTATCCTGGCATAATGGTCGTACTTCTAAAAATTGGAATATTATCCTAGACAAACATTGTACAGAGAGAGAGAGAGAGAGAGAGACAGACAGACAGACAGTTGTAAGATCATACTGATACATAGGTAATTCAAATTGTCAACCAGCAGCTATTTGACATAGCCCAAACATAAAAAATCTTTTGAAGGTTAGCTATTGCAAACAGGATGGAAATACATGATACAATGGTAACTGAGACGAAAATAAATTTGTAATTTCTTATAGTTATTTAAATATATACGAGTTAAAATCGGCCCTGTGGTGGCAAAATATTTTAAAAGTACAAAAATAATAGTAATAAAAGTAATAAAAGTTTATTGAAGTATCTTTCCTTCGATAGTGTAAAAGAGAAAGAGATAATATTGTTATTATTTTCACTCGTATCAATTACAACGACTGGTTTTATCCTATATTGCATTTTATGTGGAAAAACGCATCACTGGTAATTATAGAACGCGAATTCAAAGTTAGATCAAAACTGCTTGAGAAATGCGATCCCTTCGCAACACGTATATACCAATTACAAAAGCTTTTTCGGTTAACTTAGGGTTTTATAGATGTCGCCACAGTCAACAGTAAGACAAACTCGGATTACACTGTTACCGTTATTGCTACCGTTTACTTTGCATTCAATATTTTTATTGTCATTAATATGCTTCTGCATTTTGCTGGATGTATAAGAGCTGCGAAAAAGTGAATGGTTGTATTTTTTTTTTTGCTGAATAAACTTAATAATAAATATACAGTGTTGATGATTGTAGGGAATATAATCGGCACAAATTATAGTACAAAATTAATAAATCATTAATATAATATTAAGATAACTTATAAACAAGCATTTATAAAAAGCATTTATGAAAATGATATAAAATTTAATAAAAAATATTTAGTGTTGGGTTTTTTGTAAAGATATTTTAAATAATACAGTAGTATCATAATCATATAATTTAATATATTTATCTTCATAGTTATTGCGTGAGATAAGAAATTCACAGTAAAGAGTATATATAAACTGGGTTTTTAAGAATGGAAATATTTAATTAATAACAATGTACAATAAACATTACAAAATACCCAAACGTGTTTGTTTAGTTAGTTTTGTTACACGAGTATCTCCTAATCTTATTTATCCAAAGTTATGTAGCTATCGTCATTAACTGATTTTTATAATATAGAGAGTATTCTTGCGATTAAAAGCTCGAGAGGCTTCCGATAATATTGCAGATTCATCAATGATTCAGCGACTTATAACAACGAAAGCTGGGAGTTCAAGGTACCTTGGACGCTCAATCTTACGCAATGGTATATCCACAGTAACTATAACAGCCTCCTAATAATAACCAACAAAGTTCAGGGTCACATACATTTGGTCATGAGTTTAATCAGCAAATACATTTTTTGATGGAAATATGAATAAGCAAAAATTGACCGAACCGCGTATGTAACAATCAACAATATGGACCTTATACATCAATTTATTAAAAATATTAAACTTTTTATTCACTTGAATTAAATCCTTGTTTATTAATTAACTTATGAGTATAGTAAATATCTAGTATACAAATACGAACAAAGCACTACGCTTCATCTTTTTTAAATCGGATAGCGAAGGAGTGGAACAGCATGCCTGCGTCGGTTTTTCCGTCCACGTACAATGTGGGTGTCTTCCAGGCAAGAGTGAATAGGCTTTTACTAATTTGATGCGCCTTACCACCTATGACCAAGTAGTGTATGAATGTAGTCAAGCGTCAAGTTAGTTTAAGTGTTAAAAAAAATACAAATGATTAAATTAATGAAAAAGATAGTTATTTTATTTATGTTCATGAATATTTTACAAAAATAATAACTGCCCAACATGCTACGATTCAAACCTTTGAATTGTGTTTTACTATGTGAAAACGATTTAATATTAAAAACATTTTTTTTTTATTTTTTAGTTATTATTATTTTCCACGGACACGACATCCGTGCTCTTTTTGACGTTTTTTAATTTTTGGGAAGTTAAATTATAATTTATAAATAGAGATTTTCAAAACATGCATAACAGAAAAGATTATTAGTAGGAATCTTAAAAAAAAAACTAAGTTACTAATTATTATAAAAACTGTTAACCACAATCTTAAAAGACTACCTTTAAACTATGACTGACTATTTTACCTAAAGACTTAGCTATTAAATCACCTTGAATTTATAAAAACTTTTTTTTATTTATATGTTTTTTCTTTATATGTTTTTTCGGTCGCTCGGTATCAATCAAAGTTTTGCGTTGTTTGCATTCAATTTGGTAGGTAATGGTAGAGTAAATCATCTATGAATGTTAACAATACTTAAAGCGTATGTATGATCTACGTTTCCTTGCTATCCCGTCGTAAAAATCAATTCATTTATATTAAATTATTATTTATTATAAATTAATTTTCAAGTAATTATTTATCAATATTCACAAGCTTCGTGTAAGTATGTTAAGGTTTTTTTATAACATGTTTTTTATAGTAATGTTATAATTAAGTTTTAAAGCTGAAATTACGAAAACATTAAATATGTCACATGTTTTGAAAGTGGAAAAACTGATTAAGTCATATACAGTTAACCTAAAAAAACATAATGTTGCTATCATTTTAATTGCATAAACTATAAATAGTGAAATAATTACAACTTTTAATCAGTTTAATTCAAATCGTACGTAACGTAACGTGCTTTAATGTGTTAGCTTATTATTATCAGTTGGTTGAAAATTATTTCATTATGAAGTCATTCTTATTTGCGTTTTCTGTTCTAACTTTGCTAGCAATGACCAAAAGTCTTCCTTGGTAAGAATTAATATATATACCCTACGATTCTTTAAGCTATCAGTTAAGTAATGACCGGTGCGTCTCTTATAGGCTGCAAGTCGTAAGTCATCTTTTAAAATACGCGAAATGGTTGTAGGTGCTATCTTCATTTCCCGAGATAAAATATTTTGTTTTCGGACAGGGTTTCTTCGAATTCTTTCCCTAACTGCTTTGTCCACCTTTTTCGTACGAACACTACGTGCACGGCCTGATCTTTTACTGTCACAAACAGAGGAAGTCTTATTGTACCTATTAATAGCCCGGTACAACAAACATTTTACTAATACCAAGTGTATGGAGAGTTTTAAAAATTGTTTTGGTTCCATACCTACTTTGTGTAATGTATTCGGTTCTTTTTGTCACCCCAGTCCATTTTAATATCGCAAAATATTGTACAATTGTATTGGCCCCAAAATGAGATAACACAATGAACAATCGCTTAAAAATGACAGATTCGAAATTCAAATGTAATATATTTTATATTTTTAAGTGTGTGTATATTTATGGCCAGACTAAGTATTTGAAATGTAGATCGTAGTACAGTGAAAATTTATTTAAACCTAGAAAACAATATATATTTAACTAAAATCCAACAAACGGTTATAGGTTTTTTGTAGTACTTTCTGCATTTTTAATTTTTATTTCTATCTTTTTTACCAATATATTAAATTAAATAGTTTATATATATATATATATATATAAAATGAAGCTTTTTGTTTATTCAACATTAAATAACTGAATGGAACTGAACTTGTAACAAAAATAAACTTATCACCCATCTTACCTCCATAGGTAAGATGGGTGATAAGTTTACTATCGTTAGTAAAGAGATCTAAAGATATTTTAGTTTAGATTAAAATTTCTTTATTAATTATACACGATTTAGATGATTCGATAAACTATTTATTACTATTATAATTATCAACCTGGTTATCATTATATTTTGTTAACAGTAAACTGCAGTTCAAATTTTAGTTTCTTAGTTTGTTAAAAACGTTAATTTTGTATTTCCAGCAGGGGAGATTTGTGTGGACGACCTTCACCATCTTATTCAGAATACGATGACGATGAAGGTGTTTTTTATATCAGAGAAGAATCTCATAATAGTGCATCATCTAAAGATGATGATAATAACGACAACCCTGAAAAGGAAAATAATTTTGCCGGGAGTGCAAAATTATATTCCTTTTCAGGGTTTTCTACAAAAGAATCCTATCAGCAAAAGCGTCCGAATCATCAAAGGCCAAGCAACCAGCAAAGCGTAGGACCAATTACACCTGACCAAGGACCTTACAAGTCAAACCAAAAGCCTTCTAATCCAATGAACCCATTTAATGAGAACCAGGAAACACAATTTCCACCAAACCCTGATCTTAGCAACCAAGGCCACTATAAAAGGTATGGTCTATTTAACTCTAGTCTGGTTGATTATTCATAGGAACAAAGTATTATTATTCTGTTTAGTCATTGACTACAATGAACTCTAGGACTTCAACCACTATATATATTTATTCCAATAAATACTTACACCCGTTTTTTTAAATATTGTAGATTAAACCGAGGTGATAATGGAGGCTTTTATCAGAATAATGATGCCGGATCCAACCAACGTTATCCTGGCAGGTAACACGAAATTTATATAATAACTGAGAAATGCTTACTACTTTCAACAATTGGCCATTGTTGAAAGACCGAATGCTATTGTCAAAACAAAGAACATTAATAAAAAGTTTAATTTAGTTATATAAAAACTAGTTACTTTTAAACCTTGCGCTTAACCCATATCATTATTTTTTACAATTGTAATGGTTACTCTCAAAATATAAATATTACAGTTTATATATATACACTACAACACTACAAAAAGCGAAATGTAAAATTGTAAAATGATTATTCTCGTTCAAAAGTATCCAAACGCAAAATGCTTATATATAACAATATTTTTGTTTAATTTTCAGACATTCAGCATACGCCTCTGACTTTGGAAACGGGGACTACAATAAAAATATCATCAATATCGAAAAATAATTATGGTTATACATTATTATTATCAGTATAATAAATTATTTAAAAAAAAAAATTGCATTTTTTTAAAACTGTTTTGTAAATAAATTTTTGTGTATGAATTAAATCAATTTACGACACATTGTCTAAGGCCTTGTTAAAATTAAAAATAGAGTAAGACATTTTTTAATTTCGATGTTAAAACTAAACTTATGTTGGCTTTGGAAAATGGTACAAACTATTTAAATAGATTTTGAAGAGTAACATTAAAACATCAAGTATTTCGTCAGCACTATTCAGACCTGCAAATGAATTATTCAAATTTATTTCAGATAGATATTTATAAGTAGACTAGTAAATTTGCTTTAAGATAGTTAGGCCGAGTTTGTTTTGTATTGTAGGGTAAATTTCGTGTTCCATTTATTCATTATACGTCTAAGGGGGTAGTTTATCATAAGTAGGCATATTAAAACTCTGTTTTACTCGGATTTTTTTAATGTTGGTTAATATTTAATATACGTCCACTAATATTTGTTACGAAATCAACGTGACTCAAGTTGTTGACTTCAACAAAGTCCAGCAGGTTTAGATATGTATTTTTATAATTAATATATTTACTTGTGGTGATGAGTACACTGCATAAATAGGTATATAATGATTTTTTGTCCAAATTGGCAAATTTGGCACTATGCAGATGATCCAGATGCTAGCAGTTACTTTTCTATTCTTTAATACGCTTTGATTTGAGCATAATTTTACAGCTACTTCTATCCTTAACGTAACGTCTGTCGTCTAAATATTTTCTACCTCTCTGTAGACCATGAAGTTGTCAATTGTTTTTTGTCAAATTTTTTTGCGAGTTCAATTACTGATTTCGTCTGTGACGCCTTTGGCAAACGGCAGGTAAAGTGGTACATTATCCATGGAAGTGAGATATCTATTGTTCATATAACAGATACGTAGGCTATGGTTGTAGTTATAACTGTTGTTTTATAATTCCTGTTTTAAATGTTCTGGCTCTACATTTAGATGTTTTGGATCACAAAGGCGGCGGGCACAGTGTACGGATGCCAATTAGGCTGGGTAGTGGTGTGAATTTGGTATGACGGTAAACTTTCGTTTTTAAACGACCGTTATCGGGTTGCAATGCTATAACATCTAAATAGGAAAAGGTGCCAACTTTTTCACTCTTATTGGTGACCGTGACACTTCTATAATTGGATTTGATACTATCTTGAAGAGAAGTTACTTTTTCGTTTTGAATTATTGCAAATAAAACATTGACATACACCACCATATTTTGGTTTGAAAAATTATAAAAAGCGGAACTCGGTGCTTTATCCTTAAACTACTATATTAAATCATTTGCTACTCCCTCTGTGTCTAGGAAGTATATTCATCGCAGCAGTTTATATATAGCACACATATAGTCGGAAGAAAGGTTTACAACTTTTATAAAATCAGAAATAATGTTCCTAGTATCGTGGTATCATCTACCGAAACTATATCAAAATTTACCATTATTTCTTCATTACTAAGCTTTAAGAAGCTAAACTGTTGAAGCTAAACTTCTGACTAGTTTTTCGACATATGTTCCATAAGTCATCACGTAAATTGGCAGACAATTGTAGGGAATCTTTTTTGACAAAAAATATTGTAAGTTTTTAAGAATTGTAATCAATTTAATTATTATTCAGTGAATTAGAATTATTTTGTATAATACAAAAAAAAAGTAAATTGAAAATTAAAATTCTCTTTATAAAATAATATTTATTTGCAATCAAATAGCAAATAATTTATTCATTTTTTTTTATTTAAATTATATAGTTTATTTAATCTTTAAAAAAAATTGCTATGAATAACTTATTGACATGTTTTATACATGTCTGATGTTTAAGATCCTCCAACATCCTGTTCAGGATTGGAAAATAACAATGGAAACCACATTAACTTTTCACCTTACTTTATAAACAGTTGACGAAGCAGTTCCGTGTTCATCGGACACAGCGGCTAATGGAATGGAAGAGGGATAAATACATTACAAGTCCAACGTTTAGGCTAATCGTTCCTCTCTATGGTATTATTGGCGGTCGCGCTTGCACGATTGGTGGAACGTGACAATGAGTCATACTTTATCGTGCGTGTAGTCAGTGTTTATGAATTTACAAGACTTTATCACGTCAAACCGGATGTAACTTATATTTCTGAGTGGAAATAATGAAAGGACACAGTAACATTACTTTTATATCATTTATTACGTTTTATAATGGAAAAGCTTTTTTCCCATACCAACGGATAAAATCGAGAATAAACGGAGTATTGAGTTGCTTGTTGAAAAAAATAAAATAATATATTACTAACTATTACTAAATTATTTTTAATTTTTAATTTTGTTTTTTAGTATCACCGTAATAAATTTCGTTATGGTTTTTATATCCATTTCCAATGTTTGTTATTGTACAATCAGCACACGTTTTCTCATTTTCGTTACTTTCGCTACTTTCATCGCTCTTATCTTCTGTCGATATTTTCGTCTTAAATCTGTGGCCATGTCTGGAAATATAGATAAATACGAATAAATATAAATTATTTATAGAAAAGTTTAGTTATTCAGCTTTTTCCAGCCTTTTTTAATGTTACGTATATATAAATATACACTCACATGATTTATTTATTCACACAAATACAATTCTTCAAAAGTGATTTATATTATAAGTACGTATTATTGTAAGCATTGACGGTAATAAAACTTCTGGCATTGAAATTGGTTTCACAAGTCTAGTGGAACTTTTAAGACCAATATACCAGTCGTAATTTTCCCATAAAAAACGGGTAGGGTGAAATAATGGCAACATAAGGCGGTATTTTCAGACTAATGAGATAGACTCATATTCATCCACTGTCCACTATTGGTGTACTTAAAATATAAAATTATTAAGGCTCATATTTCTATAGTAAGATATGCAATGTTTAAATCATATTAATATTGTGTATTGGAAGAAATAACAAGGTTATTGTATTTGTATTGTTATATTTTATATGCGTATTTATACATAATTATAAATATTTTATATGCGTATTTTTACATAGTTACATATAATAAAATAGTAATGTGAAATCTAATAGCTACGCGTTCAGTACAAGCTCGAGAATTCAAAATCGAGTTCGAGGATCGACAAACAGGAGTATGTGTAAGATGATACGTCTTAGGGTTATTTATTTATATGTCTTTAAAGCAAATCATACTGTTTTCTTTAATTTTAAGCAATAAGGTAATTATGTCAACAATTTTAGCTATAAAACTTAGAGTTAGAGTTCTAAAACTTAATTTCCTAAGAACAGTAAATCTAGATGAACAGTATAATGGTTGACACTTTCTTTTTCTGTTTTATGTGTGTGTATATTTTAAATGATTTTTATATGCATCCCTAACATTTAAAACGTTAATATTTTAGGATTTTTTTTCATGGTCAGAGAGTATGAACTTTTATAACAAAATACCTAAAAATCAACAATTTGACAAAATAAAATATGAAATAAAACAAAGTAAAACAACTATTATAAATTTTTCTCACCTTGGTTTAGATTCACTAATCGTTGACAGAACAAGTAACGAAATTAAAAATATCGCTGCTTTATTCATTCTAGATATTTCTTCGACACGTTTACTAAAACTACAACATTCATGCTACTGACGATTACGATGAGACTCATTACATTTAATGTTAGCGCTACTATGACTTATCACGTTGGGTGCAAAAGTTATCTTCTTGAAATACTCTTCCACGTCATCTCATAATATCTAATATTACACGAAATATATAATTTTAATATGGTTTGCATACGTTTATTGTGGTCCCTTTATTATAATTATGACAATTTAATTATATATTTTTTAAATTATTTTAAAACCCAATTAGAAAGAAAAGAACCCAGTAAGAAAGACAGGTTGTTTGGAGGTACTGTAAAGAATATTTGTAAATTTGTTTAATATATGGTAACAAGAATAAATTAGAAAGTAAATGGATTGTAATAAATGTTCGTTGGGTTTTTTATAGTGAGTTAATAAGTAATCCATCAACATGAACACTAGTCTCCAGGGCCAGAAATGATAATGTTCTAGGTAAAGTGTAAAGTTAAATCATATGTACAGAAATAAATATTATACATTTTTATATGTCATATTATGTACACCAAGAAAAATAATAAAGAACGTTTGATCTGAACTTATTTACTTACCCTCGTTTTAAACGTTGTAAAGAAAAGATTACTGATAAATGAAACTTTTACTAAGCAATCCAAATAATGTTTCAGACATCAAAATGAGAATTTTTATTTTTACGCAACTACTTGTTTTCATTTTGTTCGGCAGCATTTTTTTAAATATTTATTCCCAGATGTCTCTTAAATGGAAGCGTCAACCAATTTGCATCATCCCGCAGTTCCTAAACTGAAGTAGTAAATAATTGTCTAATTCTATTTATACTGTTATTCTATTTATACGTTTTAATATTTGATATTGTCTATAAATATGCTTAGCCAAGTTATGTTCATAAAAATTTCAAATAAATAATGCATAAACACTATTTATACTTATATTATAAAAATATGTATTAATCCATTTTTGCCTTGATGTAAATTAAGAAATATTACCACTCAAACAATGGTACACAAAAAAATACAGGAATAAAAGTTAATTTATTTAAAAATTAATTTATTTTTCGTATAATGGCCACTTTAATTCAACGGTAGTATATTATGTTGTAATTGTGTTCTCCATTGCCAATATTAGTAACAGTACAATCCTTGCAAGAGTTAGTATTGGATTGGTCTTCATCACTTTCGTCGCTTTCGTACCTGTGATGTCTGTGACTGTGATGATGTTCTTTTTTACTGAAAATATAGTAAAAGTATTACAGACAATAATTAAGTTTACTATTTTGCATGCCAAGATATTTCTTATATTATTTTCTTATCTTATATTATTTATTTATATGTTTGTATATTTGCATACATGTAAATACTTTACGTGAGATATCAAAAGAAAGCTGCATTATTGTCACATCTATTTTTCTAAAGCCATGCCTAAAACCTAAATTGTATTAATTTATTCTATAAGAAGCCTGGCTTTAACACACGAAAAATTCAACATCCTCTAAATAATCGGAAATTATGAATCATTCATCATCATCATCATCATCATCATCACATTCATCCCTCCTCATTACGTCGCATAGAACGACAAAGGATAACTTTTATATTTTCTATCACCGGGGCTAGTTTCAACTTTATCTCACATCCACAATTCTTCATTTATCGCTTCTCGACACAACACACAATATAATCATTTCAGAAGCAATCACTTACTATTTCTCGATACCTTTCATAGCCCAGTATTCTGAATGTGAGCATATATTTATAAAATACTGTTAGTTGTTTTATTTTTTTTTCTCCTTTAGTTCAGAAAACAACGCTGTTCTTACGAGCAGAATAAAATCGAATTAATATTGTACGAGCTTAAAGCTGATCTTTGTGATACACTAACACACACAGAAAGCTTTCTAGTATGAGTGCTAGACCAACCGTTTACCTCACGAATCAGCTTCACATACTTAATATGCATACTTTTATCTTACAAGGCCTACCACAAAACCTTACCCAGTAATCCGTCTTACCCCTTTCCAAGATAGTCAAACACCACATGCAAGCTATGTTGCACACGTCTTGAATTTCCGCACTAATGACAAAGATAAAATATGGCATCTGTGACAGGAAGGTGCGCGTCGCACTCGTCTTAAAGATACCCTTCTAAAAAGATTGAAACTAGTCTGTGGATTCAGACATATTTACGTAATTCACCTGACTTTTAAATAATAATAGTGTAACAGTACATATACTCTTTCTTTCACGGATGAACTAGTGCACCATTCTAGCGGGATCACCTCCTCTTTTAACAAATAATTGAATAAAACGTCAGTCATTACCATCCATTAATCATATCACATCTGAGTCCACTTCTTTCTCATTCTTTATGCTTTTTATGCTCTGCTCCTATTTTCTTATTTATATGTAAAGTTGCAAGTGTATTATACATATTCATCATTTGAAAATAAAGTAAAATAAATCAAAACGTTTTATATACAAACCTTATCGCACTTTAGGATTTTTGAATATATATTATTTGCTAATTTATTATAGTTATTCTCTCAATCTTACATATTAATTAAATGTTTTACTTACGTCTCCGTATTTTGTGTTTTTGATTTTGGTTTACTTTTGTAATATATTATGTTATGGTTCTTATATCCATTCCCAATATTTGTAAGAGTGCAGTTTTGGCAAGATTTGACCCCATTATTTTCCGAACTTTCTTCGCTACTCGATATATATTTGTACCAAGACTTATGTCGATGTCTGTGTCTGTGTCTGTGTTTTAAAAACAAACATCAAAATTAAGCACGAGTAACAAACTTACTTTATACGAATTAAAAGCATTAAAAAGCATTGGCTGTCTATTATAGAGTAAATATTCACGTGCGTGAGTAAACAATATTTTAATTACAATGCTGATTAAATCTCAAAAGTCAATAACGATAATCACATTATTTTTTTACCTTGGTCTTGTTTCGATGAATGCTACCAAAATAAGAACAGAAATAATAACAATCACTAATTTATTCATTTTACGGTAAGTGATACACTATCTTATTTCTATGCTATGAACAAATGAAAGTAGTTTATTGTGCACAGTTAGTCCTATTTTATTATTCCAGTATTGTTATCAACAGTAGGTCAAAAAGGTCAAGCGTGATTACATACATATTTCTTTACAGGAAAATCCATAATAGATAATAATTATTTTTAAATGAAGCTAGTTAATTGTAGTCAATAAAGACTCTGTGTTCATTTAAAATAATTGTAATATGATCTTAATTACTAATTATATATTTAACTTATAGTTTTATATAAATTACCTAATACAACATCATTCGAATTAAATATTTCACAACTTACCTTGCGCTTATAAAAGGTCAAAATATATTATTGTTATACTGTACAATGTCATTTCTTTAATCATTAAATATTTTATACACATATTTTTACAAAAAGCCACAGACAAGCAACAACAAGATATTTTTAATGTCTGTCATTTGTCAAAACTGAAGACATTAAGTTGCTTCACTTACTTTTGACAGCTAATTGAAATGACATAATTAGTCTGTGACAATCACCCGTCCCTCTGATTTGAAATTTTTTCGTGTTTTCTCCTCTTGTTATAGCTCTGTGTAATTTTATTAAATATATCAAATTAAAACTATAAATAAATATTATTAATATTGATTAAGAATTAGTTTGTGACATTCCGTAATATCTGAGGAATTTAATGTTGTCAGCTTGAGACTACAACAAATACAGTTTTTTAAATATATGAATAAAATAATATATTCTTCTGTTGTTAATATTTAGTGGTTTCCTTTATTTAAACGTTATTATATTGGTATCATACTCCTTAATATTATTTAAAAGTAGATGTCATTCGTTTCGAAAGAATAGATTCAGTCTAGGTTGTTATATTTATATATTTCATAATATAACAGTATGAAATCAACTTATTACATTCGTTCGTTCTCAGAGACGTTCAGTTTAGCGTTTTTAAATTAGTTAATTAATTATCTCCTTTGGTCGCTATTTTAAATTTAGCTACATTTGATTTATCGTTTTGTGTGCGTAGCAACACTGTGCGCTGATTGGCATGTTTTTGAATTTTGAATTTGACGTAAGAACCTACTCGTATTGAAACGTTATTTTTTAAACATTTCTGAGTTTAATTTTATAATAAGCCTTCGGTGAGTATAATAAATGTTTTATTAACGATTTTAAAGCGTAGATTCATATTGTCATTCGTTTATTTAATGCAGTGCTAATTTAATGTTATAAAATTATCATAATTCCTTTTGCCAGTTTCAAAGCTTGTTGGAGTAAGTAATTTCCTCGTAAAATCGTAAATATAAATTTGTAGGTGTACTTTTGGTTTTATGGACTTTCTTTAATATTTAATATCGCCATTTTTCAGTATTTGTCTAGTTCCGACAATTGGAGTTGACATAAGCTCCTTTTCCCCATAAGAATTTCATGTTCTATGTCTAGATGAATGAGGGATTAGTGAACTATTAACCTATTATATTTATATTCACCCAACTGCATTCACGTGGAATTATATCGGTATGTGCCCGAGTCGTTTAAAATTTGGACAGCAATAGCTCAGCGATAAGGAGACACGTCTTGGATTCAGGAACGGCACATTATATACCTTTCGACAAAGCGTCCGTATTAGCCATCTACATAACTTTCATAGGGATAGTGGTTAGACGCTATCATACGCTTGTAAACCGCTTTTTAAAACAATAAAGAACAATTAATACTTAAATGATTTCAAAAGTGACACGGTAGGTTCATTGTGTACACAATGACATATTACCACGACGATTGACGAAGACCTACAAGAGGCCACTAAAGACAACACTACATCTTCTCCCCCAACGCTGACGCCATCTTCGCGGCGCGCCCAGAGAACTGCCAGCCGCAGCTCACGCTGCGAGTCCGCCACGCTTACTTCTTGGTTAATAACTTTGTAGTTATAAAGGTCATTTAAAAATAAAGATACTGAGCACTATTGATCCACGGCGGAAGTTTTTATATACCGATACTTCCTACCTTCTACAATTCCCGCTCCTTCGACTTATGCTGAACTCAAAATTCCCTAATTATTCAGGGATTGCAAGTACAATGATGAAGATTGAAGAAACAAATTCGCCATTGATAACTTTTCGAAAAGAAATATGAGCTGAACAAACAGTGTTAAAACATGTGTAAAAAAGCTAAAAATATAAAATTCAATTATTTATAGATGAGCTACATATTTAAAGTTGATCTTCATAGATATTCCACATTACGAAATTTTAGAACTAGAAAAATTACATTATAATTAATATTCACATTCATATTAATAAATATAAAACAATCGTAAACAAAATTTCTGACATATTCTGAATGAAATATACAAATTTGTAACTATAAGCCGAATCTGATTTCAACTCGCTAAGCAAAAAATTATAACGCATATTCTAACAATTCTTAACTCAAAAACTCATATAATTTAAATAAGAATATCCATGGTAGTATTTCAAATATTACACCTATATTTTCAAATATATCACTTTGCCGTATTTACATATCTGATGGAAAATGTAAGTGTATCTACTGATGAAGTAGAATTAAACATAAGGGTATTGTATTTTAAAGTAAGTGTTTCGGATAATCGATAACTAATTTCATTATCTCAAGTTTTAAGTGAAGCCCCTAACACTTATTTAAAATAAAAACTACGTTTCTATTATTGCGAAAAGAAAAATATGCTACAGAATAGCATGATTCAATAATTCAACAGACAATCAAAATTCGTTATAAAAGAATTCATTTCTTTACATTTAAATTAAAGTATTAAATACAGTTAGAAATTCTCTAGCCAAAGGGCTAAAATGAATGAAAAAAGAACCCAAATGTTTTGAACATTGGTGCTTATAAAAAGCTGTGAAATTTCTGAAATGGCAATTGTAGTAAGTTGTATATAGTAAGTTGTAACTTTTTTCATTGTACCTTCTTTCTTCTACCGGAAAAAAATTGTAAATATATAAAAAAATAAATAATTTATTAAAAAATAAAAAATATACAATGGTTCTTTATTATTTTATATTTGATTATATATTTTAGGTTATGTATATATTCTTTTTGTGAATATTAAAAGTGTTTGTGTTGTCATGGCCGTTTCCAAAGTCACCAATCTCACCGGACCTGTGAATAAAAAAATATTTTAATTTACTTTTTTGTTAGAGGAATAAAATGTATATATACGATACAAAATTAAAAAAAAAACTAAAAATAGTTTAATAAAAAAGTAACATTATTGTTTTATATATTTCTTTAACATACCTTTGACGATTGTAGTTAGTTTTAAAATCATTATATGGCCGTTGATTTTCATTTATAGGTTTTGAATTCGTTCTAAAAGGCCTTTGATTATTATAATTTTCACCACCATCTTGCAATCCATTGCCGCCAAAACTATTATATTGTCGTTGTGATGTCGTTCTGAAAGTACTTCCGGTTACTAATTGACTTTCATTCACATTTTGTTTTTCCGTTTCCTGATACCTGCAGAAGATATAACCAATCACGTCAATCTTGTAAATCTTGGACAGTAAGGTATTCTACTTTAGTTATGACTCATCCGACTTTGGACTGATTAATACAGATTATTCAAAATATTTTAGTAGTGTTTTTTACGTAACTGACCAAAATACATATGAGTGTAACTTACATATCAGTTTGTCCATTGTTGGATTTAGGATAAGAGTTGTTACGTATTATATTGCGATTCACGTAACCCTTACCAATATTTGTCTGAAAACAGTCAACACAAGACTCTTCAGAACTTTCTTCGCTACTCTTGACAAATTTGCCCCAAAATCTGTATCCGTATCTGTAAGTATATTTTATACTCAAATTCAATTAATTATATTATATCAATTATATTCATTTGGTTGTGTGAGTGATTAAATTTGAATTAATTTTTTAATAAAATAAAACAGCGCCCTCAAGAATATCCTCGCTGTCTTTTTGCTAATTGAGATAATATATTGGTTTGTATATTGTCTAGTTCCTATGCTTAAAGAAATGATATAACATTTATCTGTTTTGAAGGACATATATTATAAAGATGAATATCTTAATTGCGTGTTAAAATAAGTCTTGAAAAAGATTTTTTTCTTCTTTATATCACGTGGATATCCTATTAGGGATTAACGAATCGGTGATTTGTCTAATGTTGATCTTATATACTTTTACATCTAAATGTAATAGTCACGGTTCACGAAAGTTAAAATATAAAAGTTGATCGAATAGGCTCACTCAAGCCCTCTGGTTGTAATAATATATATTTTTAAAATAAGTATATTTTATTATCTTACCTTGGTCTTGATTCTATAAATTCTGAAGAAAGAAGTACGGACAGTAAAATCAAAAATGTATTATTCATTTTGAAATTAACCGCAACTCTGTACTCTCTACCATGATATAATAAAACTGATAAATCTTTATTGAGTAAAATGTTTTATACGTTTATATTGAGCAGACACAACACAGGGTGTTCTTAATTGTTAATGCTATCAGAATAGGGGAACTTATAACAAAAATATTTTAAGCAATATAATGATTTACCTTGACAATGATTTATTGCTTTGTGACTAAGCAAGAGTCGGTTTGACCTTCAGTTGAGTTGACTTCAATCCCATATTTGGTCTTCTATAAGCTCGGACCTAGTTATGTACTACTTAAAAGTTAAATATTAAAATATCATATTAAAATAAATCACATAAAAAAATATTCATTCATTTTGTAATGAACAATCATAACTGAAGCGATATTGAGCTTTAAAACAGCATGTATATAAGTAAAGGTTAAAAGTTATCTGAAAGCTGTAAAATAAATTACTCTTGACTCAAAGTTCTTATTATATTACTTATATAGCATATCTATATAAGTATTAAAAAATATAAGCAATTGAATTTTATCTTTTAAACATACAACAAATTATCAATGGTCTCGAATATTTCAGAGATGTATTATGTTGAAAATTGAGCAAAAGTTACCGAAGAACCATTCACATGTTGATGACATGTCATCAAATCGGGCAACAATGAAAATTGCATCACAAAAGTAATAAACTTTAACAAAACCTAAACCAAGTATATGAATAACTTAAACCTTAGATATTTCTACAAAAAGTAATTAAATTTTAAATACCTACGACAATTTATTTTACATAAGATAAGGGTTTATAAAATAGTTTTTTTTCTATAAATAAAAAAATCAATGAGATATAAGCAAAACAGGTCTAGAAAGTACAATTTCTATCACAGGAGCTTGGTTATAATTACGTAAGAATGAAAATTTGTAATATGGCTTCCGGGTTATCAACTGAATAAGATGTCATTTTGAAGATGAGATTTTTTGTGTTTTTTTTTTATATTTAAACTTTCGTGAACCATGACTATTATATTTACCCGTGAACTCAGTTCACGCCGTGAGTCCGCCATGCTTAGATCTCATGAATAAGAAGTCCGAATGGCTTCGAAACTAGTCAGGCACATTCTGATTTAATTTCTGCGTGAATGCATTCTGGGTAAATATAAATATAATTTCTAGTGTTGCTAATAACGAATTTTTGCACACCAAGCAATGAGACGAGTATATGAATTAATGAAATATTGAATATTGTCTTTAAATGTTAATAATAAAATAAAAGGAATCATTTTAAAAAATGGGCAAGACTCGACCCTGCTATCTCTGAGATCGCTGGAATATAAGTTTTGTATGGGCTGGTATATAATTTTACAGGTAATAAATACATTCTTGACTAGTTCTTTGAAGTTTTTTATTTAGCCGTAATTAAACAAAATAAATAAAATAGTACCTATTTTATGTTCTCATATCTAGAACATAAAATAGGTACTATATAAATATGGCAATTATGTTTCTTTGAAATTATACTGGAAAATTTCGTAATAATTATATCCATTAAAACTTGGAAATTTTAATGTACTAAAATATAATTTAGTTATCTCTTAATGTCAATGGGTACTTAGAACTGCAATCTATATTATTTGTTTGTTTCTTCGATAAGTTCTACACTAACTAATAGATTATTACACGGAAAAAAGTAAAAGTATATTTTTTTTTTAATAGACTGATATAAAGATAATAAAGAAAGAAAATGTCTTGTAACCGTCTATTTTTAGGCTTTTATTTGGTTAATGCAACGTTAGATATCCCATAGGACACGCGATAATCTCAAAAAACAGGTTGTAGTTTTAATACGAATTGCTTTATGGTGTGTTTTTTTCACGTTGTATGATGATTTTTTTTTATAAGATCTATTATATTTTATGGCCACATAAAATGTTACCAACAGGCAGTGAATCAGACATTTTTTAAATCAGTTATTATCTTGTATTATCAATATTAGACGGAATAGATCATATACTTATAACATGTCACTTAAAAATTTACAAAGCATGTTATCTGCTCATATTATATTTAATCCTATAAGTATCATTACGTATATCTATCATATATATACAATTATATTCAACCGTTATTACCAAAATTAAAAAGAAATATTTATTTTGTAAATATATAGTAATGTACGATAAGAAATACAAAGTAATTACCTGATTTTTAAGGACGCTTTACAATATTTATTTTATTAATGTTTATAATATTAAAAGTGTTCACATTGTATTGGCCATTGGCAAATTCCTGAAATTTGTAAGAAAATAACGTTTAATTTCATAATAGATTCGTAATAGATGGACAACGGCTTCACGCACGAAAAAGTATGACTGATTATCACAATTGTGCGGATCGTGCAAGCGAGAGTGTAGATCAATACGATAGAGAGGCAAGATCCACTTTAGCGTTGGCTTTGTGACGCATTTATCCGTCTTCCATTTTATCATCCATTTTATAAGCAGTTATACCAAAAATATACAAACTATTTACATATTTCAAATATTGAATGATAGTCTACATGGAGTGGAGTGTTATTACCAATTTACACTATGAGGCCACAAGCAACAGGTAATATTAAAATGCTAAATAATATATTACATTTATATTATTTATTACGTTCTATCCTGGAAAACCTTTCATCCTATACTAATAGATAAAACTAAAAAGCCAGACGATTGAGTTACTTTTTGAAATAAAATAATATTTTTGCTTATTTAATAATTTTATATTACCAATAGGAGTTCAGGCACTGAAATATATGTCACTTGAAACTTCACTCAAAATTTTGTTGCGCACCAAGAATAAACTATGTGTATTAATTTCAACGTCCATAAAGAAAATGATCCTGTTCACTTACGAAGGTAATTTCGTCACAATTTAAACTTTGAACCAAACTTTCTAAGTTAGAGTTCTAATATTAGTAATAACAATACACAACTGGGTCAAAACTTTTACTCAAAAAGTCAAATATAACGGTAGACATTTTTTAACCTAGTCATTTATACATGTATATGTAAGTTAATCAGCTGGCTGATTTCCATATCACTCTTCTTACCTTGCGATCAAACAGCCGTGTGTATGTTTCCGGCATTATTTATTTCCTTATTATTATGAATTTATCTTTTTAAATAAAAAATATTGTTTCAACTATTTCTAGTGAGGGTGGATCAAAATAAAAAATCTGTAAAGCTTTATAGATGGAAATGTTGTATATTTATGTTGAAAACCTAGTAAACACCTGATTTTTTTAAGTAAATCTTACTTAGATATACTTATTACTAATATATTTATATTCATGATATCACTTTCATTTCTTTATTTACCTACTGATAGCCATAATTGTATTACACTCAAAAGTAATTAGTTGTTTATTTAAGTTGCACTTAAGAGTATGTTGGCATAAGATATTTTTAAATAAGTTTTTTTTATGATTGAGATGCTTTGATGGAGACTTCCTTTCGCCATCGGCTCTCAAAGGCAATAACCCAAGCATATTATCACAATTCACGAAGCGATCCACGATCACTCGGCCACGGTCCGACTTTTAATCAGAAACTATCAGACGGGTGGATTTTGATGAAACTTTTTTGTCATATAGTTATTAATCTTTGTAATCATATACGCTATAATCTATTTTAAGGATTGGGATATCAGATTGAATTTTTTGTCTGTCTGTAAAAGTACAATACAACGTATGTCTCCTTTCCATAAATATGTTTAAGTATAGATATAAGGCTTATTATTTGAGTTTCTTGGTGGGAGCTGACGCAATCACTAGCTGATGCTAGTTGTTGACGGAATCACTAGCTGTTGCTTGCTGTTGCTAGTCCATTGTAAATTCGTAATTAATAAGGTAATTGTTTACTTTTACACTGTCAATATCAAGTATACATTTGCCTGGTGTTTAATAGTCGATTAATACTCGTAGATGATCACCTGGTGCGATAGAATAAACTATACTGTAATATAAATTTAACTTATACTTTCGGCACAGCAACAAGTGGTTAGTTTTAGCTTAAATGAATCGTTTGTTCTCTAACAAAGCGCCATCCATTAGATATTTACTCAGTCCAGTCAACATACACGCGTATAGTGCCATCTATTAGAATAGTTTGGGACTAACAGATAAATGTGACTGTCAGATAGTAAATAAATAATTTGCAACAAAATAAATAAACAAACACGGTTGTACGGGATAATAAGTAAGTAAGATAAAGTTCTGGTTTTAAGCTTTTAAGCACCAAGTTTCAGCCAAATTGGTTCAGCCGTTCTTGAGTTATAAAAAAATTCACTAACACGGCTTTCTTTCATATATATAGAATATATATAAATATATTAATATTATACGAATATAATAAATAACAATCATAATATATTGAATCAAATATTAGGTATATAATTAATGTTTATTGTTTTTTTTATTGTATACCATAAAAATATACGAACATCAAGAAATTTAAAAAAATGTATTAAGAAGAAAGGTAAAAATAGATCTTACCGCTTCAAAGTGATTTCTTCCAGATTGATAGTAGAGACTGCATTTAGACAGCGGGATATATTAATTTTATATTCAATAAAAAAACATTTTGACAGAGAACTGCAGTTATTATTTGTGTGATCTTTGCTATATTTTTAGAAAAATCACCATCACTATCACCGACACAAATGTGAAAGCGATGAAAGTGATGAAGATTAATCGAATAGTAACTCTTGCAAGGTAAACACAATTACAAATATTGGCTATGGTGAATACAATTACAACATAATATATTACTGCACAATCAAATGATAAATAAAAAAAAGGAAATAAATATAAAGTAAGAAAATAAATGTTTTAAATCTAAACTAAGATTCATTATTATGTAGCTAAAAAAAATGTTGAAAAATTTACATTAAGTCAACAAGAATATATTATAATATTAACGCAAGCAAATTAATACGAGTATAGGAAAAAAGTTAATTGATGAATAATAAATATTCTTTATTGTACCTCTGAGTATAAAATAACAAAAACATAAAACAAAAAATAACAGTGAAAAAAAAATGGTACAATTTTGGCGGCCTTATTGCTAAAAAGCAATCTCTTTAACGTTTAATTAAGCTTGATGCAGCTAAAATGTTGCAATTGCTGGCACGAAATGGCAGGATGGATTAGAAGTGTGAAGGATGTTTTAGGCAAAACGGAAGGAAAAGGTGTAATAGGCATACTTGATGGTGGAATCAAGAGTTCTAAAAGAAGATAAAAATGCTTTTAAGCAATGGTAGGAAGAGTTTGATGACAATAATAGTAAGAAAAATAAGAAGAGAATGTTGTATAAAGCATGTAAGAAGAGAAGGAAAGTTGGTATAGAAATCGCTAGATGTAATACCCAAGACAACTTTTATAGGTCGCTAGAGTCTCTTAAAGATCAAAAGGAACTCTACCAAATGCAAAAGTATAGAAAAAATAATGCTGGAGATGTATTATATTGTAGTATGTATAAAAGATGATACTGGAAATGTGCATGTGGTAGATGAGGACAAGATTTTATTATTAAATTTTATTTTGAAAGGATGATAAATGAAGAAAATAATTGAAGTGAAGCTTTAGCAAACTGGCTAGTAAATTAGGGTTAGGAAAAGAAGTGTTCGATGATGAAGTGAAAGCGATAGTGCATAGTATTAAGAATAGAAAAGTTGTGGGGCCAATTGCAATATCAGAGAAGGTATGGAGGTTGTTTAGTAAACAAAAAAAGTACGTGGCTTCTGGTAGGCTTTCAATGAGAAAGATATGCATGGGAAGTATTTGGAGTTGGTCAGTGCAATGCACTGTCGGTCTAGTTCATACGGCCGGTAGATCGCATGAAACACTGACCAGTTCAGTGACGCTGTAGGCTTGCACCAAGGATCGGATCTAAGTCCCTACCATACTGAACATACAGGAGGATACACCCCGGGTGTATCCTCCTGTGCTTGCTGTTCACTGATATTTAATATTGTTTTTGTCTACGAGGATGAACTTGAGATACAAAATAGACTAAGAAAATGGCAACAAAACCCGAAATTTTTGGCTTGAAAATAAGTAGTTCCAAATAAATATTCTTTCTTTTTGCAATTTTGGCGGTGTTTTCTCTTTTCTTCGCATAAAACCCGAAGTGCCGTTAATAATCTGCTAAGATTTTCGTTATATATGATTTCTCATACAAATTGCATATCACAAAAAAAAGGTTAGAATAAGATATGAGCGTATTAGGGAACGTTTGGAAGTAGCACAAGTGATGGATTGCGTTAAAGACGGTATGTAGAAAAGGGAAGTAGGAACAAAGGTATGTATGAGTGACAGGGAAGTATGGACGAAAAGATACATACAGAGCCAACCCTTTTTATGGAATAAGTCAAAGTGATAGTGACAGCTAGGCACGTAATCAGTCAATATCAAATCTGAAAAGAATTTAAAATAAATAAACCACTTTTGCGTGGGGTATGAAAATTGTAATTATGTGAAGCTTTGTTTACATTCATCAAGATCATAACAACATTGTCGAACCATAGTTTGTCAGCTTTAAGTCGATGGAAAAAAAAATATGTCTTTTGCTGTTCCCTAGAAGGGTGTCAGATTGTGTAATTTCTCAGGGCCAACTACAAACACATAAATATACTATTTCTATGGACATAATCCGTTTGTATGAATATGTATACAACAATATTAAAAATGTCAAAATTTAAATGATAAATATATATTTTTTTGAATTTGAAATTTTTGTCCCTATAAACAATTTTTGAATGCATTTTTAAAATGAGAGACAATTATATAACGTACACGTGTGAATTATTGTTTTTTCGATCACGTCCTGAATAGTTATAAATTTATTACAAAAGAAGATATGAGAGCTGTGTGGTAGAATTTATAGCTGTTCAACAATAAATGACACTAAATAAAAACATGTATTTCGAAACTTGTCGTTGAAAAATAACTATTAATATAGCTTGTTATAGAAACATAAAATTTTCATCAAATTTTATTACACTACATTAAACTCAATGTACAAATAAAAAAATTAACAGGTCAAAAAACTCTCCCTATTTATAAAACTTCTCGATATCCTAATGTTTAAAGTTACGCTTTCAGTAAAACGTAGCTGCGACACTGCCTTTACAAGGCACATAGTTTCAGTTGGTAGGCACTCGCGGGGACGGTCGCACGTCTGTCAGCGAATGCACTCGTGAAATAATACGATATCGAGTGAGTTACCTAGTATGGTATGTGAATTAGAAAATTTTGCAGTTTCAACACTTACCCAAAGGTAATTAATTAAGATCTTTAAAAGATTTTTTTTAATAAAGTAGAATTGTATATACAAGAAATTTGTGTTTATTTTAAAATACTGCAAATTAATATTTATGTAGAGAATAAGATGGCTTTCCATTTTATTTCAGATTAGAAAGATTATGATATTATTAACATTTGTTTAAAACAATTTGTCGTCAAAGACAGGGGATAAAATACATAAATAATGCTAGATATTATATGTGGGTACGTTTTGCTTTATAACTAATTCTCTTTGTAATAGGGATGTAGTCTCATTAATAAATTTTAGCTGCCAAGGGAAGTTATCTCAATTATTTATGTTCATATTTTACTATTCATGTAATTTAAATATATATTTGTTTATGTATAGTTAATATTTTATGTTAAATTTGTATGTTTTATTAAATAAGTTTAACGTTATTAAATAAATCGCTTATTTATAATTTTGTAATTAAAAGCATTAAGTATAAAAATCTTTTTTGATAATTCCATAATCCTATGAAATATAATTTGATGAGTAAGTATTTAAAATTATAAAATGATGAAAATGTGATATGAATGAAATAAATAATTCGTTAATATTTAATTAATTTTATCAAACATGTCTTATTCATATAACTTAAGCTATTATAATGGTACTTAATCTTTTGAAACCTATTAAACCTATTTATTATCAAAGCTTACGTTTAAACATATTTTAAAAGTTAAAAGTTTGAAGCCTTCGTTGAAAACATTTTTTCACAATTACAATTAAAATTAGACATAGAAGTTTGTGAGATAAATTTGTCAGGGCAAATTCTTATTTATCATTTAATAAAAATGAAACATAGATCACTATTTCAGTATCGTAAATATTGTTTGTACGTTTGTGCAATTGTTAATCAACTGTTGTATTTATATATTTATATTGTGACTTTACTAAAATTCACACTTCATGAGAGTCCAACAAAGAAAAGAAAAACGAGTATTAATTATTGCTAGAATCAACTAGCATACCTTCATTTTTTGAAAAATTCTATAAACATGTAAAGCCATATTAAGATTAACTAAATTTTAAATAAATATGCAACTTGAGGGCTTTTCAGAGTAGAGGTCGGGGATTCAAATCCTGTTCGAATCAATATTTTTTTCATTCTAAATTTATTTAAAAGTATCCAATGAAATATAATTTTACTGGTACTTAAATTTTATTAAAAACAAAATCAGTAATATCTTCGATTTATTGATATGGTAGGGGTCAAAAATAAGAAAACATTAATCAGCTAAAGGGTGTCTAAAAGTAACAAAAATCATTATTTATTTGATTGGATTTTTATAAAGTTAGTTTAATCTAATTTTTTCTTCTTTTGACAGATGAAAGCGTGGACGGCGCATGAACAAGACACGAGTTTGTCTTGTTGTAGAACGTTACACGTGAAACATGCCGCATATGCAAGCGCCCTTTATACATTGGTAAATATGTTATATAAAAAGTGATAAAAATACTATAATTTAACATAATGTTCGGTCCTTTTATAATACATTTTATTCTTTATGGAATTGTCTTCCATTATCAAAAATATAGCTTCATTTTGTCTTTTTCATAAATCAAAACAAATTGTCTACGGCCTTTGATTTTAGTTTTTTTAATGCGTAAGTACGAACAACAAATTCTTTTAAAATTAACAATTTCATTGGCAAAGCCGAATATCACATAATATCAATATGTAAAAAATAAAAGTAATGTATAAATATAACTATATCTTATTTCTTTCTTTAAATATGAAATATGACCCTTCTGATTTATATCAAATAATTTATGTAACAAATCCAATTTACATTTCATAAAATAAAGCCCATACAAATTAGGGTGAGACAAATTTAAATAAATTAATTCAAAGGTCCCCGAGAAGGGATATTATTCAAATTAACGAAAAATTTTCCTTTTTAGTGATTAACGGCTCGACAATGTAATTTAACATAAATATTCAAAATCATCTCCCAAATTACAAACTGTATTTAAAATTGACCTGCGTCTAAATTTTATCGGTTATACAATTTGTCTTAGTCTGATACTTACGTAACTTAAACAATCTTCAATAGAATGATCATAAATCAACCGACAAACTTTTTTACTGTAATCAATTGTCTAAGTTGAAAATTTTAAAGTTGTTTTGAAATATTTACCGGAACTAGAACTTTTTAAAAGGATATTAGAAAGATACTTTAACCTTATTATTTTCGATATTTTTAGGCACATTTCGTTGATTTTAATTTTCATTAATATTAAGTTGTTGTTTATTTGATTCCTTGTATTATCGAATGTTTTACTTAACCATATTCATATAAAATCATTCAAAATACAAAGACATTGAATTACGTACACGTATATTTAAGATATTATTTACTTATTTGCCTTCCTATTAATAACCTTAACTAATTGAATTCATACTGTTAAATAGATCTGAATATTATTTATGAAAATTAACTGGTGCAGAACAAAAAAATAATTAAAAAATGACATCGCCCGACTCGTTCCCATGAGTCTAAATATTACGTAAATTTGATGACATTTCACAAGCACGATGCCTACTAAATTTAACTTATATCTTAGATAATTTTACAATTATAAGTTTTGGAGCTTGGTGAACTTAAACAAAGGACATGTTTGTATGGCTAACAATATACAAAATCTAAACCACACAGTGATATGATTGCATTCGTTATTTACATAGTAGGATGAACGTTTATATGTACAATCATTTATGCAGATCATAGACAAACATTATAGCAGACTGATTCGAAGATCTATTATATGGATATTCAAAATGGAGTATTGTCACCGGTGGCTGGTAAAGTTCGTTTGCTTATAAGGCACATGGGAATTAAATATTTGTCAAAAGCAATGGACAATTAAGTTGTTACGTCTTATTATAAGAAAATTTAATTGTTTATTTATTTATTTGATAATCCAACAGTTTATATAAATAAGTTTTTACATGGAATATAATATAACAATTACAAAAAACCAAGATAGGATCACACATTTTGGGTTTAAATATTATGCTTTACAAATAAAAAGACATATCTGTTAAGTGTTAATGAAATAAAATAAAAAAACAACAAATCAAGTGGAGAGTCTAATTTTTTGGTTTGTGTGTTTTTATGTGCTGTGTGTCAGTGTGTGTTTGTGTGTTTTAATTGACTGCATCCTATAAACACAACTCTCCTTAGGATTGTATTGAAGACCTCGATATATTTTGTTATTATTCACAAGCTCAGTCCACATTTCTATGTATTTCTATTTTGTTTTTTTTTTTATTCTAAAATTGATAACACAACGTAAAACATCTTATCATTATCTTATCAATAATAATTATCATTATATCGTAAACCATCACACTAAAAACTTTTTAACTCGTAAAAGCTTTTCTTCGTTTCTTTATATTAACAACTATAATTACAAAGCGAAACGAATAACTACAATGGTGTGGCTCATGCTGTATAAGTAAAAGAAAACGTAAGAGTAATGTTATGTCAGACGGATGTTTATATTTTATTTTTCTTTGCCTTGGAAACAGTATATTTATTGGGATGAAAGGGCCTGTTCTTTTATGTGGCTCTAACTTCATAATAACCTTTTGAGTAGTTACGGCGCACTATCAAAGAAAACTTAATTTACATTTAAATTATTTTTTATTATAATGGGATGTAGTCTATGTAAGCATATATATATATATATATATATATAGAACAAAGGAAAATAGTACGTAGATCTAGAGCCATTAGCCTACTAATATATTTGTATAAACATGACGCAATAGAAAATGTGTATTCAATTATTCTGTATTATCAGTAAGTGCATCAAGCTATATTAAAAGGTTGATTTTTTACTTTCAATACACACAATTTTGTTTCATCTCTTACTTCTTTATTCTTAGATTATCTGTTTTGAGTGTACTTATTTAACAAATATCTTTGTTTAATAAAGACTAAAATTTTCTTTGTTCGTTTTGACTTCAGAAATGTATTAAGATTAATTATTTTGATTTTTAATTAATTAATAATTAATGTTATTTCTCTAGGGTTTTTGAATTGAATAAAAAGCATTAACAGATGGATTGACATGCGAGCTACTTTTGAATACTCGACTAAAATATTTAAAACAATACGCTTTTTGCAGTATATAAAAAAGTTTATCTGATCGTTTAGTTTATTTTTTTAATGCTTTTGCATTATTTAAAATAATAATAATAATAATAAAGCTTTATTTATTCCATACTCAAAATATATATATAAAATAATTAAATTAGTATCGCTGACATTACATTTACATTATTTACATACATTTGCATACTTTCCAACTACATTATATAGGAAATTATTTATTTACGTTATGTGTTTAAGTTGATTGTATTTAATTTTCATTTTTTTTTATTTATTTTTTTTATATTTAACCGTTATGTATGAACCCCTCTCGAGTAAAAGCCTCGTCCAAAGCCAAACCACTCTATCCTTGGCTATCTAAATTAAATTTTTACCTGCAACTGCCTTTATACGATTTTGCCACCTGATGTGAGGCCGACCTCTACGTTGAGTTCTTTCTGGTCCTTTCCACGTTGTTGCTACAGATGTCCGTCTCTCATGTATCTTGCCACATGTGTAATTCCGGTCCATTTCAGACTCTGAGCAAAGTGTAGCGCGTCGGTCACCTTGGTTTGGTTTCGAATGTCTGTGACTTTTATTCTATCCCTTAGAGTAATTCCCAGCTTCTCTTCAACTTCTCTTCATTGCTCTTGGATTTTTATTTTTGAGTTATTGTTAATAGGCCATGTTTGACAGTCGTAGAATAGACCAGGGAGAATTATAAAAAGTTTCAGCTGTTGGCTTAAAATGTACTGGTTGATATGGCTGTTCACGTCAGGCTATTTTTTCGTATTAAATTTGGGAATTCTCTTTTACAAAATAGATAAATGATCTTTTATTTGGTTTTACCTTCTCTTGGATGTAAAAACATTTTCACGTGCTTATGTAGTGGGAAGTTTAGTATTGTTAGGTTTGGATAAAAATATTCACCCCAAAAGTATTTTTCTTTACTTTATACACAAAGTAAACTTTTGTATTTTTTGTTGTAAAAAACATAGTGAACAAAAACGATTCCTCGTAAACAAGTAAGCAAATATTTGTTATAACAAAACGAATAAAATCGAAACTGATTTTTTTTATCGGTATCTGTTATACTTTGATCTTTCGATTCACGAATTGAATGGATTTATATCTACGTATAAAACTTATACTTTAGCAATTTTATACGATTATTTTAATACTTACTACGATACGAATCTGATACTTTTTCATCAGCCAAACATCTTACTTATTCCGTGATTAAATCTTATACGAGTATAAAAAATAAATTTGTTAGCTAGTAAAAAGCTTAAATTATAAATAAGACCAATATTTTCGAGAAAATACTAATGGAACACCAATAACCAATTTTAACGATATCCATCAAAAATATACACTTATAAAAAAAACAAACTTTTAAAATTATAATAACTTGATTTTATTCTTAAGTATACAAAATTATCTTATAAAATGTAAGTAATACTCTCCTTAAGTAACTTTATATTTACCAACTAGTAATTCAGTTGTGAAACTTGCTCAGAGTTTTTATATATCTTTCTGGCTTTCCTATTTGGTCCCTCAAGTAAGTTAAAAACGTTAGTCATAAAATCTTTACTAGAACGTATTTCGTCTTTCATTTTCTTTTACTTGTGTCGTAAAGTAAAAAGGATCTTGAATAAAAGAGAAATATATAAAACCAATTTTGGTTATGCTCATAGAATACCTTAAACCCCATCATAAAATGTTGACATATGTTCTGTCATATGAGTACTATCCATAATTCTTGCGCCATTTGAAAATATAAAAAAAAAATCGGACTTTTTAAGGTTGTCATTAAAATGTATCAGCTGTTTTATAATTGTGCAAAGTATGCCTAATTGAAATAAAAAGCTTTGACTTTGTATGATTTTTAAATATTCTTAACAATTGAATAACAAATATTCAGATATACCTATACAATATCTACACTAACCCGAATATGTTCTTTGTTTCAGAATATATCTATACTAGTGGTACTATTGTACAGTTGGCGAATTGGCGTCAATGCGAAGAGGTATAAAGACCTTGACGATGTTTATTACGGTAAGCCCTAGATAAGGCGTTAAATTAATACAACAAAAATAATTCTTTTGACATTCAATCTTTTTATTTTGTTTATGATGCATTTATTTCCTCAATGAATAAATTTGGATAGTAAAGGTCGAAGTCTAAAATCTTTGTATGTTTTATTACAATGGGACGGAATATGAAATCATGAATAATTTAGACAAGTATTTCATTTATATAAGTGTTATTTTAATATAATTATTTTAAAATAATTGTGCAAAATTTCATAACATTTGTTATATTTATAACATCGTAACCGTCTTTGATATCTGAAAATAGCACACGTAGAATATATACACATCCACATATAGACAAGAATTCATACATAAGAGTACATTCACTGAATGTTAGCTTTATTATTTCATTTATATTTCCTAAATTGTTGCGGGCTTACTATGTATGGAGTATTCCCATTTGAAACATAAAGTAACATAGTACTGTAAATAAGCAAATTCGTTGTGATAATAAAATTCTTTAAAAAGACATTCCATACCTTGACATGGAATTTTGTATTAAAGTGAATTGGGTCAATTGTGGTATTTTGCCTACACTAAGTGCTTACTGCTATGTTACAATTAAGCAACAATCTCTCAAGATGTCTCCTTTTATGAAATAAAATCGTATAATTTTACATCAATTTTTTTTATAGAGATAAATCGTCCAAAGACATCTAATTAAGATTTTGTTACAGTTTTAAATACACTCTTAATTAATATAGAGCATATTATATAAGAGTGTATTTAAGATTGTATTTTCTAGTTGTAGTGATTTCTCTTTAGAATCGCAACCTTGTAATATCAAGGCTTTAACTAATAACATGAAGACAACGTCACAGATACAGAAAGAAACTTACTTTTATTAAAAGTTGTACAAAATGACAACTATTTTCATTTGTGATTACAACGATTTTGAAGTAAATTTGGATTTTAAAGGTATAATGAGCGCATCTCGTGTATCTAAGTGACACTGCAAAATCTATACCATAGTCTATAGCAGTCTTATATGTCTATTTGTAAGAGCCAAAGCGTTTGTCAGGCAGCAATGAGTGGTTGCACTTTACCATCAAATTTATGAGCTAAGATATATTATAAGTAGATAAGTCTTGAGCAACGTCTACATTATAATTGTTTAAAAGGCTTTATAGACATGTTATAATTTTAATGTAAATACACGATGTTTAGGAACTCATGCCTCATGGGTATGTTAAACAGTAGACTACGGAAAAGCCTGGATAAGTTGGAAGAGAATCTCTTGTGGTGGTTTTGATTCAACGTCCATGTAAAATAGAATTATTATAAAATGACTTTACCTAACTCGCAAGCTATATAAAAAAATAATCAAAAATTAAGAGTCATGTCACTTAATATATGATTCGTGTATGTATAAATTATTTGGTTTTTAGAACTTTTAAGGTAAGTTGAAAATTAACAATAAAGGTTTTGTTGATGATTGACATAAGATATAATATTGTTAGAGTTTAAAAAAATAATATATCTCATTATTTCGAGAGACATGAATTGCAAAAATAATCGAGATAAAGAACCATTCTAATTGCAAAAAATAATGATTCGTTCGATTCTAATACAAAAGCGTTGACTAACGCAATTTACTAAGGGATCCAATGTAATCCTACAATATATTTTCTCGCCCCAGAAAATACCTTCGATATCGATGTGATCGATTTTGCTCGATTTGTTTGTTCACTTGAGAATCGATTACGTGCTCGTGGAAACAAACGTAGTAAAAACCTTGTTTACCGAGTCCTTGGAACTCGATTGATTTAATCGTATCTAATTTGGTAAAAAAAAAGTAAAGCTTTAGAATGTGAGCAAGGAATGGCAAAACAAGTGCTATTCAAATTTGTTGGTGTTCGGTTTCCTTTTTTATATTTGGTGTATTTTATCTTTCCTAATCTTTTTTCTTTTGTTTCAGGTGTACAGATAGCATATTTTGCAATCATAGGAACGCAGATGTTTATGATCGTGCTCAGCATATTTCTGTTTTACGGGATATACAAAGTTAGTGCTATTTAACCGTTTATCCAACTGCTATCAGAATTTAATATAAAAAACAAAAACATCAATATTTATATTACATTATTGGATCTTTTGTTTTTATTAAAACCTTTTTGAAATATACCTTTTTTGATATCAAGTATAAATATTATTTATTCAATTTTCCAATTAATATTTGAATGAGTAAGATGAAAATCAAAAGAAAACGCTGTAGACTCATTGTCTTTGACTTCGAATTAACAATTCAAACAAAAAATATTTTGAGAGCGGTATCAAATAGTCAGCACTTTGAAAAGTATTTTAATGCCTCAGTATCTTGTAAAATGGGATCAAGTGTCAAGTGAGCTTTTACGAGAGGCCTTTATTTTATTTTATATCTTTATCAGTATTATGGCTGTTGTAAAGAGCTTATCTTAACGGTGTTCGTTGGATTTATGAGCTCTGAGATCTAGTGTCATACTATTTACTTATGTTAATATTTTCACGTGAATTACTCTCAAAGGGCTATAAAATGACATCTGCAATAAAATATATAAATTAAAAAACTAAATTAAGAAGATAAATTTATTTATATTAGGTTATTAATTGAAGTCAATGTTTTTATTTCAATTAGAAAAATGTACTTTCCGTTTATGAATCTTCTGTTTCAAAAGTAGCTTTCAAAGGGGATAGAACAATAAAGCAAGTGAATGAAATTCAATGGATATTCACGTAAATCATTCGTTACTTTTTATAATTTCAGTATAATTAACATTAGTTAAATATGAGACGAAAAATGTATATTGCATTATTTGCAAATTATGTATAAATATTAGATCTAAATATGAAACAATAAGCCTATTAATATGTCATTTTTTTATGTCAATTTAGATTTTTATCTCTATATACGTAAGTTATCTCTACAGGTCTATGTCGCTCTATAGACACATAAAAATTCTCAAGAATATTTTTTACAATAACATTCAAAACTAATAACATGAGGTACTAAGATTATTTTATATAACAATTTGTAATATTCCCTCGGTTTATTATAAGGGATGAGCCAGTTCACTATTACAGCCGCCAATTTCCGGAAGCTACGGATATATTGAGAAAACCGACATCCTTGCTACCGCGTTCCGGAATATTTATACAGAATGTTATAAGCACCTTTATCCTCGTCATAATTACAAAAGAGGGGGATGATAATATATAATAAAGTTTAATTTCAAATTTTAATAACTTATATATACCCTTTTCTCATACATATCAGAAAACCACATATGCAAATTTTATTTTCTAAATCAATATTGATTCATTAGCAGATAATACTAAAGTCAATATGGCCTTTAGACCTTATTTTTAATGCTTTTATTATTTCCTTAATTCGAAATATTTTATGGCGATTTAACAGTGTATTTTGTTACAGGAAAACGTCGCTTTTCTAGTCCCTTGGGTAGTTGGCTGCATGACGTTTATGGCATTAGAGGCGATGGCTATGGTTTACTCTAATATACTTCGTGATCACGTCAATAAAGTAAATATTATTTAATTACTTTTTATTAGATATTTTAACGTTGAAGTATAGATCTGTTAAATGATAATCTACATGAAAAGTCTTTAAAAACTATGATTTCAGAGTAATGGTGTCAGTAATAAAGTGATACGTTGAATATTTCATAACAAAATATTATAATAAATATGTATTTATATTTCACATTTTAAATTTAACTAAAAAAAAATATTAAGAAAATTAGCTACCATGTTATACTATTGGTTTAAAGTAGATTAGGGCTAATACGACTCACAAAATAAACATTTATTCACAAATCTAATCGAAATGTTGATGGGAATATTAGATAAAAGCTAAACTTAAATAACACAATAAAACACATATTTGGTTACAATAAAACCATTTTGTTTCAATATTAGAAGACTTTCGAATAAATTGAATAACTACCTTGACACTGACAAATTGCTTTACACTGTCCTTAGTATGTTTTCAATCAATAATTAGAATACCCTTGACACATTCCATGTATTTATACTTATGTATATAGTGCTGACACATGTAACTTATATATTATAGAGGCCATGAAATAGGCACTTACTATTGGCATCTTTAAAACTTAATTACTTTATGAAATCATTATTTTTGATGCAATTAGAGCTGCGTTAGTGAAGTGACTTAAATATTATTTGGTTTCAAAACAACTGTATATACAGTATAGTTGTTAATATGTACAGTATAGGATATCAGCTGATTTGCAGTTAATCTGACTGTGAGTATGAAATTATAAAAAAAAAACAAATAACATTAGCAGTTGTTGAAATAAATGGTTAACCGAATACAAGGATCTTGTGACTTCAGTTTGAGTTTTAATTACAAAATATTACAAAAATTAAATAGAGACCCAATTTCGTAATTCAATTTCAAATTATGCACTATTAAACTCTCTCAAATAATTTTTTATCTTTGTCCCACTACACTTATTTTTATTTTGTTAATATTATGCAACATATAAAATCAATTAAACAAGCACTTAAGAAGAAATTATAATATAATATCAAAAAGTAAATTATAAATTTTTAACAAGCCGTTATTGTATAATGTTCATAAAAGTCGTACTTCTGACGTTTGTCAAAAATCCTTTCAAAATAACCTTGACAAGTAATGGTCCAAAATTAAGGTGGACCATTGATTATGAAAATGTTGAGTGGAAGAAGTTAAATATTTGCAAATTGTTATACCATTTTAGATTTTACAACATCAAAAATACACAAATTTATAAATATAGATAAGCAAAATTAAATAGATAAAAAAAATACTGTGGCTAGTAGTAATTTTAAAAATGTTTATTATATTGAAATATATCTGTATTTGTTTCAGCAATTCGACGCAATGTGTAAAGCGGAAATATCATTTTTAATGCCAAGAATTCTATTGAATGTAAGTAGATATCTCGATTCCAAAGTTTTCTTTACCAATAAATGTTTGCTAACTTTAGCGATTTCATTTACATAATTTTAATGAATAAGAAACTCGAGATTTTAATGAAAGCAATTAAATATAAATTACTATATTATTGAAATCTACGAAATGATTTGACAAATTATTTTTTTTTAAATAATTTTGCAAAGAAACATTTTGTTATGGAAATATACAATAACAGTCATCAAACACAAACAAATATTCTTCAAAAACTAATATTTATTATTCAAAGGCTATATTAAAACCGAATATATATTTTTGAATTCACATTACTCCTCAGTGTTTATGTATATGGTGCGTGCTGCGACTTTACCATCTACTGAGAGCTGGGGTCACGTGGAAGGGGTCAGCTGCAATTGAGCTGTGACTAATGCGACAGCCACCCACTGAGGTCCAGTCCCCCACTCACCCCCTCCCGTGTGAGACGAGTCTCCTGCTCGGTGGAGCTGAAAGTGACACTGACGCTAGTCTGCATTCCCTATGACAGTTTATAGGAATTCTTAGTAAATACAAAAAAACAATAACTACTATTTATCTAGTGAAATTATCAATTTTTATATTAAGTAATTTTCTTTTTATTCAATTAATGTATTAAATTATACGTTTCTCTATATAGTAGGGGTGTGCTAATGTAATTTGTATGATTTTCACTTATTTGAAAATATTATATTTATTGTTTTTCTAAAATCTATACTAATAATATTTTACACGTATTCATAATCAATATTTTATTTTCATTAAATTTATCATATTACATTGCATCATTCAAATGTAAATAAAACGTACAAGAGGGATATTTAAGAAAATAATTAAGATGATACAATATCAAAGAATAGAATCAAAAGGACGTATATGGAAACGTATTCGTTGTTGTTCATTGAAATGCTTGTTCTTATATAAGACAATGTAAATAATAGCTTTATAGAAATATGTGTATATAAAATATAGTATGTAAACCAGCACTGTTAAATATAGCAAGACAAACAAATTGTAATTTTTATGCAAAAGAATATATTTTATTATAATTATTAATATGTTTTGATTTATAAACAAATTTAATGAACTTAAAGGGTTTAACAATATTGTTTTTATAAAGACGTCAACAAGATTTAAAATAAAAATATAATCAAAAATAAACCAATACAGGCAGAGCTTCGAACCCGCAAACTCTGGGAATCTGTTCCGTCGCCCTTACCAATTCGGCTAACGTATCACAATTGGTGAAGGCGACAGAATTTTCCATTTCCCCAAAATTTTAATAAGCTTAACAACATAGCTAAAAATGTTTATAGATATTTTCAAACGTTAAAAATAATCTGGTATTTCAAGCGTGTAATAAATTATTGAATGTTTACACTGTCTTTGATTTATTATTTTTTGACTTTATTCCTTTACTTTAATATATAAATGACGTAACAGTAATTTATTTTACTTTCTACGCCTTATATAAATGAAATTAAAAGATATACTCTATTCTTAATAAAACACCGAGAGATAATTTTCAATTGTCTACTACGCTTTTCTAAAAGAATGGTCCTAATAACTTAAGGCTTGCGTCATTACATCCATTCCATGAAAAGTCAATTTATAACAGACAACCTTTATTGGGACGGTCGTGTTCTTAACGACGTATGTTTCATGTATGTATAGACCATATGACGCAAATATACTGTCCCTTTGGTTTGCTTTTGTCTTTGAAAAAATAATGTTTTATAGATCTCTTATCAACAATAATAATACTGTTTTACATTTTATCTATTACATATAAAGAAATAAAATGTATTTTTTTAATAAGCGGATTCTAAGTGCTTTGTACAGGATATATAAATCCAAACGATTGTTCTAAATTTTTAATGACTATACCTGAGTGTCTACTTAATTCGTACGTTATACTGCGTACGTTAGCATCACGTTCGCATCTCGTGAAAAAGGAGGGCGGAATAATGTCACCGATACAGCTTATATTCACATAAAGAATTATATGTATATAATATATTTTAAATGTAAATACAGTAATAATGAATATGCTTCATTTTACTTTATTGTACACCCAGAAAATACATCGAAAAAAAACAAGTATAAAAAGTGGTACAAATTTTTTTGTATTTATAGCTAAAGTGCGATCTCTTCCAAGCAATCATTGAAGTAAAGAAAGGTATAATAATAATTTTTATAAGAATATTCATAGTTTACAAAAGTTAATGGTTCTAAATATTTTCATTATATATATTTTGAATTTACAACTTGCGTTGCGAAAATATAATCTATTTAAAATACATAATGAGACACCTTTAGTAGTCTAATCAATGTTCTACAATAATCTTGAATAAATTTAGATGAACATTTATAAAAGTTATTTTTTTTTCCATAGTATTAAAATATATTTAAGGGAATTGTGAAAATTGGGCCATAAACTGATAAGATTGGTAGGATCAATAAAAGCAAGTCGAGCAGAAAGCAGAAAATGTATCTAATTGTTTATCTAACGATGCGTATTTTGTCACATCAAACGTTTCAGAAATACGTTTAAGAGAAATTCGGCTTACGGATTGAGACTGTTGGAATTTCGATTTAATACTCTGTAAGCCTTCAAAGACCGGACGACGGCTATTGTTATTAAGGTGTCTTGTAAACCTTTGTCGTTTCCAATTTGGGACAACAAATCCCATCTTAAGAGAGAGAGGAAAAGCTAAAGATTCACTGATTTACAGTCCTTGGAACGTTGCCAATTATTTAAGTGACGAAAATAAGATAAAAAGTTTTGTTAGAAGTATTATTGAATTCCTTTCGAGTGCAATTATTTATTTTAAAATATTTTATTAGTGATATACAAGAAAAAAATAAATTTAATGTACAGAAAATGGTGTAGTCCAGTCTAGTCTAGTATTCTAGTATTATAAGTAGTCTAGTATTGTGAATTTTGGCGCGTCTAAGTTTTTAGTGTAATACTTGATAATTAAATGGCTATGAAACTTTTTTTTTTATTTTAAATGTTCCATCAAAATATTTTCCTGCAATCAATAATTCACTAAACTAAAGTAAAAAAGAAAGAAAGAAATGAGTGCAGAGTGCTTATGAAACGTCCGACTCTAGTTGCAAAAAAGATAGATGGATACATGGAAGAACCGGCAATAATAAATCCATGGATACTCTTTTAAGTTTAAAAAAATATATCCTTAAAGTAAAGCCGTACTATATATTATTTACATAATAAAAACTTACTCGTATCAGATAATTATAATCCAATCATTAAGTGCTGCTATCAACGAGCGTGTTTCAAAAGGTAGGTACTGTTTAACAAGCTTTTATTATTATCATGTCAATATCAATACTATATAATAATAAATAATACACACCATACAGTACAGTCCATTCTATATAGTACCATACAGCATACAGTCTGTGTCATTATACGGACTGGCATCTCATGGAAAGCACGTATCGTATTACGCGAAACTACTTAGAGTAATTGGTGTCTAAATGAATATCAGTGAACGGAGCCACATTTACTATATCTTGTATAGTATAAGCATACAGTATAGTAGGCAGTAGAATAAAAATTCTTTTTGCTTTGTTTAACCAACATGGGGTCAATCTTTAAATATCTACATAACAATTGGTATTTTATGATTAACCATATTTCAACGTGTTATTTTTATCATCTGAATTTATTTTGCTATATCATTCTACATATATTAGCTATTTTAATATTATTTACCTTCTTCATTATTTTATGTTTAAAATTGTTGTCCATATTTTTTTTTGTCACCTTACCGTGATTTCAACAATTTTAGTATGTAACGTCCTAACTTTACTTCTTGTTAGTCTTTTAATTTCTAGTATTCGTCTAAAATATTTAAACATTGTATATAATGGTATAAACTTGTATATCCTAAGAACGGACCATGAGAAAATATATAAAAAGAAGGTTATTTGTACAGCTTTTTTGTAAATATTTTTATCTAATCTGATATGGGAATTCGCTTGGGTTTAACATTATATCATCAAAATGAACATAACTTTTGACCGAATTTTATTTATTCTTTTTAGTTTCGAAAGAACTTAGGTAAAAATTGTCAGGCAGGTCGTAATATCTTTGAAACCCATTTACACGCGTTAGTCACTACAACAAGACAGTTAAAATTTTATCCATGTTTAAACCCAAATACAATGAATATATTAATGAAAAATAATATCAAGACTAAAGTAAATTTATAATAATACTGAACAGTCTAACTTTAATAAATATTAGAGTGCTTAAAATGTATGGGATGATTCATGTAATTAAATTATAATAATCACTAAGAGTGCTTTTTGCTAAGGAACCCAACCTAAATAAAAAACCGTCACCCTTAAGTACGACAACAGTATCTTATCCCTTGTTTATATAAATATACTACCAACAAATAAATTTTACAACAATACATATAAGTATAAGTACAACTCTTGTAAGACCAAAAAGCTCTCACTCACTGGCTGACTATATGGATATTTATCTAAAACCACTAATACTGAAAGTTAGACTTCTAGTATACAAGTACTAAATTCTAGTATACAAGTACTTAGACGTCAGCCATTAAGCCATAAAGAGAAGGCCAGCGCCTGACGCTTCTAAATAATTGTATTACAACAGCGCCCATAATTTACTATTGTTAGATAGATAAATATAATCTTTATTGCACACACAAAAATAAAACAATAACACAAAAACAAGACAATACACAAAAACAAGATAATAACACAAAAACAAGACGATACACTAAAACAAGACTATAATGTTTATAGAATGTTTTTCAAAAATAGTTAGTTTTACTTTTATTTATGTTAAACTTAAGTAAAAGAAACCTCTATTTAAATATCGTTACATATTTTTTACATATAGCTATAAGCTTCGTCTCTTATTGAAATAAAATATTATATATGGTTTAATACATAAAAATTAATATGTGCTATATAATATATTTCTTGTAAAATATACTAAGAGTTTGCAAATTTAACAATCTTTTTATGTAGATTGCATGCATCAAAGTAGAGCCAAGAGCTCTATTCACTTGACTTTAGATTGGCGTTAAGTAGTTTTACAGTGAGTGTACTCGTCAATATTTTAAATTATCTATAAAAATTCAACCCATACATGCTATTACGTTTTAAAATAAAAAATAACGCCATTTATCTTTATGAATGTTATTCTATATATTATATTAGCATCTAGTTAATTACGACAAAATCTATCAAATGTCACCGTCTAACGTCTGGAGAATTTATTACATATATTAAACTAAACTCGTGGTGATTGGTGCTGACGCAATAGCTCAGCTAGCGTGGAATACAGAGGCCCATAGATTACAGATGTGAGTTCTACCTTTACTAATTATTTGGCCATACAAATTTATTTAAAAATGTATGTATTTCCTTATAAAATACAAATCTAAGCAAAAGTAGATTTCATATTTCATTAATGTTAAAAATAATTATTACCTGAATACTGATAGATCCAAAACACTAAGCGCTCCCTTAATTTATTAGTGAGTACCGGTCTGCCTTAAAAGGATTGATTTCAAACAATAATTTAAATAAGAATAAAGATTAAATTTTACTGTTAAATTAATACAAGTTTATATTTTATTCACAAATTTAGAAGGAGTAATACACTTACATTATATCTAATTAAAAATATTCTATATGTGCCTGTAAACTAGAGCATATGTGCCTGTAAACTAGAGCACAATGAAGTATATGTTTTCTGTAATAACACATTTTATTGTTATTGGATATGACAAAGAGTCATAGCTATTTGCTTCATACGCTGTTCTTGTGTCTATCAAAAATAATCAATGAAACTTTTAATGTATCTACTTATAATTACATAATTGTGTTAGGATACTGACTTTATATTATGTATTTATTTATGTTACTGTTATGTATTAAAGTAAAACATTTGCTCTTACATAGTTCTAAAAATAGTAGCAAATTTAAGGTTGTCGTCACGTTGAAGCAATTTGAAATCATCTTGTGTCGGCGTTTTAGCGTGACAATATCTTGCTTTTTAAATGGCAGTAATAAGTTAGGTGGAAAAATCCGAAAAAAAACATGATTTACGTTATTTTTTTTAATAATTAAGGCATAGGTTAAATTGTAATGTTATAAAAAATGTTGAATTTATCATTATAGTAAGAAAATTGAATACTGTGAAAAAAAAAAAGAAAGTGTAAAAAAAACATAAGGCACTTTTAATATTTTTTTTATGATTTCTATTTCTTATAATTAATAAACTTAATAATAAATAGCTACAAGTAATAATACCAATGAAATAAATCTTTATAAAAGTCTAGATATTAAAAAAAATGTATAATTTTTTAAGTGAAATCCTATAAAATTAATAAAATTATTAAAATAAACATCATTAATCAATGTCCAACAGTATTTGCGTGGGTTTTGCAATTGTACTCGCAGCATCACATGGAAAGGGTTATGGCAATCTAGCTGTGACTAATGCCCCTGCAACCCAAGTATTCTTCCCTCACCCTCCATCTTATGCTTCATGGAGCTGACATTAATGCTAGCATTATTTATGAAAGCTTATATATTTTTAAATAATAAAAATGTAGTGTAACTAAGCAAATAATAAAAAGGATTAAATTGAAATTATACTGAATTCCTTCAATTTAAATGATCATAAAATCGTTAGAAAATAATATGTCATTGTTTAAATCAATTGTATTCACTGCATTTTTTTTAACTCTCGGTTCGATAGATCATCTTTCTCTGGAAAGTCGTTTAACTTAACATTTAAATGTTCAAGAGCAACATTTAAATGTTTAGTCAAGCTATGGTTATTGGAAGCAAGCACTATTGGAATAACTTTAACAGCAGTAATGCACCACCAATTTAATACAGTAATATAGATATACCGTTGATGCCTTCAGTAAATGATAGTGAAGTCGCTGGCATTAGCTTGTCTGTACATATAGTATTAATTAAGACAGACGGACAAAAAAATACTTGCATACACATGACAAGCTTAAAACACCCATTCTTTTTACGGCAGGGCTTAAAGGGAACTTATAAATTATTAGTAGTAAATGACATGAAATGAAATGAGCTTTAAAAAAATAAATTGATATATTTAAAAACTTGATCTATATCCTTTACTCTAACCAGAGCTTCAACTAGTTTTTATATTCAGGAGAAAGTCGACAACGAAAATTTATTAATGTCTATATTTGTATTTATTTTTTAATAAACAATGTTCAAATAAAAAAACATTTATCTACTCAAAACTCATTTAATGGTAGATTAAAGCCAAATTGTAGCTACTTAGAGCTAAAGCGGCTTAATTTATTTACATTACAAAGTATAAAAGCTTGTGTTTTTAAAATAAAATTAGCTTTACAACATGTAATTACGTCCAGCGGTTATGAAATAACACAATTATGTTTTTAAAATGTTAAAAATCTACATATAATACTTTATATTCGTTTATTCAATTTCGATGCATTTTTAAAAAGAATTATATTTTATTAAATATAATATTTACCCGGCTGCATTCATCTTAATTGTATTTTGATAAATTAAACAACAGTTACTGAATATAGTAAATAAATATATCATTTTGGTTATTAGTAATAAGTTTTGTGATTGTGACAACTAAAAGCATTTAAGTCATGGTTGGATCAAAGACCCATGTTTGGATTAGTGTAACTCCAACTGCGCATTTATCTTGCTTACAAAGTGCTTGTGCAGTTTGGCAATGTATACTTTTATAAATTATACCACACAATAGTTTGTAATGGAAAAACAAAACATTGGTGTTTGGTAATGAAATCTTTTTAATATAAAATTAACTAAACCATCCTTAAGTCCTTCTATAATGCTTTGAGTGTAACGCAAAAACAGAAAAAATCAATAGTTCTCCATCTACGTCAAGTTACAGTAAAAGTCATGTATTGACATGAGTTCATGAGGCAATTGTGAAGAGTTGGAAAGTTCTAATTGTTCTAAAATCATCACGTCAAAAGCGTTCAGAAGCGCCTTTATGAAATATATAAAGCGATACCGATAGCAAAAATACATAGAAAAATTACATCTTTAGATTATTTAATTCATAAATACAAGTATTTTAGCTATTTGGGTTCGGAACCTTCGAATGTTTCCGAATTTTGTTCAACTTTTTATTAATTATGTTTTTTTTTTTGGTACTGTAACATTTTCAGTCTACACAGCACTATCGATCTTTAGATTACTTCCCGATGGACCTCGGGTTTCGAACCTAGTACAGGGGCTCTTGCACCTTGTTTTAATGAACTTTTTAATCAATAAAAGATTTTTTATTCAGAAAAAAACTTCTGAATAAAAGTGTAATATCTATAAAGAATAATGCTTTTATACTCTTCCTCAATTTTTATATTCGTACAGCCAAACTAGCATATGTTCCATTTGATTTTAAATTGAAGTTAAACATAGTTTTAGTTAACATCCATAGTAATTACATCTATAGTAATATTTACAAAACTTTTTATACTTTCTGTCAACTCTTTATTTAGAAAAAAATAAGAGATATATGTTTACTTTTCCTTAAATGCATTTTATTACATTTCGTTTATATAAAAGTAAATCGTCTATCAATTGAATATCAAACTCGCAATCGACACAATTTTCACTAACAACACCATTCAAAAAATGTGCAAATAAAAATGTTTTAAAAAAGTGTATTATAAAAAGTTTCATTTTACGTCATGAATCAACAATCAACAAATATAAACTGACAACATTTTTAAAGTAAAATTTATTTTATTTTACTCGTAGCTTATCAATTTGAAAACGACAGTAGAGCAGACTTATTAGTTAGGCTAATAGGCTTATCATCTAAATGAACTTATAAAATGCTTTTAATACAGCACGTGCCCTTGTTTTTGCGGTGAACCGTAAATTAGTGTAGGCTTTAACCACAACAAAACTAAAAAGGCAAAATCTAGGCGCAAACTAGATGGCTAAAATAAAATAAAGACTTAAAAATTTGTGAAATAAGGGAAATATTTGTTTAAATATTGTAACAAGAAATCATAATTATGTCTAATTAAAGTCATACAGGTTACGTTATTATGGTGTTAGAAAAAATAAAATATTTCAGCATTTTTTTAAACCTCGAGTATTTTTATAATTTATGAATGTTGCACTTATAACTAATTAAAACTTTACTGGTATTGGTCAGCGTATATTAGTTGCACAGTGAACAGAGAATTAAGAATTAATTTCTTATTTTTTTTCTCCCAATCCATAGCAATATACTATTATATTACTTATATGTCTAGACACGTTGCGCTGCTCCCAATTAATTGGAATAAGGGCATAAAGATGATGTTGATGACCTTTTCTGAAAGACCTAAAAAAATACAGAGACAGATTGAAAAGCTATAAAAAAATATCTCATGACTGAAGTTTGAAATAAAAAAGCTGGATATTCATATATTTTAAAATAAAAAAGTTCAAGAACATTATAACGAAGGCAGTAATAAAAGTAATTTATTATATTTTTGTTTTCACTGTCAACGATTATTCACAGCAAACAACAAACAGATTTTATATACTGCTATGTATAAGTATACTCTGTGATGGCGTCCTTTGGCGTTTTTCAAGAAGTCTTCAATTAATTTTTGTTTTTATAAAAAAAAATATACCGTTAATATCAAAAACTGGTAGCATGATACGGCTTGTATCGTCAACAAACCATCCTTTTCTAATTTTATATTTATCAAGCACCGCAAAGAGGCGGGAGCTCTGAATTATTCACGACTTGCCTTCGTCTTTGTATGTGATGAATACATTTACTTGAATGTGTGCTTTGTGATTTGTTTTCTATTTCGAAACTTTATTCAATTTATTTTTACTTAATTTATACAAATACACTAATCAATCAGATCACTATTATTAAATGTTTAAGACTTCACTAACACTTATTTTATATTATTATTGCAAAATATATAGAATACATTTTTTTTTGTAATAAATTTTAGATTCATACTCTATAATTTTAGATCACAAGTCAATAATAATTTAATTCCCAATAGTTTTATACGTCAAACCATATTCCATTTACGCTCCGTAGGTAAGTTCACTATAGAGCAAATAAAATGTTGCATGCTAATAAAACAGCAGAATTATACAAACATTAATGACTTGGACTGATTTATATCAGTATTAAGCATAACGGCATAACTTCTTTCTTTCTGAATAACTTACGTACAACGTAATTTATTCAGAAAGAAAGAAGTTATGCCGTAGTTTAATATGAATAGGAGATTATTGTAGAACACGACTTAGAATAGTATATCCCGTTATCTTCCCAAGGGTGCCGTTAGAGCTGGCTCAGGGATAAAATACAAGTCATCCTTCAACACTTATCTTAAAGGATGCGAAAATCCCACCAACATGCATTCCCAAAAAGGGTTGTTATCTGGCTGGCGGTCGATACTAAAAACTTGTTCTAAATTTCCTGCAACATGCTAAATTGACATAACACGTAGGCTCTAAATAATCTGGATAAAGGCAGGTGGATTATATTATAAAAATGAGATAATTCTAAAACGTTTCACGACTATCTCTGATTTAGAAGTATAGCTTCTCAAAATTTTGTAATCGACCTCTTAATTTTTTTTAATATTTTTTGTTGTTGCAAATTTCAGAATAAATTTCAGTGTGTGAATTTATCTTATTCCGAAAAAAAATTGGACTTAAAGCTAGAACAAAATATTACCATGATTTGATTTGAAAAATGTTTAACGTTCCACATAAATTTTACTTCCTATGCCACATTTCAGCTTAAACGACCCGGAACTAATGCGTCTACAGCTGTAGTTCTTAGAGCGGTCCCAGTATTAAATGAATAAATTTTAAGTAAAATTATCATTGAAATAGGTAAATTATATTATTTTCATTGTTCTCTTATTTCAAACATGGTCTTTATCATAGATAAATTCAGTTTTGCAGCTGAAACAAATAAGATTATCTGATTCAATTTAAATTACATACTTCCAAAATATAAATAAATTAATATATGATTATTTCCTACCTTTAGGTCAGGTTTCTAATAGGGATAATAATCGATTAAATTAAACACGTCTAGGCCTTTATAAAATGAAAAAATATGTGAAATTTTTAGCATTCTCTGTCTAGGTAATTATAAATACATTACCTTCTACGTACTTATCATTTCTAAAATCAAAATCCAATTATCAACATACATGTGAATTGAGCTTTATGACCCGGTGCTGTCTTGCTACAAGGATTATTTTGGGTTGTGGACCAAAGTGCTGTTAAGAGGCTTAACCAACGCTTCAAGATTTGTGTCTTGATACACTTGTCACTAGTTCCACACTTGTTCTGACACCATTTTCTCAAAAATATACCTATCACTCCATGATAGCTAACACCCCACCATAACTTAAGTCGGATTATATCCACTTTGCACTCTGGTGACTTATTAGGAATCTTTTATAAATCTATATATATTTTTTAAACATAAACAAGGTCATTCTGTTTGTTAAAAAATAAATATCAGCAGCTCCATAGTATAATAAATATCGGCAATATTTAAAACTTTTCTGTAACCTTCCATTTGCCTACGACTTAATAAGTTTATTTTATTGTACCACCCTTTTATTTAAAAAATATCATTTATAATGACCAATGTGTCTCTTATAGGAAGCAAGTCCTAAGTTATCTTTTGCTAAGCTACATTAATTTCCCTACGTGATATATTCATTTCCGGTAATAAAATCTTTTGGTTTCGGACAGGATTTCTTCGAATTCATTCCATTACTACTTTCATAGTGTTTTTGTACGAAAGCTACGTGGTCAGCCAAATATTTTTTGACAATAAAAGAGTTAGCAAAATGTTATAAATATCGCAACGTTATAGTACAGGATCCCTGGCCAAATATCACTATATATAACTAAAGAGCTGATTTTTTGTGAGTAGCTTTTTTTCCTTACAACAGTTTTGGTAAAGTTAATGGTAGCATGGTAGTAGGTAATATTGGTAGCAAGGATGAAATATATTGATTTTATGAATAACATTTTTCTATGTTAATTCCCGAAATAATTATCTAAACAAACCGAGATAATATTTGTCCTACGAAACTCAAAACTCAAGGTTTTATCAAAGACCTCTCCAACATGTATTATTAATTTTTCATACTTAATTACTTCATTTCTCCAATATTTGACACTAATATCGGGCCTTCTTTGCGATAAAAATTAATTAAGGTGTAATACCTTTTTACTTCCGACGTTTCGGCCGAATTGAAGCGAAATAAAAAAACATAAAAATCTCAATCGAGAAGATGGATATCGACAATCACCAGCATAGAATCCAGTTTTTAACAAGTTTTTAACAGTTTTTAACATACTCGCCGCGACTTAAAATACCAGTGTTAAGTGTTAAATTAATTTTTATCGCGAAGGAGACCCGATATTATTATTATTTTATATTTAAAAAACATTTATTTCTCTAATATATTTCGAAATAAGATTAAATTCCAAATATACAAGACAACATTAAAATCTGGTATAATTCTTATAAAAAAAAATACTAATTATTGATTTCATATACTTTTGAATATATCAAATATTTAAAAATTCTATATTTTTTAAACCTTATTCCATAAATACTAATAAATTAAAGTAGTGAAAAAAATATGTTTATCATTAAAGTTAAATAGAAGAATATTATTTAATAGTGGAAAAACATTTTTTCCATAATTATAATTAAAGTAAAAGTAAAAATAATTAAAAAATAAAAGTATTATCGACTTTTTGAATTAGTTTGTTTTATTTATTTTGGGATGGCTATTTCAGACTAATGTCTTAGATAACGGTTACGATTCATCTCATGAAATTCAGAGAAAATGAGCTTTTCTTTACTTTCTTTCACAACTTAAATTAGTTTTTTACGGGGACAGGTGTCAATTTGTAATCATTAAAAATTGGGTTTTTAATAGAGAGTGATATTAATTCACATTTATTAGAAACCTCTTTATCTCATTATAAACACTTGCTACTTTACCTAATATTACTTTTATATTTACATATAATATTTATATATCTTTTGTATATTATCATAATACTTATAATAATATTATTTAAACCAAAAAAACCCAATAATATTTATTTTAGTAAAAGTACTATCGTAATTCATATCAATTTATTTTTCTTTTTTGTAAATTACAAATAGATTCTACATCGGCCCCTAATCCCCAGAAAAAATACCGAATATTATAGAAGTATGCAAAGCAAGTATAAACAAAAATGGATGGCACACTTATGATACATTCATAAAAAAATATTCAAAGTAAGCTGACATCGCGCGAAATCTCTTCATCATCAATTTTTTTTTAAAGAATTATTATAATATTTGCATACATACTATTTTAGAAAAAGCATATTATGAAGAAGGCAAGGTGTAAGAAATGCCAAGATTGAAATATTGAATATCAAAGAAAAAAAATAAACTTTTTTTTTACATACCTTAAAAATAAAAACTTATTTAAATGTATATTTAATATTTTATAAGTTTTTATTTTTAAGATATTAAAAAAAAAGTTTATTTTTTTCTTTGGTTTTTAAGATAGGTAGGATATGGGTTTTACGCTTTCTTATCGAGTATCTAAGTGGGTTTCAGCAAATGTTACACGTGTTTCTTATACACAAGTGTTCTGCTTATAAGTGTCCTATTTCATGTGACGTGACGTAACCCTGCGTTTTTAGGAATATCATATTTCCGGGAACTCTGAAGGTAATGTTAAATCTAACGTGAGATAGCATGTTTATTACTTAAGAATCAATTTTTAAATACTAATAATGCAATTTCATGTTAGTTTTAACATATAAAATAAAGAATTAATTGAAATATAATTAAGTTTGTTGTACCAGTAGCCAGTTTAATACTATACAAAGAAAAATATCACACACTAACTGTCGATAATAGTCCAACCCTGCCAGAATATTTTCAATTGCTCCTATTGCTTTCGGCCACCGATACAACAACAATAACAGAAACTGAAAACCTATTATGTCTTTTACACTAAGGAAAGTTTATATTAAGGTGTTTCTGTAAGGCGGCTTTCTATTTATTTTAATCATAATAATTTAGTACATATAACTTCATAATAAATAAATATTACTTCTGAGAGTGTTATGAATTTATCAAATAAGTCGCTAGGATTATTATGCCTTAACTTTGATTGGAAAATGAAACAAATATAAAGCGTAGGTCGAGTAAGAGTCTCAAAACACGAACCACTCTTTTAAAAAGAGAATTTATGCGTTTTACGTGTACATTTGCAGAGGTGTACAATTTGTTGACTGTTTTTCGATATCTTCTTTAATAAAAACGATGTGCTTAAAGTGCTTTTAGTGGCTCATTGTCTATTAATTTAAAATAATAAAATAAAATAAAAGTACATAAGAAACCATAAAATTTAATCCAGGAGGAGCTTAATCACGAAGTTTATGACATACAAAAATATTATCAAGGGAATATTCTCATAAATATTTGCAATACGAAAATGACATCTGGCTGTCGAGGTATTGCAAGCACGTTTGGCTGCACTCCAAGTCTATTGCAATCGATCGAATAGCCTCAAACCTCGTTAGAAATATGCGGTTACTGGAGATTCTATTTGAACCTTTTTTTATGTGGCTTTTAAGTTAGTCCTTTGTAAATTAAGTGAATACTTCGAGAAGTCAGATTGAATATTTTATAATGTTTTTATGATCTTATTTCGAAAAATGAATATATTATGGAACACCTAGTTTTTTCCCCACGAATTATTATTTAGTTAAATAGATCTTTATTTTGACTGTCGGGCGATTTGACATTGGCAGGTATGAAATGATGGACATACAGAAGAATTGTAATATTGTGGATTAAACATGTATTTCCATCGGTGTCGGTAACTGAATGTGGAAATTTTCGTGTGCTGATATACGCATAATTCCACACTCAGTAGCCGTATTATAGCCCTATTAATTATTCATTGTGTTATTGATTTTAGTAGGTATATGCCAACCAACTCCATACACTACCAATCGATATTTATAGTGTCTCACAACAACAAACTTAAATAATAGAGTATTACGAAAATTCGGATTTTGAATTATTTTTATATTTGAGAACTTTATTGAGCATCCTAGTATTTTTTAAATAATTAAATGTTACGCATATTTAAGGATAGAGACTGATGTTGTTTATGTCAGGCTTCTCGACAGTTTAAATACACAAACATTTGTTCGAAATGCAAACCTTAATAGAAGAAGAAAAATAATTCTCAAATCACCTCAAAATTTAATTCAAATTAAAGGAAAAACATGAAATTTATTATTCTGATTATTAACACCTTATAATTCGCTTCGATGATATTTGTAACAATGGCTCAAGTATTCTTAATAATAATTACTTACAACGCTAAGAAAATTAACTATAGTCTGTTTTTCTTGGTACTTGCCATAAGGGGCAAAGTGCTTGACGCATAGTAAAAAATTAACCAATAACAACTGTCACCAAATTTTTTAATCAATTTGCCTCAGATTTTTTACATTTTTACATTGCTATATCACAAATTTTCCTGGTATATTGACTAACAGCTAATCTTCACGATTGAAAACGAAGACAACTCGAAGAAAATGTTTTATGACATTCCGCAATAAGAATAGAGGCTGCTTTTGGAAGTGTATACAGCATCCATAATTCCCAGCCAGAGTGTACTTTAGAATTTTGCTGTACCACGTACATGAACCTTCCGCAGTCCACTTAAAAACTTTGAACTCATTTATCAAAAAAATGTACAATTACTTGCCGAGACATAGGTTTTTTAGAATATAATAAAACCAACACTTACAAAACACCACTCCAATGTGGGAGGTTTTGTGGTGAAATTATGTATATATTATGTTATCTTTCTGAACTATTCAAACTACAAACGTGATTTTCAAGCATATTAGACAAACGCTGCGACGGCAAAATCAGACCATTACTTTGCTCATCTACAATGAAGGCTTAAAAGAAATAAGAAATAAACTTTTAGAATAAAATGAAAATAGATGAAGTAATTTTGGTACATCTTCTCAAATTCAATTATATAATAATGCATTGAAAGTAATAACTACACATCTGTACGAAAATCATGATTTGTCAGTTTTTATCAATGTAAAATAATCCCACTAATTATACTCACTTACTGTTATTACACGATTACCCAGGCTTACTAAAGTTTTAAATTTAATATCTCTCATAAGACCGCAGTTACAAATTAATGGTTAATTTGCTCTTACATAAAATTAGTCTCATCATTCAAAATTTCGCTGCTGGGCCATTAGTAGGAAAATTAGCAACTGAAACTTCGAAAACCAGTACATTTTGTTACCACACAATATCAAAAATCGATGTACAACGCCCAACTTACATATATACAAATAAATCTTAAACTATCTTATCATCGCGCAATACATATCAGCAGCCAGAAGAAATAGAATAAACATGAAAGAAATCCCGTGTACTCTGTACTACGCAAACCATGCTTGCATCACAATTAAAAAGGTTGGACAACCAGCTAAGCGGGCATGGGTCAGCTAGTAATTATAATATAATTCTATTCATAGATCGTTATTATTTAGACCCTTTTTTATTTCTTAAAATAAAACAGATGTATAATAAGAATACATTAGCTATTTTAATAGAAAATGTCAAAAAAATTACACCAAACTGGTGCCGAAATCTCCTCTTCTCTATGTTTTTCGGAATTCACAAAGACCCAAAGTAGATTGTACACAGATTTGCACTATTAAAACTCCAACCAGTTAAAAGCAGAATTCATCTCACCATAAAATAGTACTGAAAAGAAATTGGATCCCATCGACAAAGGCGTACTAGCTCCAAACAGAAATCTATTCATCGTTCATATTTAGCCGGAAATAGTGGTTGTTCTCGTTGACATGGATATGTATGGAATAAGAAACTTAGAGTGTATATTGAGATAGCAAGACTTGTGATTAATAAATAATGGAATTCTGTAGGATATTTTTTACCAGAATTTCTTTCATACAAGCTTTACCCGCAAATAATTCTCTAACAAATATGTCGCAAGTACTTGGAATTTTAATATCATTTGGTACTTGTTAATTAGATCAGCGTTCTAATTTTTTTTTGACTAAGGTTTTTTTGAGTACTCAAGATATTGTTAAGTAATTCTGCCGCAAAATGAAAAGTCTGTTGCTATAGCAACGTCAACTGTAATGTAATATTTTATTATATTTACTGATCTATTGTATATTATGTTTGAAAATAAAATTAATAAATGAAATAATTAATATATGAAAAAAAAACGGTTACAAATTTATAAATCATTTTGATTTTGATCCGATTCATCGACAACAGTATGTACCAACACACTTCTCGAATCAGTAAACATCTTATAATCGATTATTGATTACTAGAAAAACAAACTTTATATAATAATCATACCTTTTAGTGTCGCATGTGCACTGAAGGTCAAGGCTATATGTGCAAGCACAATAATTACCTACCTACTACATTTATTTCTATTTTATAATTTACTGTTTGTACTCATATAACAATTGTTTCATTGTTATTCTTAACAAAGATAGCAAAATAAAAAAAAAACATAAAATTACAACCATTTTATCCAAGATATAACTCCAGTTGTTAATAACTTTTTATACCATCGATAGCATGGTTAGTTTCAAACCTTTCATCGCTTAGATAACAGTAAAATGCTGTATTTACAAAATGCCTCCTGTTTATTTTAACCATTATAAAAGTTAGGTATTTCCTCTAATGTGAGATATTACTATACCTACTTGTTTCGTTTCTGAACACATCACTATTAAAAGAGTATTCTTACTATGTATTTGAATACACTCCAAAATAAATAAGGTACCCTTTAATATGTGCACTCTTTAATATATTTACCCTTTATTATACTTACAGTTCTGCTATATTTACCCGGAATCTACACTACCACTACTAACAGGAATTATCTGTTAGAGGATGCTATTTTTTATATTATTAGAGTACACACGATATTATTTTTAAGAATGTTAATATATACGCCTTTATGTATCTTTACTACTACAGAGAAACCAGGCAGATGTTATCAACAACGTATAAGTAATAATATATTAATAAATTATCGAAAAGAAAAGTACGTGTACAGTGTAGAAATATATTCTTCATCGCTATTTTAACCAGGCACCACAAAACTAAAATATCCCGTTTGGTATGTTCAAAAAATATACAAAATGTGTAAATCAGAAATATTTTTTCTTTTAATAGACGACAATTATAAATCATTCTATATTTTTTATTCTTATACCCTTTTCTGATATTATATAATATTTAGAACTTATTCTATTTTTAAATTCTTACGAGTTCTATTGTATATCAAGATTTTGGTGTTTGATTACTTACAAAGTAAATTTGATCACCAGTAAACAATAAATAATTCTTTGGTTTATAAAATTCAGATAAAAAAAATGAATCAAAGAATATAGTAAAGGTATTCATTTAAAAAAAACTTTTGATGTATATATTTTATCTTTTAAATTTTAATAAATGTAAATAACATCTGGCTTTGATATTTGCTTAATTTGAAATCATACACAGAATGAATGAATACATATCATTTGAAATGAAACACCCAGGCATAGAACAAACATTTGAGTTTTTTTAGATATATGTTTACTTGTCACAATCTATTTTGACATCATATTTTGTGAATATAGCTTCATAAAAAATGAAGTTTCATATGTACGCCTCCATTGTAAATTGTATAAATTCAAGGATAATGAAGTTTTGCATCTTCGTTTCCACCATTATTTAACTCTCTTAAGCCATCCCCATAAAAAAATATTATTATAGTATTCTTAATTTACAAAAGTCCACACATCCAAATTAAAACAAACATGCTCTCCACATTTTCTAGTTCATACGACCTGCGGTTTAGGCTGAGCCTTGTATCTAAGTTAGTCAGATCATCTTCCTTTATATAATATGTAGAAATTAATATTATGAAGATAAAAACTAAGAAAATATCAAAATATAAAGAGCTTCTGCACGCAGCTCGTTCACACAGTCGGCATGTCCCGGGTCCATGAAAAGGGACTCCAAATGACTTTTAATCTAGTCGGACAAGTTATAAAATATCAATATGATGGTAAGTACAAACAGGTAAACACATCTAATAGATTTTACTATTCCATTAATTATAATTATAATTCGTCAACTGTAAACCGGTCACCTGGGTGATAAAATAAAGAGGATTCTCACGATATAATTGAACGAATGAACTGTTATTGTAAATAATTTTACCAAAAATACAACAAAAAATGTTGTTAACCCATAGGGCTACCTTTATAAAATATATATAAGCATATAAATCCATTACACCTGATGGGAAGTGGAAATGTAGTCGTAGGTGGTAAAGCGCATCAACTTAGTAATAGCCTATTCACTCTTGCCTTGAAGACACCCACATTGTACTTGGACGGAAATACCGACGCAGGCAAGCTGTTCCACTCCTTCGCTGTCCAATTTAAAAAAGATGAAGCGTATCGCTTCGTTCGGACATGCGGCGCGTATGCTACAAAAGGATGGATGCTCGCCGTGCGTCGGAACGTCCGGTGATGGAAGGGGGATGGGGGAATTAGTTCATGTAATTCCTTCGCACACTCACCAAAATGTATCCTATAGAATACTGAGAGGCTAGCAACTCTACGTCTATGTTCGAGGCTATGAAGATTGGCTTCCACCAGTTCAGGGTCGCCAATTAGCCTTTTTGCACGCCTCTCAGTTGTGTCCAGAGCAGCAAGATGATATTTTGCAGCACCAGCCATTAAATGGCCACAGTACTCCACACACGACCGGATCTGTGCCTTATATAATGTAAGAAGTTGTCCCGGTGTGAAGTACTGCCGGACCTTTGCAAGGACGCCAAGCTTGCTGGCGGCTGCTCTTGCTCTAGACTCAATGAACCGACCAAAGTTGAGGTTCGAGGAAATCTCTATCCCTAGCAACTGAAGTCGGTCGCTGTATTCCAAAGATACATTCCGGATAGTAGGAGCCAAGGTGAAAGGGCTCCTTTTAGCGGTGAATAAACACGTCTGCGTTTTGGTGGCGTTGAATTTAACAAGGTTGGCATTGCCCCATAGGGAGACTGCCTCTAGCTTGTCATTCCAACGCTGCACCATGGCTTCTCTTTCAGCCTGTACTTGATCTCTACTGGCCCGAGTACTCGGCAGGTATCTTTCCACGACGTGCTGTCGTCTGCATACCCATAGATACCGGGTTTGAGCAGATCGTTAATATGCAGCAGGAAGAGAGTTGCAGAAAAAACGGACCCCTGAGGAACTCCGGCATTTATTGTCAACTATACAATATAATTTAAAATGAAGATAATAAATGTTATAATAATATAAAGTTTATATAAAAATAATTCTTTTACTGACCATTATATATAAATAAACTATATATAAACATGCCTACCTGTACATTTTATAGTGTATTAAATATTCAATCTGTTTAAAAATATACGGGAAGCCTCAAAATGAAAACGTCACAATGAAACAATTTGAATGACACCAATTTCTCGTCTTCTCGGGAACACGTTTGCGTCAAAGCGTTTTAAGCTTGTAATTATATTTAAAAATTAAACACAAAAAATGCGAACGAAGTCCGCAAATTGATTTTAAGACCAATAAAATTTTAAAAAGATTATTATTTAAATATTTATTTACGCTCCTCCTATTTATTTATTAAAATATCCCATATTCTATTACAATCGCCTTCTTCTACTTTGAGGTCCACATCAAAGGGTTTGTAAAGGTCAGAGGCAGTCTGGTGTGAACTTAGCTCTAGTGATCTAGTGGACATTTTGTATTCTATAATAAGCCTGGCCTTAGTTGTAGCATTTTTGTATTTTGTTTTGTGTATAGTAAAGTACTAAACAGATATCTTTTAAGCTTTAAAGTTGTAGTAGCATGAGTTATGTTTTAATAAAATATACAAATAATTAGTATAATTAATAAATATTATTGCTCATTATGCATTTAGAATTTCCGAAATATAAATATTATATATAAAAATATAACGTTATTTTAAGATACCTGATGTCTTTATTGTTTCAAGTGCTTAAGAATGAGTAATGTTCATTTTGTGTATACATTTGAATGCTGAGCTCATATCACAAATTCACTATAATTTTATTTTACTTGTTGTGGATGTGTTTTCTTCATTATATGTGATAGTTTTAGATTAAAATGTTAATAAACATGGACGCTAAGTTAATACTCAGTATTTCTTTAAAAATATTTAAAAGGTATGTTTTAAAATTAAAAAGTATTTTTTTAACTAATAATTTATCATCAGAATCAATTCAATTCATTTAGTTTTATAAACTAAATTTCATCTCATATCATTTTCCATACACAGAAATATGTCAACGTCAAAAAGCCAGTCACAATCAACCGGGAAAACCAAATCGTGGAAGCATATACCGGGACCATCAGTCATTACCCATTATTGGTCAAATTCATCATTTTTTACCAGGGGGTAAGTATTATAAGAGCTGTCTATAAAGAAGCATAATATGTCGATAATAAAACCAAGAAATGCATACATATAAAAAGGGAGTTTAATTCACATTATTTAATATGTATTTGACACAATTAAATATAAGCATTTAATGTTCCATGAAATTATATAATCGTATTAGTACGTACGTGGTAATTTGCTATTTTGTATTCTTTATTCCAGGTCCCCTTTACGAGTGCAGCGGATTTGAATTTCAAAACCACTTATTCAAGAACTACGGAGCGATAGTAAAACTGAATACCATTCTGGGACGGCAGCCCATTATTTTTATATTCGAAGCAGAAAGCGCTGCACGAGTAAGAAGCTTTAATTTTGTATTTATTTAAAGGACTGCTATCAAATTGTTTCTTTGACAATGGTTTTTTATGGAAATATTATATTGCGTATTTGTTTTTGATAAGTTAAAAGAGCTTTCAGAAAATAAATCATTATAGAATCAAATTATTGTTAGAATTTACACCAAATTTTACGAAACGTTTAATTAAAGTAGCCTTCATTTTCCCTGCGGAATGTTTTATTCAACGTTTCTATAAAATAAATGTCCAATGTCCAACATAAAGTATGTTTATGGAACTTTAAATGGGATTCGTCATATCGTGTGATAAATTCTTATTGAATTTAGGTCATTCGAGGGGAAAATTGGATGCCTAATCGTACTGGATTTCAATCACTTGAGTATTACAGAAAACATTATAGCAAACATTTAAGAGACCCATCAATGCCAACTGGCCTTGTTAACGAGTAAGATTTAAAAAATAATTTTAAATAATATGCAATAACGTCGTTATAAAGATATAACATTTCATAAAAGTATTTTTATAAACAACAATATTACGTTATTATATATATTCGTTAAATATCATCCATTGTCGATTTGCAATGTGTTTTTATTTACTGTACGAATAGTAATATAAAATATTACATTATATTATTTTAAGAATAAATAAAAATTTCAGTATCGAAGAAAATTGGAAACAGTGAGATCTATGGTGAATCCCATTCTACTTCAAACAAAAACCATCAAACTTTACAGATCAAAGATCAATGAAATAGCAGAGGATATGACTAAAAGGTATTTTGAACTTGTTATTTTTAGCATACCTACTTTTTATATAAAACGAATGTTTGTAGTTGTATGTAATCATATATTTGTTATAATCAAGTATTTATTAATGACTTTTTAATTTATTTAACATTGTTATAAGAGTACCTTAACAATATTTGATTCATAACAAAATATAATTTTAGAATAATTTGAAATTGTAATATTTTAGAATTAAATCTCTAAGGAATGAAAAAAACGTGATTGATGGTAAATTTGATGTAGAAATGAACTTATGGGCGCTGTAATCGATAAGCATTATAGCTCTAGGCAATAGACTTAACTGCTTCAACACGAACCTTACGAAAGATTCAACTGTAAGAAAACTTATTCAAATAGTACACGATTTCTTTAAGGTTGTTAATAAACTGGATTTCAAACCAAGCCTTTGGAGATATATTTCAACTCCAACTTTCAGAAAGGCTATGAAACTTTATGAAGATCAAGAAATGTGAGTAATGTGTTTACGGTCTCAATTTTAAAATAATATATTTTTTTTTTACAATTTTATACATTATTTTAAAAGAATTAAAAATATTCGTCAGTTACGTTTCACTAACTGTTGCTAGCAGGTTCTGCCGTTCCCTCAGAATCAAATAATAAATCCTATTCATCACCTAAAATTTGAGACAAATTTCTAAATTTTTGTTTTACTGTGATAATGAAATAAAACAATTATTTTGTTTTGTAAATGGCAATTTCGGTATTAAAAAGCACCTTATATATCGTCTTAAATAATAAGATAGCACAACATGCATTTTTTTACTAAAATACTTCATATACTTTATATTTTAACTCTACCAGAAGACAGTAAATATTAAAATATCTTGTAAAGCGTAACTCAGCAAATAATCCAAGAAACAATGGCAGTTATTAATAAAGGAATTAAAACCAAAAGCCATAATGTAAGAGGTGTCCTGGAAAAACTATTGGATATTGATGAAAGAATTGCTGTTATGATGGCCGGAGATAATATGTTTGGAGGTGTGGATACAGTAAGTAGAGACAGGCAATTATTTTTATAATAAAAATTTTATAATAAAAATTAGTCCACCTCATAGTCAATCTTGCCAACGCCAATGAAGCAGATATGTAATGTTATAGTGGCATCACCAACCTTGAGGAATATAGATCTCTCTGATACTACAGTATTGTACACATCGAGAAGAAGGGTAGGATTTGAGATTCCGTCCCTCTTAGACACCGTGCAAAATGTAGTAATAATAGCTATTAGAAAATTGTTTTGTCCCGGTCAAGCCAGGACATACAGGAGGTGCAATCACATTACTACAGAGAGACTTTACGACCTACAAAATTAATGTTTAACAAGCTACTGTTTGCTTGCTAAAAAATGTTTAGCAAGCAAACAGTAGCTTGTTTGCTTGCTAAAAAATGTTTTTCTTTAATATGGTAATCAGTTATTATGGACTTTTAAAATCTTTTTGAAATTATATCTTCTGTAAAAAATCTTAACAAACAACACAAATTGAGAGAAAAAATTAAGTCTGGTGACACATCGTTTCTTAAAGCTTATCTCAAAGAGTCAATGCGAATGCTGCCTAATGGTAATATCAGGATAACTACCAAAGAATACAATTTACTCGGCTACGATATCCCAAAGAATGTACGTGCCTATAAAGAACAATTAACATACTAATTAAGCAAATCTAACAAAGTCAAATCATCCCTTCGTCAATATGCCCGACGTCAGACAAACTCATAAAATCAATTTAATTTGATTACAATATTAGTGATCTTATTTTAATTTTAGTAGGTTTATTATTCAGATGTACATATGTTTTTGGGCATCAGCTACTATCATTGCTGGAAAGCCAATATCCAAGACCCAATGAGTATTTGCAGAAAGGTGGATGGTAGATAAAGAAGATCCTTTGTATTATGGAAATGCTCATCCTTATCCATACAGTTCGTTTGGATTCGGTGCTCGAAGTTGTATCGGTAAGCATTAAGCTGATATCAGCTCCTATTACTCTTTGGAAATCGAATCAACTCGAAGTAGAAAACTATTTGTTTGAGGTACATTTTGAAATTTTTCATTTACTACGATAATGCTATTCTACTTTATTAGAATTTTAGCAATCGTCTAGTTAACTGTATATTTATTAACATGACCCAATTGACAAAATCCTGGTTAGGTATAAAATAAAAGATGTTTTTGCCCTAATTTATATAAGTACATCGTTTTAAAGTGATCCAGTCTTAATGTTAAGCGAATATTCTAGGTCGTCGAATAGCAGAACTAGAACTGGAAACATTTTTAACGAAAGTTATCGAAAGCTTTCAAGTAGAATGGTTTGGTCCTCTACCCAAATTTAAGTTTAATATTTTAAATTATATGACTCCTCCACACAACTTTATTTTCAATCATTTACGAGTATCATAACATAAATATTTTTTATGTAGCATTTATATTGTTTATTAAAGTATATATATTTTTTTATATTGGTTCGTTTTATTAGTTGATCTGTGGATTAACAAACCTAAGAACGAATAGGTTCCTATTTTTATTAAACAGTTAATTTTTGATAAATTAAAATACAAAATAATCGAATGTTTAAAGGGAATATAATACACATAAATAGATAATTCTAGGTTCATGTTCGAATTTAAGGGCAAAAATCACGCCTTACTAATTAGTTTAATGAATTCTTGCTAATCATATCTACTGTCAGGATTACAAAACATTTGTGCAGCTTTATTAAGATGTCACGTTCTACATTATCCAAAATATATTTGCTAGAGGAAATGTTGTGTAATACAATATTTCGTTACTTTTCTATAAATTATATTTAGCTTAATATATTAGATACATATTATCGTATTATGAGTATTTTTGCATATTTCTACGTAAGAATTAATTGCAATAATATTATTACAGGAATTGCATTAAATATTCATTTATTATCTACTATTACATTTTATTTATTTTTATGTTCTTTTTATTTAATTCTTATTTTTATTTACTTTATTGTAATATAATAACAACATAAATAATCTTATCATAATGTAATGTCCGCGAAACACATATCAAGGTTAATTCGTTTTGACATAATCACACCCGGCCAGAGTACTGATATTACGTCAACACTGACTGTGTATGAATTGTATCAGTATCTCTATGATAAACGTTGATGTTTAATCGTATTCGTGACAGTTAGACAACGGAATGCAGAGTTTTAAAAGATCAGCTGTTTATTTAACAGCTATTAATAAACAAATTATAAGGTGAGTGTTGTTATATTTTTGTAATAGTGATTTGTAATGAAGTATTTAAGATTATTTACGTCAACAAGAGAGCATTATATTAATGCTGAAGAAATATTCCAATATAAGGATTTTTTTTCGTTCTAATATTAAATTAAGATTAGTTATTTAGTTGTTACTGTTAGGTTTAAAATATACGTGAGTATAAATTAGTTATTAAAATAAATAACGACTCATAAGAAGCAACGAGCATTACGAGCTATTTATTAAATATAATTATACATACATTTAAGTTTATTACAAAATTATTCTAAGATATTGTTATATATTTCTAATTATATATATTTTTAAATAACAACTAACCCATAAAACAATAAACTAATCTAAGACTCGGGTATTACTGCCTTACATATTTCAGAAGTCGCAAGAATGTTGCATTTGAATCAGCACAGTTCTTTAGAGTCAAAATATTACAAAATGGATTTTTCAAACCGTCTGGTAGTAAAATAACTTTTAATATCGCGGGAATAATACAACACATTTATAATAAAGCCTTAATGAAAGAATGGAGTGGATATTCAAATTTTACATTGCAGATATGTTTCATATGAAAATACAACGATAAGAGCTAATGAAGAGCAATCACAATTGAAATCATGGCGAGAGATACCTGGTCCTTCTTCTTTACCTTTGATAGGGCAATTGCATCATTTTCTTCCTGGAGGTACGTAATTCTTTAATTTAGTATATTTATTTGTGTTTTGCAAGTGTTAGTATTTTATACTTTGCAACTAACTTTCATAGTACGATTTCACAATATTATGTTACTTAAGACTTTGTACTATAGTACGTTTATAGCAAAGTACTTGTTTAAAGTAACAAATCATAATATATATGGAAGATTCTACAGCCTTTGTATAGCCTGAGCAACTTGTCTAACAGGTTTTCTTTGTTTGTTTATTTTGAGACAAAATACACAATGTAACAGTCGTTTCATTATCTGTTTATTTATTCTACTACTACTATTAATATTACTTTTATTCCATGCGAATTAGTTACCATTTAACAACCGATTAAATAATGTAAAATAATCTATACTTGACATTGATAGTGTGAATATAAGCATTGAAGTAGTGTAATGTTTCATAGTTTGTAGTGTATATAATTTTTGTTTGATTTAATTAATGTATTAAAAGTGTTTTACCTATACTTTTTTTTCCATATAAATATTAACTGTGCTAAAATTCATACACCTCCGTCCGCGTAAAGTTATTGTTTTACTTATTAATATACTTACATATAAAATTATAATTAAGTAAAGTAAAACAATAACAATTTAATACGGAAAATAATAAGAAATATATATATATATATAAATATATACATACTCGTATGTTGTCATTCTTAGATATACATCTAAGATATGACTAAAGATGAAGTCACCCTATTGACTTTAAGTGTAGTAGCTATTATCTTTGATTATAAATATTCCATTACGTATAAACGTCTAGCATTTTTAAATACATATAAAATTGATTGTATGATGTAAATGAGTTGATGTAAATAATTCTAAATCGGCTGGTTCTTATCTAAAGATGGGTGTTCCACAAGGATCTATTCTTGGCCCCTTTTTATTTTTATTATATATTAATGATTCCCTTTTTCGTAAAAGATCTGTGACATTGTACTTTTTGCTGATGATACCTCACTTATTTTCAAAGTCGAGCGTAATAGGACTAATTATGACGAAGTTAACAGTGCTCTGTCAAATGTTCTTCATTGGTTTGAAATTAATAATTTGGTCTTAAATACTAAGAAAACTAAATGCATGGAGTTTACAATTAAAAAGTCGAAATTGTAGCCTGCTCCTTAACAATGAAGTGTTGGAACTAACTAACTCAACAGTTTTCCTAGGTATAACTCTAGATAAAAAGCTCCAGTGGAACTCCCATCTCTCAATACTCTCAGGCAAACTCAGCTCCGCTGTCTTTGCAATTAAAAAAGTAAGACTATTAACGGATGTTAATACGGCTTGATTAGTTTATTTTAGTTACTTCCATAGTATTTTGTCTTACGGCATTTTATTGTGGGGCAGTGCTGCTGAAGTAAATTCTGTAAAGAAAAAGTTTAAATTCTGTGTTTAAAATCTAGAGATTCCCTGAGAGATGTTTTTAAAGAAATAGGCATTCTTAGGGTCGTTTCTCAGTACATATTTAATAACATCTTGTTTGTACCCACAATTTGGATACATATGTTAGAAATAGTGACAGTTTATTTTTATTTCTTGTATTTATAGGGTGATAAATAAAAGAAATAAAAATTAACTCTCAACGCGGAAATATCTTCTTCAAAAAGTTAAAAAATCCTTTATGGTTTTGAGTGTACGCATATATAATAAGGTTCCACAAGATATCTTAGACCTTCCTTTTCGTGCATTTAAATGTAAAATTAAAAGTATACTGTTAAAAAAAGCTTATTATAGTATACAGGAGTTTTTGGTTGATCGTATTTCGGTCAACTAATGGATTAGGTTGTGGAGCTTTGCTTGTTGACTCATTTGCGGGATATTCTAATGTATACATCAAACATTGTTAAATTGTTTTTAAAAGAGCAACTGTTGAGTTTCTGGCCAGCTCTTCTCAGCAGAGCCGCATTCCGAGCTGGTGGTAGCTTACTCACGGACTGACATACTGACATACTATACTGACATTTTTTTAAATGTAATGTAATTGACGATTCAAAAGTGCATGTAAATGCCTACTTGAATAAAGATATTTTTTATTTTGAATTTTTTTGATTTAAAGATTTTAAATCAATTTTATAAGTATTTTAAAAATCAAATCCTGAAAAACTCAACAGGTAGGTATGCAAAATTAACTTACCGAAATATAAGTCACAATCGGATGAACCGTGTAAGAATGCATTATAAATATATATTTATTATTTACTCATATATATATTTAATTATTTTCGTAAATTATTATAATTTTTGAATATAATTAATTACATATTACATGGTTTATAATTAATTTAAAGCCCCGTTTTCCCACATTTCTATTTAAGGTGGCCGTGTTACGTAACTTGAAGGAATAAATTAGGAAATTAGTATAATAGAGCTAGATTGAAAATAATACCGTTAAAAGAAAATATTAGAAGTTTTTAATCGTTTTTCGTAGTATGATCACGTACGTAGTGTCATGGAAGGAAGACGGAATGTAAACAGAATACTTAGTCTTAAGTAGCAATGTGGTTCGTAAAATCTAAGGATATAGTTCGTTTAAAATTATATGGTGAAAACTAAGGCTTCACTGAAGTAATGTATAAGAATTATTAATACATTGGAGCCTAGTTATATTTTAAAACAAAGTTATCAACGCAAATTTTTACATAAAAAACAAATAATTGTAATTAAATTAAAATGCTATATTGTCATCTAGTTTATGGTTTTTTATATGATTATTTTATTTGTTTATACAATTTTATTATAAATTACTTGTTGTCAAATCAATAATACCCAATGTTCTCGTTTAGTATCCAAATAAAAATTGATGTGATTGGAACATTGTGTAAAGAAATACGATAAAATTTAATGCGGAAAATAATCATTTATTCTTTATTTACATATTTGTAAAACAGATTTTTTTAATACTTTAGGGTCCCTATCAAAAATCACGAATGATTTGGGTGACATTTTATATGAAAGCTATGGACCTATTATAAAATTGGAAGGTTACTTTAGGTCACCGACAATTATCATACTAGTTGACGCTGAAGCGTCAGCTCAGGTATGTTTTTCGGACCATTTACTATTATTATAGATTAGCATATTTCCTAATTACTTTTATGATTGAATATTTACAAAGGTGAGACGTTTTGAAAATATCAGTATTTGAAATGCAAAATACTTATTTCCAATTTGGATTCAAATATTTTTTATATTAATGGATTTTCCATTTTATTTGATATATTTTTTATTTTATATTTGGTATTTGTGAAATGCTAAATACTTTTTGATAAGTTTGGTCAAAAATAATATTGACAACGGATCAAACATTGTTAAAGTTATTAGGATATATTGATAGGATTCAGATGCAGGAAATAAGTGAAAGAGTTTCAGCTCTTATTAAAAGTATTGAAGTTGAAGTTAAAGTTGTGGAAGATATGTTATAACGATAATGACAATTTCCGAGGTGAATTGAAGAATTTCAAGAGTAACAACTACTTAATCGTAAACGAAAAGCCACACACATATTACATTTAATAGCTTCAATAGATATGAATAAGTAAGATCCCAAAGTAATTCATACAATAACTTTATCATGCAGCCATAGCATGCCAAATGACAAGCAGTTTGGAATCTATATTTAGGGTCTCCTAAAGCCTGTGAAAGCTATCTCAAAGCAACTAGAAAATCCCTTACTTTATATATATATAACGCAATGGGAATTTATATCATAATTGCTTTCAAGTATATTGCTAGTAAAGGATACCCTAAATGAAAACTTAAAAACTGAGTTAGGTCTTTTTAAAAAAAACTGAAATCAAACTTCTTCATGAATACATAAGCTGTTCAAAACATATTGCTGGCATCAGTTTAAAAGGTTACAAAGATACTTACTATGTATGTCTTATACCAGAACTAATGAGAATGCAAAGTGTTCTAAGCTGTTTGCAAATAGAAAACCCTGTATATTTTAACAATCTATCGATACATTGCAATGTGACGTATTGATAGAAGTTTTTAAAGAGAGTCTAAATAGACAAATAGACGTTTTGAGAGATTTTATAAATATGAGGAGCCAAGAGCAAAAGATGGCATAATAGCATCCGTATTTTATACCTTTTTCATAATGAAATGGTGCCAAAAGCAAAAAAAAAATAACACATTAAATAAGTATTTTTTGAGAATGAGTGAGAGAGATAAAACAAGAACACAAAAAGAGTTCCCAAGTTCAACATACTGACTAATAAAAAGAAGGAAGGGGCTGAATCTTATTATGTTTGTTGAGGACTCAGATTTTTTTATAGCCAGTGATAATGCCAATACTACATTAGATCTGACACTGAAATATTTAAGAGATGAAGACAATACTTTAAAATCCTTGAACAGATATCCAAATGTTAAAACTCTTCCTTAAATATAAAACCTGCTTTTCGAGCTCGGCACCCGTTAAACGGCTATTTTTATTTGGTGGAATGATTATGAGGTCTCATAGACTTAACATAAAAGATTAACTCTTTGAATAAATATTAATATCAAATCAGTTAAAATGTTATTTTATTTGGAAAATCAAATTTTTATTTTCATTTAAATACTTTTATTCAATACTATTTTGTAGTTCTATTTTAAGTAGTAAAATAACAAAGCATTTAACAAGCATCGCTGGCTATTTACACAAATATTTGCAAATATGTCTGAATGAAAGAAAATAAATTATTTTACAGGTGCTTCGCGGAGAAAATTGGTTACCAAATCGGCCTGGGCTTAAGTCATTGGAATATTTTAGAAAGGAACATAACAAAATAAGGGATCCTAATGAACTAACAGGACTAGTGACAGAGTAATTACGATTTGTATTATTGATACTTTTCAAACTACTTGTAAAATCAATAATGTTTTAAGCAATCTAAATGCTTCAAACTTTTGACTCGGTTATTTAGAATATTTTTTGTTAATTTGTCCTATATATTATATATGTGTGTAAAAAATGACAATGTTTAGTCACGGTGACACTTGGAAGAAGTTCCGTTCAACAGTAAACCCGATTATGTTACAAACAAAAACAATAAGATTATATAGTAACATTTTAAATGAAGTAGCTGACGATATGGTTAAAAGGTAAGGCATAGTAAATAAGAATTAAAATTCTTAAAATTATCATTTATACTCTACACTACTAACGGTATATTTTAGAATGAGGCTAATTCGTAACGATAAAAATATGCTTGAAGGGAAATTAGACGTAGAGATGAACTTGTGGGCGCTTGAATCCATTGGAGTAGTTGCTCTTGGTGGGCGTCTTAATTGTCTTGATCCAAATCTACCAGATGATTCACCGGCCAGAAAATTAATACAAACAGTTCACGATATATTTAAATCAGCTGATGAGTTGGACTTTAAACCAAGCCTTTGGCGTTACTTCTCTACTCCAACATTCAAAAAAGCTATGAAGCACTACCAAGACCAGATAACGTAAAAACGATATATTTTTTTTAATTAAGCAATATTTATAGATATCAATGAAGATTTTCAAAAATTACAGATTAAGTAAATATTTTATCGAAAAAGCTATTGAGCAATTAAATGTGAATGAAAAGGAAAGCGATGAAGAAAAAGGCATTCTGCAAAAATTGTATGATATTGACAAGAATATTGCTGTAATAATGGCAAGTGATATGCTGATGGCGGGAGTCGATACGGTAATATTTACTACGAATTATAAAACTTCTTAAATTTTAATGTAAATATAAAAGCCATATTGATTTGATTATAAAAAAATAAATTTATATGTAAATTAAAATACATACACGTCCGCTCCCTTCCTTAGCCTTTAGTGCCCTGAGCTTTAATTTAATCAAAACGAATAACTATTTTAATCTGTGAATTAATAGCTTTGTTTAAAAAAAAGACATAGAAATATTTAAATATAAATTTAAATTATAAGTACCTAATACTCCATTTTTTTCATCAAGAAGCTACAATAGTAAATTTTTGCAATGTAAGTATTTTGTGACCATTTATATATTTTTCTTTAGTCACTTTTGCGAGAGTTTGACATAAATAACCATGAAGCAAAATACGAAATAAATGGTGTATATCTCTTGCAAAACTTTAATTACTGTGATAAAAAAACATTACTAATAATATATTTAAATGTTCAAAGGCTGCAAACACAATAATTTCAACATTATATTTACTGGCCATAAATCCAGAAAAACAAATCAAACTGAGGGAAGAAATAAGGTCTCAGGATGAAAAACGACCATATCTTAAGGCGACTTTGAAAGAATCTATGAGATTGTTACCCGTTGTTTCAGGGAATTTAAGACTTACAAGTAAAGAGTATAGTATTTTGGGATATCGCATTCCTCAAAACGTAAGTGTCTTTTTTATATAAAAATAATTACTTATCCTTTAATTTTAAGACAAAAATGGCATTTATTATTTATTAAGAGTAGCTTTTATTTTATACTATTTTTACAGACACACGTGACATTCTTTCATCAAACACTTTCTAAAATGGAACAGCACTTTCCACGTTCTAAAGAATTTATTCCCGAAAGGTGGATTGTTGATAAAACTGACCCTCTCTACTATGGAAATGCTCATCCATTTGCATTCAGTCCTTTTGGCTTTGGGGCTCGCAGTTGCATAGGTATTTATTTATTTTTATTTGGGAAACAGACAATAAAAAGTTGTAAGCAAAAGAACTTAAAATATAGACATCGATTAGTAATGTTTCTACTGATAACTATTTTGAAACCAACATTGACATATATTTGTAAAAAGCCAAGTTAGCCAAGGTCTACCAACAAGTTATTCATCTTTAAGACGAAATATGTCTCGCAGTATACTATCTTACAAGATCCATATGTGAGAAAAAAAATATAAAATATCTATGGTACATTTTTTAGGATGACTATGATATTAAACAATTTAAATAAGTTTTAAATGATAAGACTGAACATGTTTGAGTCAGCAAAACTATGAATTTGCAAAACACAAAATATATATAATTATGTCCTTTTTTGTAATGTCTCTGCTTTTAGTTTATTGGCTGTTACAGCGTCTCCGGGGAGTAATATTTGTGCATCTTTTATTTTCAAAGGACGCTTTATAAATTTATTAACGATTACAATTCAACCTTTTTAGTAGTACCAAATCTTTTAAAAAATGTAGAAATATGTAATCGTAGAGAAACTATATCCAAAACTATTATTGCTTTCTATCATTGTAAGCTAAATTATTTGTTAATAATCAAGAATTAAGATGATTACGAATGGTTATCAAATTTTGTCCATTATCTTTATATAAATAATGTCAATATAAAAGTACATATATTTATTTTCTTCATTTATTTCTACAGGTCGACGCATAGCGGAATTGGAAATGGAAACATTTCTCGCTAAAGTTATTGAAAATTTCAACGTTGAATGGTTTGGACCCCCGCTCAAGATTCAACCGAAGTCTTTAAACTATAATTCTGAACCTTTCAATTTTATTTTCAAAGATGTTTAATTATAATCACATTAAAACTTCATATTTTTATATAACAACTTCAGCTTCATTTAATACCGCCGTCCATCTCGTAGTTACTCTTTTCTATCCAAAATTAGTAACAATTATGTCATTTATAACAGATGCAAGACGAAAAATATACCGAATTGTTTTTTTCTTTTTTATATATTTATCTCTAATTCGTTATAAGATCATAGTTAACGTTTTAAAATAGCTATTAAAGACTAGATAATCTTTACTTGAACGTACTCGTACGTGATAAATCAAGTATATTTGTTTGATTTTTCTAACAGTTGGCCTTAAATTGTGTTGAGGTTCTTGACGTGGCGGTGTTTGGAATGTTTTTTTATTTCCTTACAAACAATTGACATTCCGAGGTACTGCTAGATTTTAGCGTTACTGGAGCACCATGACTAGCCAAGAATGTCTTTTACTGAAATATTCTTATAGGTATGCTGTTAGCTCAGCTAAATTTACAAATTTCGCGGGTTCGATTCCCTACCCGTATCGGCTTATTTTTCATTACATATTTATTTCAAATTCAAATTTCAAAGTAAGCTCAACATGGCTATATAAGTTTATAGATACTTGCACGAATGATAATATTATATGCCTACTATTAAATTTTATTTAAATTTATTCTAATATTAGAACCAAATGAATAATCTTATCATAATGTAATTTCCGCGAAACTAATATCAAGGTTAATTTTGACACAATCACACGAGGCCCGAATCCTAATATTACGTAAACACTAATGGTGTATAAATTGTATCAGTATCTCTATAATAAGCGTTGATGGTTAATCGTGTTCGTGACAGTGTGACAACGGAATGCAGAGTTTTAAAAGATCAGCTGTTTGTTTAACAGCTTTTAATAAACAAATTATAAGGTGAGTGTTGTTATATTTTTGTAATAGTGATTTGTAATGAAGTAATTAAGATAATTTACATCAACAGTAGTACTACAATATTTGGTGTAAAGATGGTCTTTTTTTCATTCTTAATATTAAATTAAGATTAGTTTCTTAACCGTAATAGTATAAAAAGTTATTCAAATAAGACGTGACTCTCAAGCATGAGAAGCTTTTTATTGTATATTAGTACCTTTAACTTCGTTACAAAACTTTTCTATTATATTATTTATTTCTATTAAGGCTATTATTAATTTCTATTCTATTAATTAAATAACATCTAAATTAAATTAAAATTCAGATATTACAATTGCCTTACACATTTCAGAAGGCGCTAGAATGCTTCATATTAATAGCCACATTTCTTTAGAGTTCGAATATTACAAAATTGTGTCTTGCGTTTAATGAATTTTTGGAACCATCTGGTAGTTAAATAAATTTTAATTACGCGGGTACGCGCCACAACAATGGGTATAATGCCTTGATGAAAGAATGGAGCGGATATTCAAATGACAGAATTAATATCTCGGAGTTGTTGCCTTTACATTACAGATATATTTCATCCCAAAACACAACGGTAATAGCTAATGAAGAGCAATCGCAATTAAAATCATGGCGAGAGATACCTGGTCCTTCTTCTTTACCTTTGATAGGGCAATTGCATCATTTTCTTCCTGGAGGTACGTAATTCTTTAATTTAGTAAATTTAGCAAAGTATTTATTTAAAGACTTTCCATATAGCCAGCGCACTTTTTATAAGAGGTTGTCCCTTCTTGATTTTTCGTCGGGACAAAACACACAATGTAACAGTCGTTTCATTATCTGGGTTGGATCAACATTTATATTCTTTTTTTTTTTTGTAGAATAGTAGTAGTAGTAGTAGTAGTAGTAGTAGACTACTACTACTACTACTACTATTCTGGCGAATTTGACACTGACATTTTACAATACATTAAATAATGTTATACTACATACTTAGCCTGGCTATAAATACTGTTACACCTAGTCGTCCTGGTAGTGTTCGTACGAAAAAAGTGGTCAAGGCAGTAAGGGAAAAAATTCGAAGAAATCCTGTCCAAAAGCAAAATATTTAATCCCGGGACATGAAGATAGCACCTAGAACCATTTCGCGTAAACCATTTTCAAAGATGACTTAGGACTTGCAGCCTATGGAAGACATACTGATTATTTATTAACAGATTATTTAAAGAAGAATAGGGTGGTAAAATCGAAACAACTACTGAAGCGGTACGCAAAAGGAGGTCACAGAAAAATTTTGTTTGTGGATGAGATTTTTTTTACAATTGTGCAACATTTTAACAAACGGAATGACCATATTTATACTCAAAGCTTTAATCAAGTCAATTTGAGAGAGTAATAATAATGAGACGAAGCTTCTTAGCATTCCATGGATTCACCGTGCGGGTGCCGGGCCCATCGCGTTGCAGGGAGAGGAGTGCAAACATCTCCTGGGACTTGCGACCCAAGTGTAGGTTTAAGGGGCCCCTTTAAAATGCACATTTACGCTCACCATCAACTGGTTGCGCTCCTCTACCTACCTAACCAAATTTAGAATGGACCTACCAATGCCGCCTTTGAAGTACGTTCTAGAAATGTACTGATGATAGTTCTAGAGAGGCCGAGATCTTTAAGTAGGTTATAGAGAGATTTCGCTGTTATACCTCTCGCTCCCACTTCTACCGCGTACAAATTAACTATATACCCATTCCTGGTCAGTTCGTTGGTCAGTTCGTAATACTTGTTTACTTTAATTGTGTGATCTTTGGGGATGTTTGTTTCCCATGGAACAGTAATCTCCACAAGTATCACGCGCTTTAACTGTCTAGAGTACAGGAATATGTCCGGTTTGGATGACGAGACAACAATATCCTCAGGAATTCTATACTGTTTCTCATACGTATCCATCATTATAGTCCAATCGCGAGCCGCCTCCAAGATAGAGTGAGGCTTTTGTTTTGTTTTTTTAGACGAGCCTTCTTTAATGAACTCTATGAATCTTTTGGTGGTTGTTATACCCTTTTGCACTCTAGCTACTGAAAGACTAACCGCTTCACGTATGATTTCCAATACTTTATCATGGTGCCGCGAGTATTGACCTTTTTCCAATAGCACCCTACACCCTACCAACAAGTGTTTAGCCGTTCCTACTGCCTCCCCACAGATATTGCAAGACTTTTCGGTAGCTTTACCCCATCTTATTAAATTACTTTGATCTGGGAGAGTCATTTGGAATGCATAATAATATTTTTTATTGCACATCAAAAAGAAAAATAAAAACAAAGATATTACAGTCAAAAACAATACATAATATACAAAAGGCGGCCTTATCGCTAAAGCAGCGATCTCTGCCAGGCAACCTTGAGGAACAGATATTCGATTTTTTTTTTTAGCTTGTACTAGTGAGTAGAGGTGTATGAGGTAGATAATTTGAGTATTTATATATAATACTTACATAATAATAGTAGTATATGGGAACAAAAATACATACATACAAAAATTAACAACAAGAATAACAAAAAGAAAAAATAATAATAATAATATTTATTCATAATAAATAAATAAAAAATATATATATATAAAATAATAATCTCTGACTAGCTTTTTGAAAAAGAGCAAGAGATTGAGCTCGTCTTGCTTGTAAAGGAAGTCTTGCTAGTACAGCTTGTTCTAAACGCCATCATAATTTAGATCAAAAGTTACAAAGTTTAAAAACAGCACCAACAATTTTGATAGAAAAGACTAGAAGTTAGTAGATGAAGTAAGTGTATCACCATAACTTTTAGTAAAAAAAAAAAACAAATAATTTTAATTATATTAAAATGGTATTTTGTCATCTACTCTCTGGTTTTTATTTTGTGGTAACTTACGGTGATATTATGGTGATAATTATTTTATTTTTATAAAACATTTGTAATATAAAGTACTTCTTGCCTTCCTGCCAAGGCTAAAATACGCATGCACGACTTGTAAAATTACCAACATTGTTAAAAATAAAATTACTATATGTGAGAGAGGGATGGAACGCAGTATGCTAAATATAAAAAAACAACATGAAGGGCGAATATTAAAAATAAGATCTAATACGAAAGCAATCAATGCACTCACACACGCAGAAAAACTGAATTGGAAATGGGCAGGTCACTTAGCGAGGCTGAAAGATAACAGATGGACGAAAGAAATCACATCTTGGAAAGGACAGTTCGGTGAACGCTGACAAGGTAGACCAAATGCACGCTGTGAAGTCGAATTTATACACACACTTGGACACACTGGATTGATAAATCGTTGTACAGAGAGAACTGAAATCTCCTGGAGGAGTCTTTCACCTCAGGGGTTACACAGAATTGAAATCTTAAAACGAATTAAAAATTATGTAAACTTTTTTATTTTGGAAAATATAAGGCATTTTCATTTAATTTATTTACTTGTTGCCAAATCATTCAAGATTGTCATTGCCATCAACCAAAATTCCTCTGTTTTCGACATAACAAATCATTTATTATTTATTTACATATTTGTTAAAACAGACAAAATTTCTTATAATTAAGGGTCCCTATCAAAAATCACAAATGATCTGGGTGACATTTTATATGAAGGTTATGGACCTATTATAAGATTGGACGGTTACTTCGGATCACCTACAATTATCATGCTAGTTGACGCTGAAGCATCGGCTCAGGCAAGTTTTTTTACCACTTATTACCAATATAGAAAATATATATTTTTTATATTACTTCTATGATTTACTATTTAGACAAATATTTACAAATCTACCCGTATGAAAGTATATAAATTAAATTATAGGTGCTTCGAGGAGAAAATTGGTTTCCACATCGGCCTGGGTTTATGTCATTGGAATATTTTAGAAAGGAACATAACAAAATAAGGGATCCTAATGAACTAACAGGACTAGTGTCAGAGTAATTACTATTTTAATTTCTTATTTTCTTCAAACTACTTGTCTAATCTATAATATTTTTAGCATTAAGTTTATTTAAAAACTTTTTGATTCATTTATTTACAACACTTTTTGTTCATTTGTTCAATGTTTAGTCACGGTGACACGTGGAAGAAGTTCCGTTCAACAGTAAACCCAATTATGTTACAAACAAAAACAATAAAATTATATAGTAACATTTTAAATGAAGTAGCTGACGATATGGTAAAGAGGTAAGGCATAGTAAATAAGAATTAAAATTCTTAAAATTGTCATTACTACTCTACACTACTGACGGTATATTTTAGAATGAGGCTAATTCGTAATGATAAAAATATGATTGACGGCAAATTTGACGTAGAGATGAACTTGTGGGCGCTTGAATCCATTGGAGTAGTTGCTTTTGGTGGGCGTCTTAACTGTTTTGACCCAAATCTACCAGAAGATTCACCGGCCAGAAAATTAATACAAACAGTTCATGACATATTTAAATCAATTGATGAGTTGGACTTTAAACCAAGTCTTTGGCGTTACTTCTCTACTCCAACATTCAAAAAAGCTATGAAGCACTACCAAGACCAGATAACGTAAATATGATATATTATTTCAAAATTAACCAATCTTTATAGAGATTAATGAAAAATGTCAAAAATTACAGATTAAGTAAATATTTTATTGAAAAAGCTATTGAGCAATTAAATGTAAATGATACGTATAGCGATGAAGAAAAAGGCATTCTGCAAAAATTGCTTGATATTGACAAGGATATTGCTGTAATGATGGCAAGTGATATGCTGATGGCGGGAGTCGATACGGTAATGTTTTCTACGAATTATAAAACTTATTAAATTTTATATAAATATGAGTCATGTTGTGAGATATAACTTTTGAATATATGTGGAAATTAAAATTCATGCACAAGATCAGGTCGTGAACGTGTCTGGGAGTACTTACCCTTCCGCTTTCTTTCTTACCCGTCTGCACCCTGAGGATTAATTCTATGACTATCAAAGTAAAAACTTATTAATTTTTAGTTTGTAAATATAATTTTGTACAAAAAATGTTATTAGCGATAGAGATATTTAAAAGTAAATATTTAATATAAGTGCTTTCTTTTTTTACCACGAAAGTTCAAAAATATATTATTTGCTAAATATTTGCAATGTAATTATTTTGTGACCATTTATATATTTTTCTTTAGGCACTTTTGCGAGAGCTTGACATAAATAACCATGAAGTAAACTACGAAATAAATGGTCTATGTCTCTTGCATAATGTTAATTGCTGTGATAAAAAAAACATTATCTACTAATAATATATTTAAATGTTCAAAGGCTGCAAACACAATAATTTCAACATTATTTTTACTGGCCACAAATCCAGAAAAACAAATCAAACTAAGGGAAGAAATAAGGTCTCAGGATGAAAAACGACCATACCTTAAGGCGACTTTGAAAGAATCTATGAGGTTGTTACCGGTTGTTCCAGGGAATATGAGACTCACAAGTAAAGAGTATAATCTGTTAGGATATCGCATTCCTAAAAACGTAAGTGTTTGACAGAAATGGTATTTACACTTTATTAAGAGTAACTTTTATTTTATACTATTTTTACAGGTGTACGTAAGATTCTTTCATCAAACACTTTCGAAAATGGAACAGCACTTTCCACGTTCTAAAGAATTTATTCCCGAAAGGTGGATTGTTGATAAAAGTGACCCTCTCTACTATGGAAATGCTCATCCATTTGCATACAGTCCTTTTGGCTTTGGGGCTCGCAGTTGCATAGGTAGGTATTTATTTATTTTTATTTGGGAAACAGACAATAAAAAAGTTGTAAGCAAAAGAACTTAAAATATAGACATCGATTAGTAATGTTTCTACTGATATCTATTTTGAAACTGACATTAAAATATATTTGTAAAAAATTAGCCAAGGTTTACCAGCAAGTTATATGGCTTTCGGACGAAATATGTTTCCAGAACTATCTTACAACAAACATTTTGTTCATTATCTCTGGATAATGTCAATATATAATCATGAAAAAGTAAATATATTTTCTTCAAATTTTTCATTTTTTACAGGTCGACGCATAGCGGAATTGGAAATGGAAACATTTCTCGCTAAAGTTATTGAAAATTTCAACGTTGAATGGTTTGGACCCCCGCTCAAGATTCAACCGAAGTTTTTAAACTATAATTCTGAACCTTTCAATTTTATTTTCAAAGATATTTAATAGTAAAAAGATTAAATCTTCATACTTTTGTGTAACAACTTTATGGGCCTTTTTTTTAATACACATATTCATTATTTTATACCGACCTGCCTATCTCATAGCCACTCTTCACTTTCCAAACTTAGTAGCAATTATGTCATAAAAAGAAGATGCAAGAAAAAAAATAAACCGAATCGTATTTTTATTTTTATATATTTATCTCCAATCAGTCATAAGATTATAGGATTATACGATATACATATACATATAGATATATACAGATATAGATATACATCAATGTTAATGGCGTAAAACTACACCATTTACGATTTGCTTATGCAAATAATGCTTCAACAACTAGCATCGGAAAGCAATAAAGTGGTACTGTCAATGAATATCAGCAAAACTAAAATTATTACAGGCAAGATCCAAGTTAAAATACAATTAGGCTAGGAAAAGACGAATATGTAAATGAATATACATACTTTGGCCAAGTCATATCGGTTAAAGATCGCTCACATAAAGAAACAGACAGACAGATTAATAATACCTAGCAAAGGTATTGATCTCTCACGAAAATTACGAAAAATAAATACATGTCTATTGCAGAGAAGAGAAAAATATATAATACTTGCATTCTTCCATGACTCATCTACGGATGCCAATCATGGCCTTTATCAAAAAAACACGAACACAAATTCGGAGTATTCCAAAGAGGTTGGGTTTAAGGTTAAGGTTAAGGTTTAGATAAGAGAAAGCAACGATTTGAAATATCAGACGTTAGAATAAAAACACGAACATTGAAGTGGAAATGGACAGGGCATATGATAAGATCACAAACTGAAAAGTGGAAAAAGAGTAATAGAATGGTATCCCAGGGACGGAAAGAGACGTAAAGAAAGACAGGTCAAAAGGTGGGAAGACGATCTACCAAAAAGCTTGGATGAGGATTGCTTTAGACCGGCATATGTAGATAAAACTTGAGGAGGCCTACGTCGCAAGATAACCTGACCCGCTAGCTGAAAAACTAATAAAATAAAATAATAATTGTAAAAAAATATATGTATTCCAGTTTAATTTATTTAAGTAAGTTAGTACTAAAGATTGTTTTGTTTTTAAGTTTAATTTCTATATGTTAATTAAGGTCAGAAAACAAATTTTATTGGAAATACGTTACGCTATTATTAATGAAACACATTTTTTCAAGGATCCTGAAAGTATACTTGTTTGATTTTTAGAACAGTTGCAATGAGCTTGCAGTTGTGATGAGGTTCTTGACGTGACGGTGCTTGGAATGTTTTTTATTTCCATACAAACAATTGACTTTCGAGTTACTGCTAGGTTTTAGCGTTACTGGAGTACCACGCTGCTTCATTTTTTTATCTGCCTCAGTATATTATTCAAAACCGTTTTAGTTTTCGTTTATTTAGTCTTACAACTTGTGCCATACAATTGTTTACCACTTAATATTATACAAAAAGCATCACTTTATAGCTTTAGCTCAGATCAGATCGTCAACGGCATTGAGGGTTGATTTCATACCTTTCATGAGCTTATGATATTTCCAGATCAGATATCAAATGTCATATGTTGCGATTTAGTGTCGATGGTTTGTATATACCACTTGACTAACCAAGAATGACTTTTACTGAAATATTCTTGTAGGTGGCTGGTAGCTTAGCTGAATATACAAATTTCACGGGTTCGAATCCCTACCCGTATCGGCTTATTTTTCATTACATATTTATTTCAAATTAAAATTTCAAAGTAAGCTCAACATGGCTACATAAGTTTATAGATACTTTGCACGAATGATAATATTATATGCCTACTATTAAATTTTATTTAAATTTATTCTAATATTAGAACCAAATGAATAATCTTATCATAATGTAATTTCCGCGAAACTAATATCAAGGTTAATTTTGACACAATCACACGAGGCCCGTATCCTAATATGACGTAAACACTAATGATGTATAAATTGTATCAGTATCTCTATAATAAGCGTTGATGTTTAATCGTGTTCCTGACAGTGAGACAGCGGAATGCAGAGTTGTAAAAGATCAGCTGTTTATTTAACAGCTATTAATAAACAAATTATAAGGTGAGTGTTGTTATATTTTTGTAATAGTGATTTGTAATGAAGTAATTAAGATAATTTACATCAACAGTAGTATTTTAATATTTGGTGTAAATATGGTCTTTTTTTCATTCTTAATATTAAATTAAGATTAGTTTCTTAACCGTAATAGTATAAAAAGTTATTCAAATAAGACGTGACTCTCAAGCATGAGAAGCTTTTTATTGTATATTAGTACCTTTAACTTCGTTACAAAACTTTTCTAATATATTAGTTATTTCTATTAAGGCAACACATTTCTTTAAATAAATAACATCTAAATTAAATTAAAATTCAGATATTACAATTGCCTTACTCATTTCAGAAGGCGCTAGAATGCTTCATTTTAATAGCCACATTTCTTTAGAGTTCAAATATTACAAAATTGTCTTGCGTTTAATGAATTTTTGGAACCATCTGGTAGTTAAATAAATTTTAATTACGCGGGTACGCGCCACAACAATGGCAATAATGCCTTGATGGAAGAATGGAGCGGATATTCAAATGACAGAATTAATATCTCGGAGTTGTTGCCTTTACATTACAGATATATTTCATCCCAAAACACAACGGTAATAGCTAATGAAGAGCAATCGCAATTAAAATCATGGCGAGAGATACCTGGTCCTTCTTCTTTACCTTTGATAGGGCAATTGCATCATTTTCTTCCTGGAGGTACGTAATTCTTTAATTAAGTAAATTTAGCAAAGTATTTATTTAAAGAAACAAATTATAAGATACATGCAAGACTTTCCATATAGCCAGCGCACTTTTTATAAGAGGCTTTCCCTTCTCGATTTTTCGTCGGGACAAAACACACAATGTAACAGTCGTTTCATTATCTGGGTTGGATCAACATTTATATTATTTTTTTTTTTGTAGAATAGTAGTAGTAGTAGTAGTAGTAGTAGTAGACTACTACTACTACTACTACTACTATTCTGGCGAATTTGACACTGACATTTTACAATACATTAAATAATGTTATATATATATATATATATATATATATACTTAGCCTGGCTATAAATACTGTTACACCTAAAAATAAAAAAAATATTACATTTGAATTTCGTATCTGTCATTTTTATATGATTGTTCATTGTGTTTTCTCATTTTGGCGCCAATACATTGTACAATATTTTGCGATACTAAAAAGGAGTGGGGTGATATCTTTAACTGAATCGCTGTGATTGCATTACACAAAGTAAGTATGAGCCAAATGCAATTTTTGAAACTCTCCATACACTTGGTATTACTAAAATGTTTGTGTACCCGGCTTTTAATAAGTATAATAAGACTTTCTCTGTTTGTGACAGAAAAAGATCTGGCCGTCCTAGTAGTGTTCGTACAAAAAAAGTGGTCAAGGCAGTAAGAGAAAAAATTCGAAGAAATCCTGTCCAAAAGCAAAATATTTAATCCCAGGACATGAAGATAGCACCTAGAACCATTTCGCGTATTTTAAAAGATGACTTAGGACTTGCAGCCTATGGAAGACGCACTGATCATTTATTAACAGATTATTTAAAGAAGAATAGGGTTTAAAGAAGAATAACAGATTATTTAAAGAAGAATACCGCTTCAGTAGTTGTTTCGATCGAAACAACTACTGAAGCGGTACGCAAAAGGAGGTCACAGAAAAATTTTGAGATGAGATTTTTTTTACAATTGTGCAACATTTTAACAAACGGAATCACCATATTTATACTCAAAGCTTTAATCAAGTCAATTTGAGAGAGTAATAATAATGAAACGAAGCTTCTTAGCATTCCATGGATTCACCGTGCGGGTGCCGGGCCCATCGCGTTGCAGGGAGAGGAGTGCAAACAGCTCCTGGGACTTGCGACCCAAGTGTAGGTTTAAGGGGCCCCTTTAAAATGCGCATTCACGCTCACCATCAACTGGTTGCGCTCCTCTCCCTACCTAATCAAATTTGGAATGAACCTACCAATGCCGCCTTTGAAGTACGTTCTAGAAATGTACTGATGATAGTTCTAGAGAGGCCGAGATCTTTAAGTAGGTTATAGAGAGATTTCGCTGTTATACCTCTCGCTCCCACTTCTACCGCGTACAAATTAACTATATACCCATTCCTGGTCAGTTCGTTGGTCAGTTCGTAATACTTGTTTACTTTAATTGCACACAATTAAAGTAAACAAGATCACAATCTTTGGGGATGTTTGTTTCCCATGGAACAGTAAGCTCCACAAGTATAACGCGCTTTAACTGTCTAGAGTACAGGAATATGTCCGGTCTGGATGACGAGACAACAATATCCTCAGGAATTCTATACTGTTTCTCATACGTATCCATCATTATAGTCCAATCGCGAGCCGCCTCCAAGATAGAGTGAGGCTTTTGTTTTGTTTTTTTAGACGAGCCTTCTTTAATGAACTCTATGAATCTTTTGGTGGTTGTTATACCCTTTTGCGCTCTAGCTACTGAAAGACTAACCGCTTCACGTATGATTTCCAATACTTTATCATGGTGCCGCGAGTATTGACCTTTTTCCAATAGCACCCTACACCCTACCAACAAGTGTTTAGCCGTTCCTACTGCCTCCCCACAGATATTGCAAGACTTTTCGGTAGCTTTACCCCATCTTATTAAATTACTTTGTTCTGGGAGAGTCATTTGGAATGCATAATAATATTTTTTATTGTACACCAAAACGAAAAATAAAAACAAAGATATTACAGTCAAAAACAATACATAATATACAAAAGGCGGCCTTATCGCTAAAGCAGCGATCTCTGCCAGGCAACCTTGAGGAACAGATATTCGATTTTTTCTTTTTAGCTTGTACTAGTGAGTAGGGGTGTATGAGCTAGATAATTTGAGTATTTATATATAATACTTACATAATAATAGTAGTATATGGGAACAAAAATACATACATACAAAAATTAACAACAAGAATAACAAAAAGGAAAAATAATAATAATAATATTTATTCATAATAAATAAATAAAAAATATATATATAAAATAATAATCTCTGACTAGCTTTTTGAAACCGAGCAAGAGATTGAGCTCGTCTTGCTTGTAAAGGAAGTCTTGCTAGTACAGCTTGTTCTAAACGCCATCATAATTTAGATCAAAAGTTACAAAGCTTAAAAACAGCACCAACAAATTTGATAGAAAAGACTAGAAGTTAGTAGAAGAAGTAAGTGTATCACCATAACTTTTAGTAAAAAAAAAAAACAAATCATTTTAATTATCATCTACTGTATGGTTTTTATTTTGTGGTAACTTACGGTGATATTATGGTGATAATTATTTTATTTTTATAAAACATTTGTAATATAAAGTACTTCTTGCCTTCCTGCCAAGGCTAAAATACGTATGCACGACTTGGAAAATTACCAACATTGTTAAAAATAAAATTACTATATGTGAGAGAGGGATGGAACGCCGCATGCTAAATATAAAAAAAACAACATGAAGGGCGAAAATTAAAAATAAGATCTAATACGAAAGCAATCAATGCACTCACACACGCAGAAAAACTGAATTGGAAATGGGCAGGTCACTTAGCGAGCCTGAAAGATAGCAGATGGACGAAAGAAATCACATCTTGGAAAGGACAGTTCGGTGAACGCTGACAAGGTAGACCAAATGCACGCTGCGAAATCGAATTTATACACACACTTGGACACACTGGATTGATAAATCGTTGTACAGAGAGAACTGAAATCTCCTGGAGGAGTCTTTCACCTCAGGGGTTACACAGAATTGAAATCTTAAAACGAATTAAAAATTATGTAAACTTTTTTATTTTGGAAAATATAAGGCATTTTCATTTAATTTATTTACTTGTTGCCAAATCATTCAAGATTGTCATTGCCATCAACCAAAATTCCTCTGTTTTCGACATAACAAATCATTTATTATTTATTTACATATTTGTTAAAACAGACAAAATTTCTTATAATTAAGGGTCTCTATCAAAAATCACAAATGACCTGGGTGACATTTTATATGAAGGTTATGGACCTATTATAAGATTGGACGGTTACTTCGGATCACCTACAATTATCATGCTAGTTGATGCTGAAGCGTCGGCTCAGGCAAGTTTTTTTACCAGTTGTTACCAATATAGTAAATATATATTTTTATATTACTTCTATGATTTACTATTTAGACAAATATTTACAAATCTACCCGTATGAAAGTATATAAATTAAATTATAGGTGCTTCGAGGAGAAAATTGGTTTCCACATCGGCCTGGGTTTATGTCATTGGAATATTTTAGAAAGGAACATAACAAAATAAGGGATCCTAATGAACTAACAGGACTAGTGTCAGAGTAATTACGATTTTAATTTCTTATTTTCTTCAAACTACTTGTCTAATCTATAATATTTTAAGCATTAAGTCAATCTGGATACTTATTTACAACATTTGTTCAATATTTAGTCATGGTGACACGTGGAAGAAGTTCCGTTCAACAGTAAACCCAATTATGTTACAAACAAAAACAATAAAATTATATAGTAACATTTTAAATGAAGTAGCTGACGATATGGTAAAAAGGTAAGACATAGTAAATAAGAATTTAAATTCTTGAAATTGTCATTACTACTCTACACTACTGACGGTATATTTTAGAATGAGGCTAATTCGTAACGATAAAAATATGATTAACGGCAAATTTGACGTAGAGATGAACTTGTGGGCGCTTGAATCCATTGGAGTAGTTGCTCTTGGTGGGCGTCTTAACTGTCTTGACCCAAATCTACCAGAAGATTCACCGGCCAGAAAATTAATACAAACAGTTCATGACATATTTAAATCAATTGATGAGTTGGACTTTAAACCAAGTCTTTGGCGTTACTTCTCTACTCCAACATTCAAAAAAGCTATGAAGCACTACCAAGACCAGATAACGTAAATATGATATATTATTTCAAAATTAACCAATCTTTATAGAGATTAATGAAAAATGTCAAAAATTACAGATTAAGTAAATATTTTATTGAAAAAGCTATTGAGCAATTAAATGTTAATGATAAGTATAGCGATGAAGAAAAAGGCATTCTGCAAAAATTGCTTGATATTGACAAGGATATTGCAGTAATAATGGCAAGTGATATGCTAATGGCGGGAGTCGATACGGTAATGTTTACTACGAATTATAAAACTTATTAAATTTTATATAAATATGACAGTCATTTTGTGAGATATAACTTTTAAATATTCATATCAGATATATCAAATTAAAATTCATGCACAAGATCAGGTCGTGAACGTGTCTGGGGGTACTTACCCATCCGCTTTCTTTCTTACCTGTCTGCACCCTGAGGATTAATTCTATGATTATTAAAGTAAAAACTTATTAATTTTTAGTTTGTAAATAAATAATTTTGTACAGAAAAATGCTTTTAGCGATAGAGATATTTAAAAGTAAATATTTAATATAAGTACTTTCTTTTTTTACCAAGAAACTACAATAATATATTATTTGCTAAAAATTTGCAATGTAAGTATTGTGTGAACATTTATATATTTTTCTTTAGGCACTTTTGGGAGTGCTTGACATAAATAACCATGAAGTAAACTACGAAATAAATGGTCTATATCTCTTGCATAAAACGTTGTTTTTGTTTATATTTTTTTTTATCACAGTTATTAACGAATTACTGTGATGAAAAAAAAACATTACTAATAATATATTTAAATGTTCAAAGGCTGCAAACACAATAATTTCAACATTATTTTTACTGGCCACAAATCCAGAAAAACAAATCAAACTAAGGGAAGAAATAAGGTCTCAGGATGAAAAACGACCATACCTTAAGGCGACTTTGAAAGAATCTATGAGGTTGTTACCAGTTGTTCCAGGGAATATGAGACTCACAAGTAAAGAGTATAATCTGTTAGGATATCGCATTCCTAAAAACGTAAGTGTTTGTCAGAAATGGTATTTACACTTTATTAAGAGTAGCTTTTATTTTATACTATTTTCACAGATGTACGTGACATTCTTTCATCAAACACTTTCGAAAATGGAACAGCACTTTCCACGTTCTAAAGAATTTATTCCCGAAAGGTGGATTGTTGATAAAACTGACCCTCTCTACTATGGAAATGCTCATCCATTTGCATACAGTCCTTTTGGCTTTGGGGCTCGCAGTTGCATAGGTATTTATTTATTTTTATTTGGGAAACAGACAATAAAAAGTTGTAAGCAAAAGAACTTAAAATATAGACACCGATTAGAAATGTTTCTACTGATAACTATTTTGAAATTGACATTAGAATATATTTGTAAAAATTTAGCCAAGGCTTACCAGCGAGTTATATGGCTTGCGGACGAAATATGTTTCCAGAACTATCTTACAACAAACATTTTGTGCATTTTCTCTGGATAATGTCAATGAAAAAATAAATATATTTTCTTCAAATTTTTCTTTTTTTACAGGTCGACGCATAGCGGAATTGGAAATGGAAACATTTCTCGTTAAAGTTATTGACAATTTCAACGTTGAATGGTTTGGACCCCCGCTCAAGATTCGACCGAAGTCTTTAAATTATAATTCTGAACCTTTCAATTTTATTTTCAAAGATGTTTAATTATAATCACATTAAAACTTCATATTTTTGTATAACAACTTTATGTGCTTTTTTTTAATACACTTATTCACTATTTAATACCGACCTGCCCATCTCATAGCTACTCTTCACTTTCAAAACTTAGTAGCAATTATGTCAAAGAAGATGCTAGAGGAAAAAAAAACCGAATCGTATTTTTATTTTTATGTATTTATCTCCAATCAGTCATAAGATTATAGTTAGCGAGAAATAGATTCTAAAGACTAGAAAATCTTCGCTTAAACGTACTCATGCGTCATAAATCAAGATGGGGACGATTTCGGCATAAATATAAATAGCGAAAAACTACACCATTTACGATTTACGATGTTTTCACATTATTTGCAGAAAACCTTGATACGTTGCAAATAATGCTTCAACAATGCTTCTCTTACTTATTTTTGAAAATTGAAAACTTATATGAAAATTTGTTTTTTTATTAGGGTTGCCTATTTTTTTTTAAATTAAATATGGTGAAGATGCAGCTCCAGCGGTCCAGTAATTTTAGTGTATAAAAATTACAAACATATATACAAAAACACAAATTAAAATGTTTCCTCTCTACAATATTATAAGTAGTAATATATTTTATCGTATATTACTTGTTTTATATTTTACACGTTTGCGTTCACGTTTTTTGGCCCTTAAACACTAGTACTACAGAACAGTACTTTAAACGTTTTAAATTATAGTTTTATAGTTGCCATAAATTATAATTCATAAATTTCACATAAATTGAATCAAAGAATTCAGTGCAATTTACTCAATAAAGAGTCTTAGTTATAAGTTGGCTTCAAGCAACCAGCGGGCCTGCCATGAACTTTTAAAAAATATCATAATTTTGAGAATACAACAATATTAATTTGATTTGTACCAAGCGCTTTATAAAACAATATCGTTTTATCACCGCTTAATGACGTGAAAGAATTAATGATGATTTAGGATGAAGTCATGAAAACTTCATACCAAACATTATTAATTTAATCTTACTTTAAGGAAGAATGGGTAGTATTGTAATAAAATAAAATTGTATGTATGTATGTAGATTATTCTAATATTGATATTTAAGTTTATGGTAAATGTGCAGGAATAGTATAGTTATGTTATTTAGAAACAATGTTAAATCCCGTGAGGAACCGTACCTAGACTAAATAGCTTCCGTTATTGTTAATTGATTAGAGAATTATAATTATGATATTGTCGCATATAGTAAGATGTATCATGGTTTATATATTAAGAGATAATATTGAAATAATAATTTAAACAATCTTAACTTACTTTAATTGTTAAAACTGTTTATAACCATTTGATAAGATTCTTATTTGCATACACACAATCAACATTTAAGATAGAAGTCAAAAAGATTATGGAACTAATAGTGAAAATACATCGATTACAATGATTAATAAAATAATGTGGCCCCTGAATAAAGTGTATAGCAATTCATGATTAAAAAATATATTGTATATTATATATTGTAATTAAGTCCTAAGGAAGACTAGTCCATTTAATTCAAACTATAAATAAGAGTACGTTTATTTACTTGATAGTATAGGATTTAATATACATCACTCAACTATTACTGATCTTAAAACAGACATACGATAAATAGGCAGAGTGATAAAAAACAAAACTTACAAAGGTTACATACAATTTTAAAATAAAAAGTGTGATGGTTTTCAGAAATTTAAAAAAGTCATAAACGCGAATATAGGTTAACTATTTTATTCATAAAAATATAATTATATGTATTTAAATTAATTTATAATACATAATAATTATATTTGAGAATTCTTAAATCAATCTTACACTAGAAATTATACCTCTTAACAATAAAATTAATGAGATAATAAATTATAAGGAAATGTTATCTTAAGTAATTCATATTAATCTTTATTATCCTGCGATATGTCTAGTTATACATATGTGATTTGAAACACGCAGATGACAAATAAACATCGTTACTGTATTGTATATTTTATTACAAATATAATGGCTGTTTATTTTAAAATAAGTCATTAGAATTTCAATATTCAACATAATAACAACAACAGTGAATTTCACGGACAACATACCCAATAACACTTTATCAAAAATGATAACAATCAAAAAATTTAAATTAATAAATATGCTTAAAAAGGTACACACTACATATTAATACAATTACCAATTAACAATTATTTATGTCGGTTTCATTATTGTTTTTACATGGTGGTTACCTGTTATATTGAAAAAAAAAATACGCAAATAAGATGTTGAGTTTATAAATCTAAACAAAAAACTTGGCTAAACCCAATCTATTCACGTTCCAAGGTTAAAATCATAAAATCAAATCATTTACACGAACGTATTGTGAGAGAACGGTCTCGTTAGCATTCCGTTACGCATAAAAATAAGTACATTATGATATTGTATGCATCAATATAAGAATTTTATCATTCATTGATAACTATATCAAAATGATAATAAAAGTGAGTGCGATACATCACTGTTTATAATACGTGGAACATTAAAAGTTGTTTTTGTTTATGAAATTGTGGCAAAATGCATAATATTAGAAGATCCGTGATAAACGTAGCTGTTTTTAATAAACAATTTCTAAGGTAAGCGTTGTAATACTTGTCTATAGCAATTTTATGATTATTTTTAAATAGATTAAGAGGTTATTTATTATTTAATCATGGATTTAAAAATATAAAAAAAATAAAAGTTAGCAGATAAACTATAAAACTAAAAAATAAAACGTAAAGATAAGATAAATGAAATGGGACTCTAGATTTTAATAATAATATTTTAAGTATACCTGTATGAAGTGATCTTATTAAACAGGTTTCTGTTTTTGTTTGTACATAAACGTCACCTTTTAGTTTATTATGTTTACATATAATTTTCTTAAATGTTTTACACATTTGAGTAAATAATAGGTGCCAAAAGACCGGTTTTTCATCAGAAAACACAGCCATAAATTCAAGTGAGGGTGTCAACATAAAACCATGGCAAGAAATTCCTGGTCCTTCAAGTCTACCACTTATTGGGCAACTCCACAACTTCCTTCCTGGAGGTAAGGAAACAATGCTTTCAAATTCTTGTGCCTTTTTCATATTTCTGACATAACTTTATATCTTGGACTTCTGTACGAAAATAAATCTGGATACATACTTCTTTTTTGTGTTATTCCATAAAAAATACATTATAATATAGTCTAAGATAAAACATATTCTATTTTCATAATCGTCATTATCTAACATATTTCTTAAGGTTCCTTGTATGGACGAATGAATGAAAAGTTACCTGGTTTTTTATACGATACGTATGGACCCATCGTCAAGTTATTAGGACATTTCGGCTCACCTCCAATGATATTTCTCTATGACGCTGAGTCAGCTATGTATGTAAGTAGGTCGAGCAAAAAAGAAGCGGCTTTTAAAATCAAATACAATTTCATACAAACATGATAAAATTAAAATCATTTCAGATATTTCGTAATGAAAATACACTTCCTAAACGCCCTGGATTCCAATCGCTCGAATATTTCAGAAAATATCATAATAAGAAAAATGATGTCATTGAATCGACTGGCTTGATGACCGAGTAAGTTGCCCGCGATACTTATTTTGTCCATTGCTGTATTGTTTTTTCGTATATAATGTTAGTTTTAATATAATGTTTATGCCTTTCCTAATTATTTTGTATTTTTTGAAGGCATGGAGAACGTTGGAAAACGTTTAGATCTGCAGTTAATCCTGTGATGCTTCAACCGAAAACCATTAGATTATATACAGATATTCTCGGAGAGGTAGCAGACGATATGATTGAAAGGTGACAGCTTTAATTGTTGCTAATATATCTGTATTTAGAAATTTACTGAAACTTGTTAAACAATGCTAGTTTTATAGATGGATAGCTTTTTGGAAACAATTCAAAAAACTGTTCGGTCCATGCTTCTTGTTTTAATTTTTTTTAGCGATAGGAGTATAAAATTAAACCATATTATTATTCTTTTTTTCAGAATGAAATTAATACGTAATAAAGATAATATCATAGAAGAAAAATTTGATATAGAAATGAATCTGTGGTCATTGGAGTCAATTGGTGTGGTAGCATTAGGTGGACGGTTAAACTGCTTTGATCCAAACCTTCCAGAAGATTCTCCAGTTAAAAAGCTCATAGAAGTAGTTCACAGTATTTTTAAAACAATAGAGAAGTTGGACTTCCAACCAAGCTTGTGGCGATATATTTCAACGCCGGCTTTTAAAAAAACAATGAAGTCATACGATGACCAGCTAAAGTAAAGAAAATTGTACCATTAACATTATATATTTTTAAATATGACACATGACTATACAATAAAACCTACTTTTGAATTCGGAATTAATATAAAGAAGTATTAAATATTTTTCTTTTTCATGATATAAACATTTATACGATAACCTATTATCATAATCCTTTATTTACTTTACGTGTAACGTAACGTGTTGTTTTCAGACTAAATGAATATTTTATAGAAATGGCGATAGAAAAACTCAAGACAAAAAATAATGTTCCCAATGAAGAAAAAGGAATATTGGAAAAGTTACTCGAAATTGATCCAAAAGTTGCGGTAATAATGGCAAGTGACATGCTGTTTGCTGGAATCGACACGGTATTGATATCTTTTTATATAAGTATAAATAAATTTATGTATAACTATATAATATCATTGAATATAAAATATTATTTGAGTATAATAAATAAATAAAATAATGCAACACGAAAATAAATGCATATTTAAGTGTGTGTAACCAGGGTAAGAAGATTTCGTTATTATTATTTTGAGAAATTCATAAAGTGGTTTTAATTTTAGATTTGTTTCAGACTGCCAACACTATTATAGCATTGCTATATCTTTTAGCAAACAACCCTCAAAAGCAAGAAAAGTTAAGAGAAGAGATCATGTCATCAAAAGATAAACGACCGTACCTCAGAGCCTGCATCAAAGAATCTTTAAGATTGATGCCAGTAGTTGGAGGAAACTTGAGACAAACTACTAAGGAATACAACGTCCTCGGTTATAATATACCAAAAAATGTAAGAGTATATTTTTTGCTTGTACATGTTATTTATTGACCTAACTAATGATTTCCATTAATTGATATTAATGATATAATAAATGTAACTTAATACAGAAGTACGTTTACGAAACTACATAAACCGCTGTTCATATAAGAAAACATTTGCAGGTGATTTTATTTATCATACAAGGTGTATTTAAGAAGTCAAAGTCACAAAAAGAATAAATTATACCTGCTTATAAATACTTAAAAATACTTATTTTAAACAGTTGCTATTTATTATTTCGTCCTAAATTATTCTTGATTCTTTAAATAATATTACAGATGTACGTCATTGTTGCAAACCAATACATGTCCCAGATGGAAGAAAACTATCCAAAGCCCGATGAGTTTATTCCGGAAAGGTGGATCGTGGGTAAAGACGATCCTTTGTACTATGGAAATACACATCCGTTTGTTCACACGCCTTTTGGGTTTGGGGTACGGAGTTGTATAGGTAATTTAATCAAATATTAACATTGATGTGTTCACCAAAATAGTATAAGCTTTTAATATTTTAATTTGACCTTACCTCGCATTTACGATAAATGTTAAGTTAATTTTACTTTTACAGGACGTCGTATTGCTGAGCTGGAGATTGAGGCATTTTTGACTAAACTTATTCAAAACTTTAATATTAAATGGTTTGGACCACCAATAAAAGTTCACGCAACTACATTAAACTACTTAGTTGGACCTTATAACTTTGTCTTTAACAACATATAATGCCATTATAAAAATAAATAATAATTTTATATTATTCATATTTTTATTAATACAAAAACTTTTCATACACATTGTATTATAAAATAAATAAACATAACCAAGGTTCTAATATATACAAAAATGAAATCTGAGTTTATCCGATAAATATAATCAAACGTAAACGATGTAAACTTGCAAAAACGTAATAAACGAACAATCGACATAAAATAGGAGAACTCTGGAAACTTGCCTTTGTTATGTTTGTTATTGAAAGAGTTGAACGTTCTAACAGTTTGTTATAACGTCATTTAGTGGTAAGTTGAAATAAATGTATAACGTGATAAATGGTGTTCTGAACATTGTAAGTTATGACTTATAATGTTAAGTACACCATTTATACATAGATATATATATTTATGTTTATTATTTGTGATGGAAAAATACCCAAAATCAATTTGAATAGAAAATCGTATTTTAGTATTAAAGGCTATTCACGATATTTAGTAACACCATTTAAATGAAAAGGTTTTAAATTAAAGCTTCAATGTATACCTGTTTTGTGATTCTCCTAATTTGTGATGAGTTAGGAAAATATAAATCAAGGTGCCTTGTCAGCGCTCAATTACTCTAAGCACTTGACGATACTTTTAAAATACGTGCTACGTTTATTATTACGTACTTTATTTATTTACATTTTTTACCAATATTGCTTACGGTAACATCAAACCCGCATGCTATCGTAAGTCATATTTTTAAAAGTTGATTAAGTTAATTAAGGATCACTATTTTATGAATACAAACATTTCTATTAATATACAGACAAATATTATAATCAGTAATATTACTTTGTTTCTAATTACACTTACAACCTTGAGATACTTCGGAGCTATTCTATTTTGCTAACAGCTATGGACGAATTTTTGCTTCAGTTATTATTCTCCTTGCTCATACTCCTCGAATTTACTCTAATATTAATTTATTTAATTATGGACAACCAGTAGCTAATACAGCAAATGTTAAATCTCATACAAGTGCTAAAATATGTAGTAAGGTAGCTGTACACAGTTATGAAGGTGTCACAGCGTGCTTAAGTCTATGAGACTTATTAAACAGTTATATTTTTCTTACCATTTCGGGTAAAACTATTTTTTTTTATTAAATCTTATTTAGTTTTGGTCTTATTTAAAATGGTTAATACATTCTTCCTAAAACTTTGCCTTATTAATATATTATTCTTACTTATTTAAAGGAAATCATTTTTCACATTTCATTTGTCATTGAAAATCAAACCTTGAAATAAGATCATACTTTTGGATAAACAATGTAATTAAAGAAAGTGTTTAAAATTAATATACTTGTCCATTTTAATTTAAGAACTTGCGTAGGTATTTATTTTAGAAATATACTCGTTAATTATCCTTTCCTGATGCCTAATTTGAAACTGTCAAAATACCTCGATTATTAACTATTTGATTTTGTTAATATCCGATTTACTGTGATTATATTTAACGAAATGGCGCTTGTTAATTTGAAAGTAATTTTTTTTTAATTTGAAGCATTGTAAGCATTGTAAGACATTGAAATGAAAAAAAAATACTAATTTGTGTGTTTGTGTGTGTATGTGTAGGTATGTGTGTTTTGATTCTTATGGAAATAATAAAATTCTGAAAACTTAATAAAACAATTATAAAAATGACAGAAGGCACTGACTAATTTTAAAATACTGTATGGTAAATAAAATAAAAATAGTTAACACTCAAGACTTCGTCATGTCTATAGAGCGCAGCAAACTCAATAAAATGTCATTATCGACCACGCTAAAAGCATTGCTGAAATCTAGCAATCTTAAAACTGTAAGTTATTTTTGTCCATTCCAAAACAATTGTCATCCGTAACTTTGACAAGAGCCGTAATTGTACTATGAACTGACCGAAAACCATACTGTAGAGAATTTAAGATTTTGTTGATATGAGGAAAATATTTAATTGTTTGAAAATCTACTTTTCTTATATGCTTACATTTGGTAATAGTAATACATACACAAGGTAGCGTATACTTTGCAAAAGAAAGGGAGAATCGAAATTGACCATAAATTGGAATAAAGGGCAGGGTTAACTTTTTGGTGGCGGAATAGCATGCGCATCTTTCCATCTTATACTAAAGTTACCCATAGAGATTGATTTATTGAGGATATGGGTAACAACATAATTTGGTAACAATATAATAATTGACGATTCAAAAGTGCATGTAACTGCCTACTTGAATAAAGATATTTCTAATTTGAATTAAAATAACTTAACACTCAATTAATGAGCTTTCCACAAGGGACATTCTAGACATCAACATTAAACTAGCGGTAGAGATGTACTCTTGCGACAGCTCATGCGGTAGGGCATGGGAAATTGGAAATTAAAAACGCAAGGCGCATGATTAGCTTACTAAATTCCCACCACGTTTCTTAATATTGAAATGATGTATGAAATTTGTATTTTGTATCATGTATCCACGTTGAAATAGCCAAAAATATACATGGAAAAGTATTGTAGTAAGCGTCATAAATAACGTCCTGAATAACATGTTTGTTAAAATGATAAAAAATATAATAAATCGAATAAACTTTGTTAACATTGACGCAGTTCCCTATGTCAAGGGCTCACCTAGTAAAGGCTCCAGTAATTGTTTGTCGCACGCTATGCTATTACTGATATTGAACGAAAGGTCGCTAGTACCTAAGTCTATTTTCAATGTTACCTTAGCATTTACTTGATTTATTTTATTTGTTTAAGTACGAGCATTTTATTGTAACAAGCAAATAATATCTTCTATTTTAACAGATTTTTATAATTTAAAAAATTCATGAAAACATATATTTCATTAAGAAACATTGTTGCAATAACATATTTTAGGAAAAAAATATCATTTTTTTTTAAATATACTTCGTGAAAATATATTGTACATTACTTATCTTATATTTTACCCAGTTTCACGTTCTCGTTTTTTTTTTGCTCTTAAACAGGACCCACTTTAAATGTAGCTATAAATTATAACTCTCCGAATTCAGAAAAATTAGTTTATTCAAGGAGTTCAGTGCAATTTTATTACTTGGAAATAAAAACAGTTTTATTTCCAAGTCCTTTTCTAACAACCAGCAGGCCTACTATGAAAAATTCTTTTAAAAATTATCATAATTTTAAGAACTTTTGTTAAAATAACAATAATATTACTTTGATTCGTACTTTGCGCTTTATTAAACAATATTGTTTTTTTCTTGACTTAAAGAAATATTTTCTTAAAATGTATAAATTTATCATAAAAACATACAATTTATAATACAGTATAATAATGGATTATTTAGGATGAGGTCATTAAAAATTCTTATCAAAACATTATAAAAATTAATATTACTTTTAGAATGAATTCCAAAATCAGTTTTTACGTATGCCTATTGCTATAAAAAAATATGGTAGATGTGCAGGAATAACATTTAAAAGTGTTATTTGGTTATGTTATTTAGAAACAATGATAAATCTCGTGAGTGACCGTGGCTGGACTAAATAGCTTCCGTAATTGTTAATTGATTAGAGAATTCTAATGATGATACTGTCGGATGTAGTAAGATGTACCACGGCTTATATAATAACAGTTAATATTGAAATAATAATTTAAACAATCTTTACATACTTAAATTCTTAAAAATATTTATACATCGCTTGATAAGATTCTTATTTTCAGACCTACAATAAACATTTAAGAGAGATAAAAAGTGATAAAAATTACAAAAGTCATCGTGAAAATACATCGATAACAATGTTTGACAAAATAATGAAGCCCCTGAAAAAAGTATATAGCAATTCTTAGTGTTAAAAAATATATATTGTTCAGGATTTTTTTTATTTTAGTGTTTATTAAGCCAATGGATCTTATAGCTTTAAATCTTTTGCTAATCTTCCAACCTTTTATTTTATTCAGAAAATTATTATCCTTAAAGTATTGTTATAATAGTCCCTTAAGAAAACTTGTCTCTTTAATAAAGACTTTAAACGTACGTTCATTTTATTTGATAGCGCAAGGAATTAATACTAACCGCTCAACTATGACTCATTTTATAATATTAATACAAATAAAAATATATTAATGTCGGGTTCATTATCGTCTCTCATGGTGGTAAGCTGTAATATTGGAAAAAAATATAACTCAAATCAGATGTTGAGTGTATACATTTGAACAAAAAACACGCCTCAACCCAATCTATTCACGTCCCAAGGTTAAAATGATCAAATCAAATCATTTACACGGACGTATCGTGCGAGCACGGTCAGCATTACGCTGCATATATAAGAAATAATACCATATACATCTATTTGTAAACATTTATCATTCAGTGATAACTTTATCAAGATAATAAAAATAATGAGTTCGATACATCATTGTATATAATACATGGAACATTATATGTAGTTTTTAGTGTTGTCGTTTTTGTGTAAATTGTAGCAAAATGCATAATTTTAGAAGATCCGTGATAAACGCAGCGGTTTTAAGCAAACAATGTCTAAGGTATAGTGTGTGTGTGTGTGTGTGTGGCAATAAATATGTAGAGACATTTTATGTTTGTTACTTTCGAAATAAATTAAATGGTTATTTGTTTTTCAAACATAACAAACTATTTTACACTTAACAAATAAACTTTTACAGTTAATAAACCATAACCATAGCATACATCATAGGCAAAAAATATATATATTTAAAATGTTTAAAAAAGATAAGTGGAATGTAATACTAGATTTAAATAACACTATTATACCTAAGTATACCTAAGTATACACTAAGTATAGGTCTGTATGAAGTGATCTTATTAAACAGGTTTCTGTTTTTGTTTGTACATAAACGTGACCTTTTAATTTATTATGTTTACATATATTTTTTTTAAATATTTTACACATTTGAGTAAATAATAGGTGCCAAAAGACTGGTTTTTCGTCAGAAAACACAACCATAAATTCAAGTGAGGGTGTCAGCATAAAACCATGGCAAGAAATTCCTGGTCCTTCAAGTCTACCACTTATTGGGCAACTCCACCACTTCCTTCCTGGAGGTAAAAAGCTATTTGTATAAACTTTGGTAACTTTCGTCCATATTTTACTCGTAGCTCAGTATCTTGGATGTCTAAATGACAAGAAATCTGGATTATTAAGCTTTTTTGCGTTGCGTTTCTTTGCTTTCCAATGAAAAAATAGTTCTAAGGTAAATTGTATTATATTTTGTTTATTATCAACATCAAACATATATTTTAAGGGTCCTTGTATGGACAAATGAATGAAAAACTTGCTGGCTTCTTATACAAGTCTTACGGACCCATCGTCAAATTAGTTGGACAATTTGGCTCCCCTCCACTGATATTTCTCTATGACGCTGAGTCAGCTATGCATGTAAGTATATCGACCGCAAAAGGAGCTATTTATATAATGAAATCATAATATATATAAAAAAATTATAAAATGAAAATAATTTTAGATATTTCGTAACGAAAATACATTTCCTAAACGACCTGGTTTCCCGTCACTCGAATATTTCAGAAAATATCATAATAAGAAAAATGATGTTATTGAATCGACTGGCTTGTTGACCGAGTAAGTTGCCCGCTATACTTATTTTGTCTAATGCTGTATTTGTTTCTCTTATATAATAGTTGTGTATTATATAATATTTGTATATATATTTTTTGAAGGCATGGAGAACTTTGGAGAACGTTTAGATCTACAGTTAATCCTGTGATGCTTCAACCGAAAACCATAAGATTATATGCAAATATTCTCGGAGATGTAGCAGACGATATGATTGAAAGGTGACAGCTTAAGTTATTGCTTATATATCTAGATGGTTAAATTTACAAAAAAAAAACTTTATCCATATTTAGTTTTATAATGTCATTTAAGGTTATTTTTGATGGATCGTTTTTGTATTGTTTTTATGATGTTATTTTTTTCAGAATGAAATCGATACGAAATAAAGATAATATCATAGAAGAAAAATTTGATATAGAAATGAATCTGTGGTCATTGGAGTCAATTGGTGTGGTAGCATTAGGTGGACGGTTAAACTGCTTTGATCCAAACCTTCCAGAAGATTCTCCAGTTAAAAAGCTTATAGAAGTAGTTCACAGTATTTTTAATACAATGGAGAGTTTGGACTTCCAACCAAGCTTGTGGCGATATATTTCAACGCCGGCCTTTAAAAGAGCAATGAAGTCATACGATGACCAGCTAAAGTAAGAAAAATCGTAATACATTTTGAAATATTTAAAATATAATAGTAAATAAACTTACTTTTTGGTTTTGATAACTTTTTTATATATACTTTTTATTGTTTTTAGACTAAATGAATATTTTATAGAAATGGCGATAGAAAAACTCAAGACTAAAAAGAAAGTTCCTGATGAAGAAAAAGGAATCTTGGAAAAGTTACTCGAAATTGATCCAAAAGTTGCGGTAATAATGGCAAGTGAGATGCTGTTTGCTGGAATCGACACGGTATTTAATATCAAGAAATTTATGTTGAATTACATCATTGAATATAAAATATTATTTTACTAAAATAAAATAATATAATATAAAAATTAATGCATACCTAAGGGTGATTTGACTAGAATTTTTAGTTTTATTATTTTGTATAATTCATAATACGGTTTTAATGTTGAATTCGTTTCAGACTGCCAACACTGTTATAGCGTTGCTATATCTTTTAGCAAACAACCCTCAAAAACAACAAAAGTTAAGAGAAGAGATCATGTCATCAAAAGATAAACGACCGTACCTCAGAGCCTGCATCAAAGAATCTTTAAGATTGATGCCAGTAGTTACTGGCAACTTGAGACAAACTACTAAGGAATACAACGTCCTCGGTTATAATATACCAAAAAATGTAAGAGTATATTAAACAATATTTTTTTTCTGTGTTGTTCGTAAACAAAATTCTAATTAGTTAATATCTTAATAAAATAAAGAAAGTAACTATAAACAAAGTAAACGCATTAGCCACTTTTCTAATACGATAAACATTGGAATTTAGCCTTGTTTATCACATACGGCATAATCAAAACTGTCACAGAATAAAACATAATATTTGCCCCTTTCTTTACTTATTTTCACCAAATGTCAAAAATTATGCTTAATTCTTTAAATAATATAACAGATGTACGTCGTTACTGCTAACCAATACATATCTCGTATGGAAGAAAACTATCCAAAGCCCGATGAGTTTATTCCGGAAAGGTGGATCGTGGGTAAAGAGGATCCTTTGTACTATGGAAATACACATCCGTTTGTTCACACGCCTTTTGGGTTTGGGGTACGGAGTTGTATAGGTAATTTAATCAAATATTAACATTGATGTGTTCATTAAAATAGTATAAGCTTTTAATATTTTAATTTGACCTTACCTCGCATTTACGATAAATGTTAATTTAATTTTACTTTTACAGGACGTCGTATTGCTGAGCTGGAGATTGAGGCATTTTTGTCAAAACTTATTCAAACCTTTGATGTAAAGTGGTTTGGACCACCAATAAAATATCGTGTTACTACATTAAACTACTTAGTTGGGCCTTTTAACTTTATCTTTAACGACATATAATGCCATGAATTGAATTAATTGTAATTTTATATCAATCATATTTCAACAAAAAAAAAACTTTGAAATAAAATAATAATGTAAATTAAATAAACATGATAAAGGTTCTAATGTAAACAAAAATGAAGCCAAAGGCGATCCAATAAAAAAATACAAACGATGTAAACTTGCAAAAATGTCATAAACAAACATGCTGTATAAAATCGGCTAAAACAACTATTACTATCTGGAAACGTCCATTCATTATGTTTATTATTTTAAAAGTCGAACGGTGTAATAGTGGTTATATAGTCATTTAGTAGTAAGTTATAATAAAATGTATATATAACGTGAATAATGTTGTTCTTATAAATTTTAGTACACCATTATTATGTAGATATAAGTTATGTCTTTGTTTATTATTTGTGACGGTAAAATATCAAAAATCAATTTGAATTGAAATACGTATTTTAAAATGATTGGCTATTCACTTGATTACATTTAGTACGACAATTCAAATGAACAAGGGTTTTAAATAAAGCTTTAAGGTATATCTGACTCATAATTTAAGATAAGTTAGGAAAATATAAATCAAGGTGCCTTGTCAGAACAAGGCTTACATTTTATTATTTTATATTTTATAAAAACATCGTCACGTGCTAAGGGTAATTGAGTGCAGACTCAATTATTCTAAGCACGTGACGATGCTTTTAAAGTACGTGCTAGGTTTATTACTATTTATATTGTATTTATTATGTTTTTTTACTTCAATATTCTTTACGGTAACATGGAAACTGCCTGCTGTTATAAGTCATATTTTTAATAGTTTGGTAAGTTAATTAAGGACCACTATTTTATTAAAACAAATATTTCTATTAATAGAAGACAAATATCATAAGCAGTAATATTAATTTGTACACATACGAACTTAAGATACTTCACAACTATTCTACTTTACTAACAGTTATGGACGAATTTGTACTTCATTTTTTTAATATTTTCTTTTTAATAATACACCTTGAATTTACTTTAATATGCCTTATTATGTAAATTTTCTTGATTATTTTTAGTTTAGTTTAAAGGTTTAAATTTTTTAAGTTTCATATGAGAATTTATGTATATTTGATCATTGAAAATCAAGTTTCAAGATTAGATCATAGTTTTGGGTAAACAATGTAATATAAAAATATATAAAACGTGTGAATGTATCCTTGTTCATTTCTTTTGGAGCCTTTGTTCTTTGGAAACTGCACAGTGAAAATAAGTAAACTTTTTTTAATGTAGGTTATTTTGAAATAGCAACATATCAGCGACTAAACATATTTTATTATTCACTGTTAAAACTCTCTGAGCGACAAGAAAGGTGTTTATAAAAAATATATTTCCTTAAAAATATTTTGAAAAACGTAAGTCACCAAAAATGAATAATTCTTACAATAACTTTCAATGATGTAATGATTTACAAAGATCTTCTAGTTAAAACTAAGCCGAATAAATCCTATTCATTGAAATACTTCACCGACAGAGTTGGTATCATTTATCAAAGCGACACGTGCTGACTAGAATAACTTGTGACACTTTCCCAGCAGAGTTATGTCCTTAGTGTGTTTTTCACATTCTAGGATATAAAATATATCTTATGTCTCAACGATAAAATTGAAAATAGAAAATTTTAAAGATATATAAATTTTATAGATATACGGCCAATGCACTGATTATAGCCCAGTGCTTTTTATTTTAGTCTATATTATATTTAATCTGTTCTTGAATTAAAATAAAGTATCTTCTGTTAAAAATAGTAATGGCATTATTTAATTAAAAAACAACTCAGTTAACATAAACTTACATAGTCTATAAACTCGTATTGACTATTATTCAAATGTCTTCTTTATTCAAATATCTTCAAAGTAAATTAGTTACTGGACTGAATTTTACTCCCTGGGTAAACAAATAATAGTAAATACAACAAATAGTTTTTGATTTGTTATTAATAAAAAATAATACATTTATTTATTTACAAGTAATAATAGTAATAAGGGTTCTTGTTTAAAATTCCACCAGGTCGGAATGCCAATGCCAAAATGGTTAAAGACTGCACATTAATTTGTATTAAATTGTTAAAGTTCTTGAATTTATAGTTTCTTGCTGGTTACAAACTAGGTTCATAATTTAATCGTAATATATTTCGTTGTGGTTTTTATACCCATTGCCAGTATTCTTAATATTACAATTACGGCAGGTTCTTGGACGGTACTCTTCACTTTCATCGCTGTCGCAACCTCGACGCTTGTGACATCTGGAAGAAAAAAATATATTTTTTAATATTAACTCTTGTTTACGATACCGGATGAAATAAACGTTAATAAAAAAAGTATTATCTTGACTATTTTTTCATCAATTTACTTTGGTTATTTAATCTTCCAAGAAAAGCACTTCCATCTAAACAAATATCATACAACCCACATTCACTCTGAATATTCAATTTAAGTAATGATAAGAAAATATTCGAAGTCTAGAATGTGGATATAACTAGAATGCCTTTATATACAATGTAATTATAAGTAAATATGATTTTACATAGACGTATAAATTTATTTTTTGCGTTTTTTTTTTCTTGCTAAAATGATAAAAACATTTTTTCAATGGCAGCACTTTTATAAATTTGATCTTTATTTGAGTGTTAAGGGTTTAGTAACATTTAACTTTATTTTAAGATTCAAAATGTTTAAAGAAGTCTCAAACTGTTTTGAACTACATCTTTGTGCCTTACTTGGCAAATTGAAATTGAATCGTTCTTACCTTGGACTTGGTTTTGCTTCAATCAGTGCTGCCACAACAAGCAAAGAAATTAAAAAAATAATTGTCTTGTTCATTTTCATAGATTAATAATACGTCGAGTACTAAGCACTATCAAGACAAAATTTAATAAATACGACGGTATTTTTCTGTATTTATTGTAAAAGATAAGATGAAGAAGTTACCTTTGACCTGAAATAAAATGTTATCAGAGCACTTTGGGTTTTTATAATTAATATAATAACTAGTTTAGTGTAGGTCTGGGTAATAAAAAAAATCCAAATATATTTTTAAATACTTTTTTGGTTTTCCACTTTTATTTTTTTTATTATTATTCTTTCTACCCAAGGGCACGTTGTCCGTGTCTTTTGGAAGTTTTATGTATTGAGATTTTTTTGAAGAATCCATAATAGAAGAAATGTTAGTAGGAATCTTAAAAACTATTGTAGAGAGTCCTTGCCACTGGTTTTTTATTTTTCTTTTCATTATTTTTATTATTAGTATTTAAACCAAAAATGAAGAGAGAACAAAATAAATTCTACTGAGAAGGTATGGGGAATCAATAATATTCATACTAGCATTTGCAGACGATCTCGCCATACCTTGCACGTAACCCCAATCAATGTCATATACTCTTAAATAAAGAAGAGGATTTCTGTAGGAGTGGGAAAACGAAACACCTCTTACAAAATAGTTATTTTTATGGACGGTTAAAGTGTTACTACAATTACTAAAGCAGCTCCGTTCAAAATTTTTGTAAATAAATTACAAAGGACGCACTCCATTTCTAGATGAAATAATCGATAGCTTTTTAAATGATCTAAAGAAGGTAGAAGATCGACCAATTAGTAATATCAAAAAAGCTTGGATATATGCTAACTATCTACCTACATTGGCATTTCTATCACGTGTTCATTTGCCTTTTTTAGCTTATGATGTCAGTAATACCCTTTTATCAAAGTTAGATGCAAGCGTCATAAAGATATTGAAGTCGTGATTTCGGCTGGCGCATTCAGGGGACTCTTCAACTTTATTCAGAGATTGGACAATTATGGGATGAAATTAAAGAAACCATCAAAGCTCTATAAACTTTTAAGAGTTACTGAAATACTATCCATCGGATAATATTATGGTGATATAATAACATCTCTTCCAAAAGATAGAAATGCATCAGAGCTAGAGTCACGACTTAAATTCCATTATTTATACAAGAAATTTCTTGGTTATTAAAAAGGTTTCAAAGTGATAGAAGTACCGTAAAGTACCGTAAAGTATTTTCATTAAGAACTGTTTCAATCTACCTTGCTCTAGGTTTTGTGGTTAGACATCTGATCTTGGAGTGAGCGTATTGTAAAGTTGGCTGCCGCAATCGCGGTCCAAACTAGGACGAGAGCTTTTTCACATGGATGGATGGGTATCAGCGTTAGCAATAGATGTCTCGCATCTAGACCTGGTCTCTGAACAGAAGAATAATCGGATCTAATTAAATATATCATGTGGCCATTGTTAATTAGAGAGCATATATATTTACTGCGGCTCCACTTATAAGGAAAGAAACCTGAATGGGTTCGAAGCTAATCCAGACAAATTTCTGTGAGTACTGCGGATAATTATATATAAAAGTAGATAATTCTTATTATACTCTCCGGAACGTTACTAAACTTATTGTATTTTTTTAAGGTTATATATATTATATTATTTTAATTTAATTCTTCTACAAAATTTTTATTTTTAAATTATTATAATAGAGTTTAATATTTTTTTTCTATACAACAAAAGATTTGGTGAATATACTACGTATTTGTTCCGTTCGTTTGCAGCCGTCAATCTTTCTGTCCTTAACGGTCGCTTTACGGATGAAGATGGATGACTTCAAACAAAACATTACTTTATTTCACCACATTCTAACCGGGTGAAATAAATTTGGAAGAAAAGCCATCAATTTCCGTGAGCACTAAGTTTTATTTTCGGACAATATTTTTCGATCTAGGATCTCTTGTTAAAACAATTTTTGTCTATTAATCATCTAAACATGCTTAGAAAGACTTTCATGCACATCTCTTTGATATTAAATAGATAAAAAAGGCTTCATTTATGGTATTATAGTGTGGATAACAAACACTTAGGAAAAGTCGATAAAAGAATTAAACAACAGAATAATATTAAAAAAATTATATTTTTTTTACAAAAATTTGCAGTAAAAGTCCAAATACTACTAAAAATGTTATATCCAACATTTGGAATATAGAGACATAATGTTTATTTTTAACGAATATAGCCCCTTCACGCTTTTATAATTTAGAACCTGCAATAAGAATTTTCGGAAGAAAGGAAAAGGTTTTTGGGTTAAGGAAGGTAAAAAAAATGGAGCTTTGAACGTGGACGCTTGTATAACATGTATATTTTTTTAGTAAATGTACAATAAACTTTTCTGAACTTAATTAAAGATGGAATGTCAAATGAATTCTTAGTTTTATTTTTTATGCAGTCCTATGCAACATTAAGGCTGTATTGTTATATTAAACCTGTAAATTAAATCGTAATTGATTATTAAATAAATATTAAGACTATACATTTAATATTTCAGTACAGTTATCTTGCAACTCTGAAGCTTATAAAATATTTATAAAACAAAGTAAAACTCAGAGTAAAACACAATAATGTGCTATTTATGATTTATAAAACTACTTTTAATACTTATCGCAATTTCTGTGGCTTTGTTAATTCGTTTAGTGGTAATAAACTATCATCTATGAACTAATATTAAGCTACTAACAGAGTTTATCCTTAAAATAAACGCTGACGTGGAATCTGACAAACTCTTTATGTTTTCATCTCTACAAATCACTTTCAGGATAGTTGACACTTCTAGTACAGGATAAGACTAAGTCTTCAAAACATTTTAATGAATATACACACCAAAATTTCAGTACATAAAATTGTACAACCCCTAACGCCTTCGTCAAGCCGAAGTTATTATATGTTTATGAATGTACAAAGTTTTATTTATTTATTATTTTTCTTGCCATGCCTAAACCACTCCCACCTCAACATTTAAACAATTGGTGTATAGCCTAAAATTATATTTAAGTACGTGCTTAAATATCAATAAGAATACTATTTTAATAGACGTCTAAAAATATATATAGCTAAAATTAAACATTTCTCTCAAACAGTCACACAATATATAGTTTTAGTCCTCACGGGGTAAGAAAGTTAAATCTAAAGTAGACACTTTGAAAAGGGTCAAACCGAGTGCTAGCGACGTGGTTAAACTAACAAACTACTTTTGTAACCTCTGCAAAGAGTAACTACTCTTTGTACAGGTCAAATCAGTAGAGTTTCAACCATTGTATTGTAATATTATGAATAAAACACTTAAATGTATATTTAAAGTATTTTGGTAAATGAATATGATGTGTTAAACGTACACAAAATTCGTTTTCGAATAATTCCTAAAATAAAGAGTTTTATGAAAATCGTATTATTTGTTATCTACAAAGGAGAAGTACCTTTCATCGATGGCTGTAATAAGTTTTGCTTATAATGAATTAAATTAAATTCTTTGATCTATATATATACCTTTTTGCTGACGTCCATACAGACTAAGATCTTGCCAAGGAGTAGGTATATAACATCACAAGAAGTGTATAATATTACAAGAAGTATATAATATTACAAACCATTGGTAAAATAATCTGATCGTGCAGTGACACAAGATTTAGCCTTTTTTTACACTTAAACTAAGTTGACGCTTGACTACATTCCACCTGATGGGAAGTGGAAATATAGTTGTAGGCGGTAAAGCGCATCAATCTAGTAGTAGCCTATTCACTCTTGCCTTGAAGATACCTAACAGTAGGCATCCATAAGGCATAAATAAATCATAACTGTTCCAGGTCTTCCATTTTCACGTAATTTTCACGGTCTTTCTATTTACGGAAGATCATTATAAGGAGAAGCTATCAGATTTATTTTAGTTCTAAAATACTATAAAGTAAACTATTAAATATAATTCTATACGCTAAACACAAAAATATAATTCTATATGCAAAAATAAATTTAGGGGTACTATTTACATTTGTAAATAAATATAAACGGCCAGTTATAATCCAAGCAAGTACCGCTCAACGTGCCATTTACATGTTATTAATTTCGAAGCAACCCTCAATGGACATCACATTTTTAGCGTTCATGAAGCCTATGTTTAACATTTAGATACCCTCATTTAAATAACAACAACGTACAGTCTTGTAAAACGAAAATGAAAATCTTTAAAATTAAAAAAAATATATAATATTTTACATAATGAAAAATAGAGACAGTATTTTCATAAATATTTTTTTTTTACTTTTATTAGTTTGTTCCTTTTCTTTGTTTTTTTTGTTGTCAAAGTTTAATGTTGATTATAATTTTACTACTAAACTACATCATGTTTTTCTCTTTCTTTAACATGCTGATGTTAGCATAACATATGTATATTTGCCCACAAAACAAAATATATGTATATTTGCACACATTTTATGATCAATTGTTTCAAGTCGTTCCATTATGAACGCCATAATCGAGGTTAAATTTTGTGAATTGTTTTTGCTTGAAGATGAAGATGCGATCAATTTAAGAAATATTTATATTTAATATTCAATAAACCATATATTATTACATATTTCAATTGAACCTCCATCGTTAACAATTTTGTTTAAAGATGTCTCGACTGTTATGTAACGTCAGTTAAGCTTACAGCCAATGATGATTCCCTTATGTATAAATTCTTTAGTAACCCAAAATTCAAACTACCTTGATATACAATACACTTGAAAACAATAAAAGTATCCTGGTACATTTTTCAGCTTTATTTTAACTTTATATTTTATTCCGAATAATGATAAGAAAGTATCAGCTATTGTATTTTCTTGATATGATTTTTATAAACTTGATACTATGTATCTGCCCTGGATAGAGTTATCATAAGAAAATAGGGACTATATAAACGACATTACATGTCAATCAAAGTTAATTGGTAATCAATTAATAATCCTAAACCACCAAATCAAAATAGACATAATATCTTGCACAGATAGAATAATACCATTTCCTAATAAACATTTAGGAGCACTTGCTGGGATGAAATGCCACAATTTCACGGTAGAGTATTGTATGTTATAATAAACAACCTGATGATGGCCAAAATATGAAAATAATAATTGAATTTTATTTGCAACTAAGTTTAATGGGATCTGAATCTGTTATTTTCAATTTAATGGACGTTTTTGTTTTTTTTTTTTTTATCTATATTTTTTTTTATATATTTGTACCGGTTTTCCAATTAAGTAGACGTCCATTTTTACCATTTTTTTAAATTTATAGACGTAACTTGACACATAACTCAATAAAAATGAAGTGTAAAATGTTTATATTTTTGTCACAGATATTATGCAGATATATTCATACCTATAGGAAATAGGTCAAACAGTCAATTATCGGGATTATGGACCTCAGTGATCTCAGTTTCAGGATATCTTTGGAGTTACTAGGACTCTGATATCTTCCCAGGTGTTGGTCGAGGGCTTTCATCAGAGAATCTAAAGTATACATACAGTGCGTAATGCATAGAGCAGAGTTCGGAGCTCAGATAATAATAGATCATTCTGAGCCAATAATCTGATCAGATTAGATAAAAATGCAAAACTATAGTTATAAAATAAATAAGACGGAAACAATTTTTTTTTGTACAATTAAATTACTCCTTTTAAGTTGTCATAGTTTTGAAACATTATTATATGCAATGTAATACCAATCAACAATTGCCAATATAAAATAATAATATTTAGTATATTATAAGATATAATCTTATAAGATCTAATTATATAAGTTTAGTGTTAATTACTTAATGCAATAATATTTACTAATAAATTTTAATCTTATTATATAATAAAGACTTTTTTTCATATTCCCAATTTTGTGTGTTCCGTCTTTGATAATTGAGTACTCTATTATTATTTAACTAGTAATGTAATAATATGACTTCTTCACAATTCAAAGACATTACACCTGTAAAGTGTAAAGGAATATTACAAAAATATATCGGGGGGCACGGCAGTACCCCGACAAGTCGAGCAAAAAGGCGGCACGGCCGTCACAATTATCAGAAATAATAAAACTTACTATCCCTTTATTTTACCAACACAAACAATACCGTGTGTATAAAACTGAATCAACCAAATGAACTTTGTTAATATTGACGCAGTTCCCTATGTCAAGGGCTCGCCTTTCCATAATTGCTTGACTCACGCTATGCTATTACTGATATTGAATGCCAAGTCTACCTTCAACGTTCCCTTATAATTTATTTGTGTTACGTAATTTATTTCCATAAAAGCATTTTTTTTATTAAATCTTATTAGCAAATAAACACCTGGTGCGTTCTACTTTCACAGACCATTTGAAATTAGTAATTTCAAAAAGAATACTTATTTTTGAAAAGGTTGACAATTTTTTTTTATTGAAAATATTTTATTCCAACTTAAAATGTATGTCACTCTCTGATTTCAATACAATTGATTCAATAAAACAGACCCATTTATTAGCCCAACATACAAGTACTTCGTTCTTAATGCCATCCAATATGGTTCAAAAGGAATTCTAGTTCAACAAAAAGATTAAAAAACAGTTTTTACGTTTTGTCTTAAAGTGAAGGTGCGATCTAAATTGTAAATATGGCTGAAAGCTACCTACAACAAGCTTTGTGCATTGGGCATTTGCATACAGATTAAGAACGATTGCATCGATGAATTCAAATTAGTATACTGTCGGAAGTAGTTATGTATACCACGATAGATCTAAAGTTAATATTGATATTAGTATTCCAACTACTTATAACATTTTTAGGTATGAACTAATATAACAATAAACTATGTTAAAAAAAAAAAACTTTATTAACTTGGAAATTAAATTGATTACAACGTTCGGCTTAATAAACAGGCCCCTGAATAAAATAAACATTAAAATTATTTTGGAAAAAAGGTCCATTGCTACTGCATTGCTATTGCAATTATTTTGAAATTTTTTAATTAAAAAAAATAGTAATATATTTTTTGATACTTTTATGAAATTTCGGTATTTATCACTAAAATGGTATTTATTACGCATTCATTAGTATTTAGTGTGTGGACACTCGCAGAGGTACATACAAATATAGAAAAAAATATTTTATGTAACCGGATATGCAATATAATACTAGTAGAAATTTAGATATAAATAATAGTCCAAATCTTTAAAAAAAATATAAAGTAGCTAAGTCACTATATATAAGTACAAAAATACAAAATAGCATAAATAAAATAAAAACCACTTCAACAATTAACAAATATAATAATAAATAATATATTACTGGTTTTATTTTAGAATAAGCATGTGCTTAGAACTTTTATTAAACCCTACACACAAACGTAGATATACTGTTTTACTTATTAGTATGTATGTTTTTTAAAGTTAATTCACGATTCATTATAAACAATTTAAATAAGCATGAAATTAATCCAACAACAAAGATCTGCTACTTAAAAAAACCTAATAAATCCTTTTTGTTGACACCAGTGAGGATAAGATTGCGTATATTTTTTTAGAGATGATCCGCGCTGTCTGTAATTACTTGTGACAATTTTCAAACAGAGTTATGGCCACACTGTCTTTTCTGGAAGGGGATAAAGTTGAAAATAGAAGTTCAAAATGACATCTGTAATTTGGCTCCATGGCTGCTGTGTATAGGGCAGTATTATCTACTGGTGTCATTATTATAGAATATATAATCTGTTCTTGAATCGTAATGTAGGATTTATTAAAGATCAAAGTAAATTATAGAATTTAAAAAATAAAATAGTTAAAAAAAAACAAATTTATCCGTATGCATAAATTTGATGCGCTTTAGATATTTCAACAGATGTTTATTGAAGCCTTTGTTATATAATACATTGTCGGTGTTTTTCTTCCAACATATACAGCAAGGGTTGCCAAATGTCGAGTACGGTAGGGGAAAGGAAATTTCTAATATAAACTTCTGTAATTATGACGACCTAATTAGAATAATTACTCTGATGAATTAACAAGTCTCAGTTGTTTGATTAAGCACTTGTTCATCAAATTATTAATAAACGTATAAAACAAGCCACGGTCTAAACTAGTTCGTATGAAATTGAATTCTACTTTGAGAAACTTTAAAAATCAATCAAATTTTCATTTACTTAGTACGATATGGTGGCCAGTATTCAAAAATGGAAAGCTAAGAGATTGTTCTTAAAAAAAGCTTTGATTTAAAAAGGGCCACAGTAATTTTATTGTTCTTCTGTCCACGTGAGTTTAAATTGTTTAAATATATTAAGAAATGTTTTTTTCTCTTTTAACGTCTGTAGTCTAATGGATACCCGAGGGGAAGATGAGGGGCGGTTATGTGGGGTTTTTTCCCACTAAACTAGACGAGATGGTTGTCCCAATCATTATAGTGGGATACCACAGGATCGCTTTCGCATTCACCCTTGGTACCCTAACGGACACACCACGAAGGGAGAACCCTACAACGAGAGGCACCCTTCCTGCGATAGATTGCGAAGGCCTCCACCCATGCCTGATACAACACGGCAGGGGCCAAAAACCCCTCCAAATAATGGAGGATGCTGCTATTTTTACGGCAAAAAAATCAACGGTTGCCCTCATCGCCTTAGTAGGATGTCACGGGATCGGTTTTGCACTCACCGTGACGCACAAATGGAACCCCTCCATATGAGGGTACCCTAAACACCAATGGTGCCCGGAACGTTGACGACACAATTTATTTTTCAAATTTCTGACAAATTTAAACATAGCAGCTTTAATTGAACATAAAAATAATATCATAACAGATTTGAATAATTTATTCATCTTCTTTCTTCATGAATACATTATTTTTATCATTACTCGTAATCACAAATGTATCGTTCTAAATGTAAATGTCTTTATTGAGATATAAGTGACTTTATCTCTCGATGATCCTTAAAAATATGTTTATGTTTGTGTAGTTCTTTATACTATCCCAGTTGTAAGCAATTTCTTTTTTTTTTTTCGGCAAATGCAAATAATCTTAACATGGTTGAAACGGCCTATAGATAAATTTTGATACTTGATTTTAAAAAAAGTAGCACTTATCTTTTTTATTTTGTCCGCAGGGTGGCAATTGAGGAGACGATTAATTACAAATGCAGTCGGATATTATAATAAAAGATACTTTGAGGGTAGTACTAAAACTAAAATTTCAATAAAATATTCAATTTCTTCACCTAGCATCGTGTATGTAATATTTAATTAGAAATAGTACAATTTCCCATACAATATATTTTAAATACTATACTCCATTTTATAAACACAATTTTTCATGTGCATAAGCAACAAAAACGGTAGCATCAACTATTTATAAGTGATTTACTAAAACTAAAATGTTTGCCAATTAATTAACTACTCTTAATTAGAATTTCGTATAAATCGATCTATTCTGTTATTTTTATAACCTTAGGTTGCAAGCACCAACACTATTCCAAGGACCTACATTCTTCCATCCTCTTAGTATAAGTTTCAAAAACGTTTATATATTATTTATTGTTACTGAGATCAGTTTTTGACCCTCTGATTATTTTATTGGGAATTCAAAGAAGAAAAATAAAGATGTATTACATTCCTTTCGAAAAATAAATAAAATGGAGAAACGCTCAAATAAAAGGAAATTCTTGTTACTCCTAAAAAATTTATTGTATTCAATTTAAAATATATTGGTTCAATACTCTAAAATTTCTGACGACGAAATAAATAAATGAAAAATGTTTATAGGCTGGACTGTTTATTACAATTTGACGAACGCCATCAACGTTAAAATTTGATCGTTCATTTTCTTTTAATCTAAATTATAAATAGGAAGAGCTTCATTTTTAATAAGCAATTAAATTATATAATTTGGACCAAAATAATTCCTTAGTAGTAAAAAAGCAATAGTAATAATTAGTTTTCAAACAATCAAGTATTTCTATATTTTTTGCATATTTTTTTTTTCTTATTTTAAATATAAAGCCAATCAATGTAACTTTATGGTAAACCAATTGATATCCAATGATGAGTAGCCAGCCAATTTCCACAAATAGTTTCAAAGTAAAATGACTTGTAAATAGGGTGTCTTTGGGCAAAGAGCTCCATAAGGGACGGGACGTAGACGTAGGTAAGGATAGAGACAGGGTGTGTTAAATTGTAATCGTTGAATTATGCTATTGACGTTATGTGTGAGAGTGGTCCTGTCAAGTTTGAATTAGCTCGTTAGTCAAACCAGAGTTTGAAATGAAATAAATCCGATAAAAATACTCATCAATGTTTGTTTTGCTAAACAAAATAGTAGAAAACTGTTCATTGCGGGGTCTACCTATGTGTCCATTATTCAGTACTCGGCAGTGGCTTAGAGTTTCATGTTCGTAATAGCTAATTTAGGTTTATGGTAGAAAACTTAACCCAGTTAGCACATACATTTATTAATATATACATCGAGTTGATACAATAACCTTCATTATCTTGTTAAGGTAAATAAATATATAATATAAATAATAAAAATAAAATATAATAAAGGCTTAATACCTATTTTGATTATGAGTGTTACAATTTTAGGCCTTATTAACCCCACCATAGCATAATAAGGCCTACTGACAAGGTTTTTAAAAATGTTTAAGTCAATGTTTGTTTACGGCAAACGCGATATTTTATCCCTTAGGTAGGCCTTACCCACCTAACTTAAAATAAAGGTAACATATAAATTCTAATTTCTCATATTAACTCATAAATCGCATAATTTAAATTACTTATGCAATAATATACTGAGGGAATTAATAAAAATCTTCAAAGTGTAAGTATCTCTTTATAAGCAGTCGTCTACCAGTAGATCGCCACGCAGCGGATGGTTTTTAACTTAACATTTACGAGTAAATTAACGGACTAATAAACCATAAAATATTTTAAAGGTAAATAGCTTTTATAGGAATTAATATATAATTTAAATTTAGAGTTAAAACTTTCAAAGCTTTAAAAAATAATCAAAAGAAATATTTTTATTTTTGACAAGTCTTTTGGCTGACTTTGACTTAATCAATATTTTAATGTACCCACCTACTTAAATAATTACTCTCTTAAAATTTTCGTATTATATGATAGTCTGCACGTGTCGGCTTTAATAAATCATATCCGGTGTAATTCTCACGTGTCTACTAACTCAGATTTATATGACTTTGTAAACTGGGAAATATAGCCCATTTTTAACTTTAACACACCTCTACTGTAGGTTTCTTAAGTTTTAAAACTCTTGAGGAAAAGAAATACCAAGTTGACTTAAATTTTCACTACTATTCGTTACTCGTTCCGTTCTCCGTTCGTATCCTCGTTCGTTGATTTAAATATAAATCAACGAAATGTTCTTTTTAGTTTTAAATATTCGATGATGTTGTATTATAAATAGCTTTTCCCTCGATGTTTAATTTTTGCATTTTGTATTTTGATGTACCTACCGTTTACCACAACATGCTAAAGTTTTTAAGCTTTACCACAGTAAAATCATAATTCAATCTATTCAGTATATTTTAAGTAGTGTGCTAACAATAACATAAAATATTTGAAAATAATTTAAATAACATAAAATATTTGAAAATAATTTTAAATATATTTATTCTATAAATAGTTCTATCATGGCCTTTAATTAAATTTGGATTTCAGTGAATTTTAATTTACATTAAATAGAATAATATTTATCTTTTAAGTAAGTAAATTCAACGAGTTTGTTACTAATTTGAAATGTTTACTATTTTCAAAACGTTCAGGAATACCTAATATATTGTTTAATCACTTAGCTTTGGTATCCAGAAGATACTTAGAGTGTGCGACATTGTTTCAAACTCTACATTGTTACACAGCATTTTCTTGAGTAGTGCCTTCTCTACTGCATCTAACATTAAGTATAAACATTTATGTAATCGAATAGTAGATATTTAAAATCACTTTAATTGAATTTACCCATATTATAATAATTATAGCCTGTAACTTCATAAAATACGTAGTTCTACATAAAATGATTTAACATTAATTGGTGTTTAATTAAATAAAATAGATAATAAAAATATTGGAAATCATTACTCTGGGATAAAGATATCCAAATTTTATTAGTTTTAAGCTAGTAAAATACAATGTATAGTGGAAAAATGATATATATATTTGTATCAATACATTCTGTCTTATAGAATGAAAGATAACATTTTTTAACTATAAAGATAACTCTTAGATTGTGAATATGATTTAATTAAGCGTTTCATATTTTATGTTGATGACACCAGACTGAAATGCAATACATAAAAATACTTTTGTAATAGTTACTAAAGCACTATTTTGAACCTTAAACTGGACGCCATCCTTTTCCCTCCCAACTCCCCCCCACCCCTTGAAGGTAAGTTCCTTTCCATCATTATATATCCCGTTTCTTTCGTTTATGTTGGTTATTTAAAATCAAGTGTAAAATTAAAACGTTTGTCCGTCCAAAAAATATTTACATATACTCGTACCTACTTCTCATACAGGTTGTAGAAAAATGTTGATTAATAAAAAATAAATTTATATTATATTCATCTGAGAAATAGATTAATGAACGTGTAATTTTGTGAACCTTTTTTACTTTGGAGATACATTTTAAGGGGGATGATGGATTCCATGGCACGTACAGATAGAAAAAAATCGAAAAAGGAAAATCACAAAATCTTTTACCCGTAGTTGGCACTATTGTAAATATTATTAAACGTTGGATACAATAACCTAAAACTATCCCACGATACTTTTTTAGTTTAAAACAAATATTTCAGCTAAACGAACATATTTTAATTTGATGTCTCAGTTTACATAAAGAGACAGCCGTAGTAGATTTAAAATTTAGTACAGTTATATTTTGTGTGTGAGCTGTTCTATATATTTTTTTAAATTAATTTATGACCATCTTAATTTTTTTTATTATAGTAAAACATAATTAAATTTAAAGTTATTATAATAACTCTTTAATATATAAAATACCAGAAAAGTAAAACACCGAAATTTAAGTGTGCTCCTAATTTTAGTTCAAAATTTAGTGTGGCATTCAGAGTTACAAATTGCTAACAAAGATAGTACATTAATATTAGTATTTCATCATTCCTAACAATGCATATATAAATATAATATAAACTTTCGTGAACCATGACTATTATATTTATATTTAACCGGCTGTATTCACGTAAAAATTAAATGGGATTCAAAACTAAACGGGTACATCCCGATTTAATTTATGCATGAATACAGCCGGGTAAATATAAATATAATGCATATATAAAAAAAAAACAATTTTATGACACACTATATATACGATAACATCTAGTAAATTAACAGCATTTTATATCTATGAAAAACAATATCCAAGCATTATATTTAACATCATACTCGTAAAGAATAAACATAAATCTGAGGCACATTGACGTCAACCACAGACGAGAAGCTTTCTGATAACTATTCATTTAGCCAAGCATATAAAAGTATATTATTTTAAAGAATTAAATGTTTTAAATGAAGAAAATCATTAAAAGCAACTATAGCAAAATAATAAAGTGGAATCAATTTTATTCAATGGTCCGGGTTCATATGTCAAAATATATATATATTTTTTTTATTTATGTCATTTACATTCATTTTCATTACTAACTCCGGGATATAAATAAATATTCCCAATTGTATTGACTTTAATGGTCTCGGAATCCACTCGACTAGTTCAGAACCCTTTAATATAATATTATATATTATTCTTACTCATGAGTTCGAAACATGGTGGACTCGCGGCGTGAACTATAAACTGCACACCCTGAGCACGCCGCGAAGCTGATCAGTGGAAGGGATTAAATTGAAATAGTTCTCTTTGTATCTTTGTAAGTCTAACCAGCTTACCAACCTAAAGATACTCCCAGCTAAGAAGCAAAATAAATTAAATTAGTTAGTTCAATTTATTTCATTGAAATTATAGAAATAGACACATTATTTAATGTATATTTTGAAAATAAAATATAATACGATACGATGTTACAATAAATTATTAGAGAAAAAAAAATGTTACAACAAATTATTAGAAAAGCAATACAAAAATGGTTTAACAAAAATTAAATGACATATTGACCTACGTTTTTCGCCGAGTGGTTCTAATGATGAGGCTAGAGTGAAGCATTAGTCCCGACGTTTCCTTTTAAAGCGATAGTAAATATTTGCTGAGATAAACTTTATTGACAACAGAGATTTCGTACTTAAGGTTCTAAGAATAAGGACCAAAGTTCCACTAAAATCTAAAGTTCTATTACGTTTATTAGTGAGAGCCCTGAACAACTTCATCAATATTTGAAGAAGATCGATGTTTTCGGTGTATTATAAATAAAATATAGTATTAATTTTAAATGACATTCGTTGCTTTACTAGAATCGTACCAATAATATGTATAAACATTTTAATGGTCCCAAAATATACAACCTAGTGTGGTTCAACTTGGAGTGGTTCATAAAAACGTTCCAATATACTTACCCAAATACTAACTCTACAAATGTCTTTTAATTCTATTAAGAATGGTTTGATAGACTTACAAGAAAGAATAAATTGGATTAAAGTAAATATTGCACAAAACAATCATAAATGCTATTCAGATACCACAAGCGACACTTAGATAGTTTTTAAAATTTTGTTGCTTCATATGCGGACATTATAAATTCGATTATCCACTTCCAGCGTTAATTAAAGTGGCCCGTTAATTGCCTTCACTCTTCAGTATGCATTTGCTAACTACCCTCTTCAATCTTCTAAGTAAATTTGCACTGGCTTATCTACGTCAGCTTTTTAATTTATCAATACCCACTAATAGACAGCGTTCGTGTAGATTTTAAACAGCTAGAAGTTCCGCGATATAACTCAATCTTCTATTCTCACTTCTTAATAGTACAAGCAATGTAGTTGTGGAACTTAATACCTCCTGTAATTTACAATCACATCAATAATTTTTATTTTATACACTATACTGTAACGCAACGTCTTCATCTTATTAAATTATAAATGATCAGTTCCTCTGATCTACTCGCGACAAAACGTAGTTGACGTTCTTATACTAACTTATTATTTTTATTCCGCCTCATGGTAACGGTTTTTAATTTTCAATATTTCTTTTATAAATTAAGCTAGACTTCTCTGGAATTCTTTGTCATTAAGAATATAACATATTATTTAATCATTTTAGTGTATATATGTATTATTATTTTTTAAGTATTTATTTAGAATATAAATTATATCTTATAAATATATAATTGTAATGCAGTATACATCTACGACCTGCTCACTAGTACAACTGGCACTGTCTGGCATTATTACCGCCCATTGCACTCATTATTTTACAAATTCATACTGTTTTAATAAATCAATATTTATAGTTTATTCTACTTATATTATAAACGCGAAAGATTGTAACAATGGATGGATGTTTGTTACTCTTACACGTAATGACTACTAAATGGATTTTAAAGAAACTTTACAATAATATAGCTTATACATCAGAATAACACACAGGCTACAATTAATAAAGATATTTGTAAATTGTCCAAATTATCAAGTAGGTATGAAAAAATATACCATCTATTAAGGCCTCTAACCATCTTAGTCATAAACATAACAAGTATATTATACACAACAAGTATATTATACACAACAAGTATATTATACATAACAAGTATATTATACATAACAAGTATATTATACCACATCTTTTCAATCAATTGCGTTTATATTTTATAAAAAAAGATTTTATGATAAATCAATAACAATTTATTATATTTATTATTATTTCTTATACCAGTGAGTAATAAATTCAGTCTGATACCTAACTTAATTTGAGGTTAACATATAATGCAAGTACATAAACTATGTAAGTTTATGTTAACTGAGTTGTTTTAAATTAAATATTAATATCATTATTTATTTTAACAGGCGATCCTATATTTCAATTCAAGAACAGGTTAAATATAATATTGACTTAAATAAATAGCACTGGGCTATAATCAGTGCATTGGCCGTAAAGATTATAGATATCTTTAAAATCTTCTATTTTCAATTTTATCGTTGAGACATAAGATATATTTTATATCCTAGAATGTGAAAAACATACTAAGGACATAACTCTGCTGGGAAAGTGTCACGAGTTATTCTAGTCAGCACGTGTCGCTTGATAAATGATACCAACAATGTCGGTCAAGTATTTCAATGAATAGGATTTATTCGACTTAGTTAACTAGAAGATCTTTGTAAATCATTACATCATTGTGAGTTATTGTAAGAGTTATTCATTTAAGGTGGCCACTTACATTATCAAAAGTATCTATAAAAAAAAGTATATTTTTTAATATATATTACAATAAATACAAGGATGGATAAAGTTTCTTGAATGGGCATGTTACATTGGATACGTGAAAGTTATGGTATAAGTTAGTTTCATCAGCAAGTAATTAAATGTGTTTTGTCACTGATATGTTGGTGGATTTCAAAAAAGCCTAGAATTTAAAAAAAAAATGGTTAACTTATTTACATATTTACACAATGCAATTTCAAAAGATAAACGGCCCAAGGAAGTCTTTTTACTATGTAGTCACATAGTAGTTACTTTTCCAAATAACTTTTACAAAGTCTTCAATATTAACAATTTGTTTTTTTATTTGCCACACAGTATTTCGCAATCTGACTAAAAAAACTACTTTCGAATTAACAAGAGCCGTTTTGTGAAATATAATCACAGAAAATCGGATATAAAAAAGAAACAAATAGTTAATAATGGAGAGATTTTGCTTGCCTCACATTCGATTTTCAATGACAAGAGAACTTTTAATTACAAAGAAAACAAAAGAAAAGAATTCAAATTTATTGTATAAAACACATATTTATTCATGGATAAGTAAATTATTTATAGGCAAATATGAATAATTAAAATAGTTATAAAATAATTATAAAAAAACAGGTCAGTAAAAGTATTCTCGTACATAATATCGTGAAAATGCATGGCTGTTCTTAATCAGAAACAACATAAATTACTTGATATCTTTAAAGACGAAGTTAAATGGTGGCATTGTGTAATTAATGGCACCGGAACGTACTTTTAACGGTGGTTCAAACCATTGAACTCTAAAATTTTTTATAATTTTTGATATGAATGTTTCAATTTCCAATTCAGCAATCCGACAACCTGTAGCAAAATAATTGAAAAAGTATATTGTAAGGATGGTTCAGACTTTAAAAGGAGAAAAAGAGTCATTTATAGTTTTTCATGGTCAATATATAAAACCATAGGCATGTTTTAGCTAAAATGTAGGTTAGGATAGGTTCTTAGTGACGTACTTATCCAGAATGATGGTTTCTGTCCTGTGAAAGAGAGTATCATAATGTACAATTACTTTAAATATTATGGTTTTTCTTTATGTACTAAGTCAGTAATATACAAAATAACCTATACCAAGTTTAAGTTTATTTATTATATAGATTGCTTTTATGGCAAGACAAAATATAATAATTTTAAGTAAGACCTAACAGAAATTGGTCTTTAAAATGAACTTTAAATAAAAAATGTTTCTATCTTGAAAAGCTTGTTGTAAAAGCAGTGAATGATCTTTATTACTTTCATCAAAAGATATTTGTTCAAGATCTTCTTCATACTTATTTAAAATGTGTTCATTTTGAATTACATTTCCACCCTTAAGGATATTTGAGCCATTACCTGTAACTGTTCTGAAGTTTTTGATAATTTAAGGTTAAGATCTGAATGTATCCGAATGTATAATATATAATCTCTAGTAAGGCATAATGAATAATGTTTAAACATTGTGATTGTGAAACATATGTTGTCTAAGATTAATATTATTTTTCTGAAAACAAACTGAGCCTTCACACTTTTGTGGCCATTGATTCCATACGTCGCTTCCAAAAGAAGGAATTATCAACTAGAACCCATAGAGGGTATTTACTTCCTTCATCGTGGACAACGTTACCTTCAAAATTGGATGGAATACTTCAAGGAATCCATAGATCTGCAGGCTTACCATATTAAGCTTTGGAGGAGGTACGTCGATGATATCTTCAGTATAATGAATGGAGAATGATGAGTTGCACCAGTCACAAGTCTTAACCATACAAGTCACTTTTATCTTCAACTAGTGCGTGAAGCACTTGAAATTAAGAATCATAAAAATTTAAATGAAGAGGGTGGATCGCCTATTATCAGCATGGAATTTAACTAGTGCTATGGAACAAGCGTACAAGGTAGCGAACAAGCTAGTTACCAAGACTCGCGCCTCACGAAGATGACGCTGAGCTGACATCGGTCATCCCGTGACCACGGGTAGTGAAATTCAGTCAAAACGTCGGGATATTCGGTATTTCACTTTTCATTCCACACAAGACTAAAATTTACTGTTTGATTTTGGTTTGGAATTATTGATCACCAAACACAGCAAGGGTTTGGTGATCAATAATCGATCGATCACTTAGGTAACTCTTAAAGATCTTATTATCCACTCCTCGAATACCAAGGTGTTCAAGATTAGCTAATAAGATGATAACAAATACTGTCTCAAAGGCTGTAGACAGGTCCAGAATAATGGTAGCAGTTTTATGTTTTTGTTGAAGTTATTGGTTATTTGTTAAACTTAAGACCACGTCTCGACTTACCTTTTTTAAACCCAAACTGAAAATCAGAAATAATTATAGCTTATTTTATAATACCGCATAGTCAAGAAAAATAGAATATTGCACTGTTTTTCGTACCTTGAGAGAGAGATGCCTAAAAGATTTTTTTTTGCTTATAAATAATACCGCTGTCGGCCTCTTATCCAGAAAATATAATATTTTGACAAGTGTGATGAAAGTTTTATCTTTTATATTATATCTTTTTGAGTTTCAAAAGGTATAGTCCCGCGTACCAGTTAAAAAAATATATAATTTTAAATAGTTATAAGTATTCACTGATCAATATCAAATCTATTTTGCAATATTTGATTTAACTATCACGCTTTGTTGGATAAAGTCTACACCGCATCACTGGGTTTAGTGGCTAATAGAGTATCCAAACTCCAATTAGAAGTTTAATTTAACAATTTTATAATATTCCCAGGTCTGATAATCCAACAGATTTTTTCAAATATAGTCAAATATATTCACTGTGGTTTACAGGACCTTCATGGTTCTCATCAAACATTTCCAATTGCACATATATCCTTTTAGCACATCAATAAAAAATGTATTATGACTACAGCAGATAAGATTTTTTTTTTGTGTATAAAACTGTTTAGTACAATTATGTACAATTAATAATTATCTATTCTTAAAATTTTACCATTTTGAGAGGTTATACTTTCCACCGGCTTTGAATGAAGATGGTGGTTCTGATGGCGCTATAAGTCCTACTATAGAATATATCTATAAGTCCTATTATATAATAGGACTTCAAATACGATCTTTTGTACAAATATTACGTATAGCAAACGACATAAGCAACTTTATTTAGACAATTGGTTTTTTCATAGTCAAAACATGAATAGACTGAAATCATTTATATTATATATAAAAAGCATACATAATCGGTCTTGTACGAAAAATATATTATTTAAGACATAAAGCAATAAAAGATAAAACATTGACCTCCAGGGAAATTAATTCAATATACTTAAAAAAGTTGGAAAAATTGTAGGTAAGATATATTTTGAGTAAGGAATACTCGAAATATACCTTACCTACCTATATACCTTAGTTAATTATTATGATATATTTTTTATATTTTTAATTAATTATGTATGTATTTTTTTAATTTACAAAGAATATTTCAAGGTTGATATATAAGAATTTTTATAAATCATAATTATAAATAATAAATATTTTATAATTATAATTTATAAAAATTGAAAACAAATTAATTAAAAAATAAAATTTTATAAATTATAAGTTATAACGAAATATATTTTTTTTGGCATAAAACAAACAGTTTGTTAAAAGCATTAATTATCGATAACACAATTATTCCCTGATATAAACGATTTTATCTGACTGCTATTTATAAAGTGTCTTCGTCAGAGTGAATTATAAATTAGAAATATAGATAACGCTTTTAAGTAGAAGTAATATATTAAAACACTTTATAAATATATGGTAAATATAATCAAACATACATTTTAAACCCATTTTTTTTTGACATAGATTTTTCTTTATATTTATATTCATAACTTTCCCCGTCCCATGTTTTTCATTCCGCACACTTTCTATCGCAGAGGTTCTGTTCTTTAATACTTATTATTTCATGTTCGTAACTATTCATTTCTTTAACTTACTTCTCGTAAGGTTCTGAATTTTGTTCAAAAGCAGTATTTTACTTTTGTACACGTCAAATTTTCAGCTTTTATAATATATATATATATTCCTTTGCAGTAAAATATATTAATTAAAAATTTACAATTTGAAGATGACTTCATATTTTATCATCTTATAGAAGTTAAATTAAACTGGAAGTTATAAGTACAAATTGAAGCCTGAAAATTGCTGATAAAACAAATATTATACCGTACCATTAGAGGAAATGGAGAAGTGTGCTATTGTCTGATAACAGCATTGAGTTCAATAATGTGAAGAGGAAACGAGGATTACAGAAAAAAATCGACTAACTTTCAATTTGAAAAAAAAAAGAGTAAAATTCTTACATTATAGGTATTTTTTATAAGTATAGACATATTAAAATTAGTAAATATTTAAAAGTCACAAGCAATAAATTTAAAAACTGTTACCAAAAATAATTTCAATAATGCAATATTTGATTTTTGATTATACCTTGAATTAGTTTAAGAAGTGACCTTATAGCCCTAGACAGTTGGTGACTAAATTGACTATCGCCCTTAGCCTTGGCTACGACTCCGTATTATGTAAAATAATTATTTTTCGTGCTTTATAATATTATTCACTGACATATTTTATAAAAACTATACTATAAATTATATCATGTAAAAAGATTGTGGAATAAACACATTTACTACAAAATAAATTATGTTTCTTATAAAATATATTATTATACTTTTTTTTCCATATTATGTCTGAGAAACCTATTTGGCAGAAAATTTGAGTGAATGTAAAAAACAGAATAAGAACTTACTTCATATGACCAATATCCTAATTTATCAAAAGAGATAAAATTCAATATTTCCATAATAATTTAAAAAATCTGATTTTGTAACATGGAATTTTCTGATCTTGTTATTTCTAAATCTATTGTTCAATATTGTGAAGAATCCGGTAGCTCTTTATCTCAACATTTATTTGTAAATATATTTCAAAACATTTTCTTTTTTTTTACTATTTTATGTATATTATTTTTACCATATTATATAATATCGATCGACACCGTTTTAATCCGAAATCTTTCAAGAAATCCTTTTCCTTCTCATAATGGAAGAATGTCATCAATTATTATGTTAATAAATGTGAGTGGTTCTTGGTATACTAAAGTTGTAATTATAAGATCAGCAAGTAGGTTATAATAAGAAACTTAAAACATTGTTGTACGAGTTACATGTCTCAAAATTAATTTTGTTATCTTCTTTTCTAAATGGATGTAACAATTTGAACTCTTTGTTTATATTATATTAAGCTTTATGATATTATGTCATCTCTGTCCCAGTAAAGAAGTTACTATTTAGACGGCCTAATGCATCGAAATTGATAGTGACAATCCTATCACTATCAATTTTGATATCCAGATATATTACTAATATGACAGCATGTTGACTACCAGTGGCTCTGTACTGAAAAGGCAAACCAGAGCCGGAGGAGTCCAAATCATTTTAGCTAAAAACCACCAGGATCTGTTAATATTTTGAAAGTCTAGGTAATTTCCGTTTTGCTAAGGAAAGTGATTCAAGAATAAGTTTGCTCTAAGTTGAAATAGAACAACTGGTATTCTGCTACAGAGCTAAACCTAACTACATAATCTTTACAATTACTTAAAAAAACTTCTTAATTAAAAAATTAATCTAATTAATGGTGAAACACTTGCAAACAAATCACGCAGTATAATTACACAAAAAAATATTTCGTTGAAAATTATAATGAAATAAAACTTGAAACAATAAAAGCAGAAAACAATTCGTCAGACACCAATACACAAATACTCTTATCAAATTCCACCACAAATATATTTAAGTGTATACTTGTATCATACACACACAGGAACACACGTTCAGATACCAGAATTGCGCTACATAACATTACATGACCCTGATAAAAGCTTTGTAATTACAAAATAATAATAGCTGGAGGAAAGGACAGATTAGTTGTCAATTGAAAACTTTACTGCAACTGGAATTAAATATACATGTAAAATATATTTTTTACTGAGTTAACTAACTGTGGCAGACGACTCCGTCCGCGGGGACTTAAGAACACAAACTTCGTAAGAAACTCCTTTGCTGGAATTTTTATAGTCTACTTTATTTCCAAAATTGCTTTCGACGAAAAGCCCTATTATTTTTTCAAGGGAGTAATATAATATAATATAGCCTAGATCCGACTTGAAAGTCATTTCTGACTGAGATTCGGATGACTTATTTTGAATATTACCTCCAATAAATACACGTCAAAAATCAAATCAAATCAAAAATATCTTTATTCAAGTAGGTAGGTAATTTAGTACATGAACTTTTGAATCGTCAATTACATTACAATACATTACATTAAAAAAATTCAATATAGTATGTCAACAGTAAAGTTAAATTACTGTTTTATTGTGCGATTATTTATAACAATTTTATTTTTATTTTTATATATACATTTTTAATTATACATGGATATTTAAAACAAGCAATCAGAAGTTTAGTTCAAAATGAGAATTTATTATTGTCGAAAAATAAAATTAAATAAAAACCTTAAATAGACGTCCTCTTGCTTTGTTCCTTACGGTGTACAAAGTATTAACTTTCATTGTAGATAACCATATTTATACCCATTGTGAAACAACAAAATACTAGAACTAGAGAGTAGTTCTCGAATAGATCTCAGAGGTTTAAATATATTCTCATAATTAACAAAACAACTATGGATAATTTTGGAGTTGGATATATTAACGGAATGTCTTTGATAGTATTTCTTACTTAATGGTTTATGAAAAAAATGTCATTGATATCAGATATCCTCATGTAAACGTAGAGGTTAACGTTAACCATTCACTTTAACTGACGATTTTTAACTTCACACCATTAATGAAAATAAATGTAAGATCTTGATACATAGCACTATAAATATTTAACAAGATAGCGATGATGATATCAGAAGCCCGAATAATTAGGAACTAATAACGTAAAATAGACCATAAAGGAAAAAGAGAATATAGTATAATTAGGAAACACGCACTAAAAGAATACTTAGGGTAAAAATATGTAACAAAGTCTCAATGACACTTTATATTTACTGAAGGCAATAAAATATTTATGCTGTATGCCAAATGTCAAAAAGGTTCTTATGTACGTACACATTTTGGACACTTAACTTAGAAACTGGTGACCTTATTTTGAAAATAAGAAACTTCCATAACCAAATGATGAGGTTAGAGTTGATGGTGACGATGATGAGGACGCTGTATCAAGATTTTTTTTTATCAAGTGTTCGATATTTATGATGAATGCTTGTAATTAAGACCGTCCTGATGGAGTGAGATTTATTTTTTCTAAACTTTTAGCAGATTTATTGAGTTTGATAATTGCTACTAAGAAAACATTGTGTTGACAAAATCAAAACAACCTGAATTATGTTTCTTGTAGCGATCATTTATTTCAATTAAAGTAAGCTCAACATGGCTATACATATTTAAAGATATTTTAAAATGTTTCCATTCGTTTTCTTACCAGATACGGCTTTGATTTGTAAATACGTCTAATATTTTTCAAATTGTGAATAAATACTAATGTCTGGTAATTTAATTTTAGAACCATTACGAACCTTTATGACGTACCTTTCTATTATCATATATTATCATGTAATAAATGAAACAATTCTCTAAATGTAAAAACGCCACGAAAGCGAAAAGTAATACTTTTCGCTTTACTTGTCTTGAGATAAAATAATCAATCTTCATCAGTTTACCGAGCATAGCGAGCGCTAAAGATAAAAGATTGACAACCATAATTGAGCACAACGAATTTTCATCCTTTAGGTTTTCTATGACGGTATTAAACGAATAAGTAATAAAACGTAAGTAATAAAATCTTTTTTTTTTCTTTAAAGTTGCTCTGAAAGATCGGGCAAGATTGGACAAGCAAACAGGAAAGAAATCCAGAAAACATAAATAGGCAACAAAGCCTACAGGTATTTGTTAGAAATAGAAATACAAGTGCCAGTGAGAAAAGTTGGGATGCCATGTGAAGAAAAATAACGGCTAAAATACTCATAAATATCGATAAAAGTTCAAGGCAACAGCTCTTTACTGCAAGTTGGGAACTCGGAAATCTTGGAAGCAAAGAGAATTAGTCGTATGACACTCGCATTATGTAACAAGAATATGTCACACAACTTGTTTGTTACTCATAGTTATGTTAATCAAATAATGATGGCCTCATCTTAACATATGTAATTAAATATTGTTCAATTTTACTAATTCTCGTTGACAACTCTTTGATCAGGATAAAAAAAGTATACATAATTTTCAATTTGATTCTTCGAGCAGAAGCGTAAAAACCGTCATCGACAGTAGTTATGCCAATTGCTTGGGAATTAACGCTGTCATCCCGCATAGCTCAGTGTTTTCTCCAACTCTATTCTTACTGCATTTTAATCTCCTGTTATCCATTGGCAACGTTCATTGCTATACGGATGACAATATGGTACAAAACCCACTAAAGTCTCTAATTGCGGACGAGAAAACTTAGCTAGGCAGGAGCACTAAGAGCGCCAGGTAAGAAATAATAGCGTAATTGATAATTTTAACAAATCGTAAACTAATTAAAATATGCATCTCTGATTTTTTTATAGAAAGAATAAAACAATAAAAGCAAAGAAGGGGATATTTATTATATTCGTAAAAAGTGAAACTTAAAACAACTTGTGAGTAAACAAAAACTTAAAAACCTAATATTATTACTTTAGTTTTCAGGTTGATTTCATCATTCCGCATTATATAGTCGGATCTTACAGACAAAGCCTACTTAGTTAACATATTCCATGAGCAGTTGTTATTCTCTAGCCTTTTCTTGACAAATTCAATTTTCTCATAAAAATCTTAGATAACATTATTTAAAAGGATTATATTTTTATTGTGTACAATTTAAGTGTACACATCTTCCTACACGGTACACGGGTTCGTGTACCCTGCTAGAACGTCTTCGAATTATATTTTCAATATATAGTAATACCTCATCTATCAGTGGTGTATCACCGATAAATTAGAGGCTTGATCTTCCAATTTTTTCAATTTTTTCAAACTTATACAGTTAAAGCGCGTGATACTTGTGGAGCTTGCTGTTCGGTGGGAAACTAACATCCCCAAAGATTCTACTACTAGTCCCATTTCGCGACTGTACATGCGTATGTGTGCGTAGTCAAACTTTGTCAATGTAGTTTTGTAATTTACTACCCATCTCTTTCGTAAACGTGTCCTTAACAATTAATCTATCTCTCTTAAAAATTTAAATAGAATACTATATTTGACTCAAAAAATGTCACTTTTTTACAAGATAAAATGCTGTTATTTTTGTGATATGAATCACTGAATAAGCTTTAAAATATGGCCGAAAAAATAAAAACAATATCATCTGATATAAAACGACATCAAAAATTTATTGTTATCGTCACAATCATTTTAAAATTCCTTTGAATTGTGTAAAATGGCTTTATCTGTTTTTTTAACGATTGTGTTTACTTTATCTCGGCTTAATTTTTATAAGTGTACCTTTTGAAAATATATTTATAAGGGCCTGAAATAATTTAGCGCTATTTTTATAATTGAAAGAATAATAAATGCGGTAAAGGATTTAAACTTCTCAAAAAATATGTTAATTTGATGAAATAAAATTTGAAAACATATGACTGTGAAGAAGTGCTGGTAAAATGGTTATAAAAAGACAGAAAGACAGTATAGTATGTACTATACTTGAGTGAATAACGTATTCTTGTTAAAAAATAGATAATGATATTTTTGAAATTTGAAACAAGAGAAAACATACACGTACATACACACACACTTACACCCCATAATATTAATATAATTATTAATTTAAGTCATTTTTAGATACTCTAATGTCAAATAATTATTAATCTTTTATAATTTTTTTTTTTTTTTTTTTTGAAGGGCGAGGCCTCCTGGCACAGGTATTTAATGCCTACTAGGAGAACTCAACCTTGCTGTGTTTAAGAAATTTGTTATTATAATACTTACGTTAATAAAGATTATTATTATTATATTATTTACTTTCAAGACTAAAGTGTAAATGTGAAAGTATAATATAAATAAACACTAGTTTCAAAAAAAAATTACAAGCTCTATATAAGTATTAAGGTAGAAATATTCGTTGTTTCTCAATAAATTAAAGGTAGTATTAATAACAATGCTATATAACATGTAATAAATATACCAAACAATAAAATTAGTTTAGTCAACTAAATAAAAATAAATTGTTTCCAACAAATTTTACACTTTTTCCTTGAAAAAACTTCGCATCATTTGTGAAATAATGCAAAGTTTGTGAAGATTTATGTTTTCAAAAACGAATATATTTTCATGAGCCCGATAAATCCGATATAACGTCAAATTTTGTAATACTTCAAAGGCCTTTGAAGATAAATTGTTTGTTTCACTTTTTATAGATCAATTTTAAACTTAAGACGTTCCAATCTTCCTTCTAAAAGATTCTTTTGTCTCTTTATACTTTTATGTTATTCTATAGAAACTATCAAAGATTTTTTTATTAAATGTGGGCCAAAAATAAAGTATTAATTAAAATGAAAATATGCAGTGTTGCCTACATTTGGAATTCATTCCACAACCGATAACCATAGCGCGATAGCAAAATAATTATATTTTGGGAATAACCAAAAGTTAGTTTAAACATTAAAATTTAATAATATTAATAAATAAACAAATATAAAAATAGGTCAAACCTTCCTTAAATACTAAATAATAATATAGAAGGCAAGGATCAAGGCATGTCCGAATCAAACACCGTCCAGGGTTGAAAAACTACTACAATAAAAGGGTTGAAAAACTACTACTAATAATATAAGGCAATCTAAAATGTTAAATACCATAAACCTGTTATTGTAATCATGACCCATCACTATCAATTTTATAAAAAAAAAAATCTCATCAACTTATTCTATCTTACAGCTTAAAAACAAAACTGTTGGATATCAAAACAAATAGATGTCATTACTTAAATATTACTTTACTTTACCATTTGCGGAATTTGTGTAACCAAGTGATACGAACAATTGAACGGCGTTACATTTTTAATAATATATCTCAATATTGTTTTTTAAAAATGTTCTTGTTACTTCTAAATAAAGTAGAGGATTTCTGTACGTGTACTGATACGGACTGAGGACAAAACCCAGAAAATGCCACTGTCTATGTCTGGGTAGACGAAACCTATACCTCCTATAATCCGGGCCTTTTAATAAGCGGTTAAAGTGTTGCTCCATTTACTGAAGCAGCAAATTTTTAGGCAAAAAAATTAATTACAAAGGTCGCACTCCATCTCTAGATAAGATATGCCTATTTTTTCATATTTTTATGCTAATTAAGTATATATATACTAACCTTGAACACACCTTGGACTCTGACGTCCCTTTATCATTAGATAATATTAATTGTCATTTTGTCACAAAATCTACATATCAACGTATAATACTTTACTGTAGCGCATAATACCTTACTGTAGCGCATGATACTTTACTGTAGGTTTTTCAGGGGAGTTGTCTTTAGGTGTTCTTGATCAGGTACCGTATCATACCTTAACTTGGAAGATAAGGTATTATACTATTAATTATACTATTATACTATTATAGTATTAACTATTATTTGAAACTAGTAGTAGTTTTTTTTTTTATATTTAAACTTTCGTGAATCATGACTATTATATTCATGATTCACGAAAGTCTCTCAGTATCAGTTCTCAGTATCAGTTCTCGCCGCGAGTCCGCCACGCTCAGAGCTCATGATTAAGGACCCCGAACGGGTTCGAAACTAGTCGGGCACTTTCCGATTTAATTTCTACGTGAATACAGCCGGGTAAATATAAATATAATAGTAGTAGTTTTGTAGCTTAAAAAGAGAGTTTTTAAAAAATAATAATTCGCATTTTAAACTAATATCCGGTCTATTTTACGATTAAAGGTGAAATAACTTTTTTATTTCCCGACGTTTCGGCCGAATTTCACCAGTCATGGTCACGAGATGACTGATTTAATTCCATTTCAAAAGTTTTAACTCTTTGCTGTAGTATAACCAGATTCAAACCACATAAGTTGTATTCACCATAAGATCATAGATCACGTTATAGTCTCTCTTATAGTCGGTTCAAAGACCTTTCAGTTTTACGGACCCAACACAATAATTCGAACAACATTTGACACTTTGAATTTTACACATAAAATAAATCATTTTTAACAGATTATTAGTTTTTGAACTTGATTGGATGTACCAATCAAAATCACTTAATAAAACAGTATTATATAACATATATAGACAGGTAGCAATTCATTTGAAAAAAAAAAAACGATGTGTATGCATATTAAACACATTAATAAAAAAGTGATAAATACATTTTTTTATTAGATGGCGTAATTAAAATTGAATTAGCTAACAACTATAAGTAAATTGTATAAATTATTTCTAAATGTATATTATAGCTCATAAGTAAATAGTTTTTATTTCTAAATATAACACATTTACATTGTTTTATGAGCTTAAAACGGTTATAACACTCGCATCATTATTTTAAAATATATAATCAATTTTATAAAGATATTATTTTTCTTTGTATTCATTATAAAGATCTCATTATTTTATAGATTTTTAATCATCCCGTATAAACTAATATATTAGTGAGTCTATATTAAGAGATACTTATTTATTATAATAATATAAGTATACTTAATATAATACTTATATTAAAAAATAAATAGACTGCTTATATTATTGTGAACACTAAAAGATGTATTTTTTATTTAAAAAAAAATATATTTGTTGAAATTTTTTCTCGTGCAATTTTTTAATCAAACATCAGTAACTGGAACAACCGGTTCCAAACATATGATGGGGGGAATTCGTCTAAAATATTATATTAATACGATTCATGCGCACTTTGGTATTATATCTTGATTCACGAAGTAGACACTTCTCATAAAAAGATAAACACTGTTATAAGTGATAAGATATCTCTTGTTTATTATTATTTATTATTACAAATTCCTTTGACGTCCACAAATCGTGTCGTCTATAAAGTACCATTTTGTTGTATTTTGCTATTTTCTGTTTCCGTACAAAATGCTGCCAGTGAGGAGATCCGCCTTTAACTTGTCGTTAATTAATAAACTGTGTTCAAGGTTAGTATTTATCGACTTAATTAGCATAATAAATATGAAGGTATGACCAAAATACCAATATAACGTCTAAAAATTCCATCGCTATTATGAGATTTTAGTTTGTGTGCTTTTTTAGATTTTTAAGTTGTTTCCGTTTTTTTTTTGACAGAAAAAAAATTCAAACACCTATAAAAATCTCCAGACTCAAAACACTATTTAGTTAAATTATTTGATAACAGTTTTTAACGAATTTATGTTACGTTGAACTGGAAATCCAAATTTAAAATCCAATGTACATCTTGCTATATAATAAACTCAAGGTTTACTTATATATTGCTGTTAAACACTTTGATAAAAAAAGGCAATAAACCTGTTAATTCTTTACTTAAACTAGTTTATTATTTTTAATATCAGATTACATAAATACTACTTAGAGAATTCGAATACGACATTTTTTATTCTCTATTTTATTGATGATGATTGATATTGGATGACCACACCAAATTTTATCAAAATCACTCTCAAATCAACCAGTTGTTTATATGAGATTTGCTAACAAACAAACAGATTAACAACGAAAAATTTAAAAAACTATTGCTTCGTGATTTGTGCCATGTATATTAAGAACGTACATATTTTGAATTAATGTATGTTATATATACATTTATATTCATGTTGTGAAACGTAAAATAAAAAAAAATAAAAAATGTGATTTAATTAAAAACCACTTGATTTAACATTTTCCTAATATTATGTTAAGGTCGGCGGCTATAAGTAATATCAGTATTACAAAAGAAGACAGCGCTCAGCTTAAATCATGGAAGGAGATACCCGGACCCTCTTCTTTGCCTATTATAGGACAACTACTCCACTTCTTACCAGGGGGTACTTTCTTTGAAATTTATTAACTTATGTTTTTATTTTATTTTTTAATTTAATTGAATATAATTAAGGCGATGCATAATAATAAAAATTGCAAAACGTAGAGGATTTATTACTAAATAGTTAAATATTAGACCAATCCCATCTTCAAACATCATTTATATGAAGAAGCTTAACGTTTTCAAATTGAAAATCTATTACTTATTCTACTGTAGTTAATTTAAAATATCATTTTAATTTGAATCCATTATTTAATCACGAATATCAAAAGTTAAGTTTAAAACGCTTTAAAAATAAATAAAACATTTGTGAAAGACGTTTTATACAAAACATTATATTATTTTGGAAGTGTACTGACTAACAGGAAATCTTTAAATCAGAGTTAAGGATAATATAACCTCGTTATTATATTTTCAAAGTACAAAAAAATACAAATATTGTTATTAGAAGAGTAAGTAATAAAAAGTTGAAAGATTTGAAAATGCTTTAACACATTTCCATTATGTTTTTTTTTATATTTCAGTTATTGTCATTTTAATATTAATTATAAACTTAAAAAAATGTCAATTTATAAAATATGCCAATTCGTTTGGCAGGTACATGATATTTTATGTAAATAATGATTCTATATAAATAATAGGTGATTATATAACAAAAACAAAAGATACAATTATATCACCCTAAAATCTGTTTATAATGATTCAAATGACCCTGGTTCTGTAAACAGTCTCTTCTTTAGTATTTTTTAAATTATGTAATTGTAATATGATAACTCAAATATTAAAAAAAAACATCAAAAATATGCAAACTATTATATTTGATTTACGAGAAACTCTAACTGATTTAGATTCTTTCATTAGCTACCTTTTTATTTGTATTGATTTAAAACATAATATAATATTACAGACTTATTTTTTTCTTTCTGCTCATTAAACATTTGAAAATTTAATATATTATTATCGTTTTAGTTTTCAATTGCTTACAAATATCACAAAATAACTAATATTAAGATATTAGCGTAAAATTTGTTTTTTTTTTTAAATAACATTAATGGTTTTAGAATTATTAACATGATTTGTTATTATTTTCAATATGCATGTAAATCAAGCAAATATATTTATTTTAAACTACTATACAATTTATTTAGTTTTTACTTAAACTAGGAGTAAAATGTTGGAAATGAAATAAAAACTAAAATAATATCATTTAAACATTTTTCTATTTCAGGACTTTTACACAACGATACCGAGTCTATTTGGAAACTGTTATTTACAAACTTTGGACCAATCGTAAGACTTGATTCCATGTTTGGGTCGGAACCAATAATATTTTTATTTGATGCCGAAGCATCAGCCCATGTAAGTGTAAAAAATATGGATATACTTAAAATAAAAGTAATTTAATTTTCCAATATAATAAAATTAAAAATCAAAATTCAACAGCTTCTTCGCAGTGAAAACTGGCTACCTGTGCGCGATGGTCTTGGGTCTTTAGATTATTTTAGAAAAAAGAATCAGAAAACACCAGATGCTCCACTTGGACTTCTTACAGAGTAAGTTTGTTAAAATAAAAATGTTCCATAACAGTTCCTCCATCCACGCTCTGATTATTCTCTTAGCATTCAATATTGTTTATTTAAATAAACAAATCAGATTAGATAAGATAGCATACGTTTAGTGCAAAAAAGTAAACATTTGAAAAATTTATAGAAATTTATTAAATGAACATTGATTAAAAGTGACAAGAGATAGCACTGTGCAAATGAATAGTATTTTTAATGATAATGACCAAAATTTAATTATAGATATCTTCTTAAGATAAATCAACAAGTGTGAATTGCAATTGTTTCCTTTGTATACTAAATTTCAATTAATATCTACTAAGTATTTCTGTGATTATAGTCAAAACGAGGCATGGAAAAAATTTAGATCGACCGTCAATCCTATAATGCTACAACCAAATATCATTAAATTATATCGCAACACCCTCGAGGAAGTTGCAGATGATATGATTGAAAGGTAAGTTTTTCGAAATGTTAGCAAAATTAATTCTACCTCATAACTAGTTACAATATTTTGATATTTTTTCACAGAATGAGAAACATGCGAAACGATAAATGTATAATTGAAAATAATTTTGATGTTGAAATGAATTTGTGGGCTCTTGAATCTATTGGCGTCGTTGCTTTAGGCGGTCGCCTGAACTGTTTGAAAAGACACTTACCTGATGGATCTCCAGAAAAGAAGTTGATAGAAACAGTACATGAAATTTTCAAAACAACTGATGATTTGGATTTAAAACCCAGTTTATGGAGACATATCTCAACACCAAAATTCCGAAAAGCAATGCAATGTTACGACAGACAAGTACAGTAAGCCTCTTGTTTAGGTTTAATTTTATAAGCAATATATTTAATGTAGTGGTTACAAAGATGCAATAAATAGAGTTTTAAAGTGAAAATAATATCTATGTATTTTAATTTAGATTAAGCAGATACTTCATAGGAAAAGCTATAAAGCAGATGGATAAAAAACATAAAGATGATGAAAAGAGCATATTAGAAAAATTACTAGATATCGATGAAGAAGTTGCGATTGTAATGGCCACCGATATGTTATTTGCTGGAGTTGACACGGTCACTTACTTTTATATTTTTTGTTACTTCTTAAATATTAAAAATCTGTATAAACTGTAAAATATTTTTAGGCAGCTAATACTATAACAGCAACATTGTATTTACTTGCCGTAAACCAAGACAAACAAGACAAACTTCGAGAAGAAGTCATGTCCAATCAAGAAGCAAGACCATATCTGAAAGCTTGCTTGAAAGAGTCTTTAAGAATGATGCCTGTAGTGTCGGGCAATTTAAGAACGACAACAAAAGAATATAATGTTATGGGATACAAAATACCGAAAAATGTAAGAGACTTGCAACATTTTTTTTGTACAATGACTTTCCACTTTCCTTGTTTTTCAAATTGCATAATTGTGCAACTAACTCTTATGACATTTTTAAAATTTTAGATGCGTGTTACATTTGGTCATCAGTGTTTATCATCTTTGGAAGAACAATTTCCCCGATCAAAAGAATATATACCTGAAAGATGGATCGTTGATAAGTCTGACCCTCTATACCATGGCAATGCTGATCCTTTTGCTTACAATCCATTCGGTTTTGGAGTTCGTAGCTGTATAGGTAATTAATTCATTTTACCTTAAATTAGTGTCTATTTTTTCGTTATTTTTGGTTTTTAATATTATTCCGGCTAACGATTGAACCTGGGGCTTTCCAATTCAAAGTCAATCGTCTGGAATTAGAACTTCAAAGTTTGGACTTAGCACGTTTATGAAGTGCATTCACATTCACATTATCAAATTGTGACCACTGTACGTATGAATCTTTGTTTATGACAAAAACTTCAAACGTGATTTTGACCAACTTTAAACCGTTGGATTAATTGTATTTTTTGTATAATTATCAACGACCGATGACAATACTTATACATTGATAAGAACGCAAACTTAAAATTTTCAAGCAATAGTATTTGCTAAGAAATAATATAAGCTGCCAGTTTTGTTCAGGTAAAATTATAAATTAACAATAATAGAAGTTACTTAAGAGACAAATTAATTTAAACAATAAAACTAGGCAAAAACGAATAGCTGAAAAACGCTCTGCGTGTCTAAGTCCCAACCACAATGGCTGCCTCTTGCGCTCACTAGTCGGCTTCGTCGCTCCGTTTGCATACAACAGTGGCACCGCCGAGCAAGACTGTCATATATTTTACCTTATGAATGGCAAAAGAATTTCCTATTATGCAGTTACGACATATATATCAGCGCTTTGTTCACCTCTAGTTATACCTAGTTGATATGAAAGGGTAACAATAGTTCCGACTATTTCAATTGGATTTACATCTCTATATTTTTCATTCTACCGCAGGTCGTCGGATTGCAGAATTGGAAATTGAGACATTCCTCACGCAAATAATGAAAAACTTTAAAGTTACATGGTTTGGTCCACCGTTAAAAGTACGTTCTTCAATACTTAATTACACAGTGGCACCATTTAATTTTATTTTCAAAGATATTTAATAAATGTATATTTATATAGATATTATAAAATATTATTACATGTTTAATTATAATTTAATGTTGGTCTTTTTCATATATATATTTTTTAAATGGTGCAAATTTAATAAATCTATTTACTCATGATCGTTTCTTTATTTTTAAGATCATAAGCAAACACGGTTGGTTAAAAGTTTAATGTCAAAATTTTCTCATGTACCTATTTTGATTTAGTTTTTGTATGATTCAGTCGAGTGTAATTTTTTTCATTAAAAATATATATTCTCCCATTTCTAGTATTTTACTTCGCAAGAATCTTAAATAACATAGAACCTTGAAGTTCTTAGGACTATCTATTTTCGAAGATAACAAGTGACGGCTAAGTAAGTACATCAACGGTATTGTTTGGAAAACACGCTTTTATATGTTTTGTTCTGAATAAAAACTTGCTAAGATTCGATTTATGAAAAAAAAATAGTTTTTTTTTATATTCTAATAGATTGGTCCAACTAATGACCCTTACATTTGCCAAATTGACGTCTCTCACTAAAAAATATACACCACAATAATTTTAATTGAATATGCTCAATATAGTATTGCCATTGCCAAAAGTAATACTATATGAGTGATTACACTTCTAATTTCACGAAATTACCGTGACAACTGACGAGGGATAATAGAATTGCCAACAAACAATAGAACGGTGTTCCATTTACGTTATTTTTGATCACTTTGAATTATTTATCTCAAAGCATGTCTAGATAAAGTATTATTTGCAACAAACGCTTAAAATACTAGTCACTAAAATTGTTTTATATAATATAAAACAATTTTACATAACATTGAGAATACTTCACAGCATCATGATATGATTCCTAAAGCTAGTTTTTAAAAAGTTCCATAAAAAAAAGAAAGTGTTCAAAGCGCGTTTCTGCTGTTGTTTCGTTCCCAAATTCAATGAATAGTAATGAACGAAATGAATGAATTCTGAGTAACATTTTTCCGAAGTATATGAAGACCAAGACCCGGGTAACAAACACCTTTTATTATAAATGTTGTGAATAATAAATGCCATAAAATATATGAGTAAGCCTCAGATTACATTTATTGAATAAATAAATAGAATACAATGATAAAATTGATATGAATAAAAGTATTTTTACCAACAAATTTTATTTTTATATTTTGAGGAAATTTCGCATCATTTCTCTTTTGATTTATAATTCCCGAACAAACGTGCTTTTATCAGCCTGATAAATTCGATCTAACGCCAAATTGTATAACACTTCAAACGCCTTTGATGATAAGCTGCCTTCGCATTTTATACATTAATTTAAATCTTATGGCGTTCCAATCTCGCTTTTTAAAGGCACTTTATTATTTATTTTTCAATCTGTTGTTTTAACGAAACAATCTGACATATTAATACTTATCTGAAATGAATATTTTGTACTAAAACAATACCTTTAAGATGTTTTATAAAATGCTAACTGTAAGCACAGAAAAACACTGTTTGAATTTATTTTCAATAATATCACCAACCAAGTCTCACACGTGCATTCAGAACGTAGGAGAATTAAAATATAATTATACCAGTGTTTGAATAACAAAAAAGTTTTTTGATGTTTAAATAACTTAAATACTTTAAAAATATTCTGAAATATCGTAGAATAAAAAATATAAATTAAATAAATATAAAATTATTATAATTGTTCATTAATTATTGTGGGTGCCTTAGCCTTATTTCGTCAATTAATTATTGTAAATCAAAGTACAGTTATGTTTAAAAAAATAATTATAGCACAAATCTTTGTTTTAAAAATATAAAATCTTACATTATCCTAAGCAATATTTTTATCTTTTTTTATTAACATTGAAAAGATGCCACATACTAGATTAATTATTGCAAATATTTGTAATAATTTAGTCATGTTAAGCTTAAAAATAAATTGATACGGGCAGAGATTCGAACTCGCAACCTGTCCACCCGTCCAATCGCTCTACATGTTGTATGGCTATACATGTTTATATATATTTTCGAACGTTAATATCGGTTGTGGCAACTTTTAAATGTTAGTCTATACTGCAAAATGAGAAATACTGCTTAGGAGTTTCGTAAGAAGCCTAATAGATATCACCACCGTCCTGATACAGAAGAATATTTATAGAATTCACCTTATTCACCGAGTCTATCAGCTTTACGGTAGCTCAATTAGTGAACGACGGGACAATTTCCAAGAGGAATTTTCATTCTTTACATATATACTGTATGCATATTTGAAATTAAAAAAATACTTTGACTTTGATACGTCAGACACTAGATGCACGCTTCCAAGGTGTAGGTTCATGGAGAAGAACCGGCAAGAACCTCCATAGACACTCTTTTAACATAATAATTAAAATACAGTTATTCAATTTATTGATATTATTCTTATTGATATGTGCGAATAAATTAGAACTTAATTCAAGCGCAGTACCGAAAAGAAAACCATAATAACCCATCCCACAGCCATTAGTTCTATGATGCCTCTCACATTTACAAAGTCTTAAAGGATTCCAGCTTTAAACATTCAAAACAGAAGTAATTATATAGTACCTTAACTTCGAACCAAGAACGCCAATGAACAACACCTCGGAAGTAATGACAGTAAAGTAACATGTGTTTAATTGTCAACAAGTTGGTAATTGAAAAACCTCCCTATAATCAGAATATTTCGTAGTATTATAATAAGCCTTAGATATGAGCACGCGTTTAATGAAATCTTTAGATTTATTTTCCGCTACGTCTGTGACATATTTTGGCAATAAAATGTAAAAATGATATACCTAAAAATACATTTTCAATATAAATTTAATCAAGTGGCGGTTGATAATTCAATTTAGGCCTAATTGGGAACATTAGGTACATAAAATTTGTATTAAATAGGTATTGAAACGTGATCAGTTATGAACGTATTTAAATATTTTCAAATTTCCGTTTTTTTTTATTTTGAAAATTTCTATATAGTAATATTTTATTCTTACATTCACGTGTCGAGTTATCTTAATCACTAATAAAATGATTAAACTTAAAAGTGTAATAATTTATATAAATTTAATACAATTTTTATAATGAAATACAAAAATATCGGTTCAATTGATAACGCTTTGGGGATTTTATTCCGTTTTTTTTTCTTATCTCCCACAATCGCAATGAAATCATGTATAATATAACTATTGCCAATATAAATCCCACCAAAATACTAAAGTTTAGTTCAGTCAGTGTGATTGCGTATACTCCTCAGAAATATCTCTAAAAATAAAAAAAATATTAATTGGGTTGAATATCAGATCTAATTTGATAATTCAGATAACTTTTATACATTTAAGAAGAAAATATCCTAACGTTTTTTTTATTGTACACCACAAAAGTTACAAACATAAATACATATTAAAAGTACAACAGGCGGTCTTATCGCCTAATGGCGATTTAATGGTGTTTATTTTTATTGATCGTAAGCTGTTGCCTGTAATTAGACACTAAATTTGTTTCGATATTTTCAGTAATATAATTATAAAGTTTACCTGCCGTTAGCAATCCATAAATAAATAAATAAATAAAAATAATATATACAAAATGAGCTTCAGTTTTTTAGAGTAATTCGTCAGTACTAGAATACTACTATGGAATATATTATATGAGGGTGAATAACTGGAAGACACATAGAAAGCAAGTAAAATAGAATAAAAGTCGTTGAAGTTACTGTTTTACTAGCTGAGAATCTAGATCTTCTGTGAGAATGTGACGTCCTAATGAGCCAGCTTATTTACCAACTGCGTTCGAGATTTGCAGTCAAAGCCTATAAAATTAACACAAATTTGAATAACAACCTTAAAAATCTTAAGCACATTTTGTATAAGACATCTTTTTTATTAATTTATTTATCTAAGGATTCACAACAGCAGTTAAACTTTTCATTTATAATAATATTACTGAAAATACTGAAAGAAGTTTTCTAGTACTGCCGATATATATATTTCATGTCGTTATAGTATATCCCAAATTATTAAATTACTGCTATTTCACAGCTCATTAATATTCAATTAACATTATAACAATCTTCATTATAAAAGTAAGGCCGTAAACTTTAACGGCCAGAGTAAACATGCCGCCTGTAAGCTTTTAATTGGCCTGAAATTTGTTGGATGTTAATTTACATTGTTTGTTTGGGTCTGAAAAAAACATTTCAAGTTATTAAAAGGACTTCAAAACTAATTTATGTTCCACATTTTTTAAATTGGTTTTTGCTTATATCATAATTTTTTCACTTACAATATATCAGTACAAAGAAATATTTTTATAAAATTTAAATAAAAAAAATATAAAAAAAGTAAACGACTACTGAAATAGTTTGAAGTTAAATACACTAAACTTATTTTGATTATGTTGATATTTTTTGTAAGTAAGATGTAATTAGTTGAAGCAAAAGATTCTAAAGTGTTTTTGATCGTGTTTTCATTGATAAGCCATCAAAACCTCTGGAGATAATTTTGAATGAGTTTCATATATATTTAATACATATGCTAGTAGTCACTACAGTAATCGAAATTTTATGCATTTTGAAAAAAAAAACGGACTGCTACTACTTTGTAAACGATTGAAGACTTTGTATATGTTTATAAACAATTTCAAAACAAAATTGCATGGTTTGTTTTAATAAATGTTGTGTTAGATATGTTATTTATAGCATAGAAAAAAAAATAGTTATTTAAGTTCATATTAAAGGTCAATAGGTATGGCAAATAATATGCAAGAAATGTGAAAGAAAAGAAATCCAGGAAAAAGAGAGATACAGTTAAATAAAATGAGTACCCTTTTTGCCAGGCTCTTTGTATCCTTTTTTCAGTCTTCTCATTGTCACTCTTGTTAATAAGAAGACTTGCACGTTTACGTTAAGGAAAAAAAGGAATAGTAGAGATGGTTACTCATAACAGCTAACTCACTCACCTATATAACGAACATATATAAGTAGTAGTCACACGAAGATCTCTAGTAGGAACTTAATTTGACTCTTGAGGATCTTTTCCTTTTTTTTTTTTTTTTACACTGAAACTAAGTTGACGCTTGACTACATTCCACCTGATGGGAAGTGGAAATGTAGTCGTAGGTGGTAAAACGCAACAACTTAGTAAAAACCTATTCACTCTTGCCTTGAAGACACCCACATTGTACTTGGACGGAAATACCGACGCTGGCAAGCTGTTCTAGAAGGAACGTTGTTTGACTCTGATTATATAATAATTAACCTTTATATACTTACATTATTACAATGGCGATCCCTCCGCTTTTAGCCTTTGGCTTTCGACCGACTGACAGGCTGTATAGATAGTACTAATATGATATTTATTTCCGTAAAATTTTAGAAGAGAAATCTTTTTTTTTATTTAGCGTTTAATTCTATATGTTAAACAAAAAAATAACAATGATTCTTACCTACTTCGTTTATAAAAGTTATTATTGCATGTTTTCGTTTTGTTAGCGACCGTTAGATCACTGAATGAAAAAGTGAACACAAAAGTTGTCAAAGATAAAACTCGCTACGAATCCTCGTGAAAGGTTTTATAAAAGAACTTGTTTGTTTAAAAAAATGTATCTAGATGATCTGCTATAAGCAGGAAACAACAAAAATGTTACTTTTTTCAGCTTAACGAGAGTATATTTTCTATTATCGTTAGTATAAATTAGCTCAGTAGCAAAACATAAAATCACTTACCGCTTAATTTTCTTCTTTATTGTCAACTTTTAAAAGATATTACTTATTGTTGTAAGTAATTTGGAGTAAGTAAATATGTTTGTGAGCTGTAAGTTGCAAGTGTTATTTATAAGTAAAAATATCCAGTCACAACTTCAATGGCTAAAACTAAAGTCTTTAATTATTAATTCACTTCGTATGAACTCCTTAGAGTTTAAACCAGCTGGACCATTTTAAGAGCATAGCTATATTACACATATTAGATTTAAAAAAAAAGGTTTCAACTTGTTATTTTTTGAAGTCCTAAGGTCGATGATATCGATGCTTTTATAATATTTTTGGTATGTCATAACTATTAATGTCTATATGTAGTAACTTACAAAATAATAGTTATAAGCATAGAAATGAAAATTCGCATTTAGAGATAAATTCTTTTAAAAGAGACGGCAGTAAAATTTTCTAGCTTTCGTTATTGAAATTTTAAAAAATATATATTTTCGTTATTGAAATGTAAAAAAAGAATTGAAATATAAAACAAAAAATTTACTCCAAAAAGTCTAAATTGCCCTGATGCCCTGATGAGATGGAATCAGAAAATTTAATATTATATCTAATAATATATTTCTGAAGCATGATACTTATTCTTAAGTGGAATTTCTACATGACGTGTCGTGCGTCGTGTCGTGTCGTGCAGATAGACCAGGTACTCCATGACAGTTTTCTACAGCAGGGTGATAACACTTTAACTAAGCTTACCCTTTTTTTTTTATCGTTGGAAAATCCGTTACGGATACCCCCCCGGCCGAGAAGGTGACGGCCGGGGTGGTTATGTGGGACTACCCGGCAGCAAAGAACGCTGCCATTATTAAGGCTACCCACTAAAAACCAACGGTTACCCTCATCGCCATAATGGGACACCACGGGATCGCTTGTCGCACTCAGCGTGACGCCCCGGCCTTGCAGAATCAGAAGATTGTGCAATAGCTTGTTAGACTCTACCACCTTTTTACATTAACAGCCAAACACCTATTAACAAATATTGTTGATGATGAATTTTTAGATATTATTTTTAACTGGCATAATAATCTAGAATTATTAACTACATTATGTTAGGTAATCCAAGTAATTTATTATTAATATATTAATTTTAAATTCAAATAACGTGTTAAGTAAACTTAACGTTCATATTATGGATTAAACATCTGTGCATTAAACATCTGTGCAAAGCAGTAAATGTGGACGTATTCAAACATCATAAGAATTTATTTAAAATGCATGTTTTTAATAAATTTGATAAAACAAATATTTTTAGGAGCATTGTTGCTGTGAGGTAAGATAAGATTTATAATGTTTTTTGTGTTTTAAAAAGTGGTAATTTAAATAGAACTAATTGTTTTCACTCATGCATTTTCTTTTAATGTTAGCTTTAAGATGTTTTCAATGTTTTATATTATGTTAATTATTTATGAAAACTTGTAATAAATATAAATTAATGAAAACAGTTTCATTAAAAGCCATATTTTTTTAAATTTTTTTTATAATATTTAATAGAAACAACGTCTTATTTCAACATTATTTTATATTTTATTAATAATTTTACAGATACCTTACTACAAATTACAGGAAATCGCAAGTAAAAACTTATCACGATATTCCTGGTCGTTCTATATATCCCATTATTAAAAATCTACATCATCATATACCTGGAGGTAAGAAACACTTTATATAACAATATCTAGTTTTTGTATTGTATTGTATTATATATCTAAAATATTTTTATGTATTTATTTAAATAGGTCTGCTTTTTAAGGTTCATTGTATAAATATGAAAGCTATGAATTTCATAAACATTTACAAGAAACATATGGCAAAATTGTGAGGATCGAAATATTTTCTGGGCGATCATTTTTATACTTGTTTGACCCACATAGCTGAAATGGTAAGATTTTGTCCAAATCAGGTTTGGCTTTTTTTTGTAAATATAAGTAAATCTTTGGGAGTGAAAAGCATTATAATATATATTGTTCCGAAAGATAAGCAATAATTAATTTAGTTATTTTTTGCTTGATTCTTGAATAAGCAGACAATATTTTTAAAAAAATATTTTGAAGTATGTGTGTACTTATGTATCTGTATTTTACATAACAACATTTATTTGCTTTTATTATAGATATTTCGGAATAGAAATGTAATGCCCGTTAGACCTCTTTTTGAATCGATGGACTTTTATCGTAAAGTATATAAAAAAAGAAATCCCGACGAAACGACGGGACTGCTTCATGAGTAAGATTAATATTATTATTCCGTATTGTTAAAGTTGTTTGTGGTATTATTGTATATTATATTAGAGTTGCTATATTCTTTTAAAATTCTTTAATATTGAAATATATTAATACAATATAATTGATAATATGCTTACGATAATTTATGATATAAGAGAAATAAAATTTATCAACAACTTTCCCGAGAAGGTGAAACGTGGAAGAAACTGAGATCCTTGGTGAATCCAATTCTAATGCAGGCAAAAACTATATGCTAATATTTTAGATGAAATAGCCTCTTATATGGTAGAAAGGTATATTTAATGTTATATCACAAACTACTGAAGAATTCAAATAAACATTACAAAAAAAAATCTTAATTTTTTAAGTTACAATCTAAAAGAGATAGAAATAACAAGATAGAAGATACGTTATCTTCCGAAATGAGTCTGTGGGCCTTGGAATCAACTTCGGCGGTGGCTTTAGGGCGTCGACTTCATTGTTTTAGTAACGATTTGAAAGAAAGCTCCCAAGGAAATGAACTATTACAATGTATTCGGAATATTTTTATTCTAACTGAGAAACTTGACTTTCAACCTGGTCTATGGAAATGTTATCCAACAAAGACTTTTAAAAAAAGTATGCAGTACCAGAATGAATTGGAAAGGTAAGATATACTATTCAAAATAAATATAATAATAACTTACAATAAATTATCAATCCAAATATCTTAAAGGTTGTGCTTGTTTTTTATAATACTATAGATGATTTTAAAACCAGAGGCAAAGTGACATCAGAAATAAGTGTTCTAGAAAAGATTATGGCCAACAATAAGGAAGTTGCAATTACAATAGCCAGTGACATGTTGTTTGCTGGAGTTGAAACTGTAAGTGCAATAAGATTTCGTATAGACAAATCATAAATTGTAACTTATTAATTATTCAATATTTATTAAAAAAATGACAAGATATATGATTTAAGAATATAATAATAGTTTAAAATGTTCACAATATATAATAGTTAAAATATAAAAGGTATAAAGTTAGAATATAAAAAAATAAAAGGTATAAAGTCAGATAATAATATTACAATAGATATTGTTAACCTTTTAGACCTCCAATGCTGTTATGATTACTTTATATCATTTAGCAACCCCGAGAACCCCGAGAAACAAAACAAATTGCGAGAAGAGATTTTATCAAAACTATACAAAGGGCCTTACCTCAGAGCTTGTATCAAAGAATCAATGCGTCTTCTACCCGTTTCATCAGGAAGTATGCGACTAACGACTAAAGCTTATAACATCTTAGGGTATCATATATCCAAAAATGTAATGTTTAGTATGTTTTTATAAAATAATATATAACTTTAAGTATTTCATAGACGTGTATCATATATCCGCACAATATCTTATGCCTGATGGAATCTCAATATCCGAGACGTTTAGAATTTATTCCGGAAAGGTGGCTGGCAGACAAGACAGATGATTTACATTAAGGAAATGCGGACGTATTCTCCTATTTACCGTTCGGATTTGGTGTGAGAAGTTGTATAGGTAATATAATTATGCATTCATCAAGCATGCATTTTAAAATGAAACTATTTTAATGAGTACTAGTTAAAAGTTTTCTATCAATTAAGATTTTATTTCTTTTGGAAGGTCGCAGAATCGTTGAATTAGAAATGAAGTGCCTTCTTGTTAGGATAATAGAAAAAATCGAAGTGGGATGGATTGGTCCTCCGCCGAAAGTGAAACACTCCATCATTACATACTTACAGAAGCCATATAATTTTACATTTAAAGATATATAATTTCCTTTTTTTTCTAAGTTTTTTTATGCTATTTACAAAATATGATTAAAATTGTTATACTTTATGTGTTCGTAGTTGTTTATAAGTAAGTAAACCGGGTCCTGTTTAAGTAAATAATCAAAAAAAATATAATTGAATGTCCCGATAAAGACGAAATTAGGTACTAGATATATAGGATACTAAACTCATCGAGTTTGCGGGTCGTCATAGGGACGAACCCCTAAAGTTTATATTTTTGACAAATGGTAATGTTGACGAATTTCTATATTCATCAAAATCTCCTATATGATGAAAAAACTACAAAATGATGTTAAAAAATCAATGCATTAACGAAAATAATATTGTTTGTATCTTTAATGGAATAATTGAACGAATTACTTATCTCGCTTGAGTTATCTACTAAGTAGGAATTATGAGCGTTATTCCAAACTCGTGATACCCTTTCTAATAATAACGTACGTACGTTAACGGAGGATAAAAAGCCCATTTATTTTTAATTGTCGAATAGTATAATATGTTTCGACATAATTTTTATGACGGAAAAGCCATAATAATACCCGGGATATGGAGTTAGGCCTTATACAGACTTCAGACTTGCTTAAAGAAAGTTCTTCCATCTAATTTTCAATGAAATCAAGAAAAATATGGCATATTATAAAATTAAGTCAAGATTTTTAATAAAACCTGAACGTAAAATTAAAAAAAAAAACATGTTTTTCAAAACTCTTTCCAGACGTTTATAATTATAATATTCAATATTACGAGTATTCAAAAAATTATTACGATATTTGGTACGGTAACCGAATAGATCAGAAGTTACAAGATAATAAACAGTCTGAGATTAAAGCTCTTTAACATTTGATAAGACCAATAATAATAGTAAATTATTAGCTTTCAATAACAATCTATATAATTCAGTACCGTAAGGTCTTTTATTAGGGTATAGATACCGTCTTAGGAGACTTTGCTCTTCTAAAAATATTAACATATAGTTTAAAAGTAAGTTCATTAGTGTAGTGTGTGTAGTAGTTTATATGTGTGAGTGTGCTTATTTTTACACTTTCCAACATTCGATTCTAGTTACATATTAAAAACTATTATTGTGAAGTTTATAGTTATGCAATCAAGTAAAAGAGACCTTCAGTGTCATTGTCATCCAGATTGGATAAGTTCTTAAATATATAAAAACGAAAATACCTTACAAGCAATTTAGCACCAGACATAATAAGCAGATAAGTTATTCCTAATAATATTTTAACAGTAAAGGGTACCTACAATGTCCTCTAAAAACATGAATTGATATTAATATTACCATTTTTTTTTTAATTTCTTATTTTTTTTTAACAGCTTTAGTAGTGAAAACTGAAATTATAAATATTATGCTATTTGTTCATAGTTGAAATTAGATACGGAAAAAAATAACATTTCATTCAAAAATATGTTTCGCAATAAATAAATTATTTGATTCATCAATAAATTATTCAAACAGTTCAGTGGAATTCATTGAGTAAAGCTGTATTCATTAGTCAATTGATCGCTTAAATCGCTTCTAAAGCTATCGAATCGTGGATAAGCCCCCTTTTCTACCCGGGGGCTCCCCGGGAAGAAAAGAAATAGTTTTAGTTTTGTGAAATGAGGGTGGAATCTAAATTGTAAATATCACTGAAAGCCACCAACAATGAGCTTTGTGCATCGGACATTTGCATTGATATTAAAAACGATTGCATCTTATACATAACCATTTTTTGTTAAGTCAGGAACAAACTGGAATTTGTTTATTTTTTAAAATTGCTTTTTGTTTATATTATGAAATTAACCGCAATTCAAACCAAAATTAACATTTCTTTTTAACAACTGAGACTTACGTCCTAAATATTTAATCATTTATTTATTAACCAGTAATCAATTTTATGAAGTCAGTAACGAACTTATTTATACAAAATGTAATTTTAAAATACTTCAACTCTTCGAAATAGTAATCAAGAAATATAATAATATAACTTGAAAAGAAGAGTCACCGCGCCTAGACTTAATAATTTTGTGTATTTCTTATTGATCCCACTAATCTAAGTAATTATATTGTGAAACGTAGTTTTTTGTAAGCGAAGCTTCTTAGCATTTCATGGGTTTACCGTGCCTGGCCTGGCATAATAATATAATAATTAACCCTAATTTAAGGTATTGAATAGTTACCAGATAGAGATTTGGTACCAGGGGGTATATTTCCAAAGGTATCCTTGGTAATGAAAAATGAGCCGATGGGCCTGTTGCAAACCTATTTATGTTCGTGTACACATTCTTTATTTACGTAAATTTAAGGAAGCTTGACACAGCCATACATGTTCATAAATATTTTCAAACATGAATATCTGATGACAGCTGGCAGCTTTAGAAAAACGTTAGAGTTAAAGTTTGCAAACTTTCATTTTATAATATAATATAAGCATAAGGATTCAATTTTTATTATGGTGTCATATTTATTTACTAAATATTAAGTAAATGTAAGTAAGAGTAAGTAAATGTAAGTAAGAGTAAGTATTTGAAAGTTTTGTTGATTATTCCATTATTTAAATGTGTTTTGTATTAATATACTAGCTTTTTGATTAGCAATGTAGTTTACGAGTACAATGGATAATACTTCAATTAAATAATTTGTTAACGTTTGTTTTATTTTGGTCTCAAACCGTAACAGGACAGGGTAAAAATAAGACCAAATCAAATACCGAGGTTCAATTATAAATCTTAATATTGTTAAAACAATCCATTGTCCAATTTGTTCATATACCAAGGCTAGATTCTTATAAATAAAACATTTAAACAAAAGTATTGAGCGATAACGGTCTGCTTTGCGTTACGTTATTCGTAAATATATGTTATGACGTTTGCAAATATTTATAATTTATTTATTTATTTATACAAAACGTGCTATATACTTATACACTATTATATACGATACGAATACAACATAGGTTGTTCTATTTGCATTTAATAAATAAAAATAACTTATCAAATACAATAGTGTAAAAATGCATACTATTAGAAGATTTGTGATTGATAGTTCCTTAAAAAAATAAACAATGTATAAGGTTTGTCAAAAATGTGTCATTTTACTGTAGTGTGTTTATGATTGTAACCTTTATAACGTTTTTATATATAATATATTAAAAAAATATTTGTTATTTCATTACGTATTTTAGAATTTTTAACTAATGCAGTTAACAAGCTATTAGGTCTTTAATAGCTTGTTTGAAATCCGCCATATTCTATTTTTATATTTAAATTACGTTATACTCTACCCCAAATTTAATAAAACTATTTTCTTTTAATATGGGTATACTTAAATCGTTTTAAGTGTACCCATTTGCATGGATATTTTTTACATAAATTAAGAGAAGAGATCATGTCATCAAAAGATAAACGACCGTACCTCAGAGCCTGCGTCAAAGAATCTTTAAGTTTGATGCCAGTAGTTACTGGCAACTTGAGACAAACTACTAAGGAATACAACGTCCTCGGTTACAAGTAACCAATAATGTATTTTTTTTTTGTGTAATTTATATACCTAATTATTGTGTTATTTAATTAGGTTATACTTATTACCAAGTAACCTAACCCACAAACACCGCCGTTGTAATACAATAATCCTTACAAGGTGACTTATTTAATACTCGAGGTTTACTTAAAAAACTGAATGTCACAGTGAAGTGTAACTTATTATATTTAGTGTAGTTAGTAATTAAAATACCAAAAACTGAAATTGTTCTTAAGTTTTTAAATAATATAACAGATGTACGTCGTTACTGCTAACCAATACATATCTTGTATGGAAGAAAACTATCCAAAGCCCGATGAGTTTATTCCGGAAAGGTGGCTCGTGGGTAAAGACGATCCTTTGTACTATGGAAATACACATCCGTTTGTTCACACTCCTTTTGGGTTTGGGGTTCGAAATTGTATAGGTAATTTAATCAAATATTAACATGTATTCATTAAAATTAGGTTTTATAATTAAGTAATCCTATTAAAATGTATTACATGCAAATATGAAAACGGAACTCTAGTTTGTAAGTTTACATATTTGACAAAAAAAAGATCATAGAAAAATTTATAATTTTAATTTCACCTCACAACGCATTTAAGATCAATTTCGTTAACTTATAATTACTTTACTAGCCATTAATTATTTTACAGGTCGTCGTATTGCCGAGTTGGAGATTGAGACATTTCTGACAAAGCTTATCCAAAACTTTAATATAAAATGGTTTGGACCTCCAATACAAGTTCATGCAACTACATTAAACTACTTAGTTGGACCTCTTAACTTTCTTTAACGACATATCATTAGAATAAATATGTATATAATATTGCTATTTATATATAACTTAAAATATTTTAATAAATAAAACAGATAAAGTTTTGTTTTCGTGAGAAAATGTCTGTGTTTATCTTATAAGAGAATATTCAAGCATATAAGAAAAAACTGATAATATCCGCTTTTTACTCAATAAGTTTTCACCCTCAATAATTTTATTCTTTATTTATTCTTCATTATAATAACAACACTAATCATCAAGAGATTATTTTAAGTGTTTTATTTTCAAAATTTTATTTCTATGTCAATAAAATAATGAAATATATGAATGAAAAATTATATCTTTTAGCTCTTGAAAATAGTAATGCGAGATATAATCTTAATAATTTCCGTAATATTTATAAAGTAACATTTATTACTGAAAATGGTGTTTCTAACTTACTCGTATTTTCTATATTCTTAAATAGAATATCTTAAATAAACGTCAGCTTTATAAAGCTAGCTAGCATAATATGGCATTTCCTACAAAATTAAGACGAGTGACAGCTTATTACGTAGTTATTTAAATTAAATCCGTGTTCAGGCATTTACTTTAGCGGTTTTTTACTTGCAAGAATTCTTTGAACTTTTTCTACTAGAAATATAAAATTTGTAAATCATACTTACGACAATATTATAAAAATTCTACAATTCTGTTATCGAATAATTGATAAAACTAATATATATTTTGTTCAATAAAATCTTAGAATTAACATATTATTTTACGAAACATATTTAAGTATCTAAAATGATAAATATTATTTATGCTTTATTTCAAGTGGTTCGTAAACGGCTGTCTGTAGTACGCTGTTATACGAAGCCGCAATACCTGACAAGAGTACCTTTCGAACAACGAAAAACTACAGTTTGACTCTGAAAAGCGACTTGTACGTTTTTATTTGCACTGAAACTTATTTTTAGTAACTAGTTATAATATTTGTACCAAGAATTAGTCTGGTTTAATTATATATATTATATAATTGTACTAAATCATCGTATTTTTTTTAGTTTAAAAGAAATGATCTAGCTTATAAATATTTAAACGTTTCCTGATGATTTTTTTTCTAATTACGTTCAGACTTAATACACGAATTTGCGCTTGTCTCGTCTTATAACTTATTAAATATAAACATGTATATTTAATTAATATACTTAATAATAATAACAGCAGTAGTATATATAAAATATGTATTCATGAGTTATTACATCGTAAATCAAGTGGTTTAAGTATCGTACAGACATTTCTCCGGAGATAAATAAAAAGTATCTTGCATTTTATACATTATAACAGCAAAAAAAAATGGTAGCGAAAATTAAGATTTGATCAGTTTCCAAAAAGCTGAAACATAATGAAACATTTTAATATTAAATTAAAATAAGTATTTCATTTTTTTTAATGTAATAAGAGGGCAAACGAGCGTGCGGATCACAGGTGTAAAGTGTTCACCGCCGCCCACGAACTCTTGCAACGTCCAAGGACTCACAAGAGCGTTGCCGGCCTAGGAGGTGGGTATAAACGCCTTTTTTGAGGGTACCCATGTCGTATCGATCTAGAAACACCGCCGAAGGAAGTCCATTCCACATCTTTGTGGTACGTGGAAAAAATGTTCTTGAAAACCGTACAGTAGAGGATCGCCACGCATCCAGGTGGTAAGGATGGTATTGCAGGCGATGTCGTGCTGTGCGGTGGTGAAATTCAGCGGCGGGCATCAGATCAAAAAGCTCTTCGGAGCACTCCCCGTTGCGATAGAAAACGCACAAAGAAGCTACGTCTCTACGCAATGCCAAAGAGTCCAGCCGTTCATAGAGCACTGGGTCCCCGACAATCCGAACGGCTCTCCGCTGTACGCGGTCAAAAGGTAGAAGCTGATATTGGAGTGAACCGGACCAGAGATGAGAGCAGTATTCCATATGGGGTCTGACCTGCGCCTTATAGAGCGCAAGTCTTTGGCCAGGATTGAAATACTGCCTCGCTCTATTGATTACACCCAATTTCATCGAGGCAAGTTTGGCCTTGCTCTCCAGATGACCACGAAACTGACAGTCGTATATTACATAAAAGTTATCGTAATTATAAGAAATTATATAATTATATAATATGCCTGCTTTATGTACTACAGAATTGAGAAGTGTCGTTGCGTTTCAGTTAGTTTTTCAATAATAATTGTACCTGCCAGCAAACGTAGCCCTGAGAAACAGTTAGTTTGATATTCAACAATTGTTATACAAAATTTTACATGATTAATTTTACTTGCCTAACTATCATTATCGCAACCGATATTAACCTTTATTTATATGTTCATAGCCATGTATTTAATATGTGTGAATTTACTTCGTTTAGAAATTAAACTAACTGTGTGTACGGAATTCCCTTTGTCAGGGTGCTAGGAAAAATTCTTATTAAACTTGAGTGTCGCTTTCAAAGTTGTTTTTTATATTTGTATTTGTCAGTAATAGTATTAAAGACATTGTGTTTGTTTGATGAATAAGGAAAGGTTCCGGATTTTATACTGGTGCTAAAGAATATTGGTTCATTAATACTTAGGTATATTATAAATTATAAATTGTTGTAACTGGAATATGGTGAATTAAAATATGTCTTTATTTTAAACTAGCTAATGAATCTGGGAATTGTTTTCGAATTGTTGAGTTTTATGATTTTCTTTTTCAAATAGCTGAAGTTTTGTACATACCTTAGAATTAAATGTATATAGCGGTATCTACCCTGAATTTGTCTTGTAACCAAATCAAAAGTGTTTTTTTACAGTGGCTTTGTAAATATTATTACAATGGGTTTGAAAACTTGATAATATTCTTCTTCTTCTTATATATTTGTAAAATCGTTAGGTGTTATAACTAAATATGAAATTGTGTTATATAATAACACACGAAGTAATACACACTTTTGCATTACACTCATATCCATATAAGCACAGACACATAGACACAACATATACACAGATACACGTAAGGACTACACTAAAATTTTATATATTATTTTTATTTTTGTAAAAAAAAAATATGATTTTTACTGTGATTACAATAGTAAAAATTTTTGGAGTCAATTTATATTTTTTTTTTTTTTTGAAAAGGAACTGACTCGTGGCTTTCAAGTACGTGAACTAAGGTACGTTCCGGCGTCCAGAAATTTAAGGAGAATGTTACACTTTTATGGCTCTAAAAGATTTTTAGATCATTATTAATAACCTTATTTATCATTATAAAGAAGAAGTTGATATTTCCAAAAATATGATAAAGTTGGCGAAGTTCTATAAAATACATAATTAAACTTTAAATGTACGTTGAATAATCACCCTGATATTTCATATCGTACAAGAAGTCACATCTGTATAAATGTTTTCTCAGAAAATATTTATCATTGTTTCCCGAAGGAAATGTCGGACTAATGGCTCACTCGAGCCTCCTCATTAGAACCACTCGTCCAAAAATGTAGGACACTTTGTCCCTTACCCTCTGCGATATGATTTAATGATTTCTGATTAACAGTCTGATTTCTTCTCAAAGACCCGAATTAAAATGTTCCTATAAATTAGTACAGTGAAGTAAATATTTTACTATTACCTATTTCTATTATTATTTATATATGAGTATTATTTGAAAGAATAATTATTAATTTATCTCTTAATTTAGGTAATTTTAACTGTCGTAAGTTAAGGTAACGTCAGTGTATGGCCACTCAAAACGAGATTAGATGTCCAAAACACGGTTCATTGATTTGATTTTAAATTTTGACACTGCACTGTAAAAAGGTGAGTTAAAAGTTTGTCTGTATTTCTCTACAAGATTTGCTTGCTGCAGATATCCCTGATTATATAAAATGTTGTTATAAAAATACTGGGGTAAAGTTACAAAAAGAGTCGTAAAAACAATCTGCATAAAAATACCCAAAAACAACTGCTGCTCATCCCTGGAGGCTGACCTTGGTTACGTTTATTATTTTATCATAGTAAGTGTGAAAAAGTGATTACAAAATACGACCTTAATAAAATGACAGCTAATAACAAAATTGTTAAATGTAAAAAAAGATATTGTGTTTTGAAATAACTTTATGGATTTATCTTTTTTCTTTATCTGTTATGTCTCTTCAATTCAATTTGAATTGAAATCTGTATATAAGATTATTGTATTATCAGTGTAAGTGGATTCATATATCTTTCTCATAATTGATGTTGTTGGGAAGTATAGAGTGAAGTGCCGCGCCAGAATTCAATTATTCTAAGCACGTGGCTACTATAGTACGTGCTACGTTTATTATCAATACATTTTCCACTTTGATTTTGTTTATTTGATAAGCGACATTTCTTACTTTTTAAGTCATTTTAAGTTACTAAGTAAATTTATAAAATTTGTTGATTCTGTTAATGAAAATGTATGCTTTATGGAATCGAAACAGACTAGGGTAATATTTATATAACTTATGTGATAATAGAGTAATATTTATGTGATATTTGACAACTTTAAAAGTTATTACATATTATTGATATTTTTTTCAATAACTTCATTTGTGTAGCTTCTTAATCCACTAATGTTCTAAAATGTCGTAATATATGGTCTAGTTGTGATAATTTTAATATAATTATATAAAGCTACAAGCAGGGTAAAAAGTCTTTTTATTCGGTATTTTTTGTAATAAAATATATATATATTTCAATAAATGGCTACATTTTTCATATCCGCAAAACTGTTATACGAGCGGTTTGTTAAATTGATTCTAAAAGTTAAATCTGGCAGTTATCCAAAGTAAAGTTTCTAAATTATCCGTTAAAGCATTTTCTTAGATTTATGGTATATCCAACCAAGAAGACTAAATACGTTATAATGTATGTAACCACATCACGTTTTCTTATTGCGCACTACTTTTTGTTAAATATCCATTTTTATTTTTGTTCATAACTTCAGTATTTCAGTGGGTTGTAATTTTTTAAAAAATAGACTTAGAATAGACTCAATCCATGCGGCGTAAAATTATATAGTATCATATATATTCAAGTAAATAAATTAGGTACGATGTAACTTTTTTTTTCACATTTACAATAGATTATACAGATATAAAAAACCACAGAGGTTTAACTTAAACTCTAAGGGGAATTTAATATAATCGTGCTGATATTATGTTTACTTAACACATAAAACCAAACTTATTATTATAACAGTTACAAAAAATAATTTTATATGCAATAACATTTCAAGAAATGTAGTAATAACATAAATTACGAAATGCTTTCAAATTCAAAATTTTTATTTACGAGCCACACTTACTGTATATAAAGCATATTGTAACTGCAAAAGATACCTAAATTAAAACAAAAACTTAACTTAAACCAAAATTACCAAAATAGGTAAAGGTCCAAACGAAAATTAAAAAAATATATATTTAATTCTTTAAATTTATATTCATACTTATTGATTCATGGCTGTTAATACTTGAAATTCATGCTTATGTTTATTTAAAGGATCTCATTTTTAATACGAATACTTTATCACTTTGGTTATTTAAAAATATCTTTAAATATACATAGCCATATTCAGCTTGAATCAATTTAAAACATACATATCATAAAAATAAAAATAAACTGAAACAGGTAGGCATTCGAACCTGCGATCTCTGAGAAACCGTCCCGTTGCTCTACCAATTGAGCTACCGTATGGCTGCCTAATTGTCTAATTTATCAGTATAGATTATCATTGAAAAGATACCACAACCGATATTTAATGTTTGAAAATATCTAAAAACATGTATAGCCATGTTAAGTTACTTTAATTCTTAAATAAATTTAGATGGACTTCCGGAAATCCTAATTACCTTTAAAAACGTAGCTGTACTAGTTACTTTATCTTTTGTGAGAGAGTGGTGCTTTTAAAGTTGAGCCAGCCCCTACAGGGAGCAGACAACAGATTAAAAGCTGAGAAGCTTTTATCTGCCACCTAAAATAGTTCATGGTCATATATCCTTACAAATACATATTTAAATACAAATAGATATACAATTAAATTGTTATTACAAAGTTCACCTAATAAGTAAAGCAAAATATCTACATGAATAAGCAATAAAAACGATAGCTTTATTTATTTTTAAACGATGCACCGTGAATGTCACCGGTGCTTAATGAAACGTGAGCTGCGACCTTCTTGAACTTAATGGCGAGGAAACTATTGATTTTAGTTTGAAATTTGTATACTAGGAAGTATAAAAGGGTTACACCTTTTTTAGTAACTTATTTTCTATAAAATATACTTAACAATCGTCTTAATATAAGTTATATAGGCATTAATTAATTTCTTTATAATGAACATCAGGTTTTGACCTTTCCGGCTTTTTTATTGGAAATAGAAATAATCAAATACAAAATGTATTTCAGTAAATAGACGGATAAAATAAATCAAAGACGCTTTTTAATAAAAGGAATTCCTTGTTACTCCTAAAAGCTTTATTTTGTACAATTACAAATAAATAACTCGTCAAATATACTACGCTACAGAATTTTAGATTACAATAAAGCGTAATGTAGCCAAAAAATAAAATATTCATTCTCGGTATGTATTTTACACATTGTAGCACACAAACTATATAAACAATTGAAATATAAAGAAATATTTTTATTAAATAAAAAAAAAACAAAAAAATCGTTATTGCTTTTAAAACTACTAGTAACTAGTTTTTTTTAATAAACGGTTTAATTTTATACTAACCGAAATACCCTATTTAAAACAATGATGAAATCTAAGACAAAAAAGACATTACTCACAAATAATATCCACAATGTAAATATAAAAAAAAACAATGACTTTTTATCCTTAACAGTTAGTAATTATCTATAATAATTGGTTTTTATCAATTCAAGTCAGATTTAATAATATTTATTTCTGAATATTAAACAAATAAAAGCGAAACAACATTTATTTTTGGTCAACAATATAAGACCCAATCCATTAGTTAAGTTAATTCCTTATCCTATAAATACGTTGTATTCCGGCCTCTTCTCCCTTGAGACCTTGACCCCTTTGGCCCGGAACTTGAAGAGCGTGTATGGCCCTTATTCGCCCACCACCTCCGGTAAAACTGTCACAGCCGCAAGGCTAACAGCATGTCCTTTAAAAATATATAGTAAAGTAATAGATATAGAAGATAAACTATAATGAGACGATAAACGAGCAATTATTCAACCTAATGGAAAGTGGACACCGCTTGCCACAGATATATGCAAAATAAAAAGAATTGCAAATACATTGCTTTAATTGCCAATATTCTTTGAGAGGGTAACACCATCAAGTTTGAGCTGCGACATATTATCTATAGCTAACATTGAAATTCGAATTTCAAATAATTATTAAAATATAACAGGCTTCTAGTTCATGAAAGGAATCTACAATCCTGATTGTATGGTTGGATTTTCTGTTATTTTCTTTTGTGTTTTGTTCTGTTAATTAATTAGTCCATCTTTATTTTCTCTAGAATAGAAGTGTACTGTGGTGAAAGCTTATAAATTATTTCTCTGATTCTCTTCTTCTTAAGACTGCACATAATATAAATTAAACATTTAAATGTTAATTCTCAAATAGAATTTAGTGTTAAGCTGAAATAATACACATCCGGTTATGAATAATAAGAAATAGAATATTAATTTACATTTATTGTGAATATCGAATACATTAAATGATATAAATAAACATTTATTTCTGAGAAGTAATAATGATGATAGCTTATAAATAAAAAAATGGTACAGACGTTAATATTGAACTTATTTCATATTAAGTTTTAGAACTGTTAATTCATTTGAATGAATTTAAAGAACTCCTATTCTGTAAGCATTAATTTGCCACAAACTTTAATCGTAATATATTTCGTTGTGGTTTTTATATCCGTTGCCAATATTCTTTATATTACAATTAGGGCAGTTCCTTGGTCGGTACTCTTCACTTTCTTCACTTTCGCATCCTCTATGTCTATGACATCTGAAATTAAAATAAGGTTTTATCACAAACATAACTGTTATTCTCTACTATACACGGATAAAAAACCTTTTTTCATAAATTTACTTTGCCGAATTAATCTTCACGAGAGCAATTTAACAGATATTATACAGCCTATGTCCACCCTGAAGGTTTATATTATGGGTTGATATATACGTTTATATATCAGATGAAAAGTTGCGAAGAATTATTTATAAGACCAAATGACAATATCAGCTGTCAAGTTTAGATTCAATTTACTCGCTTGTGTTAAGTGTAAAAAAAAATATTAAAAAGGACTGGATTAGAAAAGAGCAATACAGTAGTAAAGCAAGTGATTGTAATTTATTACAAGTAATTTTTGTTTAAAATTTTGCATTTTTAAATTCCACTTGGACAAAAATGTTAGATAAATTTTTAACAGTTTGTTAACGTCTAGATGTCATAGTTGGTAAGTACATCGTTATAGAAATACTCTTACCTTGGACTGGGTTTTGCTTCGATAAGTGCTGCCATAACAAGCAAAGAAATTAAAAACAATATTTTTTTGTTCATTTTCGTGGATTCAATGACACGTTGTGTACTGTGCAAAATACAGACAGAATTTAATAAATGTAACGATATTTTTCTGTATTTATGGTAAAAGATAAGGCGAAGAAGTTACATTTGACCTAATATAATCAATACATTTGGTTTATTATAATTAACAATATAAGGAGATAAGTTTTGACCTGGGTTATAAGAATATATATGGAAATACCGTAGATTATTTTCTTTTATTGTGGCAATGCAAAGGTCAGTTTATGTACTCTGATAGAAAAAGTTACTTGTAATATTTAATACTATACACAAAAATTTTTGTTTTAAATATTAATGTCACCATGCTATTAATATTTACTTTGTAAAAAAATAATATAAAGATATATAACTGATAAAATTAACTTATTGGTTAACGTTTTAACAAATGAAGGAAAACATATTATGTTACAAACAGCTTGTATGTACTAGGATTGAATATTGTACTTTAAATATATTTTTACCATTGTAACTGTTATCAAGAGATATCTTGGTTGTTTAGTGTACTTCATACAATACCCTCAAGTGGTTGCAGCTTGTAAAAAAAAGTTACTAACGCAACGCTGAAGTTTTCTAATTTGACACCTTGCATGTGACATGTTTTTTCTAACATTTACTAGGTAACATATATGGGTACTAGGTACAATAAACTGAAAAGAGTTATTACTTTTTATGGTATAATATTATATCTTAAAACATAATTGCAGTAATTGGTTCTTCATCTGCATATAATAAATTAATTATTTAAAAAAAACCCTAGTTACTTTAGGGTATGTTGGAGAAAAAATGTTTAGTTTATTCATATTTTATAACACAACTCTATATTTAACTGCTAATGATATATATATTTTTTTATTTTGTAAGTCAGTGTGTTGAAATTCAGACTTTTATGATCCATCACAATATATTTAATAAATCTTTGTGGTGACGTCGTAGATAGATCGTATAAAAAATATCATGTTTCTTACTTTAAAAATTAAATAATCTTATTCTCTTATAATTCACATTTCTTTTGTTATGCATTTTCAATAAAAAAAAGGGTCAAATCTAATGATTTGATTATTTTTTTAATTGTAAAATAATTTATATAAATCAATGAGAATTACGATAAACATTATTAATCATTCCTGTATTAGTTAGAAGTCAACTAAATATTTCATTGTTTTTAATATTAATATTTTACACATTTTTAGGAACTGTTTTCAACTAGGAAACTCCAAATTCAAAGCCTACCTTATATATATATGACATACCCACCGCAGAAATATATTTTACAACTTGCAATTTATATCACGTACATAATACATACATTATACAATTGTTATATATTCAAATAAAGTCCATAAAGCCTTCATTTAGTATTTTTAATGTCCGTCTTTTTTTAATAAATAATAATAATGAATATTCTTTTTTTTACACCATGAGTATAAAATTACAAAAAATAAAACAAAATAACAGAGAAAAAAAAGTTACAATTTTTGCGGCCTCATCGCTAAAAAGCAATCTCCAAGCAACCAATTGGCTGGAAGAAAGAAACATATTAGAGTCGTAGTGTGAGTGTGTTTAAAATAAAGGAGTTATACATACAATATATACATACATACACCTTATTACATACATATAAATACATAATATAAATTTGAAACGGAAATTTAAAATTCAATTATCTGATAAAATGAACAAACAAATGCTATAAATCAGAGACTTGTTAGCGCGGACTTTCCCACATTTGTAGGGGAAATAATTATAACTTGATTATAACAGTGAGATTAAAAATAGCGAGACGGGCTTTTATAATGGAATTAATTGAAATGTCAAGTTTTTAATTCTACTGAAGGTAAAAATGATTAAAGGTAAAATTGAAATATATAAAATTCAACACTCTTCAGGGTCTCAGATGGCTGTAGGTATCGTGGAACGGAACTCTCTGTTTACAGAATAGTTTTAATTGCACTAGTTCTTGAACAGAATTTATGATTTTACCCGCTTATACTATTACGGTACATCTGAGTTCAAAATGAGATATACGTAACATTTTACCAACGTTACTCCTCATACTATATTTTAAACATTATCAAATATTTCAACAAAAAGAAAACGTTTCTTTATATGTTTAAATAATAAAATCATAAGTAATTATTATTATTTAAAATAAATTTTATTTAAAAAATCTGATATTTTTTATTTTTGATAGGAATTAGTGGGCGGTATTTTTTAAAATGCGTTCTTGGAAATTATTAAGACGCCAAAAAGAATATGCTGGCAAAGTTTAATACCTACAAGAGCTATAGTTCGTTTAATTTTAAATAACTCCGCCGCAATCTCCTTCGATGGTGGAATTTCGTAAAATCCTTTCGCAGCTGACACCTACTTGGCAAAAGGATTATTCCTGCCCAATTTCAAGTCTCTAGGCCTGGTAGTTCCAGAAATATCGTGATGAGCCCGCACATGTGAAATCTACATATACATGAAATCTGCATAATGGTAGTTTTAAGATCTTATGAAACTTAATTATACTTCAAAAGTATTATCTGTGAAGAGTTAAGAAGTCTGAACTTACTTCAAAGTTTGAACACATTTAGTTCAAGAGTTTGTAACTTTTGCATGGAAATTATGAATAAAACTTAAAAAGCGGATGACTTTTATCATGCTTTTAATATTATATAGGTAAGTCTATCATTGAAAATATTTCATTTTTATTTTAGTTTTTTCTATGTTACAGTTAAATATGAGCTCTACAATTACAATTCAAGTAGCGGTCTGATTTGTTAAACATTTCATTAATTGCTGTCAGAAAAGCGCGAATCAATAATCTTCCTGTTTTTTTATTTATGTATTATGATTTATTTATGTTGGAGTTATTAATCTTTTGTCTTCAACTCGCGATACATTTATAAAGATGATGAAGATTGATGATTTTATTGCCACATATTACCTTTTACTTCCACTGCGTTGATATGTTTGGAAAAACATTATATTATATTTATTATATACAAATAAAACGGCATATTACGAAATCTATGTTTTTGATTCATCGGTATATTTTTCCGTTAAATGTTTATTATAACGAAAAATCTAGTAATTAGTTACAAATAAACTTATTCTTATTTTATACCTATTTATATTGTCAAAATGTTTATTAATTGTTAACATATCCTTAGTAAGAAATATAAAGATAATTTGTATGTTGCGTTATCTTTTACTAAATGTTAACATTGTCTTGGAAGAACTTATTCTGAATCTAAAAAAAAAATAATTAACAACGACCGGACAATTGTTTTTCATATTGATTTTGCGAGCGACAATTATAGTCAAACTCAAATATACGCACTATATTAAACACGTAAATTAAATAGTATCAAATATAGGTATATAGAATATATCGTACATACATTAAAAAAAATATTTCTAAAATATCCAAAAATCTCTGTACTATTAAACTTAATAAAATTCAGTAATAGCTTCAAAAAAACATTTATTTTAAAACTTTTAGTTATTATATTTTTAAAAGTAGTCTCTTCTTTCAACGTAACTTAAAACTTTATTTATGAAATGAGAATACATATTTATGTCGCTATCCAATAAAGTACAATCAAGCTAAGAGCTACAAATGGCTTGTTTGTTCTAGATCTTAATAGAAGACGTTATTAAAGTGAAAACAGTAATTATTTCGTTTCTTAATTAATAAAATAAGTAGCGAAATAATGATGCCGCGTTGTTTTAAATAAATTTAATTTTACATTTTACTTTAAAATTAAAGAAAATATTATTATTTAAAATCTTACTTTAAAAAACGGTGGTAAATTTTATAAGAATATAAAATATCTTAGTACAACTTCATATAGTAAAAAAGAACACTATTAAATGACAAAAATTTGAGTACATTAAATATTAAGAATAAAAGGCTTACGTCGATATTTCTGATGTGTCAGTGTCAATTCCACAACTTATTAACATTTAACTAAGTACATTTAATTTATAAACAAAATACAATATATTAGGTAATAAATAAAATAATAGGCTTAAATGAACAATATTGTTTATCCCATTTATTCAAATGAGTTTCTGAAACAAATAACTTAGACCAATATCTTTTAAAGATAAAAAAGTTCCTTTATTATAATTGGATTGATCTCCTGTAGTGCTAAGAATTAAATTTCAAAGCGTGAAACGTTTTAAATTGCTTTCTTATCTTTGGGTTCGAGTATTATATTTATATTTTCCCTCGTGGAGTTTGTCCTTATATCTCATTAAAAAAGATCTAATGTATAATTTATTGTTAACCAAATAACATCTGATATAAATAACTTTTCCATGACACATTTCTCATTTACTTTAAGCTTTAAGATTAATATATAGCGTAATAATTGGAAACACAAACAATATTTCATATTTGATGATTATTATACGATAATTTTATAAATTTCACACTCAAAGCCGTCCAGTGTCTGGTAAGTATATATAGTATATATAATATGGTATAATTTAAAAATATCTAATCGATATTTAAGATTGTTTGTATGTACGTTGATTTTATTAAAATTTAAGATACAAGACACACCTAGTACACCTAGTGTTTATGTTAACATAAATAATTTGTTTTTAGAAATATCTATTTACGTTTGAAAATCCTAACCAATATTTATCTATACTGCAAAGTTAGAAACATTGGTTAGGATTTTTGAAAGACGCCTAATAGATGTCACCACCGTCCCGATAATGACGAAAATATTGTGTAAAATTCTTAATTCACCCAGTCTAGCGGTACGGTAGCTCAATTGATAAAGTGACGAGTCGGTTTCCCAGAGGTCGCGAGTTTGCATCCCGCCTGTTTCGGTTTGTTTTTCATTCTATATGATTATTCATTATATAAGATATAGCTGCCATTAAACGGAGATTATTCATAGTTTTGTTATTTATCTGACTAGTTTCAATCCACTATGGAGTTATTCATGAGCGCTGCGGATTCCGTGCTCATGAATAAAGAGTCCGGAAGGGTTTGAAACTTAAATCCATCCAGTCCATCAAAATTTTGAAAAATGGACTTGAATTCATTATAAGCCTACACTCATAATTACTATATATATATATATATATATATACTATATTACTATATAATATAATATAGTAATATAGTATAGACAGTACTACTTGATAAAATTTTAGATAAAAGCTATTTGTTTTGTTTAAAAAATAAGAATAAAATATTTTGCTTATATTTTTTTTTTTATGTGATAAGAGGGCAAACGAGCGTGCGGATCACAGGTGTGAAGTGATCACCGCCGCCCACAAACTCTTGCAACGTCCGAGGTCTCACAAGAGCGTTGCCGGCCTTGGAGGTGGGTATAAACGCCTTTTTTGAAGGTATCCATGTCGTATCGATCCGGAAACACCGCCGAAGGAAGTCCATTCCACATCTTTGTGGTACGTGGAAAAAATGTTCCTGAAAACCGCACAGTAGAGGATCGCCACGCATCCAGGTGGTAAGGATGGTATTGCAGGCGATGTCGTGCTGTGCGGTGGTGAAATTCGGCGGCGGGCATCAGATCAAAAAGCTCTTCGGAGCACTCCCCGTTGTAAATGCGATAGAAAACGCACAAAGAAGCCACGTCTCTACGCAATGCCAAAGAGTCTAGCCGTTCACAGAGCACTGGGTCCCCGACAATCCGAACGGCTCTCCGCTGTACGCGGTCAAAAGGTAGAAGCATTATTGTATACCATATTATAAAATAATGGATTTTGTATACATACGTACACATATATATCGTATATCTGACTACCTAAAAAGTATATTCCTTTACCTCAGTGACTCCCATGAGAGGGGCCATCGTTCCCCAAATACTCACCGTCTAGCTTTCCCCGTTCACCGCTCTGGTTTAATATCTCATTCTTTCACGTTTAAGTGTATTCGACTTTGGAATTCTCTTCCCAATCATATCAGGGAATCACGTACGAAGCTCACGTTCAAAAAAGGAGGTCATAGTTACTTTTCTAAAAGGCTTTCATATTAAAATGTTTATTTTGTGTATGCATCTTTTATAGAAATTAATATTCATATAAGTATATATATTTATATATTTGTGTATTTATCTATAATATGTGTATGATACTTTCTTCTAAACTCTAATCTTCTCTGTAATTTCTTTCTTTATTGTACCTCTTAACTCTCTGCAACTCTTTAATGTTGACTGTTAAAGAACTCTATTTAGCAATAAGTCCGCTCTTTGTAACATTTTTTGTGTTGGAACAATAAAGTTTTAAATAAGTAAATAAATATTTTGGTAGATACACACTTATTTACGCTGTATAAAATAAACATTTGAAATAACTTACATGTCTTAGAATAAAGGTAGTCTATAAAATACTCCTTACACATCGATACTTCGGTTTTCATTTTGAATCAACATGTTTACGAGAAATTCAATTTTCTATAAGAACGAACGACGGTACGACGGAGCACTCTTCCAATAACGAGGTATTCAGTTACATTATATTTCAGATAACAAAATATTTATGATATTTTTTTATATTTTGGGAGCAAGGGCGCCAAGAACCTTTAGATATTGGTCGATGTATTTTGACCACAATTCTTTTGAAGGCTTGTTTATTTATTTTATATAAAGTAAGTATAGTCCAAAAGTATTTCATATTTTAGATTTACTTTAATTCTTATGTAAAATAGCATTTAATATGAACATTTAGAAGCCGATAAATAAAAAAGAACTTGAAATTTGTAAATCTAACAATTATTTTTCAAATTTAATAATATATTCCTGTTAAATAGCTAGCTTACAAACTAGAAATAATGTCCCAGTCATTTTTTTAATTTTCAAACGAGTTTGGAACTCTATAGTTGTTCTAGGCTCCAAAGTAATCTAGGTATAGACAATGATAGTGTAGCCGGTACACCTTTGTCAACGATAAGATCCTCCCTTTGTTTTTTGTGGTATCCTGTCTTTCTCTCTGTCTATATCACGCGGGTAGCTACTGTTTGGTTTTAGGTTACCTGACTAGGCTAGTTGAGATGTGTTATAATGTCGAATCAATATTTATTAATTGTAATGAATTATAAGTGCATTTACCATTGCCTTATATAAAATATATAAAAATACCTTTTATAATATCATTTGAAATCATATAACAAATGTCCAGAGTTTCTTATAAATATTAAAAAGTTTACTCAGGTCCGAGTTCCCGGTATAGCATTAATATTATTAAAAAAACTTCCTGAGTCATGAGAGGTGAGAAATCAAATTTGATGTGCGCTTTTCTGAAAAATTTAGTTCTCGGGAAATTCTTATAAATTAATATTGAATTTATCATCAATTATTATTTACTAAATATTATCAAATGATTCTCAACAAGATTGACAATACCGACATTTACAAGATCTAGAAAACGGAAAAGTCTGTAAAGCTTAACTTATTAAAAATCTATAATAACTTAACGTTTCATTACTTTCCTTGTAAATACAAGAAAATTTAATAATGTAAGATTCTCTTTTTAACAAATAATTACCTCTTTGAAAAAAAAAAAATTATATTTATGAAATCGGAAGGCATATCTTTCTCGCAGTGGCAAATAAAATAGAAGCAAAAAATCTATTGTTATTTTATTGAATGATTGCAATCAAGCTAAGTGCCACGGGTGAATATGAAATGGGTGTGTGGCTTTTAGGAGTAGCAGTTAATGTAAAAACAGTCATTATTTTTATATTTAAACTTTCGTGAACCATGACTATCATATTTATATTTACCCGGCTGTATACATGAGCTCTAAGCGTGGCAAACTCGCGGCGTGAACTGTAGGCAGCTAGCACTGCGTGAATACAGCCGAGTAAATATAAATATAACAGTCATTATATAGATTATGCCATGCTATGTTGCAATATATTATTTTAATTTGCAGTTAAATTATATATAACTCCTTAAGAAATGTTGATTTGGCTTCAAAAAACGATTTTATATAATAATATTAATTAATGTACGGTCTGTAGATTGCAAGACTGACTTTTACGTGGAGTATAAAAAACATTTTTCTATAGAAAAAAATACAACGAAATATAATGACCTAAATATGGGTATATTAAACATAAAGAGCTATAGATTAAGTTTTAGTTTTTGTTTTTATTACTTAAAGAGAGTAAATAAATGTAAGGCAACAAACTTTTTTCAGCTCAGATAGTAGAAGGCGTCTATAGCCGAGCCAGTGAAGCGACTTAGAATTCATTTGGCGTGAACAAAATTTAAAATTCATTAACGTTGGAAGCAGCCTAATTTTAAGATATGGTAGTGCTTTATTTTTAAAAACTACAAAGTAATAACAAACTACTAAAACTTAATAATCGAAAAATCAATTATGAAAAATAAAAATAAAAATACTTCCATTAAGTTAAATACCTAACCATTCTTTAAAATAAAAACCATCAGAGAGTCTTATTCAGTGTTATATTTTACACTAATAAAGATTTATCTGATTCTAATGAGTTTTTTATAACTAGACATAAATACTTTTTAATGTCACCACCAGGTTAGAAAAATAAATGGTTTATGGAAAAAGCATTACCGATGTATAATTTGCATTCATAAGTACTATAAATTAAATACAACTTAAAAAGATTTTTAGCTATATTAGCAGTTATATAAAAAGACGGTCTTATTTTTATCACTTTATATCTCATTAAAATAATATCAGAATTAAGTCTTATGTAAATATAACCAGATGACATATGTTATGAGAAATACTTTTTTTAAACATGTTTTAAATTAAAAATATATTCTGATATCATCATAAAAAGGAAGGTCAGGCAATATTCAATATTTAATGAATATTAATTTACGATTATTTCATAAATTCCACATTCAAACCCATGTGACGCTGATATGAAAAATACCGATGATATACAGATATTGGAGGGTTTGAATATTTCATGGAATACCACCCATTATATCCATGTTCAAGGAATTTATATTATATATAATTATTTAGTATTCCATTCCAGTTTGAGGATTCAAAATTATTTACAAGAAAATAAAAAGTTAGACGTTGTAGCATTAAAAATAACGATTCTCCAACGTTTCACATGTCCTAGTTTTATGAGTCATATATCAATCCCTGCGTTCCTTCAAAGAGAGATTACTTTGGTGACATGTTCACTATTTTTCCAAATACAAAACTTAATTTTAAATTACAAACACGTTTTCTTAAAGAGCATAATATAATTTTAAGTTTTGTAGCTAGTGGTTCGGGTACCGGAACTACTTCTAAAAAATTGCTGTCGTATAACCGACCGTATATTTGTACCGGAACGTTACATATTTACATAAGTTTTCTAAATTTTTTATTTTATATGGAAGGCGGAAACGGCAGAGCAAAAGTACCGTCATAATTTAGATTTTGTATTATAAGATACCTATTACCCACTGCGAAGTAATCAATTGACGAACTTTAATTCAAACAAAATCGTAATCCAAGTCATATAGATAAAAAATTAAAAAGACAAAGATTAGATAAATTAAAAAAGCTACCTACTATTAAATTAACGTTATATCTGTTTTCTACCCAAGAAGAACTATACTAATTTTATTCTAAATTTGTTTTAAATAATAAAATTGTTAAAATATATTTATTAAGTTGGAATAAATAAATAAAAGTTAAAGCTTGTAACCAGTCAAGGAAAATGAATGCATCAAATAATCGTATGGATTTCAAAAATATTATTTAAGTAGTATTTATAACGGAAAACGGTATTTTTCATACATTTAATATATACTAAATATTATTTATGTTATTGTATTTAAAATAAAAATTAATGGTATATGGCTCCGGTATGTGGTATTTCCTATAAAATACCGAGAGCGAGTGACGAATTATTATTAATACGTGGTTATTGCTTTTATACTTAAGTCAATATTAGATTTTTTTTTTATTCTGTAATAATATAATTCATAACACTAACATAATTACATATTTAATTTTAGAGAAATAAGGGAAAATCTGTGGTTTATTATGCCGGACATATATTTATATATTTTACATTATATATCCTTACCGTTAGTGGTTTGTGAATGGCTGTCCGTGTAACACTATAACACTAAACCGCAAAACATGTTTATCATTCAGTACCCGACAAGAGTTGCTTTGAACTTCAACCAACCAACATTTCGATTTCGAAGCTCATATACACCAACACTTGCAAATTTAGACAAGTATTCATACAAACAGACACACACAAATTATATTAGAATATTTATTATTGTTGAAATTTTATAATCAATGCGGTAAAATTTCTGTAGTCAATTTACCATGGGAAGGAACAGACTCAGTTCACGCGTCAGGGAATTTCAAGTAAATGTTATAGTTTTTTTTTTTAGTTTAAAAGAATTCCTTACATTCAAGATTGCTGGATTTACAATTCAATATTATTGTATTCCTTTCATACTTATAGTAACGTAAATACGTTTTTTTTTTTTTTATATTTCTACAGTTGTCGGAGATCATTATTAAAGGTACGTAATAAAACTTTAGGTTTAGTTGAATTATCACCCTTATGTTCAATGTCTTAAGAACGAAATGGCAGTTCTGTTTATATATTAAGCTTCGTTTCAGGAAGGAAACGCCAGATTAATGTTCACCCTACCTTCCTCATTTGAACCACTCCTCCAAAAACGTAGGTCACTCTGTCGTTCACGCTCTGTGATGTTAGATAATGGTTTTTGTATAATAGTTTTTCTGATCTACTTCTCAAAGACATTAGTTTTTTTTATGAGTCATTTTTTTTTTATATATATTTTTATAAAACAATATTATTTATGTGTCATCTATATTCCAATAAATTTATTGTGTGTCATGGAACGACTATTCAAAACTAGATGTCCAAATAGATTTCATTGATTTGATTTGATTTTCAATATCATTATGCATTGCATAAGAATAAGTTAACAGCCTGCTCGTGTTTTTTTAAAGACATTTTTGGTTAATCTGCAGTTGTTTGTCATTTGGTTCTCTGATTTTGTGAAACAAATGAAAATCATCAAAATTCTTAATATTTCAGATAATTCGTCAATAAATCCAGAGGCGATAAGAGTTTTTATTAAAAAAACAGGTGTAAAGGTGGAATGAAAGTCAAAAGAATAATTTGCATAAAATACACAAAATCAACTGCTACTTACTCTCCGGAGGCTGGCCTTTGTTACGTTTATTATTTTATTTGAACAGTGTAAAAATTGTTACAAAATACGGCCTTGATCAAATAATAATTTATAATAAAATGTTTAACGTGAAAACATATATCTACGAAGTTATTTCAAAGCACACTTGAAATAACTTCGTAGATATGTTTTATCATTGTCTGTCTCTTCAAATAAATTTGAATGGCAATTCGTTTATATGATTATAGTTTTACCAGTGTAAGTCTAGGAAAATCGAGTAAGGATTTAGATATATATTTCCCATAATGGATATTGTTGCGAAATATATAATGAAGTATTGGCCAAAACGCAATTATTCTACGCATGTGATCGCACGCTACAAAAGTACGAGCAACGTCTGTTATTCATTTGTTTTTTCCTCGATTTTGCTTCTTAAGATATTTTGATAAAATCGAAATTGTACTTATTTGTAGGCTTTAATTTCAATTTGGAAAATATTTAAAACAACATGTCACGTTATATGCTGGTAAGACCGTATGCTCACTTTTAACTATTTTATTTTATTATGTTTGTTTTAATATAAAAACGAATATATATCCTTTCAGATATTTTGAATAACCATAGCTGCTTCCTCAAATGAAAAACCATTATAATAACTCACAATAATGTACTGACTTACAAAGATCTCCAAGTTGTCAAAGCAGAATAAATCTTTATCATTAAAACACGTGAACATTAAATTATCATTATCAAATTAATCAAATCATCATTGTCACTTATCAAAGGCGACACGTAAAATAACTTGTGCCAATTTTTCAAGCAAAGTCTAGGCCTCAGTGTATTTTATATATATTAAAGACGATGTTATATATTTATGAGAAAGAATAATATAGAAGCTCATAATGACGTCTATATGACGGCCTGACGGCCAATGCACTTCATACCTCTCAGAGTTCTTTATTTCAGTTTATATTGATTCTGTCCATGGATTGAATGGTCCGATCTTCTGTTCAAATACACAGTAATAATATGATTATTGCGAAAAACACTAAAACTTTACATAAAAATACTAAAGCTTATGCATAACTGTATTAAAAAAATCTTGTTAATGCAATATTGAAATATAATGTTATACAAAAAAATAATCTAATATTTAAATAACAGAAAAGTATTGCAATTTATTGCTGATGCAATTTTGCTATTTCGACAAAAACTAATTGATCTCTCCTTCTCTCCCTTATCAAATTTATTCTTCCCCTTAGTACATAAATTGATGAACTGTTTAAAGGCAATATCTAAAATCTCATCATAGTTTTTTTTTATTGAAGCTTATTCAATTGGAAATAGAAACAGTAAAATCTTATAAGGTGGGTACGGAAATTTTCCAAAAGAAATTATAAAAATAACTTAGCAAAAAAATAAAACAATATCTTTTGTGTGATAGAGTGAGAGCTACTTGACGATCCATCTGACGGTATGAGTTGCCGTCGTCCATGGACATTCACAAATATAGATATAAATGCGTTGTATGTATATTTGCTCTTAAAAAATGGTGAGAAATTAAGGGAGCAAAGAAAGATAGGAGAATGCTGAGTATTTGGACTTCCGAAACTTTCAATGACCCTAAGAAAGTAGCTGTAATAATTATTTTATGTTTTGTGAGAGATTGCTACTAAAGCTGAGCCAGCCTCTACGAGGAGAAGTCAAATGACTACAGGTTAAATGGGTTTACCACCTTAAAATGATTCATGGTCATATTTATATATACAAACACATTGGTATTTACATATATTTATATTTTCATATTATAATGAAATTCATCTAATAAGCAAAGCGAAATATTTACATGAATAAGCAACAGGAACGGTAGCTTTATTTATTTTACGCGATGCACCGTGAATGTCACCGGTGCTTAATGAAACGTGAGCTGCGACCTTCTTGAACTTAATGGCGAGGAAACTATTAATTTTAGTAAGAATGAAGTATAAAACGATAGAAACGTTTTTTTACCAATTATTTAGTAGCAAACTAAACTAAAGAAACAAAAAATAAATATAATTTTAATTAGCATAACTTTATGGCATTTCTGGCTTTAATTTGTGGAAATATAAAATTTATTTCAGTAAATTGAAAGATTAAATAAAAGGAATTCCTTATTACCCACAAAAGCTTTATTTGGTCCAATTAAAAACATATAACATCAAATATATTATGCTCTACAATTTAAAACTGCAAAAAGATCATTAACTTGCCCAAATATAAAATACTCTTAGTCTAGTCTAACGGGACGTCTTTTATAGATTTTTGTACATAACTACCCAAAATATAAAGAAATAGTTTTTTAAAATGATAAATATTTCTTTATAATAAGTGAGTAAATTTTACGTTGCCCTAAATATCTCAATAGCAAGTACACTCTCTAAGCAGAATGAACATAATATTAAAAAAATAAAATAAGAATTAGTTAATTAATTTTTCGTTGGCAGAAAATTTGTCCGCAATATAATAAAATTAGTCCACGTAATGGGAACTGGTAACTGGTGCCAACGAATAATTGCAAAATAAAAAGAGTTGCAAGTACGTTGCTTTAGGAAAAATGCTCGATAAAAGAAACGAGACACTGGTGAAAAAGATACAGTATACTAGTGTTGCTGTGTTTATGCCGAACTATAATTGTTACTTCATAATATTAAGTAATATTGATTCAATAAGGGGGTTGTATCATCATGATGGAGCCACCCCATATTAATAATAAGAGTAGATTAAGAGAGAGATGAGTATCAAAGAGTCGAATTTCAAATTTTCCTTGAAATAAAGCTTCTCTAGGTCATGAAAGAAATCTACTATCCTAATTTTATGATTGAATTTTATATTTTTAGTTTGATGCTTAAGTCAATTAGCGCTGTTCTCTTTTCCTTACCATAGAAGTATATGGTAAGGAAAAGTTACTAGATAACCGACTATTTCTCCTTCTTAAGACTTGAGGCTTCTTCAAATTGAGTTGGGTGTTAAACAAAAATAATTATGCACCGAGTTAATAAACATAAGACAATAATTATTATAAATTTATTGCGCATATAGAATACATTAATTAATATTAATAAACATTTATTTCTAAGGCGTAATAATAGTGGTAGATAATGTAACAGATATTAATCAATCAATCAATCAATCAAACATCCATCTGTGAAATGTCAGAACTATAAAATTTGAATGTAGTTATTAAAAATCTGGTGGTGATGGTGATGAACGCTACGAAACTTAATCGTAATATATTTCGTTGTGGTTTTTATATCCGTTGCCGATATTCTTAATTTTACAATTACGGCAGTTCCTTGGTCTATACTCTTCACTTTCTTCACTTTCGCAGCCTCGACGTTTATGACATCTGAAAGTAAAAAAAAATACATCAAAATTTATCACAATAATGACTGTTGTCTACGACTTAGGCCGGATGAAATGAAAAGCTAACCTCTTTTTATAAATTGACATAGCGAATTTGTCTCCATATTAAGTAATTGGATTTAAATAAAAAGAAGCCTATGTCTACTTTTTTTTAGTGTATATTTATTTTTTATAGTTTTTTAGATGACAGTTGCAAAGAATACTACCTACATAGCAAACTTTAGCTCTTAATTATATTATTACACATAATATCAAATAACTACATCCATTTTAATTAAAAAAATAATTACACCTATGGAATACAATTATATTTTATCTCTAAACTTAACAAAGATTACAAGAAACAAAGTTTAGATTGAATTTACTCGCTTGTGTTATTCACTAACAAAAGAAAAATATCGAAAAAGGAACACGTGTAATTATATTTTTAAAATGTTATTATGTTTTGTTTTTTAATTTGTGTATTTGTTTCACATGTTTTGTCCCTTTTCGCCTAAGAAAATATTTAATGACAGCAGCATTTTTCTACATTACATGTCTTACGTCTTTTTAAAGCCCAATTGTATTAAGCCTTATTTTTAATGCTGGTTTAGTTAGAAGCAAAGGTGTTTAAAGAAGTTTAAAACAGTTTAAACTAAATCTCCGTATCTTACTGTATAAATGAATTGTGATAACAATATTCTTACCTTGGACTTGGTTTTGCTTCAATCAGTGCTGCCATAACAAGCAAAGAAATTAAAAAAATAATTGTTTTATTCATTTTCTTAGATTAAAAAAAAAACGTTTTGTACCGTGCACAATAAAGACCAAACTTAATAAATATAACGATATCTTCTGTATTTATTGTAAAAGATACAGTGAATAAGATACCTTTGACCTGATATAAATAGCAATCAGTGTATTTGGTTTTTTATAATTAATACTATAAGGAGATAATTCTTGACCTGAGTTATAAAAAATATATATGTAGATTGTTTTTTATTGTGGCATTACGCATGTCACGTCCCATCTTGTATACTCTGATGGTGAAAGTTAGTTGTTATATTTAATTATATGCGAAATATTTCATTTTGCGTACTTATATCATGGTGCTTAAGAATAACATTCCGTTTCGTATAAAAGTTATATAAAGTAATATAACTGATAAATATATATTTTTTGTCAAATATAGTGTTAGTAATACTGCATTTAATTTGATACGATGGTAAATTACTGTCTTATGAAACCTATAGAATGTAATACTTTTAGCCATCGGTATCATTACTCATTCTACTGTGAAAATATAAATACTTTTTTAAGGAAAAAGAAAATAAAAGTAGTTGTGTATGATTTCTGATAAAGAGGGATATTTCTGATTGTAACAAATAGTTACTACAAAAGTGTATGTATAATATATTTTATGGATTTATTGTGTAAATGTATAGAAAGTGAATATTATAAAACCTAAAACGTAGTATTTATTTGTTCGTGTTAAGTTAAAATTACGAGTTATAGAAAGAAACAGTTTTATATTTATTTTCATAAATACATTGTAGGAAATGTGTTATAATAAAGAATGTAGTATTAAAGCTATTGTAAGATATTTAAATTTTTGTCACATTGTAAATGATTTAGTATATATTTTAAGAAGCGGCCGCTGGCCTTAATTAATCGTGAATGCGTGTTGGTCGGAATCCTATGAAAGAATTTGGCCGCTGCTTTTGTGGGTGGTTTCTTATTGAGGGTTCATTGGATAACTCTAGTACCGAAGTATTCCTTAAGGATGCCTTTTCCTCCCATTTATGGTACTAGCGCATTCATTACTCCTATAACTTTGGCGACTTGCAGTAACTTCGGTTTTAAAAAATTACAGATAGCAATGATTGGTGCAGCATTTAGAAATTAATATTCTGTTTCAAAACCTGTAGTTTACTCTTACAGAAAGTATATAGGTTTATAGAAAAATATTTTTTAATATAAAATGAATATTTCGTTGTTATAAACATCTAAGTCTACGGAATTAATAATCATTGTTCAAGGTTATTTTATCATAACTCAGGGTTTTTTTGTAAAAAAATTAATAGTATGCCAAGATCCCGTTCGTAAAGATAAAGACTTTTTTCAGTTGCTTATTAAAGACGCTGGACATTTCTTATACGCTAAATAAACCTAATAAAAAAAGATGAATGAAACTAAAAACATAAAATTGAAGAATTCATTCGTTTAACGCATTAACTCAAAAATTTTATTTATGCTTTTATAAGTCTAATCTACGAGAGCGACATTCAAGGCGCCAAGAACAACAAAATATTAAACTTCACTGGCATTTCGTTGTTAATTTTTTTAAATTATTGTAACTGTAACTGTACAAATTTGTAAGAAAAAAATATCGTACATCTTATTTACAACATTCTTTCTATATGTGGAAATATATTAAATAAGTATATTGCTTTTCACTCTAAGACTAAGGTTTAATATATTTAATTTAAAAAGTTGGGATCTTAAAGTTTCGGCCACACAAATGTTATAATTTAGTTAATAAAGTTATATTTATGAACTTAATCAACAACTTAACAAACATAAGATAATAAATGATAATTTTAGTGCTTTATTAAATAATATGATATTAAATGTAAATTGGTATCTCATATGAATGCATTACAATGTCGCTATGTTGCTTTATTATCATAAGTGCTTAATTTCAACATTTGTTGAATATATTATTTAACGTTATAATTATATTTAATAACAAAATTTAAATATGTATTTTAAAGTCAATTTTAGAATCGGTATTTGTCACAAATAGTGTATTTTGTCTTATAACAATAACTCCTTCTACACTTTTTATTCCATAAAAAAGACAATATTTGTTACATAGAATTATCAAGCTTAATAATCTGTGTTAAATGAGTATGACGAGTAACTAAAAGAAATACTGAAATAATTAAGCCAAACGAAATTGTATTCTTTTGAAGGAAAATTATTACCTATTTACAAAACGAGAAACTTAATTTGTAGGTACGTTAATATAATCATCTCGCATCAGTCGTCCATTGTCTTCGTGTAATAAAGAAACTTCTAAAAGTGGGGAGCCTCAAATTCTTAGAAACTTTTAAGCTCAAATAAACTTAGCTACAGCAATAGCTCAAATATAAGCTCGAATTAGTGATAAAATACTAGCATAGAAATAAATATATCATTGGAATATAAAGGTCAATCACTAAACAAATGGGAACGTATAACTAGACTGACCATTGTACTTGTATATACATAATGTAAATAATTTAAGTAAGAAACATGTAATGAAGCAGTTGTAATTGAAAATTATGAAATATTTAACAATAATTACAACCAAATTATATTATTATTTATATAAAAATGTTGAGTCCGTGCTTTTGTAACATTTTTGAGATATGTCCATTCCTCTTCATAATAATATAACATCTAAATATGGAAATAAAGTTTCGCGTTTGCGATTCGTTTTAAGACTATTTTAAAGTCTGTCAACTTTTATATTTTGACCTTAATTAAGTAATATTCGTTCGATCTATCAAAATTTGGTAAATCATTTTATTGAAAACTCTCTACATCAAAACTGCTACAATAAAAGATAAGAGAAGAAAGAAGAAGAAGAAGAAATTCAATATTAACATAAAAGTATGATAGCCACTATCAGCCACTACGAAGGTAACTTCAAAAAAACCCTGTTTTGAATTAACGTCAAAGCCCGTCGTCCAAACGGCAGCTAATTCATTTAATTGTGAAAATGTCGAGCCAGATTCTTCATCTTCATTGTTTCATTATAGTAAAGATATTAAAGGGTCATTTGAAAGCATAACAAGCAAATATTAATTAATCATATAACATAAATAGTTCATTTCAATAATTACACAAATTACACTAATGTGGACCAAATGTGAATGTTCGATCATCCAAATGGGGACAGTGAAACGTTTACATCCTAACCTACTTTATAAATTTGTATTACCACGTTATTGTCAAAGCCTTTATTCCTTAATATTCTGGCTTTCCGTCACGCTACTCCGCTTTACAGCAGATAATTATATTACAGAAAACAAGAACAAAGGAAGAAGAATAAAATGAATTCTGTCGTATAACAAACTTCATTAAAAATAGAATTATATAAAAGTTTGGGTACTAATAAAAATGAATCAATGTAAATTTAATATATATTTTATATAAAAATGTAGCTGTTAAAATGTACTGGACTTGGATTTGATACAAAAAACAGAAAAAAATCACAAGAAAAATTGTTGTTTATGCATATTTCATTATTTCTTACCAATACTTTGTAACACCGAAATGTGATTGAATTTCTCATTTTTTATATAGTTTAAACTAGAAGACATTTTACCATTAATAATTGTATGGTTAATTTATTTATTAAATAAAATAACATATGAAATAAATATAATTTAATTTATATATAAGTTTTACATTAAATGAAAGTATGCATTTACGGTTCACGAGTATTCGTTTTAAACTCTATCTCATCTTTTTTTCTGTACAACTATTACAAAGGTGGTTATGCCATACTCATTTCTATTACATATTTTTTTTTATCACTGTATCAAATAGTATATGGTATCTACGCCCTTCCATACCTTTCTCACCCCCTCCCAATAAAAAGGCTCGCACCAGCCGCATCATGGCGTTTAATATTACCTTCCAATTTCCATTAAAAACCACTAGATAACAGGGCCGTAACTAGTTAAATCCTCCAGACACTCTGAGGTCAGTGTGTTCCAATTTTCCCAAATGGATTTGAATTGGAATGGATTGGATTTGGATAAAGTTTTCCTGGACCAGCATCGCGCGCATTCGTACTAATGGCATACCCATTAGTATGAATGCCCATTAGGTAGTAATAGTAAAGTTATTTTCGTTTAAAGTAATTGAATGGCATGACGTTATTACCTGATGAGGAGACATTATATTATTTTAAATTGTGGCCAAATGTTACTTTGCTCCAATTCATTGAGAAACAGTCTTAGTTTACAAAGTGCGTAAGAAATAATACTAAATATTAAACTTTAAAAAGATTTCAGTATACAAAGAAGTCCTTATTCCTTAATAATTACTTTTTTTTAATAAGTTTCTTATTACTCAGAACAAATACAACTAAATTCAAAGTCAGCAAAGAACAAGTATTATTTGCTTACATCTAATAAACGCAATGTAAAAATGTACATTAGCTTTATTACTTTATAATATTAGCAATTTTGCACTTAATCTGTAAAATCAACTTCTATAAGCTAAGTAACACCGAATTGGAGTTACTAAGTGGATTAAAAGTAGAGGTGTATTTTTCGTTGACTCTGATACTGCTGCTATTTTCATAAGTATTTTGGTCTAGTTTTAACCCAACGCTCACTCAGTTAATTAAGGTAATTTTTAAATACATTTTGTATTAACTTGACTGCCGCCTGCTAACACCAATGTTTTGTCGACGTCGACTTAATTGGAATTGTAATGTTCATTCAATTAACTGAATTTAATTAATCGTCAATCATCGGTTTGTGGTCGGCCTGTTTCGTGTTTTATGTTTCTCGTCGCATTATTAATATAATGGATATATTTATTTATTTACTACGTAATTTATTTATTTTTAATACAGAACTAAAATTTACTATTTAGAATTTGCTCATTTTTATATATTGTTATTATGATTTGTTTTCTCCAAATTTATGTTTATTATCATGTTGAATATTAAATAGAAGAAATGTGTTATTTGCCTGAATTACTTTATTTAATGATTATTTAGTTCGTGTTAATTTCCTTTTAAGGATTTCCTTTCTAAGTTTTGGTAAATTTATGTTGTGACACATTGTTATAACAAGTGTAAAATTAATTAAACTTTAGCTATTTTCATAAAAACGCTGCACGTATGTATTTACATTCACACTTAAAATGAAAAATATATATATAAAGAAATACGAAACAAGGTTTTTTATCAAATGTTTAATGAACTTTAACTACACGAAGCTGAAATAGTTTAGAAGTTCAAACGAGAGGTGTTCATACAAACTTCAAGCTAGCTCTAAAATGAAAAAAACTGTCTGGTACGTGACCGAACTCGCTGAATTCTCTCGGGATTGTTTTTCAAAAGTTATAATACAATAAGTCTGAACTTTATATCATTATGAGAAACGTATTTTATGTAAGTTAATACTACAAATTGATTGAGCTGAGATCTGTATAAAGAGATTTATTTTAAGGGCTATTTTTATATATCTATCAAATCTTGCTTATTAGTTTGAAAGATTTTCACTATGCCTAGATATTTAATCTTTTGAGTTGCAATTCGCAAGATGATGAAAAAATTACTCATGATGAACCACGAGTAATTGATTGATTGATCATGAGTAATTTTTTATCATTCATAATTTATAAAAAGAAGGCTACACACTGTGCATATCAACTGATGATAAATGGTCTCCCCGGACCACAATCTATTCATCATCATCATCATCAAGTTATATATAGCATCGTTCGTTGTCAGTCATTGAGGATAGAAGATTTTTAAATTTAAGAAGTAAAAACGGGAACTATTGCAATGGAAGTAGCGCTAAACGGCGATGGTCGATCAAACCAGTATTTAGTTTTTTTAAAGTGGTGACATGTTATGTTTTTGAGGTCGGTTGAATTTATTTATATAAAGATGGCACAGTTCTTGGCACAACAGTATGGATTTTATGGCAACTCGAGTTTTGAGACATAAATCAAAGTTAGGTTTTATGAAAATAAAGACTTAGAATATAGGCTCTTATCAGAGTCTAGATACGTCATCTAGATAAGGCAACGTATATAGTAGTTAGTTTTGATGGGTAGCTTTAAAAATGACAGACATTCTTTGTCGCTGGCGGGCTTGACTGGGTAATGTCCTATAAACCGACCATCACTTGCTGGCTCAGAATTTATCTTGTAAGTAAATACCATCTCAAAAGAAAAAGGAAATTTTTGAGCAAAACTTCACTATCCAAAATGACTGAAATGATACTAACTTAACAGATTTCTGAATTTATTATATTCAGAAATTTATTAAGCTTCAATTTAATATAAAATGTTTAGAAACAAATTTCTGTAAATAAGTAATTACTCAAAAACATTGTATTAACACATGTTTTACTTTCTTTTATCATGGTCTACAAATGTTTTATGACATTTTTATAAGCTTTTATTGACAACTTCATAAAGAAAAGCCAGGTTTATCGTACCTTATGAGGAATATTAAATCAGCTATTCACTTATCCGCTTCAGTCACTCTGTCTCTGTCAGTCTATATATGTTTAACGGCTCGTTCTTTTTCACGGGCGATACAATTTCGTCAATGAATTAAGGCATTATTGAACGGATTAAAGCTAGTTTTACTAATGTCATTTTACTTTTAATGAAAATCTAAAAAATCAAATTACCGTAATCGATATTCTCCAGTCTGTTATCTATTTACTATTCAAGTTTTTTAGTCTTTTGATTAGATGTAATGTTAGTGACTTATCGTTCAAAGTACCTGCAAAAAACATCATTATATCAAAAGAAATTTTATTTTTTATTTTGCTATATAATAATTTATTTATTCAATAGAGAATGTTCTTAGCAAAAATGATTTCCTCATAATATTCACTTTACACACTCAGTCATATATTATTCCCTAAAAATATTGCATACAATTTTTGTTATACTCGTATTTGTGGAATTCGTTTAAAGATTAAAATTCTTACGATATTTTTAAATAATGTATAATTAAATCGTAAACGTTGAATACCTTAACTATATTATCATATAGTATTATTGCTCATATTATATTAAAACTGGCAAATAAATATGTTCTTTATTGAAATAAATAAATAATATCATAGTACCAAAATACACCAATAACGCTATGGTTTTCAATCTTTTGTCTTCAGCACCCGCTACACTCGTTAGATAGATGAAGATTGATGACATTTTATCCAAATATTACCTTTCTCTTCCGTTGCGTTGATATTGGATTGAACGAACGTTATATATTTTAATATATATATATTATATGAAAATATATATATATATATATATTAAACAAACGGAGTTGTAATGTGAAAAATTTCTTTATGTATATTTTACTGATTGTTTATTTTACTCCTATTTTTCTATTAAACTTAATATAATATTTTGATTATAGAAATTGTGGTATGTGACATTTAAGTTTTCACGCTCAATAAATTCTAGTACATTAAATATTATCTAAATTTATTTAGTTTTATCGTTGCTGAATATTACTTTCATAGATTCTTTTTTTTTTACTAGTTGATTTTTTTTTAAATTACTGCCATATGTATATGTCATTATTTTTCTAGTAGAAATATTTAAGTTTAGTTCGCATTGTCAGTTTTAAAAAGTACTTCTATAGATTCTCTCATACTTAGATATTATATTATTAACTATTTTATGAAATCGTTTTTAGTACGAGTAATAATAAATCCTAGCATACCGTACAGGTAGACATATATTTACTCTTAAAGCGCTCTTTGCGATTTAAGTGCCACTCTGTCACTATGTCATAGTGCCATGCCAGGGATGTAGAATAATTGCTACATTAATGTGATTTAAGACTGAATAATTTTTGATTTAATTTTAAATTTAATTTAATTTCTGATGTAATCACTTTAATGCTTACATGTGTATTTGCCAAAATTTTAGAAAATACCAAAGAATACTAACTATATAGTTTTGATAGAATAACTCTAAGACGTATCAAACAATATTGAAAAAACTTTATGCTGTCTTCATCTTGACAACGCCTTTTGTACCCTTGACGACGGAATATCACAAATTCTTCCAGAACTCTACTCCTAGAGCTCTTAAGTAATAGTAAAGTAATTATCTAAGGTTTTTTTAAATCAAGTTCCTACACGAGTATTTTTTAAATTATTAAAGTATAAGAAATAATAAATAAAAATAAACCATGTGTAATACGTGTACGACTTCTCAAGAGCAGACTTTCGCTAGAGCGAGATAAAGATCCTATCAGATGGAACTAATTCCATCCTTTAAATTCGTTTGACTGGATTCAGTACGCTCCGGCCAAAATTTTGTAAATATTTGTACACGAAGAAGTTAAACTAACTAGAAAAAAAATCTGAAATAAGAAATGTATATTTCTGTATGTTATCAAAGAAAGACATCAATTTTACTATTATTGATAACGCTGATAAACATTTTCAATTAAGCTTTATTTTCTCAAGTGAATTAATTTAATGGTCCTTTTCACACAATAAGTATTCTTATTATTATTTTGGGTTGAAGTAATTTACTATTCGGGGTCGCTATAATATATTATACTTATAAAACCCTAATAAAAAAATACTTTATTTATTATAATTTAAGTTCTGCATTTAATATATTTAATAAGAGCCGTTTTTGTTTAATAAGATAATAAATAACAATTAAAATTTGCCTAAGAATATGTGGGGGGTACATATTCTTAGGCAAATTTTAATTGTTTTGCTTTAACAATACAAAACATTATTTATTTAAGAAAATTATTAACATATATAACGCAATTTTTTAAAGACCAATTGATGCCTGTTACAGGATATCATATAACAAACGGTTTATTAAGGTACGGGTAGTGGACACATCATTACGAAGACTTCCAGAGTTATGAATGGTGAGAAATTAAAGTTGATATGCGCTCTTATCAAAATTAACGTATATCGTCCAATATTATATTCTTAGACCGGTCTTTTCACGTTCTTATAACAGACGGAGTAATAGTACGCAAGTAGTAATAGTTCATAAAAGTCTTAATAGTGACGGTAACAGTAAGCCAAAAGTCACGGGTACGATTCCTGATTGTGATTATAATTTTTTATTTTGTGTTTAAAGATTTCAAAACAGATCAGATTTTATTATTGTTGATTTATCGATCTGTATCAATAACATTCCTTTATTAAAATTATTTACATTCAATATGACATCATTTCGGTTTTACCATTAGACTTTCTAGAAATTTCTTTTAAAATATGCAAAAATAAAAAAAAAATACCTTAAAAATTGAAGGGAAATGAAAACAAAATGCCAAAATAAAAAAAACATACCTTTTTCGTTACTTGTAAATTAAATTGAATAACACCAGTTTGATGATGAATGAATAAAGTTGATACATTCTACCAACTTGTTGCAAGGAACTTGTTTCTGATAAATAGAACTTAATAATCAGTGTAATAGAATTAACAAAGTTTCTATCTCGTAATTATTTTGAACGTTGTTTTCGGGACTATTAAACGGAGTTTCAATGGTAACTTGTTCTTTCCCAAAAGTTTTAACACGTGACTTGGCATGAACATGAGAACCGGAACCGTTTTCTGAGCAAATACGCTAATTGAATGAAAATAAACTGAAACAATTGTAAACTTGGATGTTTTAAATGTTTTGCAAGACTGGTTATTAATCTAATCAGAGTTTTTTATTGTGGTAATAGTAAAGATTCCACTTCAAATAAAATGTTTTTCTTTCTTTTAAGTGTATTTCTAAGTTCTACACACCAAAATACATTTACTATTGTTAAATGACGACTTAAATTGCTTGCTTTCAATATTTTGAAACATCAAATTATGAAATCGTACTAAAATACACTTGTATTGAATATACCATTAACAACTATCGTATATCCTGATAGAATTTTCAGTATGCATCCGCAATTATCAGACACAAAGTAGTTGATTGATGTTTTATCAAGCATGACGTAATTTGTTTATTTATCAACAGAAATAATTAAATTGTTTATCATCGAATCTATATAAAACAGCAATAAACATTTTGAACCATGACCAAATTAAAATAAAGCTCAAAATCATTAGCCCGTTTGTTACAAGTACGTAACTATTGTCGAGGTAAATTGTGTAACAATTGTTAAATGTTTACATTCTTATATACTAATATGCTGATATTTTTATAATTTAATAATAGACGATTCAAATTCACTCATATACCAAATGATTTAAAGAGCGACTATTATTAACAATTATTATTTACTGCTTTATACGTTTTTATTAATTAAAGGAAGTCCTTCACTAAAAAAAATACTTTATATATTTCAAAAGTATTTTAATTTCACTGTTATTAAAATTTCGAATAATATTTAAAATCAAAAAGATTTTACAAATGCTTAATGCTTATATGATTCTAAAATTAAGCAAAAAATATTTTGCTAAAAATTGTATCTTCAGATTTACCAATGGACAAATTAAAGCAGGTCATTCCTGCATTATAATGTTGGTAGCTGCTGTACACTTTGGAAATAAAATGTCAGCCAGCACTTGTAGAAGAAGAAGTCAGAAGAAATTGTTTTAGCCTCTCTAGAGTCTAGAGCCCAAGCTCTTGGCATGCCATTAAGATTATTAAGAAGTCTCCGAGTTATGAGATGTCATAGATAAAACTTGATGTGGGCTTTTATCAAATTTAAAGTATCTCACACAGTATTTAATTTTGTAGACTTGTTTTTTCAGATAAACATCTGAAAAAACAAGTCTACGCATTTTTATATTTTATTTGTAAAATCGTAATGTTACATACGAGTACATAAATCATACATAGATCTAATTCTTAATAGTTTCAACGATAACAGTATACCAAAACTTATGGGTTCGGTTAGTGGTTGTGATTTTTTTTTTAGTCTGTATGGTTCGAGATTTATTCGATTTATCAAATTGTATCAATTACATTTCTCGGTCAAAATTGTTACGTTCAGTATAAACACATCCTGTGTTTTCGGCTTACCCATCTGATGTAAAAAAACCACATTAATATATTTAGATATATAATTTAAAATTTCCTTTGGAACAAAATCAAAAAATGTAAAAGCCTGCATAGCCTGTTAAAGCAACATAAAAACATTGTAGGGTTTGTGCTATGATGCTATGATGATTTGTGCTATGCTATGTGCAGTATTAGTTTTGATCATTGATTAAAGAATAATTATGTTTATTTACTACAAATTTCAAGAAACCTTATTCTTGATATTTAATCTTGACAATCACTGTAAATCTTAAGAATGTTCAATCCTGCAAAAAATTTTTCTACAATACTTTCAGGACGATTGGATGGATCTTCAAATGTTTGCTGTTATTTTCCAAAAACCGTTATACGTGACTTGGCATCGAACATCGCTAATAAATTCTAAGATCCAACATCTATCTATCATGTATACTCTGCGAAAGTACTATTATATTATTACTATTATATATTTTATTCAATAGAATTTTATTAGCATCATCTACAACATAATTTTATTTCAGAGTTTATTCAGATTTTAAACTGAGTTAATTCGCTCATCAAATGGTAAAAATAATGAATATTTGTTAAAAAAATTTAAGAATAATATAGAAAGAGTAGGAACAAGGAAGAAAACTTCTCAATTACTTAACGTATTTGAAAAGAAGAAAAGTGATAGCCTAGACAATCGTAAATTTAGGATATTCTTTTATTAAACATACAATTTTATATTCAAGACTCAGGGGAGCTTGGCAAACTGCGCTAGCGAAACGTTGTTTACAAATTTTGGAAAACTAGTTATATAACTTTATTTATCAACTTATTACTGACATATAAAATAAAACTTGGGTTGGTTGATGACTTTACCTTTTGGAATTATAGAATAAATATATTCATATAGGCTTTTGCCTATATATATTTTTATATAGAATGATAATTTAAAACACTATAGGTAGTATAAGATTCAACATCATTAATCTATGAAATGTTTTTACTATATTAGATATAATCAAAAAAAGAAAGTAGAATTACCATAAAAATTAAATCGATAAAATGTGGTTAAAGTTGGAAGTTTGACCAGCGCAGAATTTTATTAGAACATATGAATTTATTGGCTGCCTTTATCAGTAACTACTAGAATAGAGGTCCCATATGTACTACTGTTTCACCCGCGGTATTATGAGGGTTGGGGGTTAATCTAATAAGATGTACTTAGTTGCGGCTACCATATAATATATTATGGTAGAGTAATGTTACTGCGACTTCACATCATTTTTTTTATGCAGTGAAAAGTGATTATTGATGTTGGGGCTCTGCGGCGGACAGCTTCACCGGAGGTAGCGAACAATATTTTTTTTTTTGTGAAGTGACTAATGCTGTTGGCCCTGCGGCCGTGACAGCTTCACCGGAGGTGGAAAACAATATAAATATTTTTTTTTTTGGAAAGTGACTATTGCTGTTGGCCCTGCGGCCTTGACAGCTATACCGGAGGAGGGGGGCTACACCGGAGGAGGTGGAAGAAAACAATATATAAACTCTTAAGCTACTTATATTATTGACGGAGAATCTTAACACCGCAATTCAGAAAACGATCTGAGATAAAAAGGGCTATCTATTGACAAATGTTAGAACAATTATTTTCTCTAAAACACGGGTTTTACATATTAGTTGCCATGCAGCTAGACAACTACAATTAATAATGGCTGCGTATTAATTTCACACAATTTTAAGACAACTTACTAGCGCTACAGCACGATTTATTAAGTAGAAGATGGAGAGATTAAATCACTGGCTGGCAAAGGAAGCACTGACTTATCTTTAATCTCGCTTTCATGAACTAGCATTAATTATATAATTTCTATAGAAAATGCAGTTTTAAATACTGAACGTGAATAGTAATTTATTGCTGATATATTTTAGTTATGTTATAACTTCTCTAGATACTTTAGTTAATTTAATTGTAATGTTATAATTTTAAAATAACAGTCTAAACTTTCAGTAAAGGAAATTAAAAGAATCGTACATGTTAAAAAACGTAAAGGATAGATTGTACGCTTTATTACGAATACCATTTTATTTTAAATGTAGTGTATTATATATAACTGAATTTAAATGAAATTAGTCTTACCACCGCACGACCACCGATGTTGGTGATAAGGGCAGCCCTTGGGTTTTATCTATCGGTATCTTCATAGATAACGACCCATTTTATTATGAGGCATATCGTTTTCTAACCAAGTATGTAATAATTTCAAAACATCATTAATTTCGAGAAAAAACATTCTTAAAAATATCTTTGCCTTATTTTTTAACAGCATTAATTGACATTACAAGACTTTATATGATTGTGGGAAGAAATATGTTTAGCTGTTAAATAAAATTATACAAAATTCTCTCCTGAAATATATCCGAATACAAATTTTGTTACAGTTTGCTGATTGGCTTGCTGATTGTAGGTACCGTGTTTAAACACAACACATTTTGTTTAGATAATTCCTAACTTTAATTGCATAAGTTTTTAAGCAAAATTTATGACTTAAACAGATAATACTGTTTCGTTTGTTCTCGTTTCATTGTGTACGAAATGTCTTCGTTCACAACTAAATATATATAATGTTACCTATGGTACTCGGATTAATAATTTATTCTAAACAAAATAAAGAAAAGGTTTCCTACTTTTTGTGAGTAAATTATAATATCATAAATATGTAAATGTTATATATTTTTTAAATAAATTCTGGAGCTACAAAGGAAATATTAAATCAACAGGATTTAAAACCCTTTGTAGTCTGTAGCTTTGTAAATTCCCATTTAACTAAAAACGATTACAACTGCTTTCTTCTTGTCTTTCACGAAAGTTAAACTTTGATAAACAACAAAAATATACGTAATAAAACATTTAATTGAATTGTAGAATGTTAAATATTTCATCTAAAAATCTGACAGGAAGTGAAACAAAATAAAATACTTAAAAGAGATGATTTACTATATTATACAAAGATAAAATAACCAGGAAGGCAACATTATTCCAGTTTCCATAAATATACCGTATGAATTGGGCAGGATTGAATAAAAAAATAACCGATCAACAACGGTATAGGAAGTTTCGACAAAATTATAGTCTATGTTTCGTACTTACTTACTACGCCTTATTGCTATTAAATCAAATAATTCAAATGAAAACTCATAAGTGTTGATTTTACTGCTAACTTATTAAATATTAATTAAGAAGTGAAAGTCAATATGTTCTAAATGACAATATATAAATCATATTACCTTTCTATATGAACATTTGTATTCTTTTCTTATACAAAGAATACTCTTTTGTATATGAAAATATATTCCAGTTACTTGCTTATCCGCCAACCTATCCAAGTAAGGCTACAAAGGCAACCGTTTGTTTTTAGTGGGTAGCCTTAAAAACAGCAGCGTCGATAATTTTAAAAATAGAACGACGTGCAGCAGTGGCCGAGAGAAAATGCATTTTACATACGACATCTACCACGACACGTCATGCACTACAAGTCAGCAGTTTGGGATGTTATACAGTTTCTTTATGCATTCTTAGAGGTAGGTTTATGTCCCTTTCGAAGATTCCAGTGACTCAGATGCTGCTGTCTACGAAGATATATAATAGATAATGGATATTTTTTTACCAGACTACGTAATGAGGCGCTGGTCACTAAGATACGAGCTTTCAAGTTCTCAGTTCGGTGTAGCACAAGGCACTTCTTTCAAACCTCCCAAAAATATCTTTATGAGATAATTCACGGCGTGAACCCAGTTCATTAATTATTGGGAATACAGATAGGTAAATAAATATATAATAATAATAATTTGAATTATGTTGATATAAGTTAATGATATACGCGTTTAGAATTTTTTAATTATTTTATATAATGAGTTACTTTTAGATATTTAAGATTTTGATTGCTTTTAACACATGAGAAAATATAGTATATTTAATATAGTATATTTCTTAGTTAGGTTAATGCGATTTGCAATGATAAATATGGGACGCCTTAATCGATAAATTCATATTTTTGTAAGTTAAAAATATTACCAAATAAATAAGTAAATAAATAATAGTATATGATAATTTTAATGAAGTTACATTTCCCTTGATACCTTGGTTTTCGCCTTCATTTCATATCAACGTGCTTACATGAAATTCAATTTCCTATAACAACGAACGACGCTTCAACGCGGCAATCTCCAGATCACGAGATATTGACTTTCATTTCGTTTTAGATTACATAATATTTTAGGTAATATGTTTTTATGTTTCGGGACCAGACTTAAATGAATTAAACCACCAGTAGGTATTTTGTCGATGTTTTATGTGCAGAATTGACTTCAAAATTAATTTATTTATTTTATTTGATTGTTAAAAATGTAAAAATGTATCTAAATGTTAAAAATAAATTAAGTATATTTTAGGTTAAATTTTTCGTCATATCACAAAGAGTTTAATTAAAAAATACCTTACGCTCCAAATTCCACGTAAATTTTACGTTTTATGAATACGAGCAATTAATAATAATTATAAATTGTAAATGAAATTAAAATACTGTCTCTCGTAATTAATTTATATTTTCGCCTGGATAGGTTGCCTTTGTAACATTAAGTACGGCAACATTTTGGTAGTAAACATTTTTAATATCACATAATATCATTTGAATTAATTAAAATATTATACTTTATATCTAATTCTAGGAGCTTGAAAACAAAGACGTCATTTTAAGGATAAGAATTATTGCGCTCAATTATGGTTGACAATATGGCTTCAGCACTCACTACTTTGGACTTATCAAGTAAATATATGATTAAAAATCAAGAACGCGGGTCTTTATTTTAAATCTTTAAGGATCTTTATTTTAACTAATAATTAAGTTATATTCATAATAATATTAATTTAAAAAGTCGGAAGCAGTAATAATACATTTAATAGGAAGCTGGTTGGTGACACCTAACCAACGATATAATATGGAATGCTAAATTCATCACGTTCCGGACAATAGAATAGTAATAAAATATGGTAATATATAAAATCTACTTTATATAAAAAATCGATTTTGATTTTTTTGACACGACGGGCACCAGCGCACGAGCTTAGGCATTGTACGGTTTCCAAGGCTTACAGTTTCGACTCCTGGTCTTTTCGATTATTTTTTTCTTTTCTTATCTTAAACTTCTTTTTTTCTTATCTTAATATTTAGGTAAGCGTAACATGGCATGGTTTGTAAATATATTGCTTAAGATATTATCATGCATTATTATTGAAGAGGCTCTTTTAGGTAATAATATTTACTAGAGCTATATATTTTGGAAAAATGTTGTCGGATTCCAGAGTGATTCGTAGTCCCTGGCCCCGGAATTCCCACAATTAAAAGTCACCACATATTCATAGATGAATGACCTCACAAATTTAATAAAAATTATTAAGTTTAATTCAAAATATATATAATTTAAGGCATACAGGTATTATCATATGAAACTAAAATTTGAAGGCCTATAGGTATTTTATTTAAAACAAAAAAATATTAACATGTTCATTTAATGTATATTCTATAGGACATAATAATTATAGGCAGTTAATTATATAACAATAAAAAACTGAGACTGACTGATTTGATATCAAGTTCCTTATTAGAAAGTTATATTAGAAAATGTTAAAAAAATATATATACTTTTAAGATTTTCATATTTAAACTTACGTGAACCATGACTATTTTATTTATATTTACCCGGCTGTATAAACGTAGAATATTCACGCCGCGAGTCCGCCACGCTTAGAGCTCATGAATAAGAGCCCCTTATATGTTCAAAACTAGTCGGGCACATTCCGATTTAATTCTACGTGTATACAGCCGGGTAAATATAAATATAATACTTTTAAGATTATAATTTTGTAAGGCTTAAAATATTATCGAAAATGTTTACTTCATTATTTTTGTCATCTCGTCGATTGGTCTCATATAGGGTAATAAGTCAGTTGTCATCTACTCGCAGGTCGCTTAAGCAAGAACACAAATAGACCAAGCCAATTATTTACAAAAAATTGTGGTCAAATAAAAGCATGTTCTAAATACATTATAAGTATTCGAATTCACAAAATAAATAAAATGTTAATTTTAATTAGACTTCATCTGAATGACGATCAAATCTATAATCGTCATAAAAACATTATTAGGTATATTGAAAATCAACTGCCATAAGCCAGTAAATTGTTAACTTGCGTCCCACATTTATATCAGATTTAATCATAACTTGAGAATAGAGAGATTAAATCATATCATATATATTCAGGCCACAATTCCGGTTAATTATTGCTTACTTGGTGAGCTGGCTGTGGTGAAACACCCAACACACATTGTACACAAACATGATTGGATTATTTCCATTAGTTCTTGATGAATAAGATAGTGTTAATAATCGTATTATATAGATGTAAGATAATATTAATGAATGATGCTGGTCCAAGTAATAGCGAAAAGTGGGACAAGTTGCCAGTGTTCTGGAATCTTCTCTGGTATCCTGTGACGTTCCTCAATTTGGTCCGGAAACAAATGAAAAAAATCTGATACTGCCTTTTTATTCTACCCATCGCATCACTACTTTTTTAAATAAAATTGAGAATGGAAAAGGGAAGTAAGAAGGAAGTATCGGAAATGCATAAATACTACACATTATTTCACATATGCATATATATATATATATATATATATATATATATATATATATATATATATATATATATATATATATATATATATATAGGAATATATAGGAATTCTGATTCATCCAAACATTCTATATCTCTCTATCAGGACGATTGCGACGTTTATTTTGAATATCCTAATATTCTAATTTTGCAGTTCATGTTATTTCTAACTTGATTACTTAAAAGAAAAATATAATATGTTTCATTGTTTATAAATTATTACTTCGTATCTAAAATATTTATTTATTTTTATTATAATTTGTTATAATTTCGAAGTAATTTTTTCCTCACTAGCCCGTCTAGCTATGGTGTATAATATCTATAGCCGTATTATATTTTTATTTCTCGGCTATCTTTATTGTTATCATATTAGTTCAAAATACCTCAATAGGCTACGTTATATGAAAACGGAACGAAAAATATTATAAAGTTATTAAATGTACGTTTATTACATAATATCAAAATAAAGCCCTAAAATGTTACGAGGTTATGATTACAGGCATATTTAATTAACAAATTAATAATAATATAACATCACAGTGATTTCATATAATATATATAATATATATTTTACTGTTTAGTCTATATTTAACATGTAATTGTTAATTTGGCAATATTCTGTGTAAAAAATTAACAAAACTTTGTTAATTTTGAAAAGTTCAAAGACATTATCTCTGAATGCTGTTAAAAATACCACTAAAATATAGCTTTTTTCTCCAAACAAAGTTTATGATTATGTAAAGTTATACATTTTAAATCGTTTTAGAACTTTTCTTATCTAAAATATAAATTAGTATTATCTTGAGCATATAAGATTTTTCTATCTAAGAACTTATATTTTATTAGCTTGTGTTAATTTAGAAATTGTATATAATTTAAATATATTTATAATTTTAAATACCTTGAATATAAATTTGTATGTACAAATTTATTCATAAAAGAATATGTAACATTGTTTGGAAAAAGGTTCATAAAAATTATCCTCGCCTTTCAGTACGAGTTAATTCACGTACCAGACGGTCCATAGAATTTAAGAGCTCGTTGGACGTTTGTTTGCGCATCTTTTATAACTAATTTTTTGAGCGGGTAATGGGATATCGTTTGGCTCTTTAACAAATTCATTCGACAATTCTTTTCAAATAGTGTTTGAATATATTACTACTGTAATAAATAATCGAATTGCATTTTGCATGAATTATATTTAAAAAAAAAACTATGGTTTGAACGTCTTTGTATTGTAAATAAAAAAAGCAAAATAAAACAAAATTATTTAATTTATCAACAGATAGATTACAATGATACTTGTTGATTTGCTTAAGAGTAGTAAATTGATGGATGGAAAAATTACACGAAATATTTCAACGTCAACCAGACATTTTACTGTATAATCTAATTTATGCTAAAAGTAAATATTAATACAAAAAACATTCTGAGTGTTATTTAATATATAAAAATGATTTATCATCATTCTAACATTCTTGTAGATTTAACTGCATATGGCTATATGACTAAACATTTTGAGTTATTAGATGCGAATTAATCTTAAATGATAAATAATAATGATGTAAATGTTTAAATCAACTTATTATATTATATTTGTACAATCATATGTCATATCATAAAATATTTTATTTGGAATATCTTTATTTATGAGAACACTGTTACGATAAGTTCTAGATATGACCTGGGACTTAATTTAATTGTTAAAAAATGACGTAAGCATAGCATTAGCTGTTTTTTGAAAATAAAAGTTAAAAAAGAAGGAAAATATATTAATGTTTTTAAAAATATAGCTTTCGTACAGTTTTAAGCCATTGAAATTGTATGTAAGAAATAAAAAATATCTTCTAAACGTCCAAAAGCATTTTCACATTTTTCACTTCCTTCTGAATTAAGATTTTAATCCACCAACACGATATTTTATTTCTGTCATTTTTTTTTGTAAACGCCGAGGTGTTTTGTAAATATATTATTTTCCTGAGACTTTATTAATGGCACATTTTTTGTGATTATAAATGATATTATATTATTTTATTATATATATACCGTAAAAAAAAACAGTTACTATTATTTTTAGTCCATCGGTCTCCTTGCTTTAACAACCTGCAAGTAGATGTCAACTTGCTTATTATCGTATATATATATATATATATATATATATATATATATATATACGTGTATGCATATCTGTGTGTATATACTTTTTATTATTTTATATTATAATATCCTGTACTTTACTATACCTAAATATCTACATTCATATTTCATGTCCTCTACCCAAAGGTTGCCTGGAAGAGATTGACTCTTTATTATTTTTATATTTGTCATTTTTTTTAATTTTGGTACAAAAATATCGTATCGTATCGCATCTTTGTGAAGCACGAAGCATATATATGTCATAGCATGATGACAAGACTAAGATTCAACACTATGATTTTTTTCTTTGACATACAATCAAAAAATATGCACAAATATATACAATATATATATAGAGATCTTAGTCTGTACTGATATTATAAAGGGATAAAGTTTGTATGTTTGTGAGTTTATATTTTATAAATTTATTTTTTGGAGGTAATCTTCATAAGTTATGGGAATCTAAAATATCTTAGGCAATATTTAGAAATAAGTTTTTTGTTGGATCAAGGCTATATTATATTATTCCCTTGAAATAATAAAAAGGATTTTCTTGGAGAAAGAACAATATTGAAATAATGTTGAGCTAAAAAAGCTCGAGGGTAGAGTTTCTTACGAGCCTTATGTTCTAAAGTCCTCGCGGACGGGGTCACGGGCAACAGCTAGTACATATGTTATATTATATTTGCGGGAGTTCTTACTATCCTAGATATATATTTAAATTATGATTAATGATCACAATAAAATATGGTTCACTAATATAATTAAAGAAGCAACAAATATTTCATAGCAAAAAACTCTCAGTACCTAAGCAATAAGGGAACAGTTTTAGTAAAGCAGTAAAACAATTACATTAATAAGATAAATAATTTACTTGACAGTTTCATTATTCAAAAGTGTGTTGCAAAAATGGAATAATATATTTTCTTAAATATTTGGTAATTTGAAATGAAATGAAACTCAATATCTCGTGACTGGGAGGGAGCCACGTCGCAGCATCGTTCGTTGTTATATGAAATTGAATTACACGAAAGACATTGATATAAAATGAAGACGAAAATCGAAGTATTAAAACATGGGGAGTACCTACTCAGACACCACCTTTATTCGGAGACACGTAATACCTCTCAAATGATGTAGAATATATTGTATCAATATACGTATTTATCCAAAATAAATAACATTAAAATTTATAAGAAAAATACGTAGACCCAAAAAAATATTTTACTTTTCTAAACGATACCGAAGAGCATATTTATCTTTTATCAAGTAGTGTCGTTTGGTCAAAAATGTGCGTAAGATTGTATTAAGTAAGTAAATTTTGTAAAATATAGAAAGATAAGATATAATCAGAACATGGATCCAGATTCTTAAATGTCTTCCTGGCGTCGTCAAGAAACTTTTTATAAAATAATATCAACGTTAAGAAAAATCTTGACGTAAGAAAATATATTGTTTTTATGTATATGTATTCTACATTCTTTTCATAAGGCAGATAAACAATTAAGTTGTTTCTCATTTGCTTTTAAATACTTTTCTGTAAAATTTAAAATATTTTCATAGCAGTTAGTGGCACACAAATCTATCTAAATCTGAAAATAAGTATTTTGTTGCAATTACGTTACCACCCTTGAGAAATAGGGGAAGGATTGCAGGAGATTTGATGGGGGTAGGGATAGGGATTCGATATTCAGTTACGCAGAGAAATATCCTAAGGAGATTTAGATTATTGGTGCTGTTTTATACGTGTACGAACGTAAGGTATGAAATTTTTTCGTACCGTAAAATATCATAATGGTATATGTGCTAACAATTTTGTAAAAAAAACTACAGAAGCTTAAGGCATTGTTTGCTTGTGTCTGAGCTGACTAAATCAAATATCAGACATGCAGAGCACAAGCTTGTAATTTTGTGCGTTGTAATTATTATTAAGAAATTATTTCGTTACTGAAATCTATTTCGTCATTTTTGAATATAGTAATAAAAAAAAACAAATAAATATATTTAAAAATATAAAAATCTTTGGTAGTAGTAGAAGAAAATTATGATCTTCCAGTCCCAGCCTCTACATCTAAGGGTGCCAAGAGCTTCTTCACGGAAAACTTGCCATTTCGGACCCAGCAAGGCCATTTAGTCACCTTGGGCTTTGTCTACCCACCGGCTTTTGTTTACGTTTTTTTTTATTCTAAATGGAAGTGTATTAAATTATACTAAAAAGAACATAAAAAGCGATTGTAATAAAATGTAGCTCGCGCATTAATAAATGAAATACCGTTTTTTTAAAGTAACCCTATAAAAATTCTATAAAAAAAAACTTTTGTTTGAAGGCTTTCTTCTAAAACGGAATATTAAAATATTACACAGTAACATGGCAGTTTCATATTTTCATTTTATAGGAGTTTAAAATAAGGACTGTTATAATTGAGTCGAAAAATGTCGATCAAAAGAGACATTTATTTCTCTTGACTTGATTGCTTTTTATTTGCATGTAACATAAATATACGTTCTCATTTTATAAATAACGTTTTTACTATCATTAAGGATCTCCTGGGCACTATATTTAAGTTTAAGAATAGTTTTGACCAACACCTGAAGAAACTCTCTCTTGGTGTTGGATCAAGGGTCAGATTCAAAATGCAGTTGCTTGAGACGGCCTGCATCGTCAGGACGTTCCTCAGCCTGGAACCTTAACTACAATTTTTATATGATTTTTTTTTTATAATTATATTTTAAATGTTATAATAGATTAAGTGATGATATATTTTTTGTTTGGTTTAATGCGACGGTGATTTTGTTTAAACTTCATCACGATGATCTCAAGTAAATTAATTTTTGACTACTGTTATCGTACGCAACATAAAAGAAATTATGATTTTGTAAATGTTATATTCACACTTAAGGAAAAAGATTTATCTTAAACAAAATAACATTAAAGGTATATTTTGTTTAAGGGAACCAAATATATTTATTTTCTCTCAACATAAAAACATGTTTCTTAATTATAAATACAACAATTCAAAGGTTTTTTAAAATTATTAACGGGTATCGAACACGAATTAGGTATAAATAACTTCTGTAAAATATAACTGTATTTATATTCATATCTTAAATTTTAATTTTGAAATTAGCAATACATGTAACTTAAAGAAAATATAATAGCACTTATTCTTCTAAAGTATATTTTTGATACACATTGAAAAAAAAACCGGCTATGAATATATCTTTAACAAACAAGTGTCTTATTTCATGAACAATAAATATATCTTAAGATCTCAACGCTGTGGTTTCTGCTGACATATATTTCCTGATAAACATTATACATTGTATGTAACAAGATACTTCTTGCATTTCTTTTAAAGTTGCTATAATTTAAATAAATTAAAAATTAACCGACACGGGCAGGGATTCGAACCCGCGACTGGAAAACCGTCCCGTTACTCTTCAAATTGAGCTACCGTTACCAGTATCGCTGCCAGACTCGGTTAAATAAACATTCTATACATATTCGTCTTTATAGGAAAATTGGTAAAGCACTTGGTAGAGCGAAGGGACGATATCCCAGAGGTCGCGGGTTTGAATCCCTGCCTGTATCGGTTTATTTTTCATTCTATATTTTTTTTAATAAAAATAAGTTTTACCTGGCAAAACATGCTTATAGATAGCAAACATGGGTTTCTATGTTCGGCTTTTTTGATTGCATAGTTTAAATGAACAGTTACGAGTATAATGCAACCTTTGGGAAATTGTTCCGTCGCTGTGGCAATCTCCACATTATAAGTAAATTACTAAACATCTTCACGAGCGTAATTATATACACGGATCTTTAAAATCACTTTACTATCATTTATGTATGGTTATCGAATCGAAGATTTTCTAGAATTATTATTTAAAAAAAATATGTGAATGACTAAAAATTTTTATATGCATATTGAAAATATAACATAGTTTATACTAAAACTAAACATTTTCTTTTCTTATCTAAAATATTTTACAAAATTTATTAATCCGTGAGTATTGGATTGGATTAAGCATGGTCCAAGACGGCACTATTTGAAAAAATATTATTTAAAATAATTTGGATTTTTTATTTGGAAAGCAAGACATAAAATAATTTGACTCTTATAATTTTTCTTATACAATATAATTCGCTATATTTTGTGTAAATACGTTTATTGGTATGAAGGTACAACAAACACTCATATATATAATAAAATCCACAAAATTTGAAAGAAATTACGTATTCCAGAACAAAGGTAGTGTATGTCATATAAATATTAATATTCGGTTTTCATCCTCACTCTATATCAAAGTGTGAAAGGGAAATTCAATTTCCTATAACAACGGACGATGGTACAACGAGGCACTCTCCCAAACACGAGTTATTGAGTTTCATTTTATTTCAAATTACAGAATATATTAGATTACATGTGTTTGTTTTTGGACAACTCTATTAAACATTTACTCAGCTAAGTATTGTATACATATATAGTTTATTTACTTATTTTGACCAAAACTTATATTGAACCAAATTTGATGAGCTACGAAGCAATAACATTTATTAGAGTACAAAATATTCATCTTCTATGCCTTATAATATTTCACGTAAAAATAGAGCTGGGCTAAAAAAATACAAAATATATATTTGAATGATTTTCAATGAAAACAAATTTAAAAAACGCCTTGCAGATGTAAAATGTTAAAAATACTTAAAAAATTTACTTCTTAAATCATAACATATTTTGTTTTTCTCCAAAAACATACTACTAAGTTTTTTATCGATGAGTCGATATTTTTATTTTTAATTCACTTTAGACACATAGAAAAGTATTTATTTCAAGGCGGCATTAGTAGGTTTGTATTAAATTTGGTTGAGTAGGGAGAGGAGCGTAACCAGAGAACGAACGAGATTTTACCGTTGTAGATTTGTATCGATAATATTTCTTGGAAAAATTGTATGCATTAAGTGTATTATTGGTTTATCTATATCTTACTTTAATTCATTGACATTGCTAGAAATTCAATTTTACATTAACAACTTGTTTTGGTTTGGTTTTACGCGTTGATTCTACAGGAAAAGCTTCTAATAAATTTAAAAGCATTTCAAATGCAAAACTTAAGCAAAATTAAATTTAAGAGCCTACATTAAAGAAATAAGTAATAACCGGCAAATAAATTTATTCTCGGAACTATATTACATTGATAATAATTTTAAAAGTTGCCTCAGTTTTCAAAACCTGTTTTTTATTTTGAAGACGTTTCACTCATTTTATTATAATTATATAAATTGTACACAAAAATCCTAGTTTGACAATATTCTTACATAAACTTAGACTTAAACTTCTTATATATTGATACTTTGGTTTTTATCATTATTATATATCAATGTGTGTAGATAAAATTGAATTTCCTATGACAACGAAGAATGGTATGACGTAGCAAGAGTGCTACAGTGCTACGACGAAAAGAAACTCAATATCTCATAATTAGGAGAGCCCAATTATGAGATATTGAGTTTCTTTTCGTTTCGAATTACAAAATATATGTTATTATATTTTAGGACCACTCTATTATTTGTTTATTCATATAAAATATACATATTATGTTAACGTAATTTGAGCAAAATTAACTTGAAAACTAACCTATTTATTATAGGAAATTGTTTAAAAGAAAAAGTTGGCATATATTTTGTATATAGAATAAAGTTTATAACATGTAAAGTTAGTAGTGGTTTAAGCTGATGCCAAATATTATCTAGAAAAATAGAAAGTTTTCCTAAATATATAGAAATAATGAAAAAATTACTGATATGGGCCGCGACCTTTGGGAAACCGTCCGATTCAATTCAGCTACCGTATCGCTGCCAGACTAAGTGAATTTAGCAGCCTATATATAATTCGTCTTTATCCGGACGGTGGTGACATCTATTAGGCTTGTTTCGAAAATCTTTACCAATGTTTTCAAAGTATAGATTAACATTGCAAACATTGCCACAACCGATATTAATAAAAAAATATATAGATTTTTTATTCTATATTTATATAAAAAAAATATAAACTTACATGACTATACATATTTATAAATATATATAAATATTATTCTTCTTAGACTTGATCGAGTATTTTCTAACATTTATTTTTACCAATAATATTAATTGAACCAGGTTTATTAATCACAATGTTTGAACCGTGAACGGTTTTGAAGTCCTTAGAATACAATACAGATCGAAAAATATAAACCCAAGCAGAACCGAAACTCTGAGTTTTGGAATATCGTTATAGTTTAGATTATTATGAGTTAGATATATGTATGATTTATGTACTCGTATGATAAGACAAATAACAGCTGTACTCTTGGTGTCCTTAAGGAATAATTTGCAATTCTGAGTGAGTAAATGTATAAATTATCTACAAATAGCAATTCCATGTCTAAAGTCCGTCCACATAGCTACAATAGTTTAGCCGCTCTAATAGGTTAGGCTGTGACTCAAAATATAATAGTTATTTTGTTTGTCTACAATTTATTTTGATTAACAAGATAAGACTGAAAAAAACGTGTACGATACAGAAAAATATTTTTTTTGTTTCTATCTAATTCAGTTATAATGCCTTATGTTCCCAAAACGAGTTTCTTTTTTGTTTCCTACCCTTAGGCTGCCGTTTTCAAGTTAATTAAAATAATGGTCCTATTTGTTTAATAATTATACTTTATACTATAACTTTTTTTATTTTATATACTTTTTTTATTTTATTCTTCATAGCTATTTTTCTTTGCTGTGTTTGTATCCGTTCTTGATATGTAAGGTATGACATTACGGCTATGTTATGTAACTGTACATTTTACCGATTTTTATGCCTATGACGGGAGATCAGATAACAAATGTCCAGAATTTTTTTTTATATGAAAAAGATTGACTAGGGCCCGGGTTCCTGGCATTCCATTACGATTATAACCAAAACTCCCTGAGTTATGAGGGGTAGATATCAAAGTAGATATGCGCCATTAAATTCAAAGTATTTAGGGCTACATTTAATTTCGTAGACTGGTTTTTTCAAATACTTCTAGCGGATCTACATTTTTATTTGTATTAACGCAGTTTATATAATAAACTCATATGATCTGTGTGATTTAACAACTTAAATCATGTAATAAACATAAAAGGTATCTATCTCTCTTAAGACGTCCACAAAATATAAATGCCATACGATAAAATAGAATACTTGAAATAATTGTTTGCACATAGAAACAAAGACTTACATTTTATTTCTATAACTATGCCATTTTGATTTCAAATTAAGTCACGTCATAGATGGCAGTTAATTAATGAATTGCTGAAAATGCTGTAACAGACATCATTCAGTGTTTATTATCCTGTCTTCAATATAATAAATTTATTTAGAAGACGTCTCTCAAATATGAAATGTATAAGTTAGTTAGTCATAACTATTTTCTTTAAGCTGTTTTTTTATATTTATTATTAAAAGAATAGACGAAAAATAAGGAAAAGTTAGTATTTCTTAGTTTGTTATAAAAAATCTATATACTTTGCACTCTTAGTCAGATATTAACCATCTTATATTGTTGCTTAAAGCAAAAAAGGAAGGTTTTTTTGTTTCACCAAGTTTTTATAATATTATTATTTAAATGTATATTGTTTAATGAAATGTAATAGAATGTATAGTAAAATTATGAGTAAAAAAATATGAATATTAAAAATGAAATTGTTTGTACACAATTCAATCAACGTTTATTAAAACGTAAAGTAAATTCATAAATCTGAATCAACGCGTGAAATTTCGAAGGGTAATCTCTTTCTTCATCGTCAAACACAGCTGGTACATCCAATGAACTATTTATGTAGCTACTGCACTTTTTTGACAGCTTTAGTTGTTTTATTTTTAGTTTTCATATACATTTTTATTTTGTATACATTTAAAGACATTTTTTTTAATTAAAAAATAAATAAATAATTTTAGAAATATTGGTTTATTATTGCGGTCTAGGCTAAAATAAATTTTAAATAAAGAAGTTAATAAGCTTTCATGTTACATATAAGTTAGGTACAGTCTTGTCTCGTCGCTCTTCTTACGGAGCTGTCGTGTAGTTACTCATTTCGTCACAATTCAAAATGTATGTTAAATGTAACCTTGCTAATTCTGTTTATTTTCTTATGGAATTACTGGGATAAAGATATTAGTATAAATTGTCCTATAAGGTTAGTGGTATAAAATAGTGCTAGTCTTATCATGGGACAACTTTAAAATGCAGCATCGGTGGGACACACGCCAAATTTCTAATAAGTCATTATTCTAATAAGCTATATGTATAATACAGGAGATCAAAGAGTTTTTATAGTGATTTACAGTAAAATTGCTTCCAAAAAAAAAATATTTGTTTTTTTATTTTCATTAATTTTTTAAATTTCAAAACACAGAATGTTAACACATTACTTACTTGAAATAAAATATAAAATAGTTTTCTAATAATTTATATGTGAATTCATTTAAATATTAAACTATTCTATTACTAATTAAAAGTTATAATTGTTAACCTGTAAAATATGAATATACTAAATTCAACACTCATAAATACTGGAAACAAATTTCAATTGCTGAGTATAAATGTAAAATGTAGTCTTAAAATGTAATTTATTAAATGACGTACATATTTTAAGCGCCACTTACTCGATCTCATGAAATGAAATATGAACTCCAATTGAAGTATCACAAAGCGAACAACTTCAAGACAATTATTTTTAATGGATTAAGCTTGGGGGCCATCTGTATATTACGTCACGCGTTAACAGAGAGGGAGGGGATGGAGGATGTGTGACATTGTGTGACAAGGGGTTGGGAAGGATTTTAAATTACGTGACATCACATTTTAAAATCCACGTGTCATTCTACATGTTAAAACACGAACTGTAAATTATAATTGATATTGAAAATGGACTGTATTATATGACTTAAATGACACCTTAATTCAAATTTATGTCCATGTTTTATTATTTTATGAATGTTTATATGAAGTAGTTTCTACATGGTATTTAATGTATGTGGTAAGAAAAAGCAATGACAAAGTACTGATTGTAAAATAAGTGTCTACGTAGGATTTTTTTTTTTTGTAAATAGGATCTCAGTGTAAAATTTGTAGGAGAGGGAGTTTGAATGGAACAAGAGAATGTTGTTTGGCATAAAAGTTTTTTCTACCACCAATAGTTTTAATCAATCAGATGTCAAGTAGTTTGTTAACCATTTCATTATTCGTTATAAGATTAACGGGACTCTAGAGTCAGAAAGACAGAAAGATATATTTAATTCATTATTATTATCGTTTCCGCTTTGCTCAAAAAACAAATGCCGCCTCACAAAATACGTTCTAGATTAAATTCCAAGCACGTCTAGCCCTCGGCAGCTTATTAATGAAGTGATGAAAATGTTAAAATGTTTAAACTCCCTTTCTTCAATAAAATAAATATATTAAGATGTTTCTCTGATCTTAAATAGATGAATTAGTGTGCATTATGTGTATTGATTGCTTTGAACACACACACATAAACTTTAAGAGCTATGGGTGTTTCATTGATATTTAAGATGAAAAATATACGTTTATTTTCCTTAAATGGCAATCCTATACTTTTTGCTTATGCATATTCATGTATTAGTTTCGTAAGGCAAAAAAATATTTATTTTATTTACTATACCACATTTGGTAGTATATTTTTTTAGTCATATTTTATACATTGAATACCATTATATTAAATGTACAAAATATGATTACAAAGTGTTTATAAAATAATCAGTTAACAAATAAGTATTCTTAAAAAAACTCATAACCGACGCAAACAAAGATTCTCCAAATCCCGAGAGTCTTCAATATAATTTTATAAAAAATACGAAATAATTTTAATCTCCTTTGAAGTTTTTAGTTTATTCGTAATAAAATTTAGACTATAGAAATTATTCCGAGCGATTATAATCAAAAGAAACAGTTTATTTTTCAGCATTTTTGAATGCCAAAGGAATAAATTGTCGTTATCGTAAATTTAAACGTGAATACATTTATGAATTAACAATTATCGAAGGTTAAACGTTTAAATACAAGTTTTAAAATATGATTCAATTAAATTATGATTCTTTAAAGACTTTTTAAATCTGAAAGACATGTCTTAAATATATTTATTTTAGTGAAGAAAGATAAAAGATGCCAACGCTACGATGTGCCTTGACTTAAATCCAGAACATGTTTTTTTGAGGTGGAATCCTTGTAGTTTGAAAACAGCATATTATTGTTTGAACAATTAGATATATCTTACGGATTTTCGAGTCCCGCTACCCTTACAAGGGAAAATTAAATGGGTAACAACCCGAGCGCTATTTGACTTGTAAATGTCTTTTTCTCACAAAGCACTTGTCCTTTCTGATTTGTAACGTTAATATTCACTAAACAAAGAAAATAATGATATTTTTCTTGAAATCCGACAGCTAACCTTTTAAAAAAAATGATGGTATGTCTTTTATAAACTGAACGAATGCTTTAACTTTCTATTTCATATGAAATGCTTTAGCTTATTTTTTTTTACTTTTTAAAAAAGACATTTCAAACGTTGGTTCAGTTACAAGTAATACGTATATTAGTCGCAACTTTAGAATGTAAATAACTAACCTATATTTTAAATTGATTTTGGCACATCTAAAGCTCTATTTTAAGTTTAATACATCATTTGGAAGTTTATATATCACGGAATGCCAAACTCTTGACATAACTCTATTCGAACTTTGAAGTAAGTTCGAACTTTCGACCTCTTCACAGAAATGCATTTCGAAGAGAAATTGAGTTTTGAAAGATCTTTAAGCTACTATTGTGAAATTCAAAATGCTATTAATATATTTTTAAAATCGTAAAACTGTTATGATTGTGATTTTTTATATTTGCAGTTTTAAATTTTACTCAAACGTCTTTTAGAGTAGGTTTGGAAAAACGGTCAGATTTGTAAATTTTTTTAAGATTTTTTAACACAATTATTCAGATAAGTAGATAAGTTATAAAACCTCACAATACGACTGCAAGGAAGCATCTACAAAGATATAGAAATCTGTTTTTTCTCCGGCTGTATTAGTAGCAGTTACGACCTTAAGTCCAAAATACTCTTTTGTAATCTAAGAGGAGGATGATATATATAGGGAAGTGAAAATGTAAACCATAAAATATATTTTTCAAACTATCTTTTTAAAAAAAATATTACACCCGAACACTTGTCATATATCATGGTAAGCACGACGATGGACTTAAAAATATTTGTGAAGTTAGGATAATTTGAATTCAAAAAAGTATTATTTAAGTTTGAACTATTTTCTAACATTTTACGAAGCATTATATTATGGAATTGTTTGTTAAAATGGTCTTCTGCAGCAAGATAGATTTTAAGACAAAATTTACTTCCAATTTTCTTTATTGCAACATGTAAATATACAAAAAAAAAACAAAAAAACATTTTTATTCGCTTTAATTACCCAGAAATATGACTGAAAGATATTATTTGTGATTTTGATGTATAGTTTAACCAACATATACTTTACTTATTTGAGTTGAAGCTACTTCTTATAAGAAAAGAATACAAATTTTCCTAAATAATTGCAATTTGCTTGTATAGACTTTAAACATTTAAACTAGATAAATTTATAGCTTGATTTCCACGAGACCGAGTAAGTGTTGCCTGGAATATGAATACCACTTTCTAGATTTTGTGGATACCTAGATTTTTATGAAAGTACTTTACGCAATACGATCGATGGTGACGTCATCGACGACGTCAAATACCAAATTTTATTTAATTTTGTATAATAATAAAAAATAAACAATATCCACACTTCTTGTCACTAAATAAACAAAGTTTTTAATTTCGGTACAATACAACTGATAAACATACATGAACATTTTTTTTTGTTAATTCATATATATTTTTAATACATTTAAACAATAACCAAACCCCTGAAAAATGCAAGTTTTGAAAGGAAATAATTTATCTAGTGTGGGAATTGAACCCACGACTATCGGCACAATAGTCACGGTAGTCGTTAATATTCTTATAAACATTTTTGTAAGCTTGTATTTTCAAATATCGCATAAGTAAGAAATATGAATTATAATTTTTTTACGAGAATCTTAGTTTGGAATTAAAAAATAATTTGCATAGTCAACATTTATGAGAATATATAATTGAATTATAATATATATTTTTTAATAATTTAAGAGAGGAATGTTTTGTTTCTTTATACGAAAATATATTGGTTTAAATAATATTGGTATAATATTAGTTATATTCAATTTCGAACACAGATTATAGTGAAATAATTATCGGGTAAAACCTTAAATTGTGCTCAAGACCTAATGCATTTAGACCTTTTTTTAATGAAGGGTATTGTGTCATGATGGTATCAGAAATCATGAATAGAAATTTGGTTTTTTGTGGCATTTTTGAATTTTGTATATTTATGTTGAGGCTTGATCTGTCAATAATACTATTATTGAAAATCACCCCACATTTGTTTTATTACCGTTCTCAAGTCACTATTAGTTTCAACATAAATGATAAATATGGTTGTTGAATTGGTTGATAACCTTATAAAATATATAAGTCCGCTAAAAGTATGTAAAAATAAACAAAATGAAATATTGCCCGAGATACTTGAATTTTCATAAAAATGCGCATACACTTTGATTTGTCGCATCTCATAACCCAGGGAGCTTTCATAATCATAATTATGATATGCCAAGAATCGAGGCCAAGGTAATTTTAAAATTTATGAAATGTTACCAAATTATATTGCAAGATTTAGAATTATATAATTTATATTCGGTAATTGGAAATATTGAATTATAAGTAATTTTATTGATTAAATTATGCTTTGATTATTAATGTTACGAAGCCAAGTGACGTTGTCATATCTCACAGCCAGGTGGTAGCTTTGGGCCGTTAGCTATATAAAGAAAACCAGGTTACCAAAAAAGTCTCAACCCTTGGGATTTAACTCGTTCCTGACAATGGTGCTCCAACGTTATCACTACCGCCCAAATAGATCTAGATTATTCTAGAGTCTAAGTCAACGAATAAACGCCCATTAATTAATCTGTAATCTGGACTGAAACTTTATTTATAATATATCAACTACTTAACAACAAAAATCGATTGTTCAGATTTAATTTGTATACTGATTTGATATTGCAAATATATTCTCATTATTGCGATAGTTTATACATACTATAATTATAGAATCATATTTTATTGACATATTATTCAAGTTTCTTTGGATTCATCTAGTGTTAAAAAAAATAAAACAAAATAACAGTTACGGTAAAAAAATACAATACATAGCATATTATATTAGTCCTGCACTAATATAATATGCTATGTATTGTATTTTGTATGCTATGTATTGTACTTTTCCTAAAATACGCATCAAGGGCGAAACAGTATCAAGCCAAGTATTAACTGCTCTCAAATATTTTTAAATGAAACTGGTAATTACGTATTTTTGGAGATACGAAGTAAGACGTCTTACTCGCTTATAGTCTGGAAAGTGGATTACGAAATGTTTCTTCGTTAATACTTTTACGTTGTACGTTCGTTTTTTCTTAACTTACTAACTTAATTGTAAATATATCACTTACAATTTTAAGTAGATAATATTAGACAATATAAGATGGATTATAATAGGACCTTAAATGAATTTCTACGTTTAAGATTCGATGTCAATTATATTTGATTAATGAGAGATTGGAGGGAGAATCTTAACTTAACGACTTAATTAATTACTATTAACTAACTTTATTACTTAATCACTGAATAATAATCCAATTTAATTACACAACTTTATTACCGAGTAATACCCCTATTTCATTATCATTTTATTCAAATCAGTAAGATTTTAATATCGTTAATAGAAATAACTTTTTAAATATCAGAAACTTTTAATTTGAGTCAAAATAAAAAGCTGCAAAATATATATGTTTGTTAACTGATCTGCATGAAGCGAACAAAAACATCTGTTTTTGTAAGACAATAATTTTAAAAATAAGTTTATTATAAAAAAAACTTAATTATATTTATAATAATTAAAATTATTATTTGATACTCTGATATTGCCGCTAGTTTATTCAGGCAAATACGAGAAGTTATTGTTTTCAATGTTTTTTTTTTGACGAAAATGTTAAAAATATTGTAATACCTTTTATACATAAGAAATATTGCTAACAGATTCTTACAATAAACACAATATTTTGGTAATAAGGTTACACATTCCGTCTCGTCGCAGGCATTCCGTTCATCTTGAAATTCTCATCGCTGAGTGAAAACACACGAACTACCAAAATTGGTAATTTAACTACAAAATGTATACATACAAAATAATATAATTAAAAAATATAGACTAAATAATTTAAGTAAAAGTAAAAAACCGGTAGTGAATTTAAAATACATAACAATTGCGCATTGCTCTTTTTTGCATAGCAGTAGCTATACACTTATAATTCAGTAGCTATATACTTATAATTCAGTAGCTATACACTTACAATTCAGTAGCTATACACTTATAATTCAGTAGCTATACACTTACAATTCCGTAGCTATACACTTATATTTTCCGGGCGTTCGGAACTAATTAAAGGCGGACGTAGCAGCTGGCAACAACTGACATATTTCGTCCTCAAACGCTAGATTTCTTGTAGACAGGGTGTTATGATTTAATTATGATTAATAGTGTTAAGAAAATACCCTTTTTGTAAAAATGTATACTTTAATATGGTCACTATTTTTTAAAATGTTAAGCATATTTTAATGTAAAATTATCTTGGTATCTACATTCACTATATATAAATGTTTTTATTGTATCTGAAATCTGACTATTTTTTTTTTATTTTATTAGATACATTCTTGAAATATTTCTAGTGCTTTTTAAAAATACATAAATACAGTGCTTATTTAATACGTATATTATAATATGTTATATTAATTGTATTAACAGTGAAGAGGAACATTTACTAGATAGTTTGTTCTTAGCTTAAGAGATATCATTTAATTAAGGCTTGATATATTCCATTGAAATTGTAGATTTCATCGAAAACTTAGACGGGCCAACTATCTTGATTGGTAGGTATATTCGAAATAAGCCATTTAATAGTGATATTTATTTTTAATTATAGATTATATATATACGTAGTAAAAAGAAGGGTTCCTTATTATTACACTAACAAGAAAAGAAAGAATTATCCAAAATGATAAACCACCAATCAATATTTCTTTTTACGACAACCATGTACAATACTCGTATATATACCAAATTGATAAATATCTTGCGTTGTTAAGAAATTCGTAAAAGAATATTCACGATGGTCTTTACAACGAACAACAGATGTCGTTTTATTCAACTCTAATTTATCCGCTGTTTTCTCGTTATCAGACTCAGGAATGTCTACAAAAATATATTATCATATGTTAAAATACGCTTAAAAAAATTATTGAAATTTAATTTTTTTTTAGTATAAATTATTTTATAATATAATATTTCGTGCAATTTAAGTTCTGTAGATTTTTTTTTTGAATGTGTATTAATATTTAAAAGCAAAACAAGTATGATTGTGACTTATCTATTGATAAATATAAATAATATGTTTTTTTTAATAACTAAACTAAATTACTATTTCGATAAATTATAATTGTAATATTTTAATACTTGAAATGAAACGTTGAGTAAACTCAAACTAAAAGTCATATTGGCAGTACCATAATTTATCCCGTCATCAAATACAAGAGGTGCGCAAACGTACTTCAGCGAGCTCTTAAAATAAAAAGCGGACCGTCTGGTACGTGACTGAACTTACTGAATTAACTCAAACTGAATGGCGACGGTTATTTTTATGAATTGCCGAAATCTAGATAGTATAACATAAAATCATATTTTAAAATAAAGATATACTTTTTTTATTTATATAACACAAATTATTAATATAAAATAAAGATATACTTCAACTTTTTTAATTTAACAAGGAAATAAAACAATGTAACATTATTTTTTTAAGTAAAAGTTATCTTCCGTTGTCATATTCCCTGCAATTGAAATAGTCGTACATACTATGAAGCAAGCAAGAGTCAGCTGACAGGCTGGCTTAACCAGTTATAGGTTTTTAGATGAAAAATTTTGTACTCATTAAACTTATATTAACCAAACCTAGAAGTATTAAAAATAAATATAAATTTTATTGCAAAATTGATAATCGCTTTACTTGATTCAAAGTAAACTTCAGAAAAATATAAAGTAAAAGAACATTGTTTGACAAAAACATAATTTAATTCTTAAATTTTGTTAGAAGATGAAATATAATGATTAGGGAGAGGAAATTCGTGAGATTTTTTAATAAGAAGCTTCAAACTTTTCATTGAAGTGATATAAGATTATTAACAATAACTTTTTGTAATTATATATTACACTCAATATATATACGACATCCCAGTCTACTATAGTGTACCTACATTTTTCATAAAAAACAGTGAACCTAGACCTGGGTCGCAAGTCCCAGGAGCTGTTTGCACTCCTCTCCCTGCAACGCGATGAGCCGGCATCCGCACGGTGAATCCATGGAATGCTAAGAAGCTTCGTTTCGTCTCTATGTACACAAAACATTATGACATACTATATATTATGTAGCAATCTCAGTAAACTTCAAAAACATAAATTCCCTGAATCTTACAATATAAAAAAAAATAATTTAAACAAAGTCATATTTTGATAAAATATACCAAGTTATCAAATTCGTACTCCATGCGATGAAGACAAAAGATTGACAGTCAAACATTGCATATTAAGCTTTAATTATTCAACTAAAATTATAATAAACAAAATAATAAAACAATACTATTTATAAAATGGCACAACGCTATCTTTTACTCTATTCTCAAGTGGTAATGAGTTACTCGTATTGCCAAAATGAGAAATAGCCCGCGATTACATTTTCAAGCCTCTAATATACAGCATTCGGGCAATGTAAAACGAGCTAGTAAATAAACAAATGGGCCATTTAAAATACAAAGTACTGACTTCGCCGTAACAAGCAGGCATTAAAGAATTTAAATGAAACAAAACATTAGCTGTTCGCATTTTAGTTATTATATACTATTATGAAATACTAAAATAATTACAATAACCAGTACTTTCAATGCATGAATAAGTTTTACTTCTAAATAGGTTGTATATATATTTTTTATAATAAATGGCATAGTTGATTTTTTCGTTCATAATTTTCTTATTCTGTGCATAAAGCGAAAAAAGTTTATATATATATATATATATATATATATATATATTTTTAAGGGAATAGAATAAAATGAGTACTTAAAAAGTAAATGTATATTAATATTGACTTATTTTTTTAATCCTCAAACTTAACTGATTATTGTTTTAAGCGTATTAACAGTGAAGAGGATCTCTACGAGTAACTACTCGTAGTTAGTTTGTTCTTAGCTTGGGAGATATCAATAGCTTAAGCTTAAATATATTCCACTGAAATTGTGGATTTCGTCGCAAAGTTAATAGTCTGTATATAGATTGTTTTATTCAAAGCATAGAATTTATATAATGCAATTAGCTTGTAATTATGAATTAAAACTAAATACTCATTTTAAGAATAAGGGCGTAGTGAAATTAAAGGTTAAATAAGAGATAAACTGAATGAGCCAAAATGACAATCAATATTAAGCTTAATGTTAGTCCCGAGGTCACATAATTTAATAAAATAGTTTGCAATGATAGAAATTTTATCTGATATTAAAACGTTTTTCATTAAACGCTTTACTTTGCTTAATTAAGCTTCAAAATCAAGTATAGTAAAATCCCCGGGTAATAATATTTAATATTCAAATAGTGGGGTCACAATTTTACGAACCAATTACAAAAATCGCCTTAAATAGCATTGAGTCGTATTTTAGTACGAACAACGGCAGACCAGTAACTTTTTCTTTCTCTCATACCAACGCAACGAAAACAACTGGCTCAGTAAATAAATTGCATGCATTCCACATGATTTATTATATGTATTACTTATGTAGAAACCATATCCGAATTTGTATTAACTAAAAGAAATATTGAATTAATGTGAGCTAATCTGCCTTTGTGATGTGAATGAAAATAATATACTGAAATATTGAGGTATATTTATATCCTAACGAATCAATAACTAAGAATTTTTGTTTCACTAAAATATATAATTTTGAGAAAGTTACCATTCTAGAAATATTTTTAGATTAACATCTATTTCTATACTAAAATTAGATTTAAAAATTAAATAAAACTAAGTTATATCAGCCAACATATTTCATAACGATCGACTATCAGTACAAAAACATTAAGAAATTAATGGAATATTTTTACTTTTATGTTCCTAAATTGAATAGAATTCCCAAAAGAAGAACTCGTTTTTTCACATGAATATATATTTATGCAGGGCTTCGCAGTAAATTTTGTAACGAAACGCTTGTTACCGGGAACGGGTGAATAGAATTTTGTATAGAAAGTAACTTTCTTTAATTTTATAGATATATTGGAAATGGAGTTCTCGCCGCGAGTCCGCCACGCTCAGAGCTCATGATTAAGGACCCCGAATGGGTTCAAAACTAGTCGGGCACATTCTGATTCAATTTCTGTGTGAATACAGCCGGGTAAATATAAATATAATAGTCATGATTCACGAAAGTTTAAATATAAAAATGTCAAATTCTTTAGTACATCCCGGTGGTAGGAATTATCTTAGTAAAACACCGTGGCTAGTAAGATGACCAGTCAAAACCTGTGCCTGTGAGCAAAACGTGGCTCAGCCATCACCCTATTTCGAGAGGGGAAGGCCACCCGGCCCCCAATGCAACCGCAAGCAATGGCTTCTAAGGGAACTAGTGTGTGTGTGTGTGCTTGTGTGTGTGTGTGTGTGTGTGATTCATCCAGATGATCAATTAAGAGTATCTTACAGCGTCAAATAAATTACATAGGATAGTAGCTAAAGGCTAATATATAGTACATTCCCAACCCATTAATGTAATACTTCACACAATTACATCGCATTACTCACTTGTTTTAAGATTTTCTAGACAATTTAGGATTTACACACAATAAAAGCGGCTATAAAATTAGTAAGTGTTGCTTGGGTATTGATATACATAAGATATTTCTTGGCATATAAAATAAAAGTAACTAAGAAAACTTAGCGGAAATATTTAGTATTATTCTTACAATTATAAGTGACTACTCGATCTACAATTTCTATTAAGTGACATGAAACCGTAATATAAACTCGTAAGTAATAATTAATTAAAAAAAATATTTATACTTATATCTTCAAAATGCTTTGGATCGGTACTATAGATTTATAAACAATATTGAAAAGCTTTCATTGATTTTCTTAGCAAATACGGTTTTGATCATTTAAAATATTCACTCATTAATTTATTTATTATTTTTGTATACAGATACTAATATTTTATAATTACTACGGAAACTAAACCGAAGCGAAAGGTAATATTTGGAGGCGAAGTCATCAATCATCGTTTTTCTAACGACTGTAGCGAACGCTGGAGACAAAAGATTGACGACTATAATTGAACACGACTTAGGTTATGATGATATTAAAGCAAATAATAATACGCCAAGACGAATTTATTAAAAATATTATATATTCTAAGTAATAAATACTTTGCATCAGATATATCACATACCTGCTTTTGCAAATATTACATGTGAAACGTGCTTACTTTTGTTGCAAATTTTATGCAAACCGTATTGTAACAATGTCAGCGTCGCAATATTTGAACTTCAAAGTTACGGTTATTATAAGTTCTTCGTATTCATGAAACGTAAAATAAACTTGTTAGGACTTTTCAGCCAATGTTAAGTCAATATTTTATATAAACTTTTTGCCAATGTAATAACTAATTTACTTTGTAGTTGATAACGTAAATTTAACATAAAATATGCTAAGGTTTTACTTTCGAATGTACATGTATTTATCTTTACGTTATTTAAAGATATATATAAATTTTGTCTTCTTGTGAATTGTGGTCAAAATGCGTCGAACGTAGGTAGTCAGGCTAATTTAATTATACTACGAGCGAGCAGACTATTAATCATGCATATATTTTTTTGGATGTAGATCAATTCTAACTCCTTTCGCCGCTGGAACAACTATAGAAAACCTAGATTAATATTATATAATAACAGACTTGATATTTTCAAAAAAAAAATTCCCATCATTTTTTTTAACATTTAATTTTTTTTATAAATAATATATATTATTATAATTGATTATGAAAATTAATAAATATATACTACTCCTATTTATGTTTAAATGACGTTCTGCCAAATGTAACTTGAAACAAAACAAATTGATTTAATTTTATTTATGTGAAAGAATAAAGTACAAATAAATATTATATAATCAGCACTTTTTGTATATTATTTCAAAAAGCACTTATCGGTAAATATTATCATTTTTTTATAAATGCAACGCAACTGAAAATTAATCAAAAACAAGCGTTGTATTAAACATAAACATATTCCTTTGAACAGATTAGCGACTTATGTACTAGAAATTTATTATATTTCCCACTGATTTTGTTTCTTAATTTATCCTAAAACTCCAATAGGACAATTGATACCAAAATTTTGATCCCAGTAATCCCATGAGATAAAGGACCACATTAGCGTTACATTTAAAAAATGTAAAAAAATACTGACAAAATTTGAACTTGTAACCTTTGGGAATCTATATCAGTCGATCTGACGACCAAACTATTGTGTTTTTACTGGCCTATGAAAATTTTTCATTTTATACATATTTAAGGACATATTCTATAATCAGGACTAGATGAGTAACGACACGACAGCTCAGTAGGCACTGTGACTAGTATGAAGATTGTTACAAGCTTATTATAATACATAATACATTATAAATCAATATTTATAATAGCACATTGATTTTAAATGTGTACAATTAACTTCTACATAAATTTAAAAAATGTATTATGTTTGCTTATGTGAAAAAATAACGCTTATAAGAACGACATATAGCAACACAAGTAGTTGATTGGTTGTCAAACCTGTATTAGACGACGCAGAAAATGTTTAATCTTCGACATTTCATGAATGCAGACTTATAAATAAATAATTCACGTTTACATAAACGTTCAGTAAATTGTATTCAAACGTTTTACGCCTATTACAATCAAAATGAGAAAAAAAAATATGCTGTTTCATTTGAATGTAATCTCTCGGATTTTTTCTTAGAATCCATAAGCTTAGTAGAAATAATATATTATATTATAAGCCGCTGGGAGTTGGACGAACTTTGTTCGGGAAATGTCGGTAACGAGTTTTAGACAACTAATTTGTTACCTTTATTTAATATATTGACTAATTTAAATACATTGTAAAGTTATATTAATATGATAACAATTCATAATATAACAGGGTTTCATCATCGTATTGTGTGTATGTTATAATCTCACACAAAGAAAATAAAACAGTCGTTCAAAATGAAGAACGTGTATCCTTTGCTTTTTTTAACAATCCTGGTAATATTAAACATCAGTTAAATACTCAAAGCTTGAAATATCTAAAGAAAGTACTTATAACATATCATGTGTTTTAAATAACAAATTTGAATATTTGATACCTGAAAGGAGTCTTTTAAGCATAATTAATATATTTACGAAAGAGTAAAAACGTTGAAAATATTGACTGATTTCACATTTTCATCACTTCATAAATTAGTTGTCGATTGCTACGACATGCCTTGGATTTAAACCAGAATATGTTATGCGGTATGGATTGTATATTGTTTGAAAAAAATAGAAAATTATATTAAAAAGAAAGAAATAGGGTTTATTTATGAACATAATTATATCAAAAAAGAAATAGGGTTTATTTATGATCAAATAATTATTTGAATTATTTTATTTTATTATATATCTTAAGTCATGTTGAATCCCATTTTTCTCATTGCATTGAATATTCATTGAATGGACCATAATAATAAAATATTCATTGAATAGTATTCATAAAAATCTTAAAAAATATTCTGCTATAGACTCGTTTGTAAGAGCGGCCTTCTGAAGCAAGATAAATTTCAAGATAAAACTGACTTCAAATTATATTATTTTTAAAAATTTGAAACTCCTGAAAAAAATGTGTTTTATTAGTAAATTATACGAAAAGAACTTTATTTTTTGTGTTGTTTCCAAAAATCGTTTTAATTACCGTGAAATACCGGCAATTCAAGGAAATTTATAAAAATTTTGCAAATATAGAATAACCAGAAGATATTTTTCTTATTCGAGTCAATACTTATCTTTTTTAAATAGGATTTGATTTAAGTGATTTCTTGCAGCTTCGATTAATATAATTTAAACAAATAATGTATATTTAAATTATTTTGCGCAAAAAGAGAGGTTATAGTTACATTGGTAAAATATTAGATTTATTTCGTTCTGTAAACAGAAATACCGTAACAGCATTATCGGGCAAAACCATAAATTCAGCTCAAAAACTAAAGCAAATAAAACAAGGAACTTTGTAAGCAGAGTGTGTTTTTGATCCACAACAATACAACTTAGCAACTTACCAATAATTAACCGACATTTTTAGATGTGTCGTATTTTGTTAGTTTTTGTTATAGAGCTTAAATTCAATAATTTCATCCCTTAGTTTATAAAGGCTTCAAATATAATTACCATAAAATACCACCACGCTGTCTATCAATCTCTCTGTTCTTAAGTTAATCAATTTCCCTTCAAATTGATAGAGCTTACAAATGTGGAATTTTTAAGTTATGATTTATGATTTATTTGTTTATTAGTCTTTGTATTTCTTAATGAACATTAAATAAATATATATTTTTGCCAAATTACTTACTAATTGAGTTGAAAAGCCTAGTTAACATTTTTTGAAAAATTTAAGTAAACAGTACATGTTTTCAATGAGTAACACCCTCATCGTACCTATTAAAGGTATAAGGACTGATTGCAGATAAAACTGACTAAAACAAAAAAAAATAATTTCAAAAATTTTAAAAATAAGATATAAAAATATAATAAAATCAATTATAATAAAATATTTAGTACATCACTTACCTACAACACTGAACAGTTTAATGTTATTAATAATACTTTTTTGCAAACCATTATTTAGTTAGAAAATTATAAATTTATAGGAACTTTATTTTTGTTTATACATAGCTTAAAGAAAAAAAGAGTTATTCTGTATTCATTTTCAAAATAATATCTCTATTGAGTTGCAAAAACATATATTTCAAACCATTAATTATTATTAAACTCATCTATGAAGTGTTTAGTTTATTTGAGTATATATTTTATATTGGTCAGTTTCCTTGGCCTTTTGAATTATAACACCAATGAAAGACTTTGAAATAAAAATAAACGAGAGAGAAATAAAACATAAAATGAGTTATAAATATTCTCAATCGCTTTGAAACGTGCTTCAACAAGAATGGAACTAATACATTGAGTATAACACAGTGAGATGAGATAAGACGTATCACTTAAGGAACAAAGACTTTGTCATAAAAAGCGGAGATACTTTACTAAAAACTATATATTGTTTTATATCTATCCTATTAAAAAAAATACATCATGTATTGCATAGCTTCTGCGATTTTAAATACTTATCACGTACAAAGTCTTTATATGTAGTTTGAAGGATTGTTTAATCTATCTCCTTTCTTAATAAACCTGAAGACATCAACTTTATTACCTTTGATAACCGGAAACAAAGTTGGATTGACGAGAATGAAAAAAAAATAAAATTGTAAGCATTATTTTCAGCCCTACCATAAATATAAAAGTGTTTTCAAATATAACAATCGAGCAGATATTAAAAAAATAACTTTAACTCTGTTCTGGTTATTTAAATTGTAAGCCTTACGGTTGTGAATTTTCAGGAAAAACCAAATCAGTATTCGCTTTACTTCTACTTTTCTGAGACTCAATTATTACAATAAGATATCAGGGTATTTTTTTTAATGTATGAGCAAATTTACTAAGAACATGTATTCTTATTTTGTGTGTATGAAAAGAACTGAATAAATATAATAAATAAAATGATTGTAAAGAAATCAATTACATCCTAACCAAAAAATATTGATATTTTTTCCTTGTATGTTGTATCTTAAGTCCATTACGTATGTTCGATGCTGAGTCTTGCACTAACGAATTACGAACTCGTACTAACGTTTTGGAAAAAACAGAGTAAGCCTTGGAAGGCTTCTTATCAGCAGTTTAATAAATCTTTAACACACTCATAATTTCAATCAAGAAAATTAATTGAAAAAGTTTGGTAAATCACCAATGATTAAATACTTAACTATTTCGAAGTCCATAACAGAAAATGAAAAACATAATTACAACCAAGAACCAAACCTGTAAAAAAACCTTAAACCTTTGGTATATCCTTATGGTTCTTATTGTGAAGAGTGAAGTCTATGTACGATCTATGTGCTCGTATGGTCTGTATCGTTGTATAGATTTTTACCAAAAAAAATATGTAAGTCCGCTAGAAGTATGTCAAAAAAAACAGTCTTCGCAATGAAATATTTTCCGAGACAATTTAATTTTCATAATAGCGCTCATCCACTATGATTTGACACTTCTCATAACTCAGGGACTTTTTGTATCTTAATGGTATGCCAAGAACCCGGGCCCTAGTAAACCTTTTTCATATTTCTAAAAAGACTGGACATTTGTTATCTAATATCATGTTATTAAAAAAAATGTCCATAAAAAGTAGTGTTACATATTTTTATCAGTTTTTTTTTTAATAAATAACGTTTATTATGTAATATATATAGATATATATATATATATATATATATATATATATATATATATAACCCATTCGCGTTGAACAGCTCGATCATTGTCGGTATAGATAATGGCAGGTACCTCTTAAATCCAAGGGTTATCCTAATCGCCTACAATGGTACTCCGGCGGAACTGTCACTACAACCCAATTAAACCTAGATAAGATTATAAATCTAACTTCTGGCCTTTGTCTAATTCTATAAAATTATAAATCATATTATATCAGTTAAAAGTCTTTGAATACATGAAGCTTTTTAGAAATTCGTTGATATTTAATTTATATATTTCATTTTAATACAATCGGAATAAAAACATTCAAATATATAAATATACTTACAATATATAACAGACTATTTTAGCGTATGATTTTTATCCCCTTAATTCAAGTTGAGGTCAACAATATCAACACATTAAAATATTAATTTCTCCCAAATACACATAATTACGGTTGAGGCATCTTCACAATATTTTTTTTTTCTGCTGCCAGATTTATTTAATGTACAAAACTATTTGAGGTGTGAATTAAGAAAATATTGTGATGACATCAAAACATCTTATATCATATTTTATTTTATGACCATTACAAATAACAGACTTCGCATTATTTTATGGTTTTAGCGTTTCTTTCACAATTTAATATTTACACTCATTGGGAGCAATTTCTTTTTACATATTATAAAAGGAGCAGATAAAAAATATTTAATATAGTTTTTAAAACAACAAAAGACTATTTGATCGACATTTTCAATTAAGTAACACGGAACCAAACATAATTTGTAAATAATAAAGTCATAAACATGTCAAATACACACTTTAAAATATTATAAACCAGTAATAACTAATTTAAAAACTAATTTACAGCCATGTCTAAAATGCTAAAACATTTTCTTTGATTTTCTTAACAATGACGGTATTGATCTGATATCATTCATTAATAAATATATTTATTTTGTAATTTATGTAATTTAGGTTCTAAAATACAAAGATATTTTTACGTAAACGCGCAATGCACCTGTGAAATATAACTTTCTATTTTACTCCGCCCGGGGTTTATTTTACTAAGGACCTTTATTTACTGGTTTATAATATAAGGGAAATATATTGTTTATCCTACAAATAATAAATATTATTGCATACAGCAGTCTAAATATGAAAACACGACGGAGGTGAAAAGTAATATTTGGAGGCAAAATCATCAATCTTCATTTGTCTATCGAGTGTAGCGAACGCAAAGAACAAAAGATTGATAACCAAAGTTGAACACGACGAATTCCGGATGAGTTTGCAAGCATTTAATCTAAAAAATGACTTTCATAAAAAAAAACTGGATCAAATCATTAAATAAGTTACTCACAAAAAAAAGTTATTTTCGGGTAATTGAATTCGTCATTACAACAGATTGCCGAAAATTGGGATTGCTCTTCACGGGTAGTGTTTTTTTTTTTGGGTCGATAGACGTCAACTAACCTATCTAAGATCAATTTTAACTCTAGTCCACTGTTAAAAACGATATTAAAAATCTAATAAAACATTCAATACATCAATATTTTGTATAAATGTATGATGTATCAGTTATTGATATACCTAAGTCTCATCTTCATCAAAATTTTTGCTTGGAAGAGAGCTAGCGGTGTTGCCATTTACAAATACACTATATATTTATAAAACCTTCTTTAATTACAAGTTAGATTGTAAGGAAAAATGTTTGGTTCATATTTGGCAACATCTTAACTTAAAAATAAGTTCTATTTCTCACAAGCAAAGCAACAGCAATTATTGTTGTGATAAATATGTTGAATAATTATAACATTTAGTTTATTTATTCTTGAACCTACTGTACACAAGATACAAGGTTGAATAATAGGTACAAAAAAAACATTTATTACAGTCATAAATAATTTCAACACTACGTAAAGTGAAATGTTGAATAATTTTAAACTAAACGATGTCGTGTTGAATCAAAATGTACTATCACAGATACAAGAGGTGTGCAAACAAATTCCAAGCGAGCTCTTAAATAAAAACGCGGACCGTCTGGTACGTGACTGAACTCATTGAACTGGCTCACATTGAATACCCACTGTATTTTTTATAAGTAACCTTAATCCAGACAGTATTGTTTTATGTATATTTTTTTATACTCCATTTATGTGATTATAAAATATATACTTAAAAATTTGGTATTTTATAAACAAATAAACCACAGAAATAAATAATTTAACACCTAGCTCCATACTCAGACTTATAAGCAAGGCTTCTTCTTATGGCTTTCTTTTAGTTTCTGTGTGAATATTTATTTTGTGTATATACCTTTCGTAAATATCTATATTTTTTTTAAGGGATCCCATCAATAGGGGTGGTTGATAATGAAGGCGACTCGCTTGATGGAATGACTATTAATGCCAGTGGGTCTCAAGGGTGAATGTCTCCCTCCAACTCTTGCTGCGTCGGTAATTCAAGCCGAAACAGTTGTTAATGCCTACATGAAACAATATTGATACTTTGAATTTATAGGTCCAAACGTTGAAGGTTGCTACTAGATCTCCTAGACGAAAAAGGCTAGGTTAGCCGAGTTTAGGCTTGTTTTGACAGTTTTGATAAGATCTTTTCATCAGATTTGACGGAGTAACCTGAAGGATATTGATGGATGAATAATACTGGATTTTCTAGACTTATAGAAGTAGGTGCGTCAAGCTTAGATTTGTTTTGTAATTGTAATTGATAAGATCTTTCCATCAGACTTGACGGAGGGACCTTAATGTATACTTATGGATAGATGCTATTGGATCTCCTAGACGGATTGGACTAGGTGCGCTGAGTTTAGGTTTGTTTTGTTAAGTTGGACGTCGGACTTGAGGGAGTGTCCTAAGACTATTGATAAGTATACGGCCACCGCTTGTAATAAAATACGTCACATCAAATTTTAAATATCGGAACGATCTGTTCATACTATTGTAAAGTATGCAAAGATTCAAATTAATCTGACGTTTCAAAGTCGGGCAAAATCAAGTTCAAAGTTTCTATTTCAAACAAAGATAGATAAACAGCCAATCAAAAAGTTTCCAGAGTTCGCAGGCTAGAATCCCTGCCCGTATCGGTTTATTTCTCATTCTATCTTTATTTTAAATGTAAATAAGCTTCACATGGCTATACACGTTGAAAGATATTTCAAACAATAATATCGTTTGTGGCATTTTTAAGTGTTAATTTATCTGCAAAGTTATAAGCATTGGTTAGGATTTTTGAAAGAAACCGAATAGATGTCACCACCGTCCCGATAAGGACGAACTTGTTTAGAATGCTAAGTTCACCGAGTCTGACAGCATTATGGTAGCTCAATTGGTGGAGCAACGGGAGCCTTTTAAAATGATCTTTATCCCTCTCACTTTGGAGGCTTTATTTTCTATTGTTTTTTTTTACCAAAGCTGGTACTTAAAACAGTTAATAATAAGTGGCTAGCGTGTTGGCGTTATATAAATTGTATTGTTTCAACCAAGCTTTCAAATAACTGAAAGTTGGCTTTCAGTCATAAATTAACTGTCAATCTTATATCCTCACCACCTGCGGCACTTCCTTGAAAGTTGGAGATTGATGAATTATTTTAAAATAAATATCTTCATTTTAAATATATTAAATTTTACTTTATTTTGTCTCACTAGGAAAATATTGATGGATGTTTCTGAAGTGTTCTGATTTTTAAAAAATGTACACTGTAAAAGATTACATAGAGTCCGTTTTTTTTGAGTGTTTTTTGTGTAAAATAGATACTTACAAAATGTTATTGTTGGTGCCACATCAAAGTTTAAGCTTGGTAAGTTAATTATAACTATACCACGAATTTCTCTATTAATTATTATTTTTATCTTCTTATTCCTAGAAAATATCATGAATAATATATTTTTTCAAATCCTTCGATCAAATATTCCATTGTTTTAATATTTTCTTTTTATCTTTTTATAAAGTTGGTTTAAAATCATATTAAGCAATAATTACTTTAGTCTATAATAGCCCCTTATTTCTACTACATCACTTGCATGCCAACGCCTGCAATATTATTCCTATCACAATGACGTATGTTTGCCTCCAAAAAAACCATTTTCAAAGGCTGACAACACTCTAGTGCATCCTCTGATATTACAAAAAAACCGTGTCTATAATCACATACCGCTAACTAGCTTGCAATCTCAGTGGACCTACTTTTAATACGTATGAAAAAATAAAAAAATGCTAATTGAAGTCTCATTTCAATAAAAACATATAAGAAGTCTTATAAACATATTCATAAATGTAAAAAATAAAACAGTAAATGTACTAACAGAATACAGTTGCTGAACTCTACGGAACATTGAACAACTTTGAAAAAACTTTGAAAAAACTGATAGTTTCGTATATCAACAAATTTTAAGCTTTAGCTTTGAAAATATTCCTTCCAACAAATTCGTCCATAGCTCGTATAGGGCTTTAAAAAATAATCCGCAATGTTTCGTCATTCAATAAATTCTAAACTGGCTAAAGAAAATGGAAATTTTTCAAAAGAGTCCTTTTTAATTAATACCGCGAACAAGTAATTAACGTAATAATAAACAACGACTGTTTCAAAGGCACCCTTTTGATTAAGAATTTGTGATTCTAATTGTATATATTACTTGAAATAACATATATAGCTTAAAAAACTGTTTTATACACGAAATGATTTAAATATTTATTTATTTTAATTTACATAAATTAATTATCCGCCTAAAGATAAAAAGATAACATTTAGTATATATTACTTGAAATAACATATATAGCTTAAAAAACTGTTTTATACACGAAACGATTTAAATATTTATTTATTTTAATTTACATAAATTAATTATCCGCCTAAAGATAAAAAAATAACATTTACGTGATATTAATACTTCGATTTTCGTCTTCATTTTATATCTATGTCTTTCGTGTAATTAAATTTCATATAACAACGAACGATGCTGCGACGTGGCTCCCTCCCAGTCACGAGATATTGAGTTTCATTTCATTTCAAATTACCAAATATTTGAAATATTATGTTGTTGTATCTTAGAACCAGACTGGTAACTATTTAAACAATTTATAATGTTTAAATATTTTGTTAAAATATTTGAAGCAAAATTCCCTTGAAGACTAACTTATGTATTTTATTTGATATAATTGTATAAAAATATATATATCTACATACAATAATTAATAAAAGCATATTGTAGTTTGAGTTTTCATCCCATTACAAAAAACATTTAATAAATATTGACTTAATCTAAAATGACCTAACAGAATATTTTATGTTTCCCAGATACAAAGAACTAATATTAATTGTAAATCGCGAACAAAGTTATCATATTGCCTCTCAGAATTAATTTAAATAAGTGTTAGTGCTTGGCTGCCACTGTAACAACAGGTTTGACAAAATACTAGCTGGAAAAAGGTTACATTTAATATTTACAACACTGAACTAACTTAACCTAAGTAAATATCTTTTACACGTGTCTCATGCAAAAAGTATATTACCTTTAAATATATGAATGTAATATTCTTTGTAATTAATTCTTAAAGCTTCAAAATATAGGCGTTTTATTATTTGTTTCTTTAATATCGTCATGACTTTAAGGATAAGAATTCGTTGATCTGAATTATATATTATAGCCTTCGCTACTTTTGACTTGTGACGTAAATATATCATAAGATGATATATTTACGTTAGTTGCATGACCTGATTCTCCCCATAACCCTTCCATCGCCGGACGTTCCGACGCATAGCATCCATCCTTTCGTTGTGGACATTCCACCTGTCGGTACGAAACGTTTTGCCTCGTCGTTTTTAATTCGTACAGCGAAGGACTGGAATAGCTTGCCTGCGTCGGTATTTCCGTCCGAGTACAATGTGGGTGTCTTCAAGCGAAGAGTAAATAGGCTGCTCCTAAGGTGATGCGCCTTACCACCTACGACTACATTTCACTTACTATCAGGTGGAATTTAGTCAATCAACAACTTAGTTCAATGTAAAAAAAAAAATAACAAACATAAACGAGAACATTATGTTTTTATTAATCTTATAAATATTTTTAAGAATTGATTCATTTTCACTATGAAATTTTATTGTACCTTGTTACCGTAATTAAGATAATTGCATTTAATTATATATAAATAGATAGCAGAAATACAAGAACTAAAACTACAGCCGTTTTCCTCGTTTTTATCGTTCATTATTTTGTATTTGTGAATCTCAATACTACAAATTAAGTAGGACAAGGTCTTGATAAGAGTTCAAAAAAAAATTACATTTACAATTCAAATAGCGGTCTGGTTTTGTTAGCCATTTCATTATTCTTTGAAAAAAAAGAGGGAGTATATAATCCGTAAAATATATATACCAAATTCAAATAACAGTATTTCATATAGTAATACAAAATAAATCATTTGTAATAGTAATAACTGAGCATTCATTATTCCAGATAGAAAGTTGGAAAAGAAATAAAAAGTTGTTTTCTGTCTGAATAACATGAAAAACTTAAAGAAAAATGCTGTTTAAAATGCTGTGCTGTTTGAATTTGAAAACACTTTCAAAGTGAAACAAGTTAAGTTTTTTTTACATATACACTTATGAGTATCATACATCAAAGTCGGATACGAGCACTAGTATAAAATAATTTTGAATTAAAATTGTTTGCTTTTAATTTCCTGAAACAACTTATTATATTTTATAATTAACTACGCTTATGTAAGCTATCAACGTATCGTGGTAAAATTTTCAGTTTGCTTACCTAATAATCCAACACATAGTAGTAAATTGGTATTTTATCAACCAACACACATATGTTTATCTAACAGCAGAAATTAATAGAACTACTAATATACATTCATCTAAACTAGATAGAAAATATTCATTAAAATGTATGTACCCAGAACAAATTAGAATAAAGCTCGAAATTAACATATATTTACAATCGTCATCAGCATATGTGGTATACCAAATATTTACGATACAGTTTGAGTAAACATTTTTGTATAATGTTTAGAAGTGAATAATGTTTTAATTAAAATCGTTTCAAATAATGATATTAATAATTCAAATAAAATAAAATAGTATTTATAAGAATACTCTATTATATTTATATTTACCCGGCTTTACCCGGCCCGAATGGGTTCGAAACTAGTCGGGCACATTCCAATTTAATTTCTATGTGAATACAGCCGGGTACATATAAATATAATAGTCATAGTTCACGAAAGTTTAAATATAAGAAAAAAGTATACTCTATTCTTCACTTACGATTTTATAATTCTACATTTGTATTTATTAGCCTACATCACTAATATTATTATATTATTATAATATAACGCTTGTATTATTTTATTTTATATGATATTATTTTATATTTATAATAAAATTAGGTAAACCTTTGTTTCAGAGAGCACAATATATTTGTGACGTTGAACACCTAGAGGGCGAACTTCAGCATGTCAAGCATTCCTTAGTGAACCTAGCCACCTGCCCGTACTTCGTCAGCATTGCAGAAACCACAGTTGAGCAACAACCAGCTCTGCTACCATATTTTAAAGAAGTTACTGACGGAATTAGCAGCATCTTAAAAGATTTCTATTAAAACTATCTATTCCTATAAACCTGTTAGAAAGAAAGCCAATTCTAGAGACGAATCAAAAGTATTATTCCTTTACAATATACTGGGGTATAAAAACTTGACTGTAATTGGTTTGTCACAATGGTCAAACAAAGAGGAGCGTGGGTACAAAAGTTAGGGAATATGTAGCGGATATCAAAAACAGGCGTATATCGAAGTCAACAATGTGTGAACAAATCATAGGTAAACAATTATTATATTAGATTTGATAAACCACAAATCCTCCCTAAAGAACACCGCAACATACCTAGAATGATACGCGATTCTATTGAAATTAAAAATATCCTAATTTTAATAGATGATTAGAGACTTTCTAACACCTGGGACTCTCTCATAAACAATGTAAAATCCCATGTCTGAGACCTCAAGATATTGTAACCCTATGCCTAAAATCTTAGGAAACGTTGGAGGTAGATGACTAATTAACAGATATACTGATTAACTGACTGACTCTGTTAGTATTATACTATTATAATACTAATTTACTGACTGACTCTGTCAGTATAGATATCTCGTCAGTTCAGACATCTCGTCTTACCGTGAAGACGATTATTGTAAAGCATTCAAAACGTCAGGTGAAATTAAATAAAATAAAATGTAAAATATAAATTCAATTATAAAAATAAAAAAATATTTTTATTTATATATTATAAATCAGTTCATATTCAGTACTTTTAACTGTATTTTCTAAAGAAATATTATAATTTATGCTACTTCATGAAACTTAGATTAAGTATTAGTCAGAGCTTCCTTTGCCAGCCAATAATATGATCTTTCCATCTTTCACTTACTGAATCACTCAAAAGCACAAGCCACTTGTCCTATTATGAAGTAAAAAAATTCGCCACGGTTAGTATTACCTCTAGTTTTAATAAGATTGTCTTCTAATGCTAGCGATTTAAGGCATAAAGAACATAAAACTGTCCATATAAAATTATAAAGAATATAATTTGCGAATGTAAAAAAAATACATACTTTCTTTTTTCTATAGTGATCTAATTTCATTATAGAAATAATAAGGATTCCGTCTCACAATACATGTTCCCGATTAAAGTCAAGGCACGTCGTAGCCTCAGGCTGCTAATTTATGAAGTGATGAAAATGTCCAAAAATACTATATTATCCAACGTTTCATATCCCCTGCTTCAAAAAATATTTTTTAAAGAGAGGTTTTTCAAATTGTCAAATTAGTTATTAAAAGGCCTTATGTGGTAACCCTTTAGAAACACTTCAAGCTTTTTGTGTTTTATTCATATTTAATAGGACAGAAAAATAAAATAAAAGATTGTTTGTTTAAGATGACATTTTATATTGTTTGAATATTTACTGGACGAAGCATACAATTCGTTCCCCGTGGACTTTGCTAAGACCCCAAGCCAGTGAATGCTGGTATTCCCAAAGGCTGCTTTCTATTACCGACTTTGCTCCTTTTGCATATCCATCTCTTTATCCAGAAAACAACTCCATCCCTTTAGTCTGTTTGACTGGCTTCTACAAGTTATCCTTTAGACCATAATATTGTAGTTATATGTACAGGATGTCTTTAAGCTAACAAGATAAAACTCTCACATTAAATGTATAAGATATAAGAATTTATTAACTTGTTTTTAGATAATAGCCACCTTATCTTTGAATAAATAGGTCATAGTTCAAGGATTCGGTTCAATTTAGTTAAATACAAGTTTATCAACTCCCGTGAGTCTTCAATATTAATATTCCAACTAAAATTATGTATTGTAAGAAAATAAAATGAACTGAAACCGAGGAATTAAAAATTTGAATAATTATATATTATCTGTAGCAATAGTATTCTTTAAATTATTGTAAATGTCGAAGGCGTAAGTCGTTTGAATACAATTTACAGATATTTTTTTTTACATTTGGAAGTAAATTCATGTATCTGTATTAACAAATGAAATTTCAAAAGTTTAAAGTTTTCGACATTGTCGATAAACGAATACTAATGAAGAATTAAAGTCGTCATCTTGCAAATATGAAAGGAAAAATCTTCTCTCTGTAAAAAAAAATTCGCTGCTCTGCCTACTGCTATCATGTCCTCATGGAGGTCCATATCCTAAAAAATATATAAAGAATGCTAAATTATTCAAGGTAAGTAAAGACATAATAGTTTAGTTGGTAGAGAGACAGACATGGATATTTTTTATTCTTTACTTTTTTTATTATCACCCTGCCAATTTTATTAAAAACGCTAACTACAAAAGCATTCAATGAAGACTAATATAAAAATGTAAAAATTCAAAACGGAGGATATTAAATTCTGAATTCCTAATATAAATAGGCGAATTATGTTGCTACATACAAAGAACATCAAACCAAATGTGGGTAATTTCAAACTATCGACAAGCTCATTCATTAATTAATTTAAAAACAGTGCACTGAGAAGACAGACAATAAAACAACTTAGGCTGAATCTAAACTACAACTAAAAATTACAACTACTTTCAAATAGCATTCGTCAGTACTAATATAATAATTAAGTAAAATGATAAATATTAACGTCTACAATATATATTATTTTAATTTTAAAAAACTTTTAGTAACCTCAAGCTGGCACCTTTTAATTACGAAATGTCACAGACTAAATATATCTTTTAACAGAAAAAGAAGCTTTCAAAAGAAAATTAATCAACCCAATTTTTCATATTTGAATAACGACAAAGAATATTTTACTCATTTCTACGTAATAACTAATTTAAATCTATTTTTGTATTAATTGTTGTATTATATTTTTTTTTCTTTATTACAACAAAAATTAAAAAATTATACATCTATAAAAATTATAACAAATAAAAATATGTACCTTTAATATTGAGTCGGGCTTTAATATTTTATTTTATTTGTAGCGAAATATTAAGACGCTATTCAAATTTAATCTGTTTTTTTTTTATATTTTATTGGAGAAGAACCGACAAGAAACTCAATGGATTCTCTTTTAATTTATTGATTAAAAAACAATTATCCATAGTATTGACTGACATCAGTCACAGAAATAACTGATATGTGAGAATAGATTAGAATTCAAGTAAAGCGTGGTACTAATTATATAATGACTTTACTTCGAACTAAGCCCTTCCCTAGAAGCGAGTACAGTAACTGCCAATAAATTGCTAATTGCCAAACCTTGCTATCTCAGTATATTCCTTATTATTATAATAGGCTTTAGATATCTATGTTATACTTATATAAGTAAGCGTTTAATATTTTTTATCTAATAGGTGGGTAACAAATTTTGTTAATTTATTTTAAAAACGAATTCCCTCAACCAAAATTTACTTCTTTGTGTTATTGATTCTAAATTTAGAAACTTTTATTTCATGATTATATTTAGTATCTATAATATACATGACGCTTTTAAGATTAAATGTTTGGATTTTTTTCCGGACGTATTTAATGTTTAAGATGAATAATAGATGAACGGAAGCCTGACTATTGCTGATAAAACTAAATACATACGAGAATGTATTGTGTTGGAATAGTGTGCTATTACCTGATAACAGGAAATTACAATAACTTTCACAAAAAACGAGGATTATTATTGGGTTGTTTGTTGTATACACAGCATTTAATTAACACAGCATTTTTTTGCATTATTTTACAATATATATCGTACATGTAAAATAAAATGAAACTCAAAAATCTGTTGTCAATTATTCGTGGATAATGATTTATCTTACAATAATTTGATTTTGAATATTTTGGATAAAGTAAATAAAAACTTCATAGCAATACCGACAGCCGAAAACGACCCAATTTTAAAGCATTCAAATACAGCATAGGTATTGTTGGTATATAATCATCATGTTTTTTTTTTTCAAATATTTGTAAGTGTGTCAACACCACATATTATGAGGTGAACCGTCTGTCGTAAGTCGTTGTTTAAAAATAATTTTCCGACAACGCAGGATATTTAAAAATACCAAGCCATGTCTATATTATATCTGACTTTTCTAAATTTTTTGATACATTTTAAGATAAAAAGACGATCTACATAATTTGAAACAAATGACATGTCTCAGAACAAAGGCGGCGCGTCACACTCCTTATTATGTAACGTATTTACTTGAAATTGAATAAATATACTAACAAACGTTATTACGACGCGGCACTCTCCCAATCATCAAATATAGAAATTCATTTCAAGCTACAAAATATTTCAAATAAAATGTTCTTATATTGTACGACTTGACTTTTAATTTATTAATAAACATCGGAATTGATGTAGATTATTTATTTTAGTTTCACAAATGCGAGGAACTTATAATAAATAGTTCTAACTTGTGAAATAAGTCAAATTATTTTCTCTCAGCACTTTTTTAAATTGTTTAAATCAATAATTACTATATTCTCAAGGGGTAATATAAAATATATATATAATTCTCAATTTTTCTTATTACCAAAATGTGGAATAACCCGAGATTACATTTTCAAGCCTGTCGCTTATAGCTTTTTCTGGGCAAAGTCATTATGAAATTTGTCATTATGAAGTTTATAAATACAGAATGGACAATTCAACATAAAAAATAGCAAAGACGTTGTCGACTTAGAAAATATAGGATTTAAATAAAACATTTCACGCATTGTTTAAATTTTATGTTTATTAATAAAAAGCTACAAAAAGTATGAGTAAAAATATTCTCATTGCATTTTCAAGTGCCTGTTATTTATTCAGTATTTCTTAATAAACATATAACATTTAATTAGCTAATTATATTTAACTCTATTATATATATTATGTAACTTAAATATTTTAATTGAACTATACTGTAATTAAAATACAATTATGTTAGGAAGGCTTTTTATCGAGAATAAAGTTAATATGCTTTATTAACTTAACTTATAACTTAACTTTATATATAACTTATTAACTTAACTTTATAATAAAGATATCTCGATATATATATTTATATATATGTCGATATAAATATTTATATATATATGTATATATTTACATATATATAAATAAAATGCCTCAAGACTTAAGGAGAATTTTTTTCTGAAACAATATGAACTACGTTTTATAACGTTTCAAATAACTTATGATGTAATGGACAAATTTTTGTATGATTTTAACGTTTTATCATATTTTTCACATATTACGAATACATTACAGTTTGTATCCTTAAAAGTCATGATAATGATTATTTCAAGTCTCTTTGTTGTTATTTTGAGTGTCTAATTTTAATCCCATCCAGAGTTGTTCACGAGGACGAGACCGCATTCTGAAGTGCTTATGAATATAAAATGCTTTGAAACTACTCGGGAAAACTCCAAAACTATAAATATTTTCCGTTACATGCTGGATATTTCCACGCATACATGTTTAAGTATAATATGAGTAACTTCAAGCGAAGAATGAATGGGCATCTACTAAGTGATGCGCCTTACCACCTATGACTACATCACTACTTCCCACCTGGTTGAATGCAGTCAAGCATCAACGCAGCACTAAAAAAAACATCAATTAGAACATATTTTATATTCTGACTTACCTATTTTGTAGTTACGATGTAATGGCTTATATGAAAATAAATTCAATATAGTGGGTGAATGAGAAAAACAAAAATATAATATTTAACGTGTATATTATATGATGTTTGAAAATATTTATAAACCATATAGTATAGCCATTTTAAAGTTATTTAAATTTGAAATCAATATAAAATGTGATGTAATATAATATGGGTTAATATTTTCAAAAGAATGCTAAGAGAAGTCACGATAAAAACGAATATGGGTAAATTCACGGAGTCTGGCAGCGATACAGTAGCTCAATTGGCAGAGCGACGGGACGAATCTCGTGACCTCTGAGAATACCTTCGAATACCTGTCTGTAGCAGTTTATTTATCATTCTATATTTATTTAAAATTTATAATTTATAATGTAAAACCGTGTTAGTCGAATAAATAAAAACATGTGCAACTAATTAGAATACGTTATGTTAGGTTTAAAAAGTTGCAATTAATTTATTGGATTCTGAATGCATTCTATGTAAAAAATATAACAGGAGCTATGACGTCGTTACCCGCCTTGCTGAATCTAGCAACATGTATGAAATCATTAATCCTCTTAATAAAGATGCGAAATCTATAAGGCATCTTTTGAATTCTCTAACCGATGTTTTTTTTTAATGTTGCAGTCACTTCTGTTTCTAACTTTAGGTTTGTTTCGGAAACAAATATTAAAAAAAACGTTTGTTTATTATATTGTCTGATTTAGCTACATGCCAACATCAAATGTTATTGTAGTTTCGTATAAATAATTGCTATTTGGTTTTCTTCTAAGCCTAATGACAAAAGTTTATGGCGTGGAAGCGAATAAAAAAATACATCTTTTGTACAAATTTCTATACAGAATGCATTGAAAAATAAAATATTAAAATCACATGAAAATCTTGTTCATATTTTAGGTTACAGTTAAAGTTCGTTGAGTAATATACTTTCAAAATATTTCTTAAATCCTTAAATGTAGAGACATTCCCTCCTCCATGTAGATATTTTTATAATATAAAAGCCGTACATTAACTTTATTCTCCGTAAAGCCCATTTCTAACATCATTGTATTATATATTTTTGTATAATTTAATCAAAATATGTATCGTTAAGCTACACAATAATAATAGTGCAAGAATCTAGAAATGGGACTTGTTTCAACGAAACTGTAGACGTTAAATTATCTTTTATCAGTCTATTTCATTTTCAGTCACTCAGAGAATTACGTAACTATTTATTTTCGTTCTTTCTGAACGTTATTGTTATTTCCTGTTATCAGGTAATAGCACACTATTCCCACACAATATATTCCCGTATGTTTTTTATTTTATCAACAAACGTCATGCAAAATATAAATACTAGACAAAAGTTTAAAATAATAACTCCTTAAAATGTAAATGATAATATATATTCTTTTGATGTTACCATTTATAGTTTTACTTAATTTCTAAATAATTACCAAATTAAATATTTTTATAATTATAATTATATATATATAATACAAATATAATTGACGATGACTGAAAAATCATACAAAAAGCCCGCTGAGTTTCCTGGATAATTATAATTGTCGCTGACTGAAAAATCATATAAAAAGCCCGTTGAATTTCTTTTGCCAGTTTTTCTCAGATCAGTGGCAATTAATTTTATGCAACAATAAAACATCCACTTTAACAAGGGTTTCTTGTAGAAATGTCTTTTAAAATTATAAGACATCTTTTTTGTAAACTGTCTTTATTATTACTTTATGTCACTTTTACTGTTTTATGATAAAAAAAATAAATAAATACCATAGAAATAAAATCTATATCCTCTTCAACGCCTCTTTGAAAAGCAGTCATTGAATTGATTCGTATTTTTTACACAACGTTACATTTCTATACAAGAATGTTTTATATAACACTTCTTATTCAGAATTTCTCACGGGGATTGTTTAAAGAATTAAAGATTGTTCAAATAAAATGAAAATGTTAAGGTCATATTGATGATATTAAGACACAAAATTCTAGAGCTTTCTTATTTAACTAAAAATGTAGCCACAAAATACAATGCTAATTAATAAATATAAACTAACACAAAGTTAGAGCTGGGTTTAATATCATTTTGATGTCAGCTAGGTTTCAAACTTTCAACATAAGCCCGCGACATGTGTGATAAACTTGTAACACACGAGCAAGTTGGAATTATTACAATTTGTATGTACAATGTGGTGCTGAAGAGTTGTGTTATATTACGTAATATAACAAGGATACTATATTCAAATAAACATTCAATTATCTTTTATTGGATTAATATAAATAGAACACTTACAATGTTCCACAAGAAACAAAAATGTACAAAGACACATATATTTGTAAATGGCTCGGCTGAGGTCGCATAGCTGTTTGCGTCTCCGTCCTGGCTAAAAGCATTAACAACAGCCCATTAGTACGAAATGCTTCGGATTCATTACGTTAGTAAACTGTTTTTCCTTACCCAAGAAATATAAGCCTTTTCAGCCTTGTAGCTAAAAGTAATCTTTTTTGAAACAGCTTATAACTCTCAGCTGAAAGCTGTTTCTTTTGAAAGACAAATTATTATAAGAATTTTTGCATTTTTTTTTCATTATTATATAATTACATGTCCTGCTTAAAATTCATATCTCGTTTAATATCGGCTTACTGAATCATAACCAACTTAAGTCTTATTCCGCTTGTTAATCTTATAAATATTAACTAAAGGTAGTTCATTATTAAAGTTTAGTTTTAAAACTTTATAATAAATGAGCTGAGATAATTTTGAAAGCAATAGATTTAACAGCCGCTCGGAATAAATGGGTGCTTTAAAAAAGTAATTCTCAAGCACAGATTATTTTGAGTGTAAATTAAAAAGAGACATTCATTTAACTTTTAACATTAAAGTCGTGAATCTGTTGGCAGGGGTTGAAATAATATGACGGCGAATTCTTTTGTCGAGACTTATTTACAAAAGAATCTGGAATTTATACCTTTCTTTGTCTACAAGTGATAATATTATCAGCCTGTTATCCCAAACCATTCCAAATAATTTCGGCAAACAGTATGGTCATAAATTCAAAAAGATGTCTACACTCCACCCACATATTCGAGGTCTTGTGTATTCACATAAATTCTCTCGTGTTGACCTCGTAGCTTTTGTTGAAAGTTTCCTAAATATAAAGTGGATGTACCCTACATTTAATATTGAGTCCAAGGCCTCAGGGTATTCCGGTCGAGATATAAAGAGGACTGAATTATAAAATATTTGACCTTTTTGAATTGTTAATGTGAGTTTTAAGAATATTAAAAGCACTTTTGTATTACAACAATCTGGAAAAATTATACTTTATACAGGATGTTCAAATGACAAGTGTGTTCGTTTGATGAATAACTTATTAAAGATAAAGTTACTTCGATGCGATCTGGTTTGTCTTGTGACCGGTGAACCATTTTTACACTTTTTTACACTATAGTACATGTTATATAATAAACGTGTATATTATACAGGTCATGTCGCTATCAATTGAAATCCGAGTTACAATAAATTCACAGTTTATATAAACTATATGTGTGTAAAAAACAAATAAACATTAAGAATGTTTTCTCTCCTCTCTATTAACTGCTATTAAAGTATCCAAAAACCTATTTTATTCAAATCCCTGAGGAAGGAAGCATAATGATCTTATAATATAAAGCTTCCTTATCCTCCTCTCCTAGGGTCCTTACATAATGCGTAAATTGTGCTTAAAACCGCCCCTAGCCGATCGCTTTGATTTTTATGTAATTTAAAGCCAGATTTAGTTTAGATTTATTTTCTATCTTAGATTTGTCTAATTGAGTATTTCTTCAATAAAATTGTAATAAACAGATATAGTATCAATAACACGTACACGTACTCCTATACGTACACGTACACATACCCGTATACGTACACGTACTTACACAGACACATGCACATGCACATACACACATACGGCTTCTGCAACACAATTATAGCTTTAGTACTCGCTTAAGATATGTATATTTTATGATTTTTCATTATTTGATCATTACATAAGTAAATAAATAAATTTTTTTCTGTTGAATATTTTATCGTAGGATAATTTAACATAAGCAAAATAAAAAGAATCTTTAGCAATGTCTGTTACACAGAACAGTCATTAACAGTGAACAAATAACAAATATAACACAAAGCTTCATACTATTGTATAACGTATAATCCAAGATCACGATCACGTAGTAATCAAGTTGGTACGTAGTTATCTAAGACACTAAACTAACAGTTTGTGAACAACTCTCGTTAAGCGCACATTCAGGTGTTGGAAACTGTTACATTGTAGGAAGTTGTAGAATTACTAGAAGTAATCAACTAAGTTTGTTTCATCGCTGATTATAAATTTAAACATGATGGTAGGAATACCTAACGTCTGAGCGTCACTCAACTGGCTTTGTGTTACACTTTAAAATAAATATATTTTTTAAATAACTCATTTATTATCTTATTACTACTATCGGATGATATTTTACCAGTGGATATTGTTTTGTACTACAATGTAGTAAAGTATTTCCCATAAAACAAATAAAAGTATTATAGTAGTAGAAATTAAAACGGAAAGTGCCCGACCCATTTTGAACTCTAAACGTGGTGGACTCGCGGCGCGAACTGCGTGCCGCACCTCTATTCTATGTTTATATTATTTATTTAGAAAATTTTAAAAGTGACACGGTGAATTCAGTGTGTACACAACGGATTATAACAACTAGTGACGAAGACCTGCAAGAGACCTCTGAAGACATCAGTACATTTTCCCCCCCACCGTCGCCGCCACCCAGAGAGCTGCGGCACGCAGTTCTCGCCACGCTTAGAGCTCATGATTAAGAACCCCGAATGGGTTCGAAACTAGTCAGTCACATTTCGATTTTATTTCTACGTGAATACAGCCGGGTAAATATAAATATAAAGCAAACAATATTGATCAAAAAGATTTGTTTAATAAGGAATTAGGTCTGAAATTTAGTTTTTGTTAGAAAATTTCTGGGAATTAAAAATACTTTTCATTTCCCCTATGTGTCGAAAACAATTTGAAAACATGTAAAAAAAATGGTATATATAATATCTCTATTATTTGTTTATCTGTCCTTCAATAAAGAAAACCTTTGAGCTTTCAAGGTATTAGATACAAAGATTTGAGCTAGGCGCTGTGAGTTCGTCAAGTCTGCGATATATCATATTATATATTATTAAATACAAGAGTTGTTAAAAGCACTAAAGACACAAAGTAACAACCAAGTTGTCAATAATTTGTAACAACTGTTTCCAAACTTCGTAATTTAATTCAATTCTTTTGTCGTGCTGGAATGGGCACGATTCCGCTATTGTTACGTAGAATAAAGTATAAAAACAGGAACAATTTTTTGTTCCTGTTTTTGTACTTTATGTACGTCCAGATATAACATTGCATCACAAACATTAACGCTATTTGGAATATTATTTATTATTAATATCATTACAGACTTTTCAGACCATCAATATGATACAAAAGCTTTTTGCTGATAAACCAATAATTTTCTAATTTTATTTATAGTTGCTGCAAACATTTTCATAACACGAAAGAAGTATATGAAAATTTCATTTAAATAAATTACGGGTACAATATTTTTTGTGAAGGTACTACTAACTTTTTATATATTCACAAGTAAAGTTTGTAATCCGATAGAATTTATTATTCAGAGAGTTTGGTCGTCCTTCTCTTGTTTTTGGTTTGTTGTTAGCGGTTTCTTTGATGTAATGAACTGAACTTTATACTAACAGTGATTTGACCGTCTATTAGTTGTCGTACTTTTATTTGAGTTAAGTCGTACTTTTATATTATTTTGTCGTACTTTTATCTGAGCTAAGAATGAAGTTTTGGACAATGAAGTTAGTAGTCTATTATAAGGTTATGGCACTAATGAGTTTGAATTGGCCTTTCTTAACACAGGTATGAAACATATGTAATTGTAGTGAGTGTTATTGAAATGAGAGAGTAAAGCTGCAGTGAAAAAAATGAAATATATTAAATTACAAAGAGCAAATTAGCAGAATCTAAAAAAGAAATCGCAAAAATAGAACAGATGATAGAACAAAATAAATAAATGAATAGACATTGAAAATTATAAAGCAAACGCTACTGAAAGAATATTTTTTTTATTTCAATCATTATTTATAAATTATAAGAAAAAGATAAAGGAGATACAAATTCCTATGGTAGTAAGCCCCGGAAATGGCCTATCATTCAACTTTAAGTTGGGTTGGCTCCCTGACATATATTACAGTACCCTTTTTGAATCGTGGATTAGTTATTGGACCCAATGCTCGAAGGGTGTAGGCTTTCCAATTGGATTGGGACAGTGTAAAGTTTAACCAACCAAGCAACCAACCAAGCTTCCGCTAGAGCTGTTCCATTGCTTGTTCTCTAGTTACATGCACCCTGGGAACAAAGACGGGAAGTTCAAGATCTATAATTTTTGTACAAAATTTGAATAATATTTTATTCTCTTCTTTATAATATTTTTATTAATTGTTCGCGTTTTTATACAGTAAGTGGAAATAGATTTACTATTTTATTTTGTATAACTTATTATTTTATAAACTGTTTTCTTACTAGAGCATGTAAACATTTTGACAAAAAAATAAATTCTCCTCAAATTTACGTTCAATAAACGCTGTGAAAGTGGGAGCGATGAGTATAACAGCATAATCTCTTTATAACCTACTGAAAGATCTTGGCCTCTCTAGAGCTATCATAAGTTAACTTCTAGAACGTACTTCAACGGTGGCATTGGTAGTTTCTTTTCCATTTTTTTTTCTAATTCTAATTTAAATCTAAATTTGGTTAGGTAGGGAGAGGAGCGTAACCCACGAAGGTGATCCTTAAAACGCATTTTAAAGCAGCCCCTTAAACCTACACCTGAGTTGCAAGTCCCAGGAGCTGTTTGGACTCCTCTCCATGCAACGCGATGGGCCCGGCACCCGCACGGTGAATCCATGAAATGCTAAGAAGCTTCGTCTATGTCTTTTCAATAGATGCATTTTATTTATTTACCATATTAAAACAATATGTAACCTTTTGCTCTGTTGTTTTTATTTTATGATAAAACATTTTGTGATGGCATACTTTTTATATGCTAGCCTTATTGCGGTAGATAAACGCATGTCGCGTTCGATAGCTGTGTTTAAATGTCACAATCATTCATGAAACCAATCTATTTACTAATCCAATTCATCTGCCATTCTATTACGGTGCTTCAACACAGTCCTTTGTACGGGTGCGGACTGCTAAAATGGATCACACGTCGTTATTAATATATGAATAATCATTGATCATGTTTCTGAAAAATCAGTATGAAATGCAATTACGTCTACCTTGTTCTTGTTAATTTTATTATTTATGCTTAATTGTCTCTGATAAGAAAGAGTTTACTGTTTAAAAGTCATTATAAATTATTTAACATCTTTATAACTTATTTTTTTAATTAATGGGGTCTTTTTAATTAATGGAGTCTCTAATAGAAATTAACCATTTTTGCGAGCCTTTTCGAAATATTTGATCAATAATAAGCTTTTATATATATATATATATATATATATATATATATATATATATATATATATATATATATATATATATATATATATATATATATATATCAATTGTAATAAAGGCCTTGTAGTTTAATGCCTTAAATTCAATAATTTAGTTAATTGAATTATGTTCAACATTCTATAATATAAATATGTTGTAAGTCCTTACCGCTTTGTTACAAATACTACAATATATAAATGAATTCAAAAATGTATCTCAAATGTAAAATGGTCTGACGTGACTGGTAGCTGGGGAATTTTAACGACAGTACTTCATGCAAATATTTTAAGTAGATTATATATTATATTGCGTTGACTGAAGTCGAAGTACTTTGAATATTATTCTATTATATATATACATATATTTACATTCGTTTCACATATATATTGCAAAAATATAATATTCAAATATGACAAGCTGTTGTATATTTGTGCTATAAAAAAAATGTTACAATTTTATGTTTGATCAATTGAAAGCATTTTATATAATAAATCAACAATTATTTTGAATTCTGTTTCAAACAAGCTGAAACCATATTCCTAGTATCATTTTAAACGTGTTTACGTCAAATTATAAATTGAATATTTTTATTTTATCAAACATTGATGATGAAACGTTCGATTATTATTTCCAATTCTATATTATTATTATTTCACGAAAGAGCTTCCGAGATTTACGACGTGCCTTGACTCTTATTTAGGACATATTTTGTACATTCATTTTCGCGGGCGACGGAAATAAGATCTTAATAATAATAAAAAAGATGGGTTTTCATTCGACCGTAAATTTATTATTTTCCGCTAAATTTATCATTTATGAAATAAAACTTGAAATGTTTTTGCAATTTCCGTTTTATATATATAATATATATATTTTTTTCTGTTTTACTTTATTGTTATTTCTTATTTTTATATCTTTTTTTTTTGTTTGCTTATAAATTGTCTTGTACTTTACATATTTGTGGTATGCAATAAAGAATGCATATTAAATTGTAAAAAATATTTTCAATTTACTCTATAATAGATAATCTAGCAGATAGTGGAAACAACAAAGGCATACAGTTTTTTTTTTTATAAAAATGTTCGTAATAAAATTATTCGTTTTCAGTTTATTTATATAGAAGATCAAGACAGACATTTAAACAAGAAAACAAATGAGAAATGAATAATTCATTCTTCGTCTCGCTATGAACTGTAATTCGTTTAATGCCGACCGTGATGGAGTTAATGACGCCTATTTTCACGGAGCTTTGGTACAAAATTATATTAAACTTAATTTTCCTCTTGTTGTATTAGTTTTACTTTAGAAAATGTTTATTAATAGTCCTTGACATTTGCCAACCTTGTGTTCCATTGCGGAGAATTTACGAAGTCTAATAATTTTTCACGCAAATTAGCTGGTTACAATTTATTACATTTTCTTTTATTTCATTTTGAATAATATCTCAATTCAAAAGTACCTTTATGTTACAATTGAAAAATCCTTTAATATGATATATGTCGTACATGATACATGTTGATCAAATGTTAATTATGTACATTAAATATGAAGTCAATTATTCTAATGTACTGAGCCTGACTACTTTAGTTATAACCGCGTTCTATTACAACAATTATATTAATTTCTATCGTGAATCATCAAAACGAAGCTTAGATATAAAACATAATTGAGTTTTAGATAAACAAGATCTTCTATCAAAAGCCTTGCGATGAATAATTATTGGTAATAACATTCGTTCATTAATGCTAATACATGAACTGCTTGTGACATGTTTGATAAACGTTCAATTACTCTTTTGTGTTTATTAATAATTAATATATGCAGTGAAATAACTGTCAGAAATGCTGACAATATGGACTGTCAGCGTTAATGACAAATTGATTTAATTTTATAAATGTAATTTGGTGTTACTTTTTATTAATGATTATAAAGTTGCGTTACTGTTAGACTTAAATTTCAGATTTATTTTAATTGTTGTCAACTTTTTTCAATTAAATTAAATTAGTTAATTTGCAGGGAACAGCTATTATACTATGGTTTATTTGTGAATAGTATTCTTTGATTAGTCTATATAGGAATAGAGTTGTGACCTTCCAATATGTGTTTTGCTTTTTACTATCGCGTATATTTATTCTTAAGTATTTTGATCATTACAATTTGAATACTAATTCTCTTATACTATTAAACGATATTTGAATTTCACGGACTAAAGAGAATTATCAAATCGTTGATGTAATTGTTTAAAGTTATCTTTAAACGTGTTTAATTTAGTTTTGTCAAGTCAATTGCTGTTAATAAGTCTCGCTAAACTTAGAAGTGGGTTAAACGATTTGAATGATTGTTTTGTGTGTGTTTGAATGATGCCTGGATGGGTTAGATTCACAATTAAGATGAGGATTCTTCCATCGGGTGTCTTTTAGATTTTTAGTATACCCCTTCGGATCATGTTGCACCCTTTCATTTAGCGTTCAAACCACGCCACTTAAAATTAGTTTTCACAAACGTTGGAATATAGAGAATATATTCTCGGTATGTATTTAACTACTATATTTTTTGATCATGACAACGATTACCGTCTGAAAAAATTATCGATACGGGCAGGGTTCGTGCCTGTGACCCCTGGCAAACCGTTCCGTCGCTCTGTCACTTGAGCTACCGTATCGCCTTACTAGTAGTTAGCATTTAGCATTCCATATATAATGTATGAAGGCGACATCAGCAAGACTTGTTTCAAAAATCGCATCGCATATTTATATTTAAAAAATATAATGTAAAACTAATCATTACGTTCGAACCTACGACCTTTGGGCAACCGACCCGGCATTTAAACACGTACAGATATTGTTATCGTGAGTCATTAGAATATAATATGAATTTAATTAGATTTCAACGACGTCTATGCTATCCGTGATAATAAGAGTAATAAACAAGATCATTTCCAAGGAAAATTTTCGGAAAAATTGTAATGAACGATGCTATGATGACGATGACGAACGATGTAATGAACAACAGACAGAAAACAAATTTGAACAAAAGTACCAATTACTGTCGCAGCATAAATCATGACGTCAAAGAAAGATATCTACATTGATATATTAGTGACGCATGTGTGAGAGGTCATTATTTGGAGATCGACGTGACTTATTTGTATGTTTTTTTATTGTCATTCCAAATTGTCAGAACAAGGTTTGTTTGGTGGGGGGGGGGGGTTATAACATATAAACACACCAGCAAAAATGGAATATAGATGCTATAAAAATTTCGATAAAAATATGTGACGTTAAGTTTGACAGTTCTGCTATTATTGTTTGTAAAATAAGAAACGCATTTATCGTCATGGTATATTAAACCCATTTAAAGCCGGGGTGCGTTGCTAGTATACAATGTATATATTATATCATTTTATACGGAGATAACCGCAAAGTTACCTTTTGACATTTCATATCTAATAACAGATATTTTTCTGCATAACCAGTTTATGTCAAAAAGGTTTGACGCAGCATTACTTATAATGAAGTCTCAAGCCAGTATGGTCGGTAAGATTTTTGTTTGAGTCTACTAAGTAAATTAATATAAACATAAAGTAAATTTAATTAATGTGTTTTCAGTTCCTGTTATTTGAGGTTGTAAAGTTATTTAAAGGATAGTAAGATAACTAACGAATTCTTTGTAATATATTACATAAAAATCTAATTGTATTTTCTAGTTATACGCAATGTAAAGAAAGTTGATCGTGCGCTGAATATAACATTTGAGAATGGGACATGGATGACGTTCGAGGACTGCTGGCTTCGGGACCATTGCAGGTATTACGTAAATATATATTTTTTTTCTTATTTCCTTATCTTTGACTTCGCTACAAATCAAATGATTGACAACGTTTTATAAATAAAGACCCTTATCAAAGGCGCATGTGAGAAAATTTAATACAACCTTTTTAAAAAGAAATGTTATAGCTAGTGATTAATTATATTTTCCGTCGTAAATAATTCTAGACTAAAAAATTTTCATTTGGTATGGTAACAAATTTATAAATAACCAGTTTTTTGAAGCTTTTTATAAATTAATCTTTATAATGACACAAATAAATTACCAAAAAGTACATATTATAAGTGTTAATATAAAGATAAGATAAGTTAAACGATAAAGCATTGAGGCCAATGTTGAAATCACAAGTTCAAGGTCGGCGGCTTTTGTTTGCATAATTCTTTTATAAATATTTGTTTTCTTATATGTACTTTGACAATGTGTTTTATATTGAATTATAGTGATTAATTTATTTAATATTATACTTAACAGATGTGCTTCATGCTACCATGCTGATACTTTCCAAAGAGCATGTTACTTGTTAGACGTATCCCAAATATCAATAAATATCTTTAAATATGACGAAAATGAATTACACATTACATGTAAGTTATTATTTTAATAATACATCGTTCTCGAAATATACATATATTAAAAACATGATTGAAATGAAATATTTTTTATAAACATTGGCTATAAATATTTCAGGGAGTGACAGTCATGAATCTACGTACAAAGCTTCTTTTTTAATAGAATTTAATTATGATACATGGAAGGATAGTCGAAGAGTCAGACCTATACTATGGAAAGGCAATGATATTGATGAAAAAGTTGCAAAAGTTCACGTCAATGATTTTCTTAACTCTCTTGATAGTGCTAAAGCCGTATTTAAATCTCTTATTGATTATGGTGTAGCTCTGATTGAACAGGTAAATACTAGGCAAGAAATAAACATTTGTGATATAAATATGTATATTTATCATATATATAGTTTAAATGCGAAGTGTTTAGGTGGACGCATCTCTGGTTGCTACAGAAAAGGTCTGCAAAGCACTTGGCGGTGTACAGCATACGTTATTTGGTGGAATGTGGGAGTTTACTACCGTCCAAGAGCACTCTGACACCGCTTACACTAATTTACCCCTGTCTGTGCACAATGACAATACCTACTTCAATGAAGCTGCTGGGTAAAATACCTTATATTGGAACTTACTTCACTTTAATAATATACTTCTTGTGTTTTCTAATATAATAATAAAAAATATATCTTTTTTACACTGTAATTTTTTAAGTAAATTTAATGTAGTATATTGTTTTCGACGCAGTCTCCAGATACTTCATTGTCTGGAACATTCCAACGGTGAAGGTGGTGAAACTATTCTTGTAGATGGGTTTTACGGCGCTACCAAGTTAAAATATCAACATCCAGAAGATTATGATTTTTTAACTAAATTCGATATTGAATCTGAATACTTGGAAGATGGTCATCATTACAAATATTCAGCACCAGTTATAAAAATAGATAAACAAAAAGAATTAGAACAAATAAGGTTGGTATCATACTCATGAAGTACTAACGACAAATGATATGTAAATAATTTCTAACGAAAATAAATTTGAAACACATAAAATAAGAACAAGTGAAGAGATACAATAGATTGATTCGCTGGTAAGAGCCGGTCTTAATAAATTATGAAATAAACATTTTACAGATTCAACGTATACGACCGTTCAGCGATGGCATTCTCATCCGCGGCGGAATGTCGGGCTTATTACCGCGCGCTCTGGAATCTGTCAACATATTACCAAAATACCGATTATCAGTGGAAATTTAAACTAAAACCAGGTATAAGATAAGGCTTTTTATTTACCTTCTCAATGTCTTAATATAATAACAAATTTATTAATTCATAACAATTTATTAATAAATATGTTATATCAGGTCTGGTGATGGTAATGGACAACTTTAGAGTTCTTCATGGAAGAACAGGCTTTAGCGGCAAACGAATACTCTGCGGTAGCTACGTGTCGCGCTCTGATTGGCTCAATAAGGCTCGAATCTTAAATATCATACAGTAGAAATATTGAAATAAAAGTATTAAGCTGGTGTGTATTTTTATTGACAAAATTTCAAGATACACAGAAAGTACAACAATAAAATTTTAAATTTAATATAAGACAAAACGCGATGGTTTTTGAAGTGAAACTTCTTTATCGATGGTTGGGAGAAATTTTATAGAAATCGTCACGTTACGCGCCATATTGATTTCTGTGTAACATTTTCCGTTACGCGCCATATTTTTTTTAATTGTTTTTTCAGCTGTTAATGTAGAAAAATTTGTACATTTCACCATTTTATTGGAAGTGGCATTCATGACTGATCATTTCTTTTTTATGAATGAACCTTTTTCTAAAACTACCAGAGATTCTATTTTTGTTCGTTAATCGTTTGTTTACATAAAAATATCAAAGTGGATCAGATTAAAGACATATTAGAAATACAAGTGCATGCCACAAGTCGCATGATTTGACACTATTTCGTTCTATAAGTCCCACAATTAAAGTTTTTGTCCCAGAAGGCACTTCAGTCGTGTCGTGACTCAAATAATGTCTGAGAAATAACTTTATAAAGAACTATACATATCGAAGCCAACATTTATGACTTTAACTACATTTGAATACCTACATGATTACAATATTAACAGGGTTGCTGATTATTTGTCACTGCCTACTAAACTGTTATGTCTTTACTCAACTGGAATAATTCAGCATTTTAAATATATTTATAACCGAGACGAGGTGACTAATGACAAGACAACTGCTATGGTTTTACTAAGCTATCGTGTCGTTACTCAGGAGTCGTCACTCAGTATAAAATTGGGTCCACATCTAAATGGTTCGTAAAAGTTCCTTGAGAACTACTACGTACGGCTCTTTACTGTACGAAGTCAAATGGGGGGCTATTCGAAATGTAGTCGGATATGTCTTACATAGATATAAATATTTCTTTTTTTTATTTTAAAAGGAGGGTAGATGAGCTTGCAGGTCTCTTGCAATGTCACAAGAGCGTTGCTGGTTTTTTGAAAACGAGTAGGCGCCGTTTTTAAAAGATCCTATGTCATATCGGTCTGGAAACATTATTCCACATCTTGGTGCTTTATGGTAGAGAGTTCCTTGAGAACTCCGCTGTTGAGAAAAAACATGAATCTTGATGGATATTATGATATTGTTTTTTTAGAATCGATTAGATGCGTTAACCCTCCACTTTACTAAAAAATCTAGTTTTTTACGTCGCATTGGGTCTAAAAAAACCAAGGAGGTCATTGTTGTAGAAGCTGATATTTAGGATATTTGGATGAGAGAGAGACAGAGAGAAAGAGAGAGATAGAGAGAGTATGATGCCGGACCCACATTTTATTCTATTTACTCTATTTCAAAATATATCAAGGACAACTTTTAGTTTCAACAAAAGACAATTTTTTCGGAATATATAAACATTTAGACCGAGAGTCTTAAACGGCTTGTATATACTGCATTTCCAAATTTGTTATACGCATAGCAATGAATGCTGTTAAGATCTAACATCCCATTTATATGCAGAAGAAACAGTGTTCAGAATAAATAGCACGTAGCCTTGGAAAATACTGGCATTTGCGGGCTTTGCGGTCTCAATAAAAAACATTAAGAACAATCTGTATGCTCTAGCTATTAAGAATCCACTGGCAAGTTCGCTCGAGAAGCCTATCAGACGGTAGCTTAGCTCGTGCTTGGCTCGTGCCATAAACGATCGAAAAATATGGCAACATTTAGAGTAAATGACCCTCCTTTTTACTTTCTATCGCCTCGATTCAAAAGTTTTTATTGTCGGTGATTTATTTACTGGATAGCAACATGCTTTTTTTTACTACTTTTTTTGTAAGCTGATATATTTCCTAGAGTGTATAAATACTTTTATAATATAATAATTATTGTTTTTTAATAAAAGTAAAAGATTTATTTCATGTACACGTTTTAAGTAAATAATAAAATATTCTTTTCAAAGCAATCTCTTACGAGTATTGTCTTAAACATTGCAACGGGTAAAGCGTTAAAACTGTTCTTGTACATATATCTATGAATTTGAAAAAAGAATATCCAGAAGATTATTAAACTTCTCATGTTTGTCTCGTTCTCATTTAATACTAATGGCTAGTTATATGAAAAAAATATTTTCTTAATACGATTAAAGATATTAAGTAAAAAAAAATGTTACAAAATATTAAATTTTAAAACAAAAATTCACTAAATATTAAGTTGAAAAACAAAATATTAAGTTGACAAAATGTTGTTTATGAATTCCAGACAACTAAGTAGACAACTTTCTAATAAAATTACAAATTTATCTACATTGTACTGTAATTTTCATAAAATATAATCTCTGTGGGTATGGTGATAAAAACAAATTCGTCTTTTGCCTTTCGGAATTAATGTTTGAATATGTAATATTAATATTAGCACCCAAACAATATGGAATATTTATTTAAAACAAATAAACACCACCTTTTGTTTATTTTTCTTCTTTTATATTATCAGTAGGTACATCTCAAAAACACATTTATTGCTTCAAGCGTTGTGCTGTTTGTGCTTGAACAACTTTTTTAATTAAAAAATGTATTTTAAATAATTCGTATGAGAATTTGAGATATTCAAATATTGCTATCTAAGATAACTGTAATATATTTAATGTGGTTTTTCGGATCTCAAATTCTCATAAGAGTTATATAGTCTATTTTGAAAAGAATAGTATAGTCTATTTCAAAATAATATAGTATATTTTGAAATTTTTATCACTTCATAAATTAGCTGCCGAGGGCTACGACGTGCCTTGACTTACAGCTTAACATGTTTTGTGAAATGACATTTTTGCTGTTTAAAGTAGACAGGAAATAAAAATGGGTAGTTTTTTTATCAATAGCATGATTATTGAAGAATAATAGTTTATTATAATGTGTTTAAAGTTTCAAACATATATTTTTTTAGAGGTTTTAGTGTATTTTTATTAAATAGTTTTTTCATTTAACACTTCTCTAGGTAAGGTAAATTGAACCTACCACAATTTTATCCTACAAAAAAACCTACTTATATTAGGCATTGAAATTGAAAACAATTGTCCTTCCGTGTTTTCATAGCAGATGAAAAAGGTTTTCCTGAAACTATGTAAGCAAATTCCTAAACATAGGAAAGGATATATTTATTTCTTACTAGCATATATTTAATGTAATAAATAAAACAACCGGTTTTTGATTTCTTATTAAACCTTCCTAAATATAAAAAATATGAAAAAGTATATTAATAGTTAAAAAAATATACAATATCTTGCATTGTACTTTAGCAAAGAAGAAAAGTTATAAATTATAGAAAACAAGATACTTTACAACAACATATTCATTCTTCAAAAATAAATTTTTGGTACATATTGAAATATGTAAGACGGTGAGGAATATTTCAATAACAAGCTAGTGTACAATCTCATGAATAATGAATATATGCTAGGATCTCACCGATAAACACAAACTGTATCGATAAATATTCAAGATGTTTGTATCGCCATATAAACAATATATTATACGAAATAATACACTTTTGGCATTTCTATTATAGTATTGTAAATTATCTATAAACATATTTAGTCGTGTTCAGAATTTTTAAATATTGAATTAAATATAAAATTAAAAATTAATACGGGCCGGATATGATTTGGAATCTGCCAATTGACCTACCACATCTGCATTTAGCATTCCGAATAAGGACGTTTATTAAGAAAATATGACGCAACACATGTATTCGAGGGGTAATTAATTTACTACGGCTAGGTCCTACCAACTACAACAGTATTTCTTTATTGTTTCGTTTTAAGAAACTTAAAACTATGTTTGAATCTCTAACAGATTCGGTATATCTACATTTGGAACTAGCTATTCACATCTAGGAGCATCTACAACAATGTAAGGCGTATATATAAGTGTAAATTATTGAAATATATTAAAATATGCTGGAAATATATTTGTAATAAAATTATTTTTAAAAATAAGTCAGTTTGTAAAGTAAAATGTTTGATTGAAATTTAATAATTTAGCCAACATCTCAACTTAAAAATATGTATTAAATACACAAGTAACGCAGCAGTACGATTGTGAAATATCTCTTGATTAATAAAGATTTCGTTTTATTCACTTTTGTAATGACTGCACACAGCACTCGTGGTTGCACAATGTTAGTTTTCTTAACAAGATACATTTAAAACATAATTTTAATAATTTATTACAGGTCAATACTATTTAAACACAACTTGAAATGAAAGGTCGAAAGATTTAAAGCTGAATGGTGTCGTATTAACTCAAAATGTATGCCTTCCTCAGATACAAGAGCCGTGCAAACGAACTTCAAGCGAACTCTCAAATTGAAACGCAGACCGTCTGGAACGTGACTCAACTTATTAATTTAACTAACACTGAAGTGCGACGGTAATTTTTTAAAATGAATGAGTATGTATTCAGCAATCTTAGCAAACTCCAAAAATAACTTTCACGATTTTATCCAATCATAAATAAAAAATAAATTTAATATAATATATTGATATAATTCATCAATTTCCATCTGTCAAAGAAGTACCGCAGGCGGTGAAGATAAACGGTTGACAGTCATTAATCACATTGATGACTTTCAATTACTTGAGGGCTTGGTGTTCAAAAATACTATATAAATATAAAATGGCACGCTACCTCGCTGGCTTCTCGTATTGCCGAAAAGTGGACAAACCCGTTGCATTCGTTGGCCAATGTAATTAATAAATGAGCTGGTGATTACAAAACAGACCATTCAAAATTTGAACAGGCTTTAAAGGATTTAAATGGATTTAATTAAATTAAATGGATATTTTTATTTATTTATCTTAAACTAGTAAATAGTAGCTAATATTGGATTATTATTATTATTTCTATGTACTATATTTCTAAAAACATTCATGGCCGGAAATAAACAATGTCCATAAAGCTTTACGATATTTATTGGCATGTTCAACTTATAGGATAACCGGAAGATATTTTTCGTATTCGAGTGGAACCATTTTTATCACAACGGTAAATAAATAGTTATCATAAAGAACGGAATCATTTTTTTTGTCGTTTAAAATATATCTCCTTTCTTCACAACATAATACATTTGATAATTGAAGTTTATTAAAATTTGGTATGTAGTGTTTAATTATTAATTAGTATTTTAACGTAAACTGTTAATTAATTGGTATGTGTTATTTTTTTATAGTTTTATTTTATATTTTTTATTAAATTTTACAAAGAAGTTTTAAAATATGTAACACAAACTATAATTTCATTCGTGTATTTTTATAATCCAGTAAAATTTTGAAAATTCCAGTAAAGTTATCCAATAAAGTTTTGACAAGTCTTTTTTATTGTAACGTTATTTTAGATATAGTTTGAAAACGCTTTTTTCTTTAAAAAGGTTTATAAGCATCAAATGTTATGACGTAAACGATGACGACTGCAGCCATGACTGCAGCAAAACTGTATTTCATTCTATCGACATCTCGGGGTTTCCTGAATTGTAGACCCTTAGAAATTTACTTAAGGACGTTAATATATTTATCTTAATTTATCTCTTTTACACTGAGTAAGAGGGCCAGATCAAGTAGTCAGATTTTGGAAACTGTATTATCTTTTTGATAACCACGACAAAAAAGTTGACGTGATGATTGTAGAATAAAGTAAGGCATTTCAATATATATTTTGTTTTAAAGCCAGTGTGTAGACACCGTTAGTGTCGTTTGTTTAAATACCCTCACTTCCGATAGTAACAATATCAACAACACAAATAATGAGGAACAAGCGAGGGTAGTTACCGAGACTCGCACCTCACGAAGACGACGCTGAGCTGACATTAGTCATCCCGTGACCCTATGGTGGTGGTGAAATTCGGCCGAGACGTCGGGGAAAAAAAAAAGGTATTTCACCTTAATTAATTTTTATCGCGTAGTAGACCCGATATTAATTTAAAATTTCAATATTACTTTAAACCTTAACATAAATGAAAGTATTTTTATATGAGTCGATAAAAATACAAAAGTGATGATAAAATACAAAAGGGCTTTAAGTCTGAAAGATTTTATTTAAACTGAAGCTTTATTACAGCTTCATTTTTCGAATACAAGAATGTGATATGCTTAGATAAAGCATTAAAAAAATATATTACATTTTTTATTTAAATACATTATATTATAACCTTATTTTTTTGTATCTATCACATTTAAAATATACATCACTACATTTTCGAGTAGATTATATTGGAAAGTATGAAATAATGATACGTCCTTAAATGAATTATAGCATTGATGATTAAATAACAATTACATTTCATGGGAGACATCTCATGTTAGCTAAGTTAGTTTTATATTTAAACGGCTGTATCTACGTGGAATTATTTCGGTATGTGCACGATTTATTAATTGTTCCCCCATTCCATTTGTTCATTGTAATAAGACGTGAATATCTTTAATAAAAATACTTATTGTATAGCAGAGATGCAAAAATTATTCACATTTTTTGTTGTGTTTTTTATTTTTCCATTCAACGAACTTTATTTATCAAATACAAGTGGGTTTGAATTGTCGCAACACTACGATAAAAGACTAATTAGGTCACTTTATAATGACATTTAAAAATAACTTTTACTATATATTATAATGAGTATTTTGCGAAGTAATTTAACTTTAGTGATTAAGAATTGTATAACTTGTGATAGAATATAAATATCTATACATCAGAGTTTTTGAATTTGTTAGTAACTCCTGTACAAAGTTTCAACTTCAAAATTATGAAACGACAAAAGGTACCTCTTAAATTGATTATATAATATTCAAATATAATATATAACCGGCAAAATAATATTTTTTATGGTCTTTCAATGTTATGTTTTTACTAAGTTCCAATAATTCAGGTCTAAGTAAAAATAACATAAGAGAAAAATACATATACATAAATATACGGTCAGCAAAATAAACATTCGATTTTTCGTTATTTCTTTATAAGACTTTATTGTAAAAATATCCAAATAACCATTTGAAAAATGACCCTTATGTCAATATCTTAAGAACGAAATATCAGTTCTATATAAATATTATATCAGCAATTTTTTAGCATCGTTTCAAAAGAAAACGGACTAATGGTTCACCCGATACTTATTAGACCCATTCTGAGAAAAATCGAGGTCAATTTGTCTTTTACTCATTGTGATATCATTTAATGGTTTATGTTCAACGGTTTGTCTGATTCGTTTCTTAAATTAAAACGTTCATACAAATTTTGCTGTAGTCGAATATTTTACATTTACTTTTTGTATAAAACGTGAATTAACAAGTCATTTATTTACGTCATAGAACTCCACTCGAAACCAAAGCTGGAAGTAAAAATAAAGTTGTTTGATTTAAGATGTATATAAACACATGTGTATGGCAAAACTTATCATCGAGCGTCTGTAAAATGGCAAACATGGCGGGCGGCAGTCTCTCTTCTTTTGGTTAGGCATTCGGGACGGTTGATATAGTATGGAAGTGAAGTGAGTGATACGTGAGAATTATAAGGCGTCGTGTAATTAGTGAGCTTACAATTGAACTGTAATTTCGTATGACTTGATCTCGTTGATAGATGTAACCTTTTTAAAATTGCGTAATCATAAAACTTATTTATTTGTGTATATATATATATATATTGCAAAAGATATATCCTTTGCAATGCATTAATTAATATTAAAAGTCTGCCAATATTTTTTTTTACATGACTTATGTCAGTAAGCTTTCTAATTTTGTAAAATTAATCAATTTTTTTAAGTTTAAAGAACTTATACGTTAATTTAAATTTATATTTGGTTATTGTTAAAATAAAAAGATTAACAAAAGGTCAATACAAAAAAAACTGGATGAAAAACTAAAAATCAACTGCCTATTATTCTCTAAGGCTAAAGCTACCTTGGCTATATTTATAATTTTAATAATAATAATAATAAATATTCTTTATTCTACACCCTGAGTATAAAATTACAAAAAAAGTAAAACAAAATACAGAGAGAAAAAAGATGGTACAATTTTGGCGGCCTTATCGCTAAAAAGCAATCTCTTTCAGGCAAACAATTGCAAGGAGGAAAAAAAACATATCGTCGCCGTCATATTTTATTAGTAAATGAAGGTATTTTGGACAAAAAGACTAATAACTTCGTAGACGTATAATTTTATTTTTCTGTTATCCGTCCTCAGATTAATTAAAGTTGATATCCGTATATAAAATGATAGGTCATTTAGTACAACCATTCAAACAAATAAAGGGTTTTGATATATTTTATTCAGACTGGAAGTCATCTAGGGAATTATAGAGCGAAGTGTCGCGCCAGCCTTATAACTCTGAGCACGTGACAATGCTGCCATGCCATAATGCCGTGCTACGTTTATTATCAAATAGTTTTATATTTCAATTTTGCTTACGAAAAAAATGAAATGAAGTCATATTGTTAATTGAATGGGTATAAAAATTTATTAACTCGAATTTATTGTAATGTATATTTTACAGGATCAATGAACAGACAAGTTTAATTATGTATTATGTGTTAAAAGGGAATATATTATGATATATGAAAACATAAGTTATTGAACATGGTTTATATTTTTTTCGACTCAACCATAACTTAATTTAAATAGATTCTTACCCCTTATTTATTAAAAGGGTGTAGTTAACGATATATTTGGGATCATTATATTATAAAGTATACTCAATAATTAATTTATGAAAAAAGTCTCACCACTCGGTATTTCGTGTTTAGCTAAAGTACCTAAATATATTTTTCTAACTGGCTACATTGTTATTCCCCGCATAACTGTTTTATACTCGTAAGTGTTGCAGTTTTGTTGAATTCATTCAAACTGCTACATTTGGCAGTTATCCGAAATAAAGGTTAAAAATTAAAAATAAAAGTAATTTATTCGATTTTTGGTATGTAAAACCAAACGAATAACTTGATGTCGTGTCTAACCATTACGTATACTAATTGCTCTCTATTTATATATTTTTTTATATAAATTATTATTTAATTGTCATTTCCAACAAACAAACGCTTTTCTTTTGTTTTTTATTTTCCTAATAATACTTAACACCAACAAAATACCAAAGGATTCGGATCGTAATTCGAATTAATAATTTGTCAAACATTTCTTAAAAATGTTTATTATGTTTAAGAAAGAAAGATAAACCGGTGGATGAAAGCGTCTGTTCTGATATTTTCATCACTTAATAATTTTGCTGCCGGAGGCTACAACGTGCCTTGACTTTGATCCAGGATATGTATTATGAGATGGAATCTTTGTTGTTTGAAGTAAACGGAAATGAGATCATTATATAAATAAAAATTAGGCAGTTTTTTATTTACTGAGCTCTTTGCTGTGAGATAATTATATTTTTGATGTATACGAGCAAGGTTGTTCAAAGTGTGTATTTTTTTTAATTTATGCTCCAGATCATAAGCAACCGCCTTTCTGTATTATTCAGAATAAATAAAGATTATGAAATACTTTATTAAAAAAAAAACAACTATGAAAGTTACATCTAGAATCAATCTACTATAGCTCCATATTATTAATTAAGACTTGTTTTATTTTTATTGCATATTTACAACATTGGATACAAATTTTTCATGAATTTGCAGATATGTTTTACGGATTCCCGACTCCGGTTTTCCTTACAGGTGATAATGAAATGGACAACAAACCAGACCGCTATTTGAAATGTAAATGTAATTTTTTTACAACTCTCACAAAACCCTTGTCCTTCCTGATTTGTGGTGTTAAGATTTATTGTAAAATGAAAACTATTATATGTACAAAAAAAGACAGACGGTCTGTTTATTTAATTTATAAAAAAACAATTTAAATATTATTCCCTTATTATTTTTATTCATTTTAAATTATAAAGTTAAAACGAAAGATAGAAAGAAAAAGAATACAAGTTATACCTACAGTATTCTAGACTTTAGGGCACAAATAACAAAACCTGTAATTAAAACCAATTTGGACACATTTCCAAGCAATGTGACAACCTCGTGACCTAATTTCGTTCGAACTTTGTATTAGGTGAACTCCGAACTCTGAACTTTGAACTAAGTGCGGTTGAGTATTATATATATTAAATTACGACTTTTAAATTTATAATACTAATCTAAAAAGATTGTAGGTTTTAATATTTGTGTTTTTTTTTGTAATTTTGTCTTATTATTAAAAAAGCTTTTTGAATTTGCTACAACGTTTATTGAGAATATAAGACCTCAAACTACGACCATTAGGAAGTGCCTCCTACAAACATATGACAAACAACGCTGTTTTATCCCCTGTTCTTTCAGTAATTTTGAATTATTGCCCAAATTTGTATCATACTGTAATTTAGGAAAATGAACGAAAAACATCGAAAAACATTTGAAAATTAGGGAAATAAATGCACAACCGCTAGTTTGTATATACTTATAATTTTAGTCAGACATATTAACTCTTGAAGTCTTCCAATAATCATACAAGTCATATAATTATATTGTCATAATAATTGTTGAAATAATAGTTTGTGCGTAGAAAACAAATTTTGTTATAAAGTAAAAAAAAGTAAAATATTTGTTATTCCAATAAATATCAATTTGCTAAAAAAACAAGATTCCATTTGACTAGGCATGTTCTGGATTAAAGTCAAGCCACGTCATAGCCCTCGTCAGATTATTTATCAAATGATAAAAATGACAACACAGACAACGTTATCAAACGTTTTATTTCAGTTTCTTCAATATAATGGATCTCTCTAATAGAGAGACGTCTCTCAAATATCACATAAACAAATTAGTTATTTGAAATACATTTGATATAATAAGTACATTATTTACACGCAATTCAAGTTTTGCGTATTTTATTGATGTTTAATATTTGTAGGATACAAGAAAAAATAAGAAAAAGATAGAGATTCTTTTTTTTCAGTGATTTTCTATAAAATTTGGTCTACCTATGATGTTGTAAGCTTTTATACCAAGTGAATAAATTGTTGGAATTTAATATTTCTGTTTGAAAGACTGTATAAACATGTACAGCAAAGTTTTTTTTTTCTCAATATAAAATTAAAGTAAAATTATGGTATTAAAAAATAAGTTTATTTTTCAATAAAACACGGGCAGGTATTGGAACCCACAAAATCTAGGAAGCCTTCTTACCAAAATATCATTTGAAAGTGACTGATCGGAAATGACATAAAAATAGCTCAACGAAGGGTTTTGGGATCATGACAGTTGACAGCATTGTTTCCAAGAAAAATACCGAGCAACACGTTATTGGATCAGAGATGACTCAGCACTAGAATCAAACTAAAAAGAATTTTAAAGGACCCCCGCCGCTATCAGTCAGACAGTGCAGATATCTATCTACTCGTCGCTCGAATTGATTGTTCAACGGCTTTTGCATCATTAGTAAGATACCGCGGCGCTTTTTGCCTTGATTTTCCACAGGGGTAACATATAATAGCTTGCTAGCTATCATATGTTACCCCAGAGAAGCATTGCTATGCCTCTCTGTCTCTGTCACACATCAGGTACTATGTGGTTCGATCCTAAATAACAACAGTAGAATTATCTTCCATAAAAGCTTGTTAACAATTCAAGAAAATCTTGGCTTTGTGACATCACTTCCTGATTTTTTTTTCCAGATGCTGACAAGGCTTCGTGAATATAAGAGACGTTAATGTCTGATTTAACTTCAGTCGTGAAACTATTTTTGTGGTAAACGCAAGCCTAATGAAACTACAAACAAATAGCCATCAAGATTTTAGTTAAACACAAAATAAAAATGTATTCAACAAAAAGTAATACTCTGATACAATTTATCAACCTCCATCACCGTCAAATGAGTACCGCAGGCGGTGGAGACAAATTATTGGGAGTCATAAATTACGTGAAATTTAATTACTTAAGAGAATGGTATTAAAAAAAAGATTTACAAAATACTTAGACTCTTCTCTTTATTCCTTAGCCGTTATTCATTCCACGTATTGCCGTAATGTTGCAAACACAAGAATACATTTTGAAGCCTCTGATTTATAGCATTCGTTTGGCGATATAATTATGTATTTACTAAATGCCTCTGAAAATACAAAATGGACCGTTTCAACGTAACGATCAGGCATTAAGAGATTAAAATGAAACATTACATTAATTGCTCACATTTTATGATTGTACATCAACCATTGCTACGTCACTTTGCTATTTTACTTGTAATTAAGCTAACTTTTGCCTACGGCCTGGCCTGCACTTTAGGGTAAAACAAATTTAGACTACAAATTTGAATATATCTCTGCCAATAAAAGTACTGGAACCATATGTCATATAATATTTCGATAGACTACAATTATGACTGTAACCACAGTTTCCAATTTATGAGACACTTAGAGACCTTACTAATTAGTACAACCCTAAGTAACTTTTTTTTCTCAAAGACTTATAAAATAATGCGTGTATGATGGTCACCCTATTTTACATATTAATGTTCAAATTTAGTTTTCTCGTGGAGAAAACGAAGAATGGTCTTTGTTGATAATTTTATACAGTTTTAACAGATCGTGATGTTGAAATGTTTTTTTTTTGTATGCCGTGCCTTGGAAATGTAATATTGTTATAGAAAACAGTTATTTGGAATAGGGGCTAGTCAACTGATATAGTCAGTCAGTCAGCTGATAGTCTGATATGAACTGAGCAATTCGTGATGAAATATATATATATATATATATATTGTTTTATATAATGTAGGGTTATATTTTTATTAAATTCTTATTTAGTCTTAAATTTGTAATGATTTTAATATATCATTGATTATTGTATGTTAATATTGTTATTGCTTTGATAAATATAAATTAGTGAATTGTTGATTTAACTAAAATATCGAAAAGAAATAATGTCTAATAATTTTATTTATTTATTATATAACTTGCCTAGTGATATTTAGAACTGTTTATTTTCAAATACCATAATCATTTAGTGTTTAATCCAGTTGATAGATTATTTATGTAACTCTTCCTCACATTTGCTAAATTAGTTAATAGTTGATTTAACTAAAATGATGGAACTTACTAATTTATACTATTACTAGCTGTTGCCCGCGACTCCGTCCGCAAGAGATTTAGAATACAGGGCTCATAAGAAGCTCCTTCGCTCGAGCTTTTTTTGGTCAACTTTATTTCCAAAGTTACTCTCCACGAAAAACTCTACTATTATTTCAAAGGAATAATATAATATAACCTAGATTCACCGTGAAAGTTATTTCTTAATATTTGTTAAGGAATTATTAGATTCGGATAAATTACTTTGAAGATCACCTCCAACAAATTAACTTATAAATTTTAAACTCACAAACAAACAAACTTTACCTGACTATACTTTTAGAAAAGATTAAGATCAAAATATGAGATTTGTCATAGTTAAAGTTTATATTGAAAAGGAGTGCTGAAAGCTTCAATTCTATTCTAAATTGGTAATGAATAAGTTCATTGTTTACTTTCAAACTGTCATTGTCAACTATATATTTTTCTGATGTTAATGAATAGAATAAAAAGTATAATATGTTTATTTTGAACTTCATAGTATTGCTTTTACTATAATATAAATTGAACATATACTTTAGCGTCAGCAACACGTGGTGGTGCTGAAGTTTAGTTTATATAAAACGTTTGTACTTTAACAAAGCGCAATCTATTGGATATTTCCTCAATCCAGTTAACAAATACCCTAATACCGGCATCTGTTAGAATTGTGTAGAACTTACAGATAATTGTAACTTGTCGATAGAGATGTAGCTAAATCTAGAAAATGCAATAATAATTTCTTTTTTAATTATTGTTTTCGATTGGGTTCATACATTTCAAATTTTTAAAGTAAAACAAGATTGACGATGTCGCCGTCAAAAACATTGATAGGATTATGATATACAAAAGTTTCACAGATAATGCATCCATCACGATTGAGACCATTTTATATAGAATTTAGATTTATTAAGCTGGGCTTAAATTAAAAAAATAAATAAACTTAATTCTATATAAAACCCTGCCCTTGTGTTGATTAAGTTTAAATTCTGTAGATAGTTAAAATTTATGGGTGTAAAAATATAGAGTAATTCAAAAATAAATTCATATAGCTTTGTACACAGTACTGTGAAACTAAAAAATATATTGAACTACTAACTTGTGAAGACCACTTCATTGCTCAGGTAACTCAGAAAAAGTAGTAAGTATACTGATATTGAAATTTCAATTTCAGTTATTGTATAGAAATATGATTACTCCTTAAATATATAATTATTTTATTAACATTGCAGTTCATAATAATATATTCATAATTAATATTCAAAAATTTGCAGATTAGGTCAATCTTATTATTGCAGATTGCATTTTGAAGTTTAGAAATTTTCTACTTCCATATTATATAATATTCCATACAATATTAAAGAAATGAAAAAAAATATGTATAGTTTGGTTTAAAATTGGGACTTGAAATTATTTAAATTTTTCATTTTTGAAAGAGTAGTGAGAATAAAACATTAAAAAGCTGAATGGACGATGTTACTTTCAGTTGTTTTCAGCCATTTCTGGTCTCTGACACAAGAGGTACATAAAATAAGTTTTATTTTAGCTCTTAAATGCTTCCACGTTTTATCTGCAACGAGCATGAACTCACTTAATCCTTTAAAACTCCTTGTTAAGAATCCGCAAAATAAGGCTAAGTTTTTAAAATATTTTAAAAACTTAGCCTTATATTTTGCGTTGCCAATTTTAGTTACTATTTTTTTTTATTAAAATTTATAATTATCGAGTATAAAGTCTAAAAATGTGTACAGATAAAATCGGAAAGTGGAAGGTTCAAGAAAAAAATCTCTTGGATAAACTAGAAACTCTCGTTTTATAAACAGAAAAGATTTTATATTTACCAAAAGTTTTGTATTGTTCAAAATATAGCTGTAGAGTTAAATTGTTTGAACTAACTAGTATTTGTAATCCCTCATAGAAATTTTTAATATATCTGTTCGCATTTGAAAACCATTTATCGAAGAAGGTTTTTACTAACAAAGTCTTCATAACATAACACTAAAACTCTTTCAACCATGCTGAATACTAACCTTTAAAAAAATATGAAAAATTGTGCAGAAAGTCTACTTTAGATGGTAGTTCTAAACTAAATATACCAACCATGTTTCGAATGCCGTTAGATTGTAAAATGAGAACGAAGTCGCTGGTAACAACATGTGTCATATAACAGTTTAAATGATGACAAATCCAAGGCTGTTTTTAAAATACTCTTTTCAAATCCATCCGGAGACCTTATTCATGAACAAAATCAGCGTGAAACGTTTATGAATAAGATCTCCGGATGGATTTGAAACTAGTCGGATAAAGTCCGAAAGTATGAATTATATCAATTACATGGCGGATATTTGCAATATAAAATATGTTCTTATTGTCATCAATAAGAACGTATTTTATATTCTGACTTACCTTAACTTAATATTTTGGGTAAATTTATGTTAGAATAGTTATTCAATTTCTTACGTAAATAAGAAACCAAACCCCGACCAATTATCCTTATTTATTTTTTTCTATATTTATGTTTATCTCTGAACGTCGTTGTAATTGCCTGTTATCAGGTAACACCACACTATTCCAACACTAAACGAAGAAATATATATGCGTATATATTTCGTTTCATCGGCAACAATCCGGCGTCAAACATGAATGTACAAATTAAAGTATAATTTTCGTTTCTTTTGTACAATATTCTAATGCCCGAAAATTAAAAAAGACTCATAGATACACATTTTAAAAACTTTAGTTATAAGATTTGTTTCTTGTCACTTAGCAAATATGTTTTTTTTAGAAAAGTATTGAATATGCAGATTTTGTATTGTTACCAGTTTATTACATCATACATGTATTTTTTGTGTAAAAATAATTAATAATTCACAAACTGGAATGAAATAATAATATATAGTTTAGAGTTCCAAACTGTCGTTGATGTGTTCTAGTATTTTCAGTTTAAGATTTATCATTAAAACGGCTCTTATGTGTACAAAATTTTACATTAATACGAAAAAAGAAACTGTTTAAGTAAATAAAACATGTAAGATTTTGTACAATAATAAAATAAATAGCTACTAAATAAATCTTTTCATATTATCTTCATTTATAGACAAAATATTAACATAAATAACTACTTATGTTAATATTTTGAGCTCAACTAAGCTCAATAGACTTTGCCGTCTTAATTTAAATAAATCACGTAGCTCCGATTGGTGGATTCAGACTTAATATAATATAACTTTAAAAGTATTTTATCGTGAGAGAATTCAGTGAGTTCAGGCACGTACCAGACAGCTCTTGCATTGTAGAGCTCGGTTGAAGGCTGTATGCACACCTCTCATTTGAACTTCTCAACTATTTAAACATCGTATAGTTTAAGTTATTTATTTAATATAAAACATAAGTCCTTTTTTGGAGAATATATATTAAGGGAAAATTGTAAATCCAAATGTCCAGTGTATGTTTAAAAATGTATAAAAATTAATTGGTTCTTTTTAACATTTTAACATTTCTAGTATTTTTCTGTATTAGTATTCAATGTTAGTATAAAAATAAAGTCAAAGAATAACAAGTCACAATAATTTAATTAAAGCCATAAGCAAATGTAAAACAAGATGACAGGCCGACCACAAACCGATGAGTGACGGGTAAATAAATTAAGCTATTTATTTAGATGTACATTTCTATTCCAACTAAATTGTTGGTGGTGTAACATTGGTGGTAAAGCTTGAATTTCTTGATCTGAGCAAGTAAAGGAAATTGCTTCAAAACAAGGCGAAAAAGGTTTTGTAATTTGTGTTTTCTACATATATGTCGGAGGTAGATTTTATGTAATTGTAAAAGCTTAAAACTGTGATTTAGGCCGCGATACAGACGGTATGCAAATATCCATATAATTTTATTTAATTGTAAAAGCTTAAAACTGTGATTTAGGCTGCGATACAGACGGTATGCAAATATCCATATAATTTTATTTAATTGTAAAAGCTTAAAACTGTGATTTAGGCTGCGATACACACGGTGTGAAAATATCCATATATTTTTATTTAATTGTAAAAGCTTAAAACTGTGATTTAGGCTGCGATACACACGGTATGAAAATATCTATATAATTTTATTTAATTGTAAAAGCTTAAAACTGTGATTTAGGCCGCGATACAGACGGTATGAAAATATCTATATAATTTTATTTAATTGTAAAAGCTTAAAGCTGTGATTTAGGCTGCGATACACACGGTATGAAAATATCTATATAATTTTATTTAATTGTAAAAGCTTAAAACTGTGATTTTGGCCGCGATACAGACGGTATGAAAATATCTATATAATTTTATTTAATTGTAAAAGCTTAAAGCTGTGATTTAGGCTGCGATACACACGGTATGAAAATATCTATATAATTTTATTTAATTGTAAAAGCTTAAAACTGTGATTTAGGCTACGATACACACGGCGATCACCGTGTGACGCCGATGTGATATATGATATATAATTCAAATATTATGATATTAAAGCTACATGCATTAATGACTTATGCACAAACCTACAAATATTAAATTTACATACGTACAAATGTAATATTTATTTAATATAATAATCCATTTGGTAATTACGAGTTAATTCAAATTTCCAAATTAGATTACGGTGTGAAAGTTTCAGTGTTCACGTTTGCTTGACTGTTATAAATATTGAAATTAACTATTTAAGTTCTACAAAACATATAAATTAAAATACCTTATATTAAAAATAACACGAATGACCCTTCAATATCCATATTATTTATAATAAAGGAGATGAAATGAAGTGTTACATCTCGTTCGACATTTCACGAATTAGCTGTTTGCCGAACTTTATTTTCATATTTGGACATGTTACATCTTGTCTTTTTTTTAATCTTTTTAAAATTTTACATAAGCTTTCTGATTTTATCAAGTATTTTTTTTAAAATAACTCAGATCGAGTTTTGTAGGTTTATAATCAATTATTTTATGACAGAAAAAAAAATAAGCTTACCAACATAACAATTTCTAGGTTTCTCTGATTTTAATAAACTTCTCATTTATTAATGGTTTTCGTTTAGACTATGAACGAATACTAAAGCTTAAGAGTTTGACAGAATTAAATGGATCCATGCACGTAGCAGAAAGACTGCTATTCCATTTAAGCGCTCTCTTAAAGCATGTTTTGCATTCTGATCACAAGATATACCTATATCTTGTGACAAAGACCAGAATATATCTGAAACTGCAGCCGTATCGTCTATTCAGTCATTTCTAGTTCTCCTCTAGCAAAGCAAAAGCTTATAAAATGTCACGTCCGAATTTCAAACCTAAGTTTTATCCGTATATTTTCAATAAAATATTATACATACTTAAGGTATAAATTTAATTTTTCCCTTAATCTAAGTATATTGTTTATTGACATTGGTATCTACTTTGGTAGTAATAACATTGAAGTTTTAATCAAAACAATATTAAGTAATTTGATTTAAAAAAATTACCTTTAAGAGTGTCTTTTCAAGTTCTCCCAATACCGAATATCGGTATTATAAAGTAACTGAAGGTGAGCGTTAGTTCGTATTTTAAAGAGGTCCCTTAAACCTACACTTGGGTCGCAAGTCCCAGGAGCTGTTGGCACTCCTCTCCCTGCAACGCAATGGGCCCGGCTCCCGCACGGTGAATCCATGGAATGCTAAGACGCTTAGTGTCTGTTCAGCGCACCTTTACCAGACACTTTACCTCGAGCGACGTATTTACAAGTATTTTCATTTTAAAGATGTCTGCTGGACTGACTGCTCGTTTATCTTCTCGTTTTACATATACATTATAATATTACTTTTATGTAAAACTGTTTGTTAAATTTCTATATTGTGGACATAGATTCGGTTACAATTTTTTTTTTAATTTTCATTAATTTTAAAGTATCATTAGGTTGTTTTGGGTAGGATGAAATTTACCCATTTATTAAATAGAAAAATGAATTATCACCTATGTGTAACTTACATGAATAGAAAAAATATCTAGACTGCAATTTTTGTGTAGATTGTGTGCAAATACTCATAAAGACACCCGAGGGACCAGCCCTAGAATATTTTATTCATATAATATTTCATTTAGATTAATCTATTTCCGCAGATTTTCTAAAATTCTGAAGTATTGTATATATGAGGTTTTATTTATTTGTAATTGAACTAAATAAAGCTTTTATTAGGAATAACATTTATTAGAGCCTTTCTTTATTTTATTTTTTTAAATATAATCTTGACATTTACTGACATACATTTTATTTATATTAATTTTGATAACCGCAAAAGAAAGTCCGAAAGGTCAAAAACTGATAATCATTGAAATTAATTAATGTCTATATAACTTATAGTAAGACGATTGTTAAATGTATTTTATAGGAAATAGGTTACTAAAGTATTCCTAAAAAAAGATCATCCTTTTATACCTCATAGTATACAAATTTCAAACTAAAATCAATAGTTTCCTCGTCATTAAGTTCAAGAAGGTCGCAGCTCACGTTTCATTAAGCACCGGTGACATTCACGGTGCATCGCGTAAAATAGATAAAGCTACCGTTTTTGTTGCTTATACATGTAAATATTTTGCCTTACTTATTAAGTAGACTTTATTACAATACTTTATTTTGTATTTAAAATTTACGTAAATATGTATGTGTTTGAATAATAGGACAAACCATTCTTAAGTGGTAGATAGAGCCAGACTGTAGTCATTTGAATACAGCTTGTAGGGGCTGACCCAATTTAAGAAGACCCTCTCTAGACAAAAAATAAAATAACTAGTGCAGCAAGGTTTAGTAAAGTGATTGAGAGATCCGAAAGCAACCCATCTTTCTCGACCCTTTTCCTTGATTCCTCTCAATTCTCAAGGGCAAATATAGATGCAGTATATTTTCATCTTTATTTGCAATTATCAAATAAATTTAAATTTCGAACTTCTGAATTGTACATCACGTGTTTCAATAAACATATCTATATAGTGCATGCTTTTACGAAAAATATTAATAAATTTATGGCAATTACGCCTCTACAAAGTTATTTCGACGACAAAATTATGAAACGTCAAAAGATATATCTTATGTTATATGAAGTATTGACGGCTTAATAATATATTAATAGTACTAGCCTTTGACTATTACGTATTTATTTAATTTCACTCATTAACATATACTTATACTTTTATTTTTAAAACCATTATATTAAAATAAGATTTCAATTATTTCATGGAATTATATGCCGTTAAAGATAAAGTCAAAAGTGGTTCCAACTTCCCAAGTTCGGTTTAATGTAGTTGGATAAGTTTTTATTGGAAATTCAAATCTCTTTATACCAAAGTTTTGAATAAGCTTTGTCAAAAATGTCTCAACCTCTAAGTCGGCAATACGACGACCAGTAAAATAATTAATGGCTAGTAAAATAATTTTAAGTTGACAAAATTTTAAATGTACTGTGGGAGATTAAAATTTAAAAAAAATCTTCTCTTTAAAACAGCATTTTGAAAATATATATACTTACATACTGGCCCACGGTTTTCATACTTCCATGAAGAACATTTGACTGGATATACCACTTGTCACCGTTACCATAAGGATTTTAATGATTTAATCAATATTAATAGATGATAGTATATAAAACCAAAGCCCTAAGGGAGTGTAAATAAGTGGATGTGTATATAAAAGATATTTATTATGTATTCCATTATATCAAGGATCTATTTTATCTGTACGTTCCGCCATGACGGAATAAGCTCAAGGGGCTTTAAAACATTTTCATGTATACGGATCTTGTAGGTTGAATTAAGAATAGTTGACTTAAAAATATTAAGTGAGTGCTTAAATCTAAGTAAGTAGGCATGAGGACACATTTTAGTGTGACTGTATTTGTAGCAACGAAGGTTGTGTTCCTTGCTGGTCTGTCTCAAGTTTCTCAGAAAAAAAATACTCAAGAAAAATGCTAGTACATTTTTCTTGAGTATTTTTTTTTACATGCTCTAAGATACTATCGTATTAGTAAATAACTTATCAGGTATCTAATTCGAGTCACCATAGTATAACATCTCTAGAAAAGAAGCACAATTGTGCTACGCCAATTATAAATTTGAGTTTTGTGCAAAAAGGTTAGGTTTCGCAAAAGGTTAGGCGCAAAAATAATAAATAAATAAATATACCTGCAACTAACATATAATGGTTTTATAGTAAATAGATATGATACGAAAATAAAAATTAAATTTCTATACTTTGTACAAAATGTATTATGGCTTCAGTGAAAGTTACCGCTGGTCTGGACATCTTATTTGTAAGGTTTCTTTAAAGTTGCCGGCAGTAAAAGGGAACAAAACTTTTAATCGGTTGTGATGTTGATGATTAATTTAATGATATAATTTCTCTAACATATTTTAGGTTGACTATTTTACAATTGTAAATAACCAGATATTTGTAATATATTATACATTTTAGTACTAATGATTTATTTTTCTCTGAATGTATAATAATTTAATATTAACATATATTTTATTATGATTCTTTTACAATAGTAGGTGTAAATACAAGTAGAAGTATTTTTTTTAATACATTACTTTTTCTTATATACATTATATTAACTTAAAATGAATATCTCAGCAAATTAATTGCTGAAGGGTATAATTGCTTGTATTAGATTAATTTGATAATTTTCTTAAGCAATTACGAGTTAATTGAGCGTCAGATTTCATCTCATTGGTTTAAATCATGTCCGTAAAATTAAATTAATCATCTCTTAATAGCTTAAAATTATAAAAGAATTATCATTTAACTTTACCGTATTTTCAATATATATGCAAATAATTAAAATATTGTTCTGCCATTACCTTATATTTTACTACAGACATATTGTAAAAGTAGTACAAATAAATTGATGGGGAAATATTTTAGATAAATTAAACATTGTTAATTTACCTGATAACACTGTCACTTTAAAGGAAAGTCGGACATGTTATATGATTTATTGTCATATTTGTAATAATTAAAAAGTACATCAATGCTACAATTAAGAGTATTTAATTAAACACTTCTTATAACTCTAAGACGTGACGTAAAGTGAACAATTCTTTATTTTATTATTATAATGGTATATTGAGATATTTCCTTTAAAAATAATAATTTTCTAATAATTACATTCCCAGTAATATTACACATAGCTAACAATTTCATTCATAAATAATTGTTACATCGTATATCTTTTTAGTCGTTTTAATTAATTAATTATACGCAATAAATTTGTTCTATTTTCGCAATATACCCACTCGTTAATTTCTTCGTTAGCGAGATCAGAGTACATTTCCTTTTCGTGTTAGCTTTTATAAATAATAAATGCAGAAGATTGCTTTTGATTAATATTAAAGATATAAAATTAATTTGACTAAAACAAATGTAATGAAAGTTAATTAAACCTTTGTTCCCTTTTTCACACAATTTAAATATATACTGATAACCTATTTTCGTGTAATCTATAAATGTATTATTAAATTAATTTATTTTATACATTTTTTTTTATAGCCACCTGGATATATAATGATATTTGGAAAGTTATGCAAACGTTATAATTTATTGAGCAGTTATAAACGTTACAGTTTATTGAGCAGTTATAAACGTTACAGTTTATTGAGCAGTTATAAACGTTACAGTTTATTGAGCAGTTATAAACGTCACAGTTTATTGAGCAGTTATAAACGTTACAGTTTATTGAGCTGTTATAAACGTTACAGTTTATTGAGCGGTTATAAACGTTACAGTTTATTGAGCAGTTATAAACGTTACAGTTTATTGAGCTGTTATAAACGTTACAGTTTATTGAGCAGTTATAAACGTTACAGTTTATTGAGCAGTTATAAACGTTACAGTTTATTGAGCTGTTCCACAGGTCTAGGTAACAAATATCTGTACATTCCAGTCTAGGTAGAAGACGAATGTTAGCTAGAAACATCTTACTACTTAATTACTCTTTTTATTTCTACTGTTTCTTTATGTGGAATACTAATTAAGTTGAATTCTTAATTTAATTAATTATTTCTTTAAAAAAAGCGGGAGTCGAAAAACTATAAAAGATATATGCAAAATTATAAAAAAATTAACAACTAACAATTTTATTTCTCATATTTTTTAATTTCATATTACAAAATTGTTAAATAAATTATTATAATGTAAAATTTCCTGAAATGCCGTTTAGGTAGACATACCTTTACTTTTAACTCGCTCTTTGCGAATTTATGTGTCAGTTTATAACAAAATACGTCGTAGTGCAACCACAGGAACGCAGATTAATTAATACAGCATTGAAGAGACATATATATATATATTGTTTTTTTTGGTAATAATACTTTCAAACTATAATAGATTTTTAGTTAAATATAGAATTAAAAAATGTCCGCTACGGGCAGGATGCAAACCTGTGCCGATATATTAAAAAAAACAGTCATTGAAAATATTATTTTCTACAAATTACACAAAAATCACTTATTCTTACATTAGTAAAATATATTAGTTATAAAAATCACTTTGCTGTTAAACTTAATAAAAATTAATCACAGCTTAACAACTTTTATGACTGCGTTTAAAAAATATATGTTTTTTATTTCCCATTTAATAACTTCTAAAATAATAAGTATATTCATATTAGATGCACATAAAATTTATTCAAGCTAAGACCAACGAATTGCTCTTTGGTCGAAAACAGTCATTATATTGTTACTTTAAAAAATGAGAATAAGGCCGCCATGTTATTTTACATTGTATAAATTTGAAAAAAAAGAAACGTTTTTTTTTAATGTTTAAAAAACAATACATAATATTATTTTAAGAATGACTTTCGTGAATAAAACTTAATACGAGTACAGGAAAAATAATGAAAGTGTAATAATAATTCAGAATTTTGGTTTCCATTGTCACTTCTGTTAAATTAAAGTTTTTTTTTTTACCAAAGCATAGTAAGTGCACAGATGTCATCAACATAAAGCCTTTTCAGTTTCAGGTAGTAGAAGCCGAGCTAATTAAACCTACGTTTAGAGTGATCTGGAAACGCCATTTGAAATTAATTCAAAAGCGTTAAAAGCAGTTTAATTTTCAAGTCCCTCAATGCTCTTGATTACAAAAAAATATTCCACCGTCCTATATATTCAATATGATATTTTTTTATTTCAATGATACCCTTTCTTTAGAATTTTCAATATCTCAGAAACTCAGTAACCCTTTTTTTTCGGAAATATAAATTACCTATCACTCCAGTATTATTCGATCAAACCTCCTTTTTGTTACTTTGCTGTGTCCGAAGGCCGTACCTTGAGTTATGGACCTTTTATTGCGTATCGTAATTTTGTAGATAAACGTAGAATAGCCGGTTTACATGTTAGATATTCCTTCGTATTTTTAAAATACCAATAACAAACTACTATAACATAATAAAAAAAATATACTAAGCCATTCTCAATAAAAGTAATTTTTTTTTTTTTTAATCTAGCTACAATTTTTTCTTTGTAAATATAAATACATACAAAGTTAAGAAAGTTGAAAAGTTTATTGAATTATAACATTCCTCCATTATTCATACCAGAAATTAAGTGTAACTATAATGTTTTTTTAATTATATTTGATCGCGAATATTTTTAACAGACGTTGTATAAACACAATAAGTTCAATATTTTTCTATTTATATTAAATTATCTCGTTTTCATAAGAATTAATTAATTTATAATTTAACCTCTGTACAAACATAACATCATCATATTTTCTTACTAATTATATAAAAAAAGTGTATAATTTCAAGGAATTAAGTAGAAATATATATGATATTAACGGTAATAAATAATTATGCACTAATAAAAAATTATATTTATCATAAAACAAACATTTACATAACACTGACCAACCAACTGGTACAAACCGTAAATCTTAGTACGGTAATATTAGAAGACATTTTAAACGGCGCCATAAATTCAAAGCGGTTACAAACTACCGGACGTTATAACTTCCACAAATTTAACTAACTACATTTAATATATACCTTTTTTATATTATTTATCAAATGACATCCGTAACTAATAATTATTTTACAACACATTTATTATGTTATTTAAAATATCTTTTGATGAGTTAAATACGTAATAAAATAATAGTAGTTAAATACGTTGTAATATTGTATTTTTTACGTATAGTAATATTACTTTTACGTATAATAAATACTACTTTTATAATTATATATATATTTACTCGACTGTATTCAGGGTAATTAATGGGTACTTGCCCGACAAGTTTGAACCCATTTGGGGTTCTTATTCATAAGCTCAAATTATGGCGGACACGATTTACACCGCCATATATTAATATTATATAAGTTAATGTAATAGTTTATAAATAATAAATGAAAATAATAATATTATTATCACTCAAACACTAGAGTAAATTTGTATAATAGTTATGGATCTCGAAAGTTTCAATACTACAATACAATTTGCGGTATTCCATTAAATAATAAAGAGGTTCTACACTTTAATATTTTATTATAATACCAACTATATTTTATTGGGTATTTCATTTTATAAAACTCGTAGTTAATTACTTTAAATTAATTATAATTGTAAATACACTAAATAACTAATTAATTTTCTACTGAATAACTAACTGAATAATTTATTTACACTTCAAATGTCCATATTAGTAATAAATAGTGGATATTTTAGATTATTTGTGAGCGGTAGCTAAGCTATACATTTTATACTTTGATATTTTCATACATTAATATCGGCTGTGGCATCTTTTCAATGTTAATGCAAAACTGCAAAGTTAAAAACATTGGTTAAGATTTTCTGAAGAAGCCTAATAGATGTCACCACCATCCGGATAAAGACGAATATGTATAGAATAATTCACCGAATCTGGCAGCGATACGGTAGCCCAATTGGTAGAGCATTCGAATCAGTTTATTTTGCATAACATTTACGAAATATTGCTCAAAAAAACTTTGAAACTGTCCGAGAAGTGTCGTCATTGGGTAATATGATTATTAGATAATATTTAACCAACACTGCAATTAAAAATAACATTTATAATAATCAGAATATTAATTGCAAAAACAATCACCGAAGCTAATTATAAATTGAAACTCTGAAGGGCAGGAAGAAGAGTAAGAGAAATGCCTGTAGAAAGGACTCGAAAGGTCACGACATCAAATTCAAATTAATGAAATCAAGCGAACTGTGTTGGTAGGCACACAGGATGTGAAACTAAATGAGGGTAGATTGGAAATATTGACCAAAGGAGATAATTAATTCATTAATTTTAAAACTATCCATTGATTGTCTTTGAGCATATATAATCAATTAATTTCGTATTGATTTTTTATGAAATATAATAATGAAACAACTTAGGCTGCATCTGTATTTGTAAAACGAATGACATCTATTCCCAAAATAATATTCAGGAGTATGTAATATAATAATTTACAAATTAACTAAAACAATAAATATTAACATGATAGTATGTTTTCATTTACATTTTAAGGAAATTTGAGCAATTTTAATTTCTATAACTTCACGAAAAGTCACAAACTAATTATATATTTTTAATTAGCTGTCAAAAGAAAATTAAATTGGTTTAAATATGATTAAGCGTTTCATGTAAGGTTTAAATTAAATATCCGATAGGTTGATGACACGTTTTGGAAATTTATTGTAAAAAAATAAAAATGACTTTTTAGTATGAGTGATTAACAATTTGGGAACTATAATTTTAACATTATATCTTGTATTTATATTATACTTATATCACTTTTGCGTCCAATATTTCCCGACTTTCATTATTTTTTCTAAGATATAGACTGATGAAAGCATCAGTCATTTTGAGCTTGCCTGACTATTGCTGATAAAACTAAATACATACGAGAATATATTGTGTGGGAATAGTGTGGTATTACCTGATAACAGGAAATTACAATAACTTTCAGAGAAAGAGGATTATTACTGGGTGTTTTGCAAAACATTTACATAAGAAAATAAATAATTTCTCTAAGAAGTATTTAATTATATTTGATTGATTAAAAATTAAACGTGATTTTCTGATAACGAGTAATTTAAAGACGTCAGATGCTTTGAAACTAGCCCTATTTCTAAATTCTTACATTATTAAGCAAAAGCTTTTATGTTTCTCATTAATAATGCATTTAGAATTCAACAAAATAATTGTAACTTTTTAAACCTAACGTGCTTTTCTGTTTTTCTTTCGTTGCAGAAGTCCGTTACGGATATACTCCGGCCAAAGAGGTGATGAAGGTAGGAGGGTTATGTGGGACTACCCGGCAGCATAGATGGCGCTACCATTTTTCATGCTACCCACTACCCACCAAAAAAACAAAGATTGCTCTCATCGCCTTAATGATACGCTACAGGATCGCTTTCGCATTCACTGTGACAAAACCTTACAAGCTATTTGTAAATGTTTTTATTTCATAGACTGCAGGGAATAATAAAATACATGTTTCCACTGGGGTGGAATTATCCGTGTAACGAATATTATTTATAGTTTCGGAGTTTTCCCTACTAATTTTAATCCATTTTTTATTTACAAGCAGTTCCCGCTGCGGCCTCGTGCTCATGAATAAGACTCCGGGTGAATTTAAAACTACAATGACGATAAGTAGTCTTGAATTAATCATTATCACGACTTATAAAACTGTAACACAAAAAAACTATTAATTAATATATACTTTTAATTGGAGCGTTATATAATACCATTTTTTGCCAGTGACTCCGTCCGCCATTTACTAATTCAGGACATTTGAACACGGTGGGAAAATTTGTTTATAACAACTCTTCGATGCCATTTTTTCAGGTTATAGCCTTTTCGCATATTGTGAAAATCTGCTGTATTAATTGATTGTTGCTCAGTATTCGCATGAATCTTAAATATATTTAAAAAATGTTTCCAAAATTTTTTTCGAAACCTTTTCGAAACCTTTTCGAAAAAAAAATAAAAAATGTCTCTTCATTTTATGGTCTGGTTTATCTTCATTTCATGTTTATTTACACCTCAAAGGTTTCGTATAAATATTGACTATTTGGTTTTCTTCTGAAGATAATGACAAAAGTTTACGGCGTCGTATCGAATATGTATTTATTCTTATACAAATTTCTTTACAGAATACATTGTAAAATAAAATTTTGAAATGGTATCAAAATCTTATCCATATTTTAGGTTACATTATAAATTTGCTGTGAAAGTAATATAATGTACTTCAGTTTTTTTTCAAAATATTTTTCGTCTTTAAATCTTGATGCATCTTATTCCTCCACCATCTTGATATTTAATATAAAATATCATTAAGCTACATAATATATAAAAAGAGACAAATATTATTCCGAAATAAAATGTTATATGTTTATTACGAATTACTGAATTCATACCAAAGCTGCGCTTTGACAACGTAAAGTAAATATATTTACTTACACTTTTAATTAATAAATTACATTTCTACCTTTCATTAAAAATATAATAATCATAAAACGTAAACAATGAATGTAATGTTTCATTTAAATCCTATGATGCCTAATTATTACGCCGACCACGTTCGTGTTTGGTATTTTGTATTTTGAGTTGTCCATTTTGTATTTACAAACATTTTGTATTGGCATTCCCAAGATAATGCTATAACCCGCAGGCTGGAAAATGTAATCTAGTGTTATTCCACAATTTGACAATACGAAGAACTGAGAATTATATACATTTCGCATTATTCATAGAGAATATAGTAAAGGCATTTTATAATATTAATATTTTATACGAAGCCCTTAAGTAATTGAAATTCAATATTATTTATGACTCAATTTTTATTCTTCACCGTCTCCGAGTAAGGACAGATGAAGGTTGATAGATTGAACCATAATATTACTTAATGTTGAATACATTTTTAATTTTCTTTTATGTTGATACAAATCTTCATAGTTTTTTTAGAATTTTGCTACACATATAATTAGTTTTAGCGGAAAGGCTCACCGTTACAGGCTGCTCTTGTTCCACTGTTATATAAGATACTTTCTAAATATAATAACGACAATTGGAGGATCCTAAATATCTCACATATATAAAAGTTGTTAATAAATTATTAATAGGACTCTTCTACTCGTGATTAATATGTATAATTTAAGTAGAATTAAATAAATTTTGATATCCCGAAAGAATTTAAATTTTCAATTAATTCCTCGTTTGTATTTTACAAAATAATTCATATCTGCTGATAATAATTCAATTGAATTCATAAAAGCTTACAAATTTTTATATATTTCTTTTGCTTATTACGTAAAATTCTCGTATCGTATCATATCGTAAACCGACTTATCAGACAACCATTTTTTATGCATATCATAATACTCCAATGAGTATTATGATATGGAAATCTTGGAAATCTTAACACTACGACTTAGAAAGGTATTGTGAGAATCATACAAAAATAGCATTTACAATTCAAATAGCTGTCTGGTTTATAAAATATTTCGTTATACCTTGTAAGGAAAGCTGGAGTCGAGAATTCGAAGAATATATCTAAAAATATCCTGAGAATAATATAATTCAAGTCTTACAATAGTTGAAGTTGAATTATTCTAGACTAGCTTAGAACTTTGTTTTTTTTTGTTTATTCATTTACAATAGTACAATAAAATTGCTTTAACCTAATTAACATTAAAGAATTTTAAAATATACACTGCTTGAAAAAGTGTAAGTTTCTTAACTTTGAAAATGTGCTTGTAAGTATGTTACACCAAAAAAAATATAAAATAAATACTTCCATAACGATCTCATTTCCGTTTTCTTCAAACATCAAAATTCCATCACAAGATCACAAGACATGTTCAGGATTAAAGTCAAGACACGTCTTAGTCCTCGGTACCTAATTTATGAAGTGATGGAAATGTCAAAAAAGACGGTATTATCCAACGGTTTATCCTCCTCTCTTCAATATAATAAATATATGTAAGAGATGTATTCAGATCTCAAATTCTATGATAACTTATTCAAAACACATTATTTGTCATGAATCCTTTATACGAACTTTAGCTTTGGGTGTTTTATTGATGTTTAACATTAATAGGATAGAAAAATATATATTTTCTTCGAATCTAAATTACGTGAGGCAAAAGACGACTCGACTTTTCACGATACCCAGTGAAGATTTTGTTGTAAAAATGACAAAGTAGATAGATTTGTCAATGTATTAGAAAGCTCTGAAATTCGTAAACAACATTTCGCGAATACTGCCGTCCAAGTCCCAAGGAATTTAGTCTTAAATTTAATATTTTATAATGGGTGCTCAATATCTTTAATTATATCCATTTTTCATTAAAAATTATTATCTATTCTGAAAGTAAAGAGAAAGGCGTGTAATTCAATATTATATTGACAGTCTTCGATCGCTTATGGCACAAGACGCTACTTTCGGAGCTAACTTCCTGTAGGTTTCCCGAGAGAGGTAGATTTTTGCTTGGCGGAGCATACAGATAGTTCTTAATGTACTTTGCTGAGTAATCGCCGGTATTCCCCTAGGCTGCGTTCTATGTCCTTTCATTAATCACAGATTGTTAATACACCTTAAAGAGTTTACCACTAAAAAAGTCCATTTAGACTCTTGCCACTCTTCAAGAGCACTCTCCTCGATGCGATGCCAAGTGTCGATAAATCGGCAAGTATTAAGGACTGGATAAATTGAGCGATTGTCAGTATCACGCTCACCTGGAGATCAAACCCAGGTTGCTTTTGAAGACACTACGAGTGATTAACACAGCGGGTCAGTACTTCACGAGGTAACAAAGGCTATGCTTGATAAAACACATCACATAAATAAATTTAAAAAAATTAACTAAGGAATGTTTGGATGCTAACGGATATAACAATGATGACGCTATCGCTGCCAGGCTGTTTCAAGATTTAGTTAATGTATTTTCTATAGTTTATACTTAAACTACCTCACTGACTGAAAAACTTAAAACAAAAAACATCTAAAACACGATGGAAACGCCCTCTGTTGAGTCTGTATAAGACTAAACTCTCCAGGCACTATTTAAACACACACAAAACAATTATCCAAATCTGTCAACCCATTTTTAAGTTTAAGGGAGATTAATGTAAAGCAATCGATTTATTATAAAATAAGCTCAGCAAGACAACTTATTTAAAGATAATTTCAAATTAAAGATATTTTCTGGATAAGGGTTTAATTTCTCACGATTAAAGTAAAAGCTAAGAATAAATACAAAGAGCTTTTCCCAGCAACTGAACTAACTTAATTAAATTGAAAAAGTTGACAATAGAAAATAGATTTGAAATATATGACTAACAGTAAAGCAATTTTATAATCTTTAATTTTTTATTAAGTAAGACCAAATAACATTTATTAAACTAAATCAATTTGTTATTAATGCTGATAGTCCATATTGTCAGCATTTCTGACAGTTATTTCACTGCATATATTAATTATTAATAAACACAAAAGAGTAATTGAACGTTTATCAAACATGTCATAAGCAGTTCATGTATCAGCATTAATGAACGAATATTATTACCAATAATTATTCATCGCAAGGCTTTTGATAGAAGATCTTGTTTATCTAAAACTCAATTATGTTTTATGTCTCAGCTTCGTTTTGATGATTCACGATAGAAAGTAATATAATTGTTGTAATAGAACGCGGTTATAACTAAAGTAGTCAGGCTCAGTATACAAGAATAATTGACTTCATATTTAATGTACATAATTAACATTGGATCTACATGTATCATGGCACGTACAACATACACTACTGGCTCCGTAAGAGCAGTGGACCTTGCGAGTAGATTCCTGTTTTACAGTTTAGCTTTCACACTTGAAAAAGAATTACTCTCAATGGTCTCGCTGCCTGCCGCTCTGTGGGAGCCATTGCCTATATAACTCACATTTCTCCACGCTTCTCATACGTTATGTGGACCGTATAATATTTCATCATCTTCTGAATAAACAGGATTTGAAGAGCTTTCCAATAAAACCTCACTCAATAGGCAGAGACAAATTTAAAATTATTTCACTCGCTGCTCCCTTTCCCCCTTCTTCCGCTAATTTATTTCAGAATACGCTTTGTAGCATAAAATATTTAATGTTTTTGCAAAATTTTAAGAAATTGGCTGGTAAATGGCGCTACAGCAGATTTCCCCCACATAACCCTTTTTCCCCCAATCAGATGACCGCACAGTTAGGCTAGCGTGATAAATTATGAGACTCAATAAACTATCGAGAGTAAACAGAAAGTTGGAAATTGCCAACGACTTCTAATAAACAATTTCAAAAGTAAAACAAATACAGCGGAATAGAAAATTAAGTCTAGTACAATTTTGTGCCAAAGCTCCGTGAAAATAGGGGTCATTAACTCCATCACGGTCGGCATTAAACGAATTACAGTTCATAGAGCGACGAAGAATGAATTATTCATTTGTCATTTGTTTTCTCGTTTAAATGTCTGTCTTGATCTTGTATAATAAATAAACTGAAAACAAATGATTTAAGTTGGAAGATTTCAATATAATGTTGCCCGGTTCTCTTGTTCTCTTCTCTTATCTTTAAAATTATTTATTATCAAGTAAATTTATCATAAACGTGCTATTGAATACATAAAAACGTGAATTGCAAAAATATTTCAAATTTTATTTCATAAATAATAAATTTAGCAAAAAATAATAATTTTACGGACGAATGAAAACCCATATTTTTTATTATTATTAAGATCTTATTTCCGTCGCCCGCGAAAATGACTGTACAAAATACGTCCTAAATAAAAGTCGAGGCACGTCGTAAATCTCAGCAGCTCTTTCGTGAAATAATGATAATGTATAATAAGATAAAATAATAATTTATCGTTTTATCATCAATATTAGAAATTAAAAACATACAATTTATCTTTTGTCTTTTACGTAACATGTTTAAAATAAAACCAGGAATATGGCTTGGGTGTGAATCAAATTTCAATTTTATTATTAATTATTACATAAAAATCTACCAATTAACCAAACATTCAAAATGTGACATATTTTATTAGAGTATAAAAATTCAGCAGTTTGTTAAAAGACAATATTTCTTGGGAAATGTAATGAACTGAACTTTTATAATAACAGTGACTTGACTTTCTATTAGATATCGTATTTTTATCGGAGTTGATTCAAATTTTAATAAAATCATGAACAATGAAATTTATAATAAAGTTATAGTAATAATGAGTTTGGATCGTGAACTTCCTTATCTCAGTTATATCAATTACAAACCATTTTTTTTATATATATTTATTTACAAATTTGCAGAAAAAGATAAAACAAGGCACAAAACTCTGTATGAGCATGTCCTAAACAGAACCTATCTATATTTGATATGCCTTTTTCAATAGTGTGCTATGCCATGCTATGCTATGCCATGCTATGCTATGCTATGCTATTCTATGCTATTTAATGTGATTGATTATGTATACCCGTAATGATGCCATGACATTCCGTATGATACCACACCACTAACTTACAAACAGTCAAAAATAGTACGAATGTAAGGAACAGTATTCACAATTATTTTAAATGGTCGACACAATTATACACTATTGTCCGTAATTTATGAATTTAGACCACCAATTTATGAATTTACCACATTAAAACAGCATAAAACTTTGCTATTTTTAATTTATGAGCTTGCTAACTTATTGTGGTGGATACATTCAATGTGTAGATTTTAAATGTCACCAGCGTTCATGAGGCCAATCTATTGACTAATCCAATTCGCCTGGCACCAATGGATCACGCGTCATAACAAATTTATGAAAAATTATATATGATGTAATAAAGTATTCTTTTTTATTGATAATTTTAATATTTATGCTGTAAAAGTAATTAAAAATTTCATCTCTTTGTAACTGTTATTTAATTTTTGAAATCTAATGACAAAATTTAAATAATTATTGTTTTATGTTGTTATAATTTTGAAGAAAAAAAATGAACATTTTTTATTTGCCTTTTCGATATATTTTGTTCAATTGAAAGCTTTTCAAAGCTTTTATATTTTACGATTATTGTATAGACTTTAATTTTATGAATTGGTGTAGATTCAACAATTTAGTTAAATGAATTCTGTTCGACCAAATTCTATTATGCTAAAATGTACTAGGTCCCAACGGCCGCGTCACAATTATTTCACTGTACTTATAAATGTATTTAAAATGTATTTGAAATGCAAAGTGGACTAACGTGACGGGTAGCTGAGGAATTCCTAGAACGAAGACATTAATAAATGCAATATTTTTAAATCATATTGCGTTCATTCATTTGTTCATTCAATTGTAACAACTTGCTATTTTATTGTATATTTATGCTGTAAAAAAAAATATTTTACGGGTTTTGTTGTGTGGTTTTAGATAATTACCAATAATAAGATACTTGTCATTCTGGTTCAAGCCAGCTCAAACTATATTCCTAGTTTCATTTTAAAGTATATTAATTTGAAATGATAAATATTATATGTTTATTTTATCGAACATTGATGATGAAACGTTCGATTATTATTTCGAATTCTACATTATCATTATGTCACGAAAGAGCTGCTGAGATCTACGACGTGCCTCGACTTTTATTTAGAACGTATTTTGTACATTTATTATCTCGGGCGACGGAAATAAGATCTTAATAATAATAAAAAATATGGGTTTTCATTCGATTGTAAAATTATTATTTTCAGCTACATTTAACGTTCATGAAATAAAACTTGAAATGTTTTTTGAAATTTATGTTTTTATATATTTTGTAGAAACGTTTAAATTATAAGTAAAATAGCACATTTATGACAAATTGAATAACTTGATAATAAATAATTTTAAAGAGAAGAGAACAACAGAACCGGGCAACATTTTATTGAAATTTTCTAACTTAAATCATTTGTTCTCAATTTATTTATTATAGAAGATCAAGACAGACATTTCAACGAGAAAACAATTGAGAAATCTGCGTCATTCGTCAGTCATCAAATCATTCTGCGTTTCGCTATGTATATGAAAAAAATCGTTTAATACCGACCGTGGAGTTAATGAACCCTATTTTCACGGAGCTTTGGCACAAAATGGTATAAATCTATATTTTCTATGACGCTGTATTTGTTTTACTTTTAAAATTGTTTATTAAAAGTCCAAAACATTTTCCGACCTTCTGTTTTTTGTAGACAGTTTACGGAGTCTAATAATATACCGCGCTAGGCTAACTGGTAGTTATATGGTTATAGTTTATAAAATGTCCCTACATTTATTTAGGATTATGCCTCAATTCAAAATAACTTTCCTTTAATATGTTTAAATTTAAAAGTCCTATAATATGATATAAGTATATTATATAGTTGACAGAGCGAGCGAAGCAAGCGAAGCGAAATTTTGATTGGGGGGAAAAAAAGAGGGAAGAGGAGGGAAATGTACGTGGGAAATTTTTCAGTAATCTTGTTGAAATTTGGCAGAAACTTTAAGTATTTTACTCTACATAGGGTGTTGTGAAAAAAAGAGCGGATTAGTGGAAAGAGGAAGCAAGGGGGTGCAAGAGAACCAATTTTAAATTTGAACCCATTTTATTATGAAAATAAGAAATAAAAGATAAAGTACCCATACAAACGAATGAGAAGCGTGTAGAGGTGTGAGTAATATAGACAATGGATCCCATAGAGTGGCCAAACCAAGTGTGAAAGCTAAACTGTAACGAGAGGTCTACTGTCTACTTTCGAACCCATTTGGTATTCTTACTCATGAGCTCGAAACGTGGTGGACTCTCGGCTTGATATATACATGAATAAATATAAAGATACTATTCGATTCAATCATTGAAGATATTAAAAAACAAAATTCTCGACATTTAGATGAAACCAAACATGTACCCACAACATATAATTCCAATTAACGTAATACAAATCAACACAACGTTGGAGCTGGGTTTAACATCATTGTGATATAAGTCGGGATTCAAACTTTCAGTATAAACCCGCAACATGTGTGATAGACTTCTAATAAACGCTAAAGTTGGAATTTATAATAACTATATATGTATAATGTGGTACTGAAGAGTTATGAAATATTACGTAATATAATAAGCCCACTACATTAAATAAATATTCAATCACCTATTATTATATTAATATAAAATGTTCCAAAATAAATAAAAATGTACAAAAAAACATATATTTGTAAATGACTCGGCTTAGGTCGCATAGCTGTTTGCCTCTCCGTCCTGGCTAAAAGCATTACAACCCTTTAATACGAAATGCCTCGGATTCGTTACGCTAGTAAACCAAAGTTATATAAGCCTTTTTTAGGATCTTTTTAAAAATAGCTTTCAGTTGAAAGCTATTCCTTCTGAGGGATTTATTATTATTAGAATAGAGCATTATTTCGCATTATTATATAAATATATGCCCTGCTTAAGATTCAGACCTTTCTTAATATCGGTTTAACCCTAAATCATAACTTTTAATGCTAACTATCTTGGGACTTCTTATTGCACGCGTTAATATGATTCATCTGTACTTTATAATTTTTTTATTAAATTTTGTTATAAAACTTTATAATAAATGAGCTGAGATAATGTTGAAAGAAATAAATTTAACAGCCGTTCAGAATAAATGGGTTCTTTAAAAAAGTAATTATCAGAACAGATTATTTTGAGTGTAATTAAAAAGAGACATTCATTTTAACTTTTAACATTAAAGTTGTGAATCTGTTGGCAGAGGTTGAAATAATATAACGGCGAATTCTTTGTCGAGACTTATTTTAAAAAGAATCTTGAATTTCGTACATTTCTTTGTCTACAAGTAATAATATTACCAGCTTGTTATCTCAAACCATTCCAAATAATTACGGCTAACACTATGGTCATAAATTTGAAAAGATTTCTCCACTCCACCCTCATATACGAGGTCTTGTGTATTCACATAAATTACCTCGCATTGACCTCGTAGCTTTTGTTGAAAGTTTCCTAAATATAAAGTGGATGTACCCTACATTTAATATTGAGTCCAAGGCTTCAGGATATTCCGGTCGAGATATAAAGAGGACTGAATTATAAAATATCTGACCTTTTTGAATTGTTAATGTCGGAGCTTTAAAAATATTGAAAAAAACGTTAGTATTGCAACGTTTAATCTGAAAGTACATTCTTTAAATTAAACTTTTAACTCACAAGTCTGTTCGTTTGATAAATAATTTAAAAAATTAACTTACTTCAATTCGATCTGGTTTATCTTGTGACCTGTGAAACATTTTTATCGCGAGGAATAAAAGATAAGTTATCTCAATACGTAATACTATAGTACATGTTATATAATAAACTTGTGTATTAAAAAGGTCATGTCGCTATCAATTGAAATCCGGGTTTTTAAAATGTTAATGTTTTATTAGCTACTGTATATATATAAACAAACAATTAAACTTAAATAACATGTCTACTCAGCCCTTATTTATTGTCGTTAATGTATGAGAAAACCTATTTTATTCAAATCCCCGAAGAATACGGACGAAGGAAGCGTAATGATCTTGCTTTATATAAAACTTCCTTATCGTCCTCTCTCAGGGTTCTTACATAATGTGAAAATTGAAGATATTCTGCTTAAAACAGTCCTGAGACGACCGCTCTGAGTTTAATGTGATTTCATATTTATAACTAGCTTTAGTATGTCTTTTATACAATAATTATAATAGATGTACTGTTAATATTGAATATAAGGTACATAAAGAGAAACTACATAAACGTATATTGGTTTGATGGTAGAGTATACTCGCAATTAATATCTTAATACTGTTAAAGATTGTTTGATAGAGTCGTTAACTAGTTCATGTTGAGAACAATCATTAACAGTGAACAAATAACAAATATAACACCAAGCTTCATACTATTGTATAACGTATAATCCAAGATCACGATCACGTAGTAATCAAGTTGGTACGTAGTTATCTAAGACACTAAACTAACAGTTTGTGAACAATTATCGTTAAGAGCACATTCAGGTGTTGGAAACTGTTACATTGTAGGATGTTGTTGAATTCATAGAAGTTATCAACTAAGTTTGTTTCATCGCTGATTATAAATTTGAACATTATATATCTACCGTTTTAGCTCTACTAAAGTGGATTTTGTGTCGGACCTTAAAAATATAATTATTACCAAAAAAATAGTATCTGATATTTTTAATATGGATATTGTTTTATATAAAAATAATACAAAAAGAATATATTCGATATCAACAGATTGTTAATTTGTTTATAAGTAATCTTGGACTATAGAATCGATTACAAAAAACGTCTTATCGGTGTATTTTATACAACAAATATCAACATTTCCTATAAAATATATAATAGTGCTTTACATTATAAGGAAAAATATTGTTATGTCATTTACGTTAATATATTTTTTATCCCAAGGATAGGAGCTGGGACTCGTTAACAAGGCAATACTTATCTCCAAAAGGTTTTCAATCTGTCAGTTCTTGGTCATATATATCTATTTTACAATAAAAATGAGCAGACGAATAAATAAAAGTCGTATATTATTTCAGAACGTAAACCATCCATATAAATGAAAGCATTAAAAGCTATCTATAGAAATGGCATTTTATCCAATACATTTTCAATACGAAGCCATTCCAATTAATTGGTTGAATATCAATCAAAGCAAAGAATATTGTTCAATAAATTTGCTTTAAAGCAATTAGGTCTGACATTTTGTACTATTTGGAAAAAAACTGAATGAAGTTGAGTAGTTCTATAAAGAAATTTTTATTTTTTTCTAACTGTACAAACTACAAATGCGTTTATTTAGTGCTAATTGTAATTTTATTTACACGATTCTGAAAGAAAACCTCGTAAAAAGTTTAGGTATATAATATTTTTATTTATTTATTTTTTCTTGATTTGAGTTTGCACGATAAAAAATAAAAAATATATATATTTTCAAATGTTCAACATTATATATTTATATTTTTTGTTGCTATTTTCAATATTGTTTATTATTATAATATTATCACAGAATTCCCAAACCTCAAATAAAATACCAAGAAATAGCTATCTGCTGAAAAAGCGATAATTTTTTAATTTGATTTGTGGCGTATAATAAATTTCAACAAGCAAAAGACAGCCTGCGATAATTTCATTTAAATAAATTACGGGTACAATATTTTTAGTGAAGGTACTAACTTTTTATATATTCACAAGTAAAGTTTGTAATCCGATAGAATTTATTATTCAGAGAGTTTTGTCGTCCTTCTCTTGTTTTTGGTTTGTTGTTAGCGGTTTCTTTGATGTAATGAACTGAACTTTATACTAACAGTGATTTGACCGTCTATTAGTTGTCGTACTTTTGTCTGAGTTTATTTAAATAATAATGAAGTTTTTAACAATTAAATCTATTATAAGGTTATGTGCGCTAATGAGTTTGGATCGTGACGACTTTCTTATCAAATGTGAACAATAATTGTAGTGGAATTATGATTGATATGTGAGGGGCCAATATACTGTAAGGAATAATATGGAATAAATAAAATTAAAGGTGATTAAATATCAGAAAGTGTTAAAAAGAAAAAGAAAGAATGATGACATGTTATGTGATCTGATGTGATGACATGCGATGCCATGACATTCCGCACCAGTGACTTACAAACAATCAAAAATAGTACGAATTAAACAAAAATTAAATATGAACAAAACACCACTATACACTATTGTTTGTTATTAATTAATATATAACAATCAATTATTATATTTTATTAAAATACATATAATTATGAAATACTTTTTATGCTAGCCTTACATAGATATAGTAATGCGCAATATAAAGATAAATTACAGCAATGTCTGTTGATATGATAGCTTAGTCGCAAGTATTGTCTTAATAATGTTAAAGATACATAGAGTCGTTAACTAGTTCACGTTGAGAACAGTCATTAACAGTGAACAAAGTCTACTAAGTCAGATCTACTGGCCCGAGTACTGGGCAGATATCTTCCTATAACTGTGCTATCGTCTGCTTACCCATAGATACCTGCTTACCCATAGATAGAAAAAGAATTTCAGAAAGAACGGATATCTTATGCACTCCGACATTTATAATCAGGGGCTCCGAGGAACATTCGTAGACAACTCGGAGGAATCTCTGATTTAGAAAGTCCATCAGACCCAGCTGATCAGACCCGGAAATATATCTCCTTTTCAGCCTTCTAAGCAAACAAGTACTGTATACCGTAAAGATAGCTTAAAATGCTCGCATGGCAGACCCTGTCAAATGCCATCCAAAATACAACCACAATGAGCATATCTTTTTCATTAGTTTTTAGAAATAATTTAAAAGGATTTAAAATAATTGATAAAGACTATTAAACAGTAAGTATTCTTTCTTATCAGAGATCCTTTAGAATAAAAAATAAATATATCAATAACTACTACCTTAAACTTAATTGCATCATAAATAAAAAAAAAATCATTATTCATATATTAAATACGACGTGTGATCCATTTTAATCCATTAAGTCTGTAATAGAATGCTAGATACATAGTATTAGTCGAATAGATTGTCAATAGATTGGTTTCATGAGTGCTCTTGACATTTAAATAATAGCCATCGAACGCAACATGTACATCTACGCCCATAAGACAAGCACATAAAAAGCATTTTATCATTTAATGTTTTTTCATAAAATAAAACGGCACGAAAAAAACTATGACAGAAGAAATGGATTAAATTACGAAGTTTGGAAACCGTTGTTATGGATAAGTGTCAATTTGGTTGTTATTTCATGTCATTTTAGTATTTTCACAACGCTTGTGTTTAATAATGATAAATTACAGATTTGACTCATTAACGCCTCTAGCTTAAACTTTTGTATTTAAAACTTGAAGTAGAGCTTAAAGGGCTTTATAGAAAGATAAATATAACATTGTTTATGTAACAATGAGTGAAAGTCGCCAATGATTAAGAAGTTATAATTTTAAGTTACTTTAGATAGAGCATTATAAAATATATATATATATATATATGTCTATTGTATTGTTATCGTTCAACTACAAATTAAGAATAATAATATACCTTCATACATTTTTGTATGAGGCTCTGTTTAAGAACCATCTAAGTATAATTATTACAATACAATGAGTACTAAATAAACAAATTTGTAGTTTATACACCAAAAAATAAAAGATTATTTCTATTCGACACGCAGGTGAAGTAAATTCATTTCCATTCGAACTTCGAACTATTCAACTACATATGGCCATAAATTTTCCAACTAAAACAAAATGTCAGACTTAATTGCTTTTAAAACCAATGTATTTGAACAATATTGTCTGCTTCACTTGATATTTAACCAATTATTTCGAATGGATTCATATTGAATATTTATTGAATAATATGTCTTTATTTTTTGCTTTTAATGCATTGGGTAGTGGCTTATCTGTAATGGGTATATTAATATAAATGATTTACGTTCTTCAATAGTGTGAGTCACTAAGTGATATGTTTGCACTTTTATTTATTATAAAAAAAGATGTGTGACAAAGATCTGATAGACGGAACTCCGTTTAGCAAAAATAATTGCCTTGTGAACGAGTCCTATCTTCAGTCCGTCACATATAACACATTTTTACGTAAATAACATCGTCAGGTAACACAACATTGTTACTTTTAATAAAAATATAAATAGTACTTTTGTATTTCTATCGTAAATACATATAATTATAGAGTAATTTAAAACTATACTAAAGAAATATTGTATACAAATGGATACCTTTAACATCTAAATAACGAATTAATCACATCACAAAAATACTACGGATTTGATTAAAATCGGTTACCACTTTTTGATAACCTCAGTTTAACACCGTTTAATAACATTAGCATAATACAATTATTCAGTTTCAGTTTCAGTTTCAGTGCGTCACGTGTTTATTTGTCCATACAAATTAACTCGTGACGCACTGAAACGAATATGTGAAAAAAATAGTAGTATAGCAGTTTTCCTAGTTTTAGTAGACGGTTTTAGTATCCATATTAAATTGTACCTAATATCATTGCTTTAAATATTCTTAAGCATTCGAAGGAATTTTAAACAACATATTTCCCTCAAATGGTGTATGAATTACAAATTCTAGTTGTTATCGTGGTGATATTTGTAAACCTAAATCGATTTTGATGGAACTGTCACAGAAACGAAAAATATAATTATTCATGCAAGCCTTTAAATTGAAGACAAAACAATACCCACGTTATAAATATCATCAGGTACTATTTTTTAATAATAAATGAGTTATTTTTTTTAAATAATTATATTTTTAAAGTCCACTTAACATCCACTTTAGTAGAGCTAAAACGGTAGGTATATAGTAATGTTCAAATTTATAATCAGCGATGAAACAAACTTAGTTGATCACTTCTATGAATCCAACAACATCCTACAATGTAACAGTTTCCAACACCTGAATGTGCGCTTAACGAGAGTTGTTCACAAACTGCTAGTTTAGTGTCTTAGATAACTACGTACCAACTTGATTACTACGTGATTGAGATCTTGGATTACACGTTATACAATAATATGAAGCTTGGTGTTATTTTTGTTATTTGTTCACTGTTAATGACTGTTCTCAACGTGAACTAGTTAACGACTTTATCAAACAATCTTTAACATTATTAAAACATTAATTGCGAGTATACTCTACCATCAAACCAATATACGTTTATGTAGTTTCTCTTTATGTATCTTATATACAATATTAACACTACATCTATTTATAATTATTGTATAAAAGAAATACTAAATCTAGTTATAAATATAAAATCACATTAAACTCAGAGCGGTCGTCTCAGGACTGTTTTAAGCAGAATATCTTCAATGTTCACATTATGTAAGAACCCTGAGAGAGGACGATAAGGAAGCTTTATATAAAGCAAGATCATTACGCTTCCTTCGTCCGTATTCTTCGGGGATTTGAATAAAATAGGTTTTCTCATACATTAACGACAATAAATAAGGGCTGAGTAGACATGGTATTTAAGTTTAATTGTTTGTTTCTATATGTATATATAGAAACAAACAATTAAACTTAAATACCATGTCTACTGTATAGTAGCGAATAAAACATTAACATTTTAAAAACCCGGATTTCAATTGATAGCGACATGACCTTTTTAATACACAAGTTTATTATGTAACATGTACTATAGTATTACGTCTTGAGATAACTTATCTTTTATTCCTCGCGATAAAAATGTTTCACAGGTCACAAGATAAACCAGATCGAATTGAAGTAAGTTCATTTTTTAAATTATTTATCAAACGAACAGACTTGTGAGTTAAAAGTTTAATTTAAAGAATGTACTTTCAGATTAAACGTTGCAATACTAACGTTTTTTTCAATATTTTTAAAGCTCCGACATTAACAATTCAAAAAGGTCAAATATTTTATAATTCAGTCCTTTTTATATCTCGACCGGAATACCCTGAAGCCTTGGACTCAATATTAAATGTAGGGTACATCCACTTTATATTTAGGAAACTTTCAACAAAAGCTACGAGGTCAATGCGAGGTAATTTATGTGAATACACAAGACCTCGAATATGTGGGTGGAGTGTAGACATCTTTTCAAATTTATGACCATAGTGTTTGCAGAAATTATTTGGAATGGTTTGAGATAACAGGGTGATAATATTACTTGGAGACAAAGAAATATATTATTTTCTAAACAAAGCTCGACAAAAGAATTCGCCTTCATATTATTTCAACCCTTGCCAACAGATTCACGACTTTAATGTTAAAAGTTAAATGAATGTCTCTTTTTAATTTACACTCAAAATAATCTGTGCTTGAGAATTACTTTTTTAAAGCACCCATTTATTTTGAGCGGCTGCTAAATTTTTTTCATTCAACAAATTACTTTTTTTTTTATTATTAAAGTTTTTTAATAAAACTTATATAATTAAATTCCTATAGTAGAGATTTGTAAAATTAACTAGTGGAATAAGAATTTCTAAGATGTTAGTATTAAACTTTATGGCTGAGGGTTAAGCTAATATTAAACAAGATATGTTATTATATAATAATGAAGAATAACGCAAACATTATTATAGTAAAAAGTCCCTCATAAGAATAACTATCAACCGAAAGTAATTTAAAAACGATTCCTTTTACGCTACAAGGCTGAAAAAGGCTTATATTACTTGGGTAAAGAAAAACAGTTTACTAACGTAATGAATCCGAAGCATTTCGTACTAATGGGCTGTTGTTAATGCTTTTAGCCAGGACGGAGACGCAAACAGCTATGCGACCTCAGCCGAGCCATTTACAAATATATGTGTCTTTGTACATTTTTGTTTCTTGTGGAACATTGTAAGTGTTCTATTTATATTAATCCAATAAAAGATAATTGAATGTTTATTAGTATATAGTATCCTTGTTATATTACGTAATATTAGACAACTCTTCAGCACCACATTGTACATACAAATTGTAATAATTCCAACTTGCTCGTGTGTTACAAGTTTATCACATATGTCGCGGGCTTATGTTGAAAGTTTGAAACCTAGCTGACATCAAAATGATATTAAACCCAGCTCCAACTTTGTTTTGGCTTCAACTTTGTGTACTAATTAACATTGTATTTTATGGCAACATTATTGGTTTAATCTACATCTAGAGTTTTGATTTTTAATATCGTCATTTTACATTAATGTTATGTAAATGTATATTTATATAAATGTATACGAACTAATGTCTGTGACTTTTGCACGTGGGATTGGAATAATTCACGTGAGAAATTCAGAATAAAAAAGTATAATATGAAACACTTGTACAGAAATGCAGCGTTCTGTAAAAATAACAATTCAAACAGAAAAAAAGAATGAAATAGAGATTTCTTTTATGACTGAACAAGGGTCCGGGGTTTTCGGAAGATTAAGATTAAAAAGAGGTTGAAAGTTTATATGACAAAAGGATATTTTTTGGTAAGTATTACCAAAATATATATTTGATTCAACTTGTTTGAGTAAAAGTTTATGTAAGTTTTTATTTTGCATTCTGGTTGCACACAAAGATAAATCTTTTCCTTGTTTATATGTTCAGAGGCGAAGCAACTTATACTGTAATATATTACAGAATAAATAACATTAATTAAGTTTTTTTTAAAAGCACATTTATTTGATTATTAATACTTAAATATTAACATTATTTACAAATGGACTATTACTTTCTGTGAACATTTGAATAACAAATAATGGATGGATTACAATATAAATCAATTTAAAACAACATTCATTTAATAACCCTGTGTTCTTTGATATTTGGCAATTACATAATACTTTACACCACACATAAAAAATATTTTTTTGTAAAGAAAACTATAAATTCACTTCACTCAATGATTTAATTAAGATTAGATTTATCTAAGATATGATTTATTCTGGATTTTACTTTGGGAAGGATGTTTATTGACTCTTCCAAGCGGGGTTTGTTTTGCAAGTTATTATTTGTTATCTAGCTATATACATATAACAACGAAAGGAGTGAATATTTCGTCATATAAATATATTTTGTCTTTTACCATACAAAAAATGGTTTTTAAATTTGAAATTAATAATATATAAATATGTAAATACATCATGGATTTATTACTATTTTATAGTATTATTATTATGTATATTTGATTAATAAACCCTTTAACATTATAAAAAAAGTTGAGGCAACTCGTTCATGGGAAATTTCTTGTGGTGGTTTGAAAATAAATATTGTTTGAAATCTTCCTATTTAGTAGAATTCTTAGTTTATTATGGTTCATCTTAACGTCATTAAATTATGTTTAGTCATTCATTTCTAATTCTCATTTAATTTAAAACATATTTTCTTTTAGGAACTTTTCTAGTGCATGGTACAGATGTGGCTTTACGCCTATCAAACTGTGATCTTCATCCGTGTAACTCTGCAAAAAAAAGCAATTATAATAGTTTTATAACCAAAAGATACAACCTTTTTATTATCCCATCCGATCAGAACTTACAAGCCTAGGACCACAGTCGGATATAATATTTAAAAAAAGTAAATGTCAAAACGCCTACCATCTGGTGGAAATATACGTCTCGTCGTTGCAGCAGACGAGAGAAGAGCATGGCGTGCTGATAGTGAACATTGTCGTCTTCAGTGCCGTGGACGAGGAAGTAGCTCTTGTTTTTATATGCCTGCACCTAGATCAATCAATATATATATATATATATATATATATATATCAATTTAATGATACTAATGTTTTTTGCCCATACTAAGAAAAAAACACTACAAAGAAATACAAATAAAACGAAATCTATAAAAGGTGACCTTTCCGCTTATAAGGGAACTTCTAGGTAACGCCAACATTATACGAGATTATAAAGAATAAAGGCAAAAGAAGCTTACAGCTGATACACAATACATATAAAATTAATATAAAGACTATAAAGAGAATATAAAATAAAATATAAAGACAATATTTATGGTGCGTATAATAATATAATATACAGCATTAAGAATCTTTTAAGCTCAAAAGATTCTTATTATATTACATAGCTATGTACATACACAATTTCATAAGTGTTAACGTTAAAATTCCGTCATTATTTTGATATAAATGCCATCTAGCGGCGGTTTAAGTAACTTCGAACTTACCACTTGTTCTGACAGAAGAGTGGAATTTGCGTAAGCTTGTATGTTGTTTTGTGGCGTGTCCAAGTATCGCTCCGTGTAGATGGTATCTAAAACAACGCTTTAGTTAGATATGTATTTTAACTCAGGGTTTGAATTAAGAACTTTGGGAAAGTTCTCATGGTGGCCATATTTATCTGTTTTTTGGGTAGGCACGGAGATTAATATCAAATCAACGAATTAAACCGGATCTTGCTTTTTTGTTCAGTATAATTAATTATATTAAGAGAATATCGAAAGTCCACTAGTTTATAAGCATTACATGATATGGTCTCCAAGTTTTTTACCATTAGCTATTTAAAAAATCTTATTGGATATCAGAAAAATCAAAATGATTGCAATACCATAAAAACGCCAGTCAACAACCGGAGCAACCGCAATAGCGCATCTGAAGACGTCACCACCACGAGCGAGAGCAACCGACGCAGCATACCCGCCGTACGACCAGCCCCAGATACACGTACGGTTGCTGTCCAACCACGGAAGCTCTTCATGCAAAGATCTGGAATAATATATTTTTTATAGGAAGACATACGAACAGACGCACTTGATAGGAAATGGAAATCACCATTGGGTTAGACAAAAAAGGGGAGAGGTATATTTAAATAAATAGCAAGGTATAGAGGTATTTTGAAAGGAATACTATTAACGTATAAATATTTTGATGTCTTGGAACTGTTTTAATCAAATGAACATTTTAAAAACACTGACTCCTATTAAATTTCGATACTTTACCGAGACGTACCTTGTTACAGATATCTGATCGTCAATTTCAACTGTTCCTAGTCGTCTATACAATGCGAACATGTTGTCAACTCCCTTCAAACTCGACCCTCTACCATCAATGCTGGCGACTGCTATGCCATAACGACTGACTAGAGATGAACCCCAATCTACGGTCCATTGTTTTGTAACTAACGCCGTATCAGGGCCTCCATAACTGGAAATTGAGTGAGATTATTTAGTCAATAAAAATATCTTAATTTATGAAAAAGTATTTTATGAACAAAGGAAATCGGAACATATTATGTTGAATCAAATTGTTCTGGTTGATAACAGACAGCCTCAGGCTTGTTCAGTCTAGAATTCAGACTTACACATAAACGAGGAGCGGTACGTTCGTGCGTGTTTGATAATCTGACGGCACTTGGATTTGAACGTCAGCTGGAGGAAGACCATCTCCTAAGGATATTGACCTTCGCAAAATCACTGGTAACTTGTGTGTCGATGATATGTTTGATACTCGTTCGTTGTCATCCCAAACACTTATAAGAGTGCCGTTCTGAAAACATATTAAAGATTAAGTGAAAGTCATTTCTTAATATGTGTTAAGCAATTATTAGATTCGTTTATTTTACTTTGAAGATTACCTCCAACAAATTAACTTAAAAAATGTGTAAACTCACGAACAAACAAACTTTACCTCACTATACTATTAGAAAAGACTAAGATCAAAATATGAGATTTGTCATAGTTTATATTAAAAAGGAGTTCTGAAAGTTGACATTTTATTATAAAATCGTAATGATAAGTTTATTGTTTTTTTTTTCACACTGTCATTTTAAACTATATATTTTTCTGATGTTAATGAATGTAATAAAAAGTATAATACATTTATATTTAATTTCATAGTATTGCTTTTACTATAATATAAATTTAACATATACTTTAGTCACAGCCACACCTGGTTGTTTATACATTAGCAAAGCGCCATCTATTGGATGTTTCCTCAATCTATTCAACAAATACCGCCATCTCTTAGAATTGTATGGAATTAACAGATAACTCTCACTGTCAGAGAAGAAATAAATAACTTGCAACAAAATAAATAAATGAACTGAGATATAAACTATCCTATCTTTTAAGTTGGACCAAACAATAGATACCTACAAAATTTCATTAAAATCGGTTACGTCGTTTAAGAGTCCATCGAGGACAAACACTGTGACACGTAATTTATATATATTAAGATATTTAGACTAACAACATCGTATATGAAAATCTGAGGCACGTTTGGTCCGGCGCAGTTGATGGTGATCCTCGAGCCGAAGATGGTGGCTTCATTGTAGAGACACTTCCCGCCGTCGGGACGCACGACGCTGCACGTGAAGCAAGAAACGCTGCCAGTGCTGTTCACTGAATACAAATGTTGTTCCGCTGTGTCTTCTATACCCGACGCTATATACCATCTGCAAGGGATTCATATACACATCTATAACATAATTAGGTTCTTTATTATATATCAATACTTAGTTTAAAAAATTCTTGACACTATTCTATACTTTTTTTTTTTAATTATTATTATTTTCCACGGACACGTCATCCGTGTCCTTTTGACGTTTTACAATTTTTTTCAATTTAAATTATAATTTATAATAGAGATTTTAAAAACATGTATAACAGAAGAGATTATTAGTAGGAATCTTAATTAAAAACTATATTAGCGAGTCCTTTGCACAGGTATTTTTTTTTTTTAATACTGTAACGGCAGTTGAATTTGTATTTATTCGTATATTTTTTATCTTTTGAATTAATTTTCGTACACTTACATAACATTCTCGGGTGTCCATGAGATAATTTCTCCCACTGTGTGTGCTGTATTCGTGCGACTTTGAGAGGTCCATAGAGTAGCGTTCACATCAGATACTTGTAAGATTTGTTTGTAACGAACATTATTGACAAGCTGAAAATTAAAATATAAATTCATTTATATTGTAACCTCTACTATTACTAAGACATACATATATGTACAATAGGTAGAGTAGAATAACTCACTGCTGGTAAAATTGTGATAAAGGCATTTCCTTCCTCATTAAATATCATGGGTAGGTTTGTAATCCAGCCATTGTTCTCCTTGTAACTGAAGACCTGGAATCACACAAATAATGTATAAGAATAAATTTTATACATGGTCTGAGAACTTTTCTTTATATTTTCATACATTATCTTAAGATTAGTATATTTTAAAATATGATTTAAATGCAGTCGAAATTCGTAAATAAAATAAAATTTTCTTTTCAAGCAAGCAAGCTTTAAAACTGTCATCTAATCCGGGCTTGCAGTGACGATGATATAACATACCGTTGAACAATTCTGAACAATTTCAGAACATATATCCACTTTGAGTTCTGATTGTACGCGGTTAGTCCACATTATGGCAATGCTGTCATTATTTACAAATTCCACCTTGTTGAGGATAGGTCTGAAAAGATACAACGTAATCTAATAATTTATGGTCAAAGTCAACATTTTGTTCTTAACTAGGCTTAATAAAAACCCTATAATTTTGTATAATACGTTGTTACTTACTCATCGAGATCGCTTGGCGCGGTGAATGTCCTTTCATTATCATTCGCTAAATTTCGGAGAGTCACGCTAACAATTGGATTGTTCGTACCCGGCTGAAACAAAAAGTATTATTTTCTTATTGTTTGTAAAATGTTTATTTGTCAAGGTTTTGTTTATAAATGTTTATGGCTAAGTTTATATCATTAAAATTTATTTTCGGTAAATTTATACATATGGCAATTATATAATTTGATAGAATTATAATCCTCTTCCTTAAATCATAAATATCCGGGTCATCTTTATTTTGATTACGTTTTTATATGTTAATAAAAATATATTAATGATTAAATAAGTTATTAATAATATTTAAAATCTGTTACAATTATATTACCATATTAATGGAGGTAATTTAAATTAATTGGAATAAGTATCTTGTTAACGACCAATTAATATGAAATTCGAAGTTTAATTAAACCCCACTTCAAACTTAAACTTCAAAGCCATTATGAAGAGCCATATTTTCTTACAACTTAAGTGTTCTCAACTTCATCTTAACTAGCACTGGGGTCTGAATAAGGAATTAAACGGAAATATAATTACTTAGAGTCAGAAATAATAAAATTATAACCATGCGGTTGGAATATAATATAATAATAAAATTTTATTAACGAATATCTACTCAATGTTGCGAAATTAATTTAATATACAAATTCAATTACCTGGCCACAATATGAAAATAATATAGAGTCTCATAGAAGGGTAGTTTTAAATTTTATAGACTTACCTTAGGGTAACGTATGTCACGATGGCTCGTATATTGATATTCGACGGAGCCAGGGAGACCGAAGTGCGGAATATTCATTATACGAACGTTTGTATCGTTAAACGTCGCGTATGCAATTCTTGATCCGTCTTTCGAGAACCACAGCGCGTTGTTTGAACTGAACACTTCCTCTAAAAGAAAATGTTTCTATTCATAACAAGCAAAGTATTGTTTAAAATTTAATATATATATTGATATGATACATATATCGGTTATCGATATTAGATAAAATTACGTTACAAATAAACTCTACGTAACTTCAACAATTATTTAGTCAAAAATGAAGTCTGACTCTACTATATTGATAGCTTAAATTAATTCTTTTTGATTTAAAATTTATTTGACTAACTGCTGTTTTAAAGCTGTGGTTTCAATTTTTTACACGGTACAATTCCTATTGCGATACATAAGTTTGTTTCTTTCAAGTAAAAAGTGTATGCTGTCAAAATGGCGGCCATCTGCTTACATATTTAAGCTTAGATAAGATAAGAGATGGTAGGCTGTATATGTAGAGCTAATGGTAGGATGTATAATGTAGAGCTGAAAGGTATTTCAGCATACCTAAGTTAGACCTTAAAACCAACTTATAAGTACCTTCATAGACCCAGTCAGGAACACCATTATAAATTACGTTTTCTACTCCAGAAGTGGTGACTCTTGTGGCAGGGCTGACCAAGTCAGACTTGTAGTAAATATTGTTCATATAAACAAAGGCTAAGGAAGTTCCTGTCGGTCCCCAGACAAAGTTCTGAAGAATTGACTGATTAGAATTAACTATTGGGGGTTCGATATTGATGATGTTTCCGTTAGAGATTTGAATAGCTGCGTAGTAAGCTTCGAAACTGTGCCTGTATACCTAAAACATTGTTAAATATGTTATTGCTGAAGCAGATAAAGAAACACATTTGTGTGTACACACACAACACACACAAATGGTGTGTATTTTAATAAAATCAAAATAACTTCACTCCTAATAAATGAAGTATATTTTGAAAAGTCCTAAAAACAAATATTACATGATCAAGAAATTGTGACATGGAAATAAAATATGAAAATAGCACATTGATCAAAAAAATTGAAAAAATAAATAAACTAGAACACTGAGTAAATTCTAGTTTAACTTATAACCAAGTCGATAAAAAAAACTAAATTATTTTAACAAAGAAAAGTAAATTATTTTTAAATAAGTCATTTTTTTTTAATTATTTTTGAATAGCAATGTATATAATATACGAATGGCATTAATACATTTTTTTTTAAGAAATTGTAATTTATTTTGGTTTCGCAGTTACCGTCACAATATATTGAACTGAGTTCAATTACATTCAGAAGCAACCCTGCGGGGAGCTAATTATTTGAGATCACGTCCGCTGTTACAGAGCTTTAGTACGAGACCCCACTTAATTCGGTTTTAAAGCCTAACAACGTTTGTATTAATTACATTCTCTGTTTACTTTGATTCATTATTAGTATCTAAATAAATTATATATTTTAACTAAATCATGGTTCACGAAATATCATTAATTTCATTTCTATACCATTTATTTCATTATATATATATAATGAAATATACATAATGAAATTAATAAATATATATATGCCCGGCTGTATTCAAATAATTTGTATCGCAACCACTAACTAAAAAAACGAATTTGCTCAAAGCATGGTGGACTTCGTGCTTCGAGCTCATGAGTAAGAACCCCGAATATGTTCGAAATTAGTCCGGCAAATTTCGATACAGTTTATGTCAATACAGCCAGTGAATTAATATAATAATGTAATTAATATTCGGAAACCGTAAATTTTAATGATCTCAATTAATTTGTAATTAAATTAAAGATAGAATTTTTAAATGAGGCACAAATGTCGTAGTTGAAAAAAAAACATTTTATCCCATTTATTATAAGCTAATGTATACCATTACATAATATACTACAATATAATATAATGTAAAATATACTCAATTCAATAAATTAAAAAATGAGAGAGAATGAGAATGAATTTAATGAATAAGTATAAGATGAGAGAGAATGAGAATGAATTTAATGAATAAGCCATATCGTTTAAAAATACAAAGTATTGAAACGATAATAATAGCCTAGAAAATAATTAATAATCATAACATATTTCTGATATGTAAAACCATTATTATATTATTTAAGTAAAACTTACTGATGCTTCATTGTAGGACAGCACCACAAATTGTCTGTTAGGAGACAAAGACGTCACACGGAAAGATTGTTGGAGTATCTAAAGTAGTTAATAAAGAATCATATTTTAAAATTATTAATCAACGTCGTACAAACTAAAGTAATATTAAATTTAGTTCCACTAACAAGTTCTGCATGCACTAAGTTTAATAATATACGAGTTAGTTAAACTAAAGTCTGGATATAAGGCCTGAATTATCAAAGTTTGTTTGAGATATAGTATCTTAACTTACTTTAAACTAAGCTACGCTCCCGTTTGAATAACTTTTGAGTTATTCAAACTTTTATTTCATAAACGTTCATAAATATTCATAATTTACTAAAATAGTAATAAATGAAGCTATATAAATTATATGATAAATAAAAACTAAGTTATGTACAATACAAATGATATTTTGGTCAACTACAACAGTAATTTTTATTTGTGCTTTGTATACATAAGACAAAGTAATTAAGTTTCTTTATTTACCTGAGATGAATTTTCGATGAGAGTCTTGGGAACGGAGGTATCCACGTTATAAAGAATTAAATCCCCATTAGCATTTCTGAATAAGACTTCGCTTCCTGTAATTATGAAAAAGTCTATAAGACCGCATTTAGATTGACAGAAATAATATTTATCTGAGATCATATTTACATACTTAATAATTAAATCTTAATTAAAAATTGTTTTAATTAATAAATAATTTAATTATTTTTATTTCCTTGTCTTATCTTTTTCTTTATTTGTTTTGTTAACGATTCAGAAAAAAAATCAGTAACAAATACCACACTCACCAGACACCCAAGTTCCATTAAAAGACGGTGGTGCAAATTCCCCATTTATAACGTCTTCCAAATCTATATCTTCTGGTGGTGGCGCTGGTGTTACCGGTGGCTCTGGTGTTGGAACTGATGGTATTGTTGGAACTGGCGGTATTGTTGTTATTGTCGTTGGGCCTTGTGTTGTTATATTTTCAGCGTCCCCCCCATTTCTAGTTAGTACTACCGCTAATGTAACGACAACAGCAATCACAGCACACATTACAATGAATCCGATAGCATACACCAGTTTTTTAGACTTTTTCGTCGCAACCAGAATCTGCAAATATTATTACATCGATGATAAATATACAGTGATCTAGAAATTGATGCTGTACACTGATCTCCAGACACTATCTCAAAAAAGATACATAGATATCAATCCAGATCCACTCGATAAGCGATAAACAGTCCACGACAACACTTTTGATTTCTTTAACTACATTAATTTAACAGTAACCAAGCTACATCTCAAACGCTCAAAACAAAACTAAGATACATATTGAGATTTGAGGATATCAGCCATCGTAGCAAAACACGTTTTACAACTTATTTCAAGTTACGTCACAGCTTATAGTACACAAAATGTTACACTAAGACAGTATGAATAAATAACAACGTGTGTATATGCTACTGTTTTTTTCACTCGTTAGTACCCAATGACTTGTTTTGTGATTTGTATTTTTTTCTAGTGCTCAATGATTCAACGTTATCGGTGAGGTTATCTTTTGAACTGCTGTTATTTATTATGTAGTATCTGTTAATTTGCTATTAATTTCAAGACGAGTGTAACACTTAGTTTTTTGATAACTTTTTAGTATATTACGCTATATTTATATCTAGTGCTGCAGTTTTCATTTTTTTATATAACTTATAAGTAAGTAAATATATTTATTATTAATATCTGAAAAAACCAAATTCTTTTGTACGTGTGTTCGTTGCTGAAATTTTTGTGGCTTACATAGGTTTTAAAATGTGTAAAGATTTTCCGAATATAAATAGAGTAAGTAAATAACAATTCTAGATGTGATTTGTTTTATAGCTATGTAAAAAGTTTGAAGTATCTTTATTGTATGTGACATTTGTATAGTTACAACTCATTTGATAATGACATTCTAAGAAATGCGTGTTTATCTAAAACTAAAGAATATCTAAAGATAAACAGAAGTGTAATATTACTTTTTTGTATCAATTGAATTAATACCTGGTTACTGGTGCCCATTTCAATGGTAGAATTGGTAGTGTCCTGCGCCATTTTAGGGTGGTTCTTCTGTCACCTGTAACCAAAGAACATTTTAAATATTTTAAAAGTTTTATGTTATTTATAAAATATTTTCGATGCCATCTTTAAGAAAAAAAATCCTAGAAAATGTATATACATGTTTTCGAAACATGTATACATCTAAATATTCTAGGAATGTTTTAACACACATGCGTTCATTAATTACTTTTTAAAATATGTTATAACTGTAAGTTTAACATCAGCTTGTTGAAAAAGTGTATTCTCATTGCTTCATGAGAAATGAGTTACTCACGCCAGTAAGGCAATATCATTTTTCGACCTGGTTTCATCAAAATATCAGTATTTTTAGAACTTTCAAAAATATACAGACCAAAGACCCTGAATACTTGGATTTCTTTAACTTATATCGTAAAGAAACTGTAAATTAAAATATGAAATAACGGATATTAACTAACTTGGCATTTGTCTCAGTGAGGAATCTTATTTTTTTTATTATAGCAATCCAGCTATATGACCTATATGAGGAACGCCAGAGCGTCAGTAGGAGACGCTTTTGTGAAAAACGATAATATTTGTTGTGAAGTTAATTTTATTCAAATAATTTGTAATCTGTAATTAGTTGAAACTACCAGATCTCACATATTTCACACCGAACAATATATACATTCATTTAAAGTGGTAGTTAAGTAAAGGGCAACAAAATCCTAAAATGTTTAATTACGTCTTTGAATTCAAATCTTTCAAATTTTAAACTGATATTATTATTTTTTGACCTCCGTGATACTTTGAGAAGAAATTAAAGAAACGATGGCAGAATCTGTTTATTATATTGTTTCAAAAGCACTGTCCACTTCTTTATTTGATTTTATAACAAGCTTGTCATGTGAAGAGTAAAACGGGAGTCTTTGCTTTCACCAATTTCGCACTCTATAATATTCTAGGTCAATTAAATTTTATATAACAATTTATTAATTTAGATTTTGATGTGTATACCTGGACTTTGAACAAAGGTTATAAAACAATTCTAATTTCTAATAAGTTGAGTAAAGGAGCCGCTGTGATTGATTTTCCTCTCACTATAGAGTCAATACTACTTTTGTCCTGTCTTCTGCATTCTCGGCTCATTTATTCATTAAACGTTAGTTAGTCTCTAAGAGCTCGAATATTAAAAGAGAATACAAATATTTACTTTTTGAATACTTTTTCATATTGCATGCTAAGAGTTTTTTCATATTAAACAAAAGGACAAAAAGTAATTTATCAAAGTTTCCATACAACTTCCAGTTATAGGAAAAAACAATTTTCTTATATACTAGAAATTATTTTGTGATTCAATGATGTAAGTTACCCAAGCTTATATTATTTTTTTATTCTTCACTTAAAATGATTGAAAATATTTTTAATTAAAATCATTGAAAATATTATAATGCTTGGTGGTTTTTTATTCTTTACTTAAAATCATTGAAATGAAGCCATTTTAAAATTATACCCAAATGAAAATCATTCGGGTAAAAATAAGATATGTTCTAAATTATTAGAGATACACTTTTCAATTCCTTTTAAGACTAATAATTTCTAATTACTCATGTCGGAATCGTAACAACTTATGTTGCACCGACATTCAGCCATTAAAAGAAACTTATGTAGATTAACTTTTATCAGTGAATCTTATCTTGAATTATCTTGGAATGTACAAATAATATAATGTCAAAAACACGAAAAGCGTGCCGGATGGTCTCTTTAGCACCTACATTTCTTCTAAATCATTAATTAAAATTATTGAAAACTTTGGCATTACCTTAAAATATTTGGTATAAATTATTGCATAATTAAAATATGTTTTCTTTAAACTTAAGTTTCTATTTAAATTTATTTTTATATTTATTTCCTTAAATATATAATGAAACAAATAATAGATTACGACATCGCATTGTAAAGAAAAAGTTAAATTGAAGTATTAAGATAACGACAAACAACGACCGCTGATTACTGGCTTAGAGCTTCAGTTAATTAAAAATTATAAACTCGACAACGTACTGTTTACTTAAGACTTAGAAATTCATAACATATTTTAATTGAATTGAATATTTTTTTAAAAAATGTCATGTTCTTTAATATCAGAAACATTCATTATTTATATAATATTTAATCCATATCATAATAATGTTTTATCTCGATATCTGATAATTTTGTCATAAACTGGATATAAAGATAATTACTTACATATAATTATCTGTAATATTTTACTATCTGTTATAAAAAGTGATGCTATAAATTATATTTCAAATTATACATTATTTGTAAATATTTTTAACTCTTTTGTACACGTATAAAATGAACAACGAACGACGAATGAAAAACGAAGTCATTCGATTACGTTTTTGTCGTACTGTATAGTATATTACTTTATACTACACTATTTTAAAATATCTTATAATAAAGATATTCTTATAGAGTAACATTTAGCTTATCATTGTTGCACAATATTGTCCCAAATACAGCTTGTATTTTTTTTAGTTAACCCAAAATTTAGGAGTAATTTAAGGTTTGTTTACTTTCTTACCAAGCCACCTGTATACAACCCTTTAAAGTAATAAAAATAAATCAGTAAAAAATACCAAATCTAAACACTAAATAAGCCTAATTAAATATACTTACAACATTCTATTTATATAGTTTTATTTTTGTCTTAAGTGAATCCTCTTCTATCAGAATTACTATTAATATTGTAATAGAATTATATAAAATATGCCAAAATGTCCAATGACCATCACTATACAACCGTTAAACATGCTAAGTTAATTGAAAATGTTAATAATATAGAATTAAATATTCATCATTGCATAAAAATAAAGATTGGAGGTCTCAGGTTTGAGCCCTGTGTTGATGAATCTTTCATTCCATATTAGTTTAAAATATTCAACCAGAGTAATATTCCGGACAATAAAAGTCATAGACTTACCTGTATTCTCGCGGTATAGAACAAAATAGTCAAATTAAAAACTAAACTAATCACAAATATATTATATTCTACACCTGCCCCTGGCCTACTACAGGCCTCACTGAATATCGATAATGACGGTAAAGATACACATGTCTTTTGTCATGATAACATGAAATTAAATAATGATGAATAAGATAAACAATACGACAAATAATTAATAACTGTATTTGAAAATGTTAAGCTACTTTAAATTTTATGAATGTAGAGCTACGGGACGGTTTTCCAGAGTTTGCGGGTACAAATCCCTACCCGTATCTGTTTATTTTTCATTCTATATTTATTTAAATTACACTTATACCTCTACTTCCTGGATGAATATTTTTATTTAATTTGTGGATGTATTGTTCATTTATTAAGTGAAATTGGGTACGAGTTATTCAAGAATATTAATTATTTTTTTATTGTTTTGCGAGAACCGATAAAAAGTATATAACCAACTGATATTATATTATAATTTTCTCTGTATATATACAATAACAATACTTTGGGAAAACAAAATGAACGTGAAGACGTTTTACCAAATCTGGAAAAGTCACCACTGTGAACGTGTGAACGGATATCTGGAAGTCATTATCCTTGAAGATCAAATATTGATGAATGAATGGAATACAGGTAAGGATGAAGGGAAATGGAGGATAAGTTTCCGGCTCTCTACATCCTCAAGAGAAACGCAGTTATAATTGCTATTTCAAATAGATCTAACATTTTATATATACCTACAAATGTAGAGTCATTTAGAATGTTTGATGATAGGTACAGACCCTTGGACGTTACATTCAAAAAAAATCATTGGAAAGTTCGTAGTTTAGTTAAAATGTGAACGAAAATTTGTTTTTAAAATTTTAAGAATTGATAAAATTATATTAAATGGATTTAACTGTAAGACGCAGCTTTTTATATCTTTGTATATAAATTATTGAATCACAGTATTTTGTGTCACTTTTCATTCATTTGATATTTCTGTTCTTTAATAATCGTAAATAAGGTAACAGCATTTTATTTAAATGATTTGAGACGGCAACAGTAACAGAAGACTATATTACTGCTCAATTATCCAACTTATTTGCACAATATTCAACGTGACCCAAGGGATCTCGAAAGGGTATTTAAATTAATATTTCGTGTAAGATAAATACCCTGCGCTTAATTATTCTCAGGTAACTTAACATTCGTATACATGGTACAATATTCACTAACATTATGTTACAACAGAAATGTTATAGAATAAATTATTTTTTAAAATTATCAAAAAAGTCGAAACTTTCCAACACCACTTGTACCCATAATGTTTTTGTTTTTTTTCTTATGTATATGTTTTATATCTTGGTCCTCAGTAAAATATATATAAATAAACGCTTAATGAGTGCAATATATTCCTATGAAACATCAGACTCAAATACTCGGTTCCAAAGGATGATTCCCTGGGGAAGAAACGGTAAAGAAGTTCATATTTATTTATTTTAATCACAAGTTTATATAAAAAAAACAAAAAACAATTTGACAAATTAATTTAATTAAAACAATAATGTATTATAATTTAAAACTATTCACTGCAAAATTTATTTGCTTCTTGAAAATTTTGGTGATATTCGCAGAAACTCGACCAAATCTTAAAATTTTGTACAAATTTCTATTTCCGAATCCAAATACAAGTGCGGTCTGTCAATTTCCGTTTCCATTTCCTCCCCTCGCAATATTTATAACCAAAATTCGATTTATTTTTCTATATAACTTACTTTGAAGTAAAGTTCAGTGTCAGAAGCAATCATGAAGATCACAAAAGATTATTTCATCTAAAGGAAACGACAATTATATTTTTTATATATATTTTTTTCTACGTTATATTTTAATCTGTTCTTTAAGGCCTACGTCATGTTATTCTAATTGTAATATTTAGAACAAAAGATTCTTGAAAACGAATAAAAATTAATCTTTTAAAACGTTTTCTTAATCATTAATAATTTTTAATCAATGTTTAAATTATTTATTTTTGTAAAATATAAATGTGATCTTTATATTTAAACTTTCGTGAACCATTTGATTATTGATAATCAAACCTAATATGAATTTAATATATTATTTGTATAGTTAAAAAAAAGGCCTTAACTGAGAAGTAAGTAATAAATATATTCCTATATATATTCTCATAAAAAGTAATATACATAAAGAGTAATTTTTTACTTTTTACTATTTTATTAACACATATCTAAGGACCGTCGCCTCACGTAGCCAGTAACCCACTAAGCGCGGTCACGCTCACTTTCCTCACAACTCAAAAGCGACCTGAATTTATAAAATAACACGTAATATTACAAGACAAACGTACAAATTGTATTTATTATATAATTAGAAGTATAGTTGCATTGGAAATCTATTTCAATTGAACGGTACAAACATTGTTCAACATTGGGTTTATTTTTGTGATATTAATTTGAAGATAAATATAACTCAGGGTTTATAATTAGAGATGTCTATTTTCGTGTTAAAATTTATTGAAAATCAAGATTATTTATATTATTACAGTATCTGAGTAAGGGGTGATAGAGCAAGCCTCTACTCTCTCTCTCTCTTTCTACTCATTCTTTGAATAATTTATGGTTTTCTTTAAATTGTTACTCTCCTTAATTTATATATATATAGATATAAGGTAAATAATCTCCTAAATTACGAGAAACAAGATAATAATTACTTATTTTTTTATTATTATTCACTTTATTACTAAATAAATTTGTACATTTTTTTATATTTTTACATTTCTCATAATTTAGGATAAAGGCTTGATAAATTTCAATGTTAAGTTAACATTGATTAATACGTAATTATATATTTTTGTTACTTTTATTTATAATAGCATTCTAAATTAACATTTTAGTAGAAAAATAATATTCTCTACATAATCATTGAAATTTAATGTCAAAATAATTATTTTCAAAAAAGTATTTGTAAAAAAATTGAAATCCTGTTGTCGCTAGTATATAGTTTGTTACTGTGTTTCATATAAATATTCTTACTTATTTTCATGTCTGCTGTATATAATAAGAGTTTAGTTGTGAGTGACCTTCTATATTTATAGAAAGATAATTTTCTTGAAATGAAGTCAAGGAAAATAAGTTTTCTCTGACAAATATAAACAATGAACTCATAAAGTATATATTTATTGTATATCAAAGTCAGTAATAAATAAATTTGCGATAATATGAGAACGAAAAATAATTCTTTAACCGTAAATGTTGAAAATAATACAATATATTACAAGTATAATGTAAAATGTTATTTATTATTGTATATTAATTTAAATATCTGATATAATGTCTGTAAAAAGGGCATATTTGTCAATTGTTGTTAAAAAAAGTAGCATTTCTTAACTAGTAAGAGTAACCTATTTTTTTTAATCTAAGGATAATTTTTAAACGCTATATCTTACTATATTTGTAATAATTATTTCTTATATGAATAAATGTAAAATATATATAAATAGATAATATGATAAAAGAAATAAATGAAAATGCTAAAATTAGTGTCACATCGAAAATAAAGGAGGTATCATAAATCCTTCAAAATATAGAAGAAACAAAAAAATATATCTCTTCAATTCAATCCAATCTGATCCAATCAACTAAAAGCTAAAACTATTTCTGGACCTCAAAGAAAACAAATACAAAATAAACAAAGTTTGTTTTTTTTTTCCTCAGCAGGCCTACCATGAACTTTTAATAACTATCATAGTTTTAAAAAGATTTTATTACAATATTACTTTGATTTACCATGAGCTCTAAAAAACAATATTGTTTTATTCCTCATTAGTACGTCACTAAAGAATGAATGCTTTCTTTAAATGAATTATTACGTAAAACAATTTTTAATATTACAAATGTCAAAACACACTTCATGGTACGAGTTAATAATGTTTCCTAAAGTAAAAGAATGAATGATTTATGATGACGTCATCAAAAATATCGAAACATTGTTAAAGTAATATTACTTTTAGGATGAATTCTGAAGTCAATATTATTGTAATATTGCTGTAACAGTTGATAGTAGACCTGCAGTAGGCCTGCACTGAAACTAATCACCCACACACATAATATAAAGAGGTCACTCCGAAATGAAGCTACGGGATTTACGAGTGGACTAATTTCCTTTCCATAATACGATTTCGCAACACTGAAACAGCTTTTATGTATACGGTGTGTTATATGAAAAGTGTGTTAAAAACACTCAATAATAATTATGAGAAAAGTAGTTATATGAAATTTAAAAATTAAAAAATATACTAAAATTCTGCCTGTGCAATGATGTACCAGGATATCAGAAATTCAAAGGAATTAAACTATTTTGTAAAGGTTCGATCAAGTATGAAGGAAGTTATTAGCAAAAGCTAATACTCTCAGAACCTCTGCCCTATTTAAAAATCTTTACAAAATGGTGATTGCTTTGTCTTGTGAATATTATCCTACCAAAAATAAAGTTATTTTTTATATATTTTTTTGATATAATAATCTTATAATAAAAGTACAAATTTATATAAACAAGTCAAACTAAATCTGTTGTTTGTTTGAAATTGTCTATAAAAACGTTAAGACAGATATATAAAATAGAATAAAAAATAAAAAAATCAAACATCAAGGTATGTATAATATGGAATAAAAAAATAATCAACAACTCAAACTTTAGACCGTCTATCTGTTGCAGTAATTCTGGTCCTGTCCATATTATTTTCATATTATATAAAACAATTTTCATCTTGTATAACATCATTACGAAAGGAAAAAATATATTAAGAACAAGGGTAGGTTGATCCGCAATTTATAACATACGGATATCCCTAAAAACAAAGGGTGAGAAAGTAGAACACATGTGCAATCTATATTGCCCTTTTTAGGAAGCTCCAAAAACCTTAAAGGAACATGAAAAATGGATTCGTTTATCCCTTTTATATCCCGATCGTACCAAGGATATAAAACACGTTCCTATTATTACCTTTCCGTAGATATTATAATATTATTTTCGTCATGAAAAATAATTAATCTTTCAACACATGTTAATACGTAGTCTGTATATATTCATATCCCTCAATAGTTTGTCTGTAAACTCGTAGAATAGTTTTGAAAGTAGTTTGAGTAATTATTTTACGAGACATCGAAAATATGTTGATTTTGATGTTATTTACGAAAGATATATAAATTCTATTTGGTTGTTTGTATTTTTATGATTTTCTTTTATGTATTTTTTACATGTATTAAGGAAGGTTACACAAGGTGAACTTACATTACTTATAACTTTCTACTGTCGTTTCTGTGAAGAAATTCGAGATCCAAAGTTAGCATGCAATATACGAGTAACTGAAGCTTGAAACTTTTTTGACTAAATATATATATAAATATATATATATATATTTTAGTTAAGAGTCAACACATATATATATGTTTTAGTTAAGAGTTAAACATAAAATCACGAATCGAACCTGATAGACGCTATGATCTAATTATAAAATTTCTGTATTCGCAGACAAAGCCGCGAGTAAAAATAGTTCATACGAAATATTTCATGTTGCTTTTGGCATGTGGTAAGAAACTGTAATGGAATTATTGCCATACATATATATTTATATATAATGTATGGCATATATCATTATATATTTGCCATATATTATTGTTTGTCATCGAAGCAGATATAATCGGACATATGTCAAGGCAAATATGAATTGTTACGTTTTGCTAAAAATAATAATTAAAATAAATGTATTCTTTTGAAACTGAAAAAAATATTTGAAAAAAATAATAAGAAACTTTTTAGAAACGAATAGCAATAAAGGTTACTTGGAGGAAGTCTTCACAATATAAAAGAAAGGAATAATTTAAATGGAAAGATTTTCTTCCGGCAAGATTTACTTTTGACCAAACATAAAAATTTTTCAAAAGCCGGCTATGGAAATCATAAAATTTAAAACCACCATGAGTTATTAATGTATTTGGATACCACTTAAAACAATATTAACAATATTAAAATAACAATAATATCGTAAATATTATTATTATAGTTGAATATGTTTGTGAGTATTGAGAAAACTCTACATAGAGTTTACCCGAAGAGAAATATTTCATCCAGCCGTTGAAAAACTGAAAAATATTAACATGCTAGATTATTTACTGATAATAAATATTTCTAAATATATCTTTATTTACATTGATATTATAGCCTGAGTGATTTGGTTTCACACAAACGTGCGAATATTTATATTTATTTTTGTGTATAATGAGCAGATATTCTCATATTTGATAAATACAAACTTAAAAATAAATGATATTGGTTTAATATACGACCTCTTTAATTTTATAGAGAAGAAAAAAACATTTAAAATAAAGTAATGTCCAAAAAAAAATATTGAGAAAAATATTTTATAATGTATTCAAATTTTAAATAAATGTAGAATGAAAAATAAACCAAAACATCCTGTTTCGAAAGAAATATAATAGATGTCACCGCTAATCCGATAAAGCTATATTTATTTAAAAAATAAAAAAAATACAATACAAATCAGTGCAATGAAAAATATTAATAAAATTCAATATTTGCATGTGAACTGTACCTTAGCTTGTATAACAGACAATAAACCATATATGCGGGGGAAATGAAACGCCATTGCGTGTAGGCTTCACATAACATCCGATTCAAATAACATTCCTAGCTATCCTTGATAACGTACATGCTATTATATTTTAACCATATTTGAATTATTATTAGAATTTACGCATTCACAGATCCCGTTTCGGGGGATCCTGTTGGATTAAGATGAATAATGTTTAATTCCCTTTATTAATATATATTTAATTGTTATAATATATTATGATTCATAGCGTTTCAAACTCACACAATATAAATGTATATACATATAAATATACGTATATTTCTATGTATATACATTGAATTGAAATTATAACACTGATAAATAATAATGATATTAGATAATACCGCTGTATGTTATTACATTTTTAAGATTAAGAGATACATCTAAAGTTTTTCATCTCTTCTTCACGGTATTTTCAGCTATTAATTTTTACTCGCCAGATCTTAACAGGAATAACAAACAAATAATATCTCCTTGTAGAGCTTTTATTACTTGTTTGGTTCTTCCAAATGAGGTTTAATATAAAAAACAATTTATATTTATTCCACTTTTGTATTATTAAAATCAAAATATCGTCCTTCCCTAGGGTGCATTTATTCTTCGGAATATTATATTAAAAATGTCAAGTCTCAACGTTCCATGTCAAGTCAGTCACGAAAATACTTCATATTACTGGTACAATACTTGGCACTGACTTTGTACACTTTACACTTTGTAAACTTTGTACACTGACAAACATTTTATATATAAACAGATATACAAAATATTTGTCAGTATTTTTATGTTTTGTAATGTATATTAATTTACGGTTAATCTTTATAATCAATATCAATACAATTTTCGCTACTAGAGACTGAAGTTGCCTGAACGAATTGCGGTTTTTGAGTTATAAGTGCAAATAAATTACTTGTAAATTAGCAAATTGTTGAAAATAATCTAAGGTTAATTTCAATCTCAGATTGTAGATCGATAAATAATTTCAAAGTGAAAGAATTATTCAATTAAATATATAGATATTTAACTAATTATACTTGAACAATAAATGGCTAATTTCAAATTCCCATGAATAAATGTGTCAATCAATAAATATGTATTACCTCATATTTTTTTTATGTGGATACGTAAATGTCAACGTAAATAAGCAAGGAAAGCAATAAATAAATTATTTTACAGTACCTTAAATATGTCAGACTTGAAAGAATAATAGTTTTAAACACACAGTCTACCTAGCATATTATCTGTAAAACTAATTCATACCTAGCGTCATTGTTACCAGTTTTAATGTCTGCAGTTTTAAGTGTGTTAATTGTATTAATAATCTCTTATTTTACATACTAATGCTATCACTATTTTATTATCTTTGTATATAACAAATAATTTATTTTAATTATATTGAACACATTTTTTCTAAAACATATTTAAAAAAGAAAACAAAAATAGCAACAAAACAGAAGACAATATCATCAATTACGTTATATCTTATATTTTTCTAAAAACAGATATGTAGAATACAAACATACTAAACTTACATAAAACTCATTATAATTATCCAAAGGATGGACAAACTTAAGCAAAAGACTTTACCCATATTTAAGTAACGTATATGCATTCTAGGACTGTTGAATTTTCCAACCAAAAATTGTTATATATTATTTGAAACTTACCTACAATCAAACTCCCTTGAATATTCTCATATTTAAAAACTACACACTTAACTCATACAAAATTTAATATTAAAATCAGTCAATACAATCTACAAAAAGGGTTCTAATACTTTCTCGTTATACTTCGTATTTGTAAACAATGCATTGTTTCGTTCGTCTGTCGTCTACTACGGCCATTGACAGACTGCCGCCATAACGTTTACAAGCACTTGTGTTGGCTAGTGTACTTGTATTTCTTGTCTGTGTGTCACAATTCCTCATTAACTAACAGCTTATGTCATTGTGTTTTAAGAGTCAAACAATTCTTTAACGTTTACCTTTTTTCATTGACGTTGATAGCTCTATGTTCAAACTGTGATAACCAAATATCGTTGGGATATTTATATAAAATCAGAATATTTCAAAATTATTGATAACAGCCTAAGGGTTTAAGGTTAATGCATAATATATATTGTTATAACTCGAATCTCATAATATAAATCTCATACACACTGGAAGTTAATTGTTCCTGACTAAGAATTTAGTCGTTATATTTTAAGACCGCGATAACATTTGAAGTATGTATATAAGATAAACAAGAAACTCAATAATGGTAAAGTGAGTATAAGAATCAAATAGTCTTTATTATCAATTTATGAATTGCATTTTAACTTTACATCACATAATAATTTAAAAGGATAAATGAAAAATAGAGTCAAAGAATAACGAATTGCACTGTTGTCGATAATCTTTCAAACTATGAATCCAACATAATAAATATATCTAGCTTGCCATACTATATCAAAAGGTCTACGATAATACGTTCAATTTATGTACGGTCTCTTACAATAACCTGTCGGCAAATGAATAGACCTCGAGACGATAGAATATTCACAACTTGTTAAAGTTTAAAACGAAGGCCCACTCGTTCAGACAAGTCTTAGGAGGTATATATATAATACAACATACATTATTTGAGAAATATTACAATAAAAGTACATTTTATTAATAAAATATAATATTGTAATGAAGATACACAAAAGTCATATGTAAGTCACATTTAAATCATAAACTCATGTCTAGTAGATTTTGAAGTTAATCTAAATCTTAAGCGGTAATATATTTAAACTTATAAAAAATATATAATATTATTCAGACCTAATAATAGTATATATTACACATTATATATATATATATATATATATATATATAATTAAATATCACATATTAATAAATGTTCTTTCCCGCTATGACGAATCGTCGTCATCGTTGCGGTGCTTCCCCCATCATCAAAGACGCGTATAAATAATAAGAAATATTATTAAGAATTCGTATTATTTCTTTTTTGTATAAGCTTGAATAATATATAAACACACACATTAAGTAGATATACTTAATATATTTTTGGTTAATTTTTCTCCCAGATTGCTTGATGAGGAAAACAATTTATAAATTAATTTATTAATTTCGTTTTTATTATATTTGTATATTATCTCTGACATGATGATTATTTCATTATTGATTGATTTATTTATTAATTTCTTAGTTTAATATTACATGTTCGTTAATAAACACAAAATAATTGCTGCGACGCTTTTAAAGGTACTCTACTTTTTTTAGGTATATATAAATAATTAATACAAATATATTTAAATACATTGCATAATAAAAAATATTCTTCTTTGTATATTTATTTGTTATATATTTTTGTATTATGCACCACTCTTCTGCTTACCTTACTTCTATCTTATCCAAACAAGGTTGTCTGGAAGAGATCGCTATTTAGCGATAAGACCGCCTCATTGTATACCTTTTTTACTTTATTCTTTTTTTTTTCTTTTTTTTTTTCATATAGATATTTTTTTTTTGTTTGCTTATAAATTGTCTTGTACTTTACAAATTTGTGGTATGCAATAAAGAATATTATACTCTTGTATTTGGTACTTCCTTAGTATCAGCTAGTCCGTTTGCCCAATAGCAAAGGCATTCACCGAACTACTCCATTCTGGTCTCTCTCTCTACTCCATGTTATCTCTCTTACCCGTCTTTTATCACAGGCCCATCTTTTTTGACATCATCTTCTCATTTTACCTTTCTTTGGAAACCATTGTGTAATTATTTTACTCCGTTTCTCCTTTCCTCTGTTCATTTGGTGGAAATCATTATTTCTCTCATTCGTCTCACTTTACCGATCCCGTTTATTTGTCACTGGGATCAGTGATAAACGGGATCAAATAAAATGGGATCATTTTATTTGTTTCAACGCATATATTATTTCTATAATATTTTCAAATCATATTGTAATTCGTCAAACAGTGATCACAATAAAAAAACACCCGGCTGAGTTTGTTGTGTGGTTCTTCTTAGACCAGGCGCGTTTGGAACACGAGTAATTTTAACTTTAAGCTCAGAGGTGTTCTTGCAGAAGGGCTTATTTCAATAAGTATGGTAACGAAATAGGACCTTCTGACACCTTTATTTGACGTACACAAGTGATCACTGATAATGATTCAAAGTGGAAAATATTTGAATAAATAAATAGAATAAATAGATACTACTTTCTTCCAACGTTCCCATTCTTTATATATACATACATCTCAATCATTGTCTCAAATAGGTCAAGAGGCGACGAGAAAACCATATGTGAGCTTGAGTAAATTAATTCTTAACATCTCGGTCGAGAAGATCTCTTGAAGATACAATAAAGTAACCCCACACCCCACTAGAGGTTATATTATATGTTAGTTCAACTCTATATGTTATAGAGTGAGAGGGTTTCGACCAACCATTGTATCATTTTTAATACTAATAATGTTTGATTTTAAATATGTTCCACCTCATTGACTGGGTGAATAAACTTAAATTATATTTTCAACATATAAGGTCAATCGTAAAAAAATATGTAAATCCTATGACTTTTTAAACGTTGTAAACATCTTATTTAGATGAAATATAATTTTCAGTGTTTAAAAATTCAGTGCAATACATTCAACTATTCTCGCTTTTAAATTAAAAACATACGTTTCTTATTGTTTGTCCAATAAAGGTAACTCTAAAAATACATCACACCTGTGTCGTAACTCATAACTGAAGCGCCTTTTTTATGTCATTATGATGCTTGAAACGTCATAGATATGTCATAATTATATAAAAATAATTGTGTATGTATATATTTATTTATTATATACAGGTATTATGTAGGTTAATATAAAATGACTTGTATAGGTATATACACATTTAAAATTTATGTAATATATATTGTAAATATTTAAGGGTCTTAGCTAAAGTAGATTTAAATTATTTGTTTCTTATTCAACATACATATTATGCCGAAAATAACCAAATAATGTCTCCATTACTCAAGGGTTTCTGGTAGAGATCTCTTTTAAGAGATAAGTCATCCTTTGTGTTCATTTTATCTAACATACATTGTCATTTATTTTCTTTCCTGGTACATAAATAAATAAACATGAATCCGTATCCATAAGTGTGATATAATAAGTCGAATATTCACTCATTCAATCAGATGTAAAGTACAGTACATATAAGTTATAAATCTGTAAAAATAAGTCCTCAGGAACGCATACAAATAAGCATTTGACCTTTAATACCCACAACAACAGATAAAAAGCGTACAGTAACAAGGTAACAGTAAGGTTATTATTTGCATATCAGTACACAGGTTGATTAGACCGGTCAATGGTAAGTAGAAGATATATTCAAGTAACTATTGTTTTTGTGTGTCGATACGTACTGCCATCATCTTGCCTCGGTGCTGTGTTTTACTAGCTTGAAATACATATTTCATGAGCACGGTGTCACGCCAGGTACCGCTGTAACAGCTAATAGGGCTAATGGCATAGACATAAAAAAAAAAAAAAAAAAAAAAAAAAAACGAAATTCATGCAATTGAATATTTATAGCAAGGATAATAGAAATTTCATTGAGAGTTAAGGAATAAAATATAATTTACTTGTTCACCAAGGAACCCCCGACTCTTGAAACAAATGTTATAATATATTTTATAATAGAAGTATTAATAATTGTTCGGTGTATGGACATCACGCATGACAGGCATTCACGAGACTGTACCTACTGACGCAGGTTTGACTTTTACTCACTACAACTTAATTTTTAACATTTGAAGGATTATTGTTCTTAAATATTGTTTGTGTTTCGTTTGTAAGTTGTTGCCATATATAAATAAATAAGTCTTAATAAGTTCTATATAGAACTATATTAACTATATCAACAGATTTATAAGATCAAACAGACTAGACTGCAGCAGCGTGCGGCAGCAGCTCAACTGGATAGTTTTCTATTTTACAATCATTATAATATATAAATACATCTATCATTTTATACATTTTAACTAATATTTAAGGAAATCCCTGAGTAGCCAGGCGTAATTGTTTAATAGCGCCTACACGCAACATCCAATCTGATTCTAAAATACCAGTAGTATTTTTTGTAAGAATGCTTAGACACTACGTCCGAGGTTTGGAATTCGAAATCTCAAGCGATACTACAAAAAAAAACTCGATCGAGATAAAGTGCTCGGATCAATCTTTGATCTCGCTCAGGCACAGCATCCTATCCGAATCCGAGAAATTTTGTCATCAAATATTGTTGCGTTGTGTAAAGCGCTCATGTGGTTATGTTCTCTTTGAATCTCCTTCAACTTGTTGGTTTTAAGTTTTAAACTTGTAACAAGGGAATAGAAATTTGAAGTTTTGTAACTTTAAATTATATATAAGACATATGTTAGACAAATCGTTTCATGAATCTATGTACTTAATTTATGTTGACAAAATTGTTTTTTTACAGTTTTTGGGTTCAACCTATAACTAGATAATGAAATATTACACGACGGCTACAACACTCTAAAGTATATGATCATTAAATATATTATAAACAAATACCCAATAAATTAAAAAAAGTTTTTCTCATAACTTACACATTCTATCCTAATATAAAGTTAACTTCAAGACTTACTTCGTACGAAGTGCGTTAAAATCGGATTCGGAAGTTCGGACTTCCGAATCCGATTTCAAGAACTCGGATGCAGTGCATAAGCTTTTGTATAAACAGTACCAACGTTACCTCGAATCTTATATTTTTTCAATGAAAGGTTAAATTTACTTCATTTTATCTAATATGGCTTTAATCCGTGCAAAATAATACACGATATATTTTGCCGAAATCACGTAGAATGGGGAACACAACGAAGAAGTTGAGTTGGTTTCTACAGAAATTACGGTCACTCCAAGTCACATAGGAGAAACATATTAGTTATGAATCTAAATATAAGAACGGCTTACTACTTAATCTATATTATACATATTGGAGATTCCATGTGCGAACTCACCACGACTAGACCTAGAAAGCATTTTACCAAATTCCGCCCACAAGCAGCTATTAAAAAATTTAAAAAATTATGTCCTTAAATCTATCGCTCTTATAACTATAAAACTTGTTCAGAATATTTTTATGAGTTAAAAAGATATAAATTACACAAATAAAAGGTATAAATGACAGTTTTTCGCATCACCGGAGGTACTGTATTGTACATTGCGTCCCTGTTAATTTATATGGCGGGATTCCCAGTAGGCCTACACTATGGATAGACGTAATGTCAGGGCTTAGGATATGCTTCTCATATTTCCGTGCCTGCAGGTATTTATTTTACGCCATTCGAAGCGGGTGGAATACGGCTAGTATTAATAAATTTACAAAGAAATCTACAATATTTATATTAATAGTTAAAGTTTGTCTGTGGTGAGAAAATTTGTCAACTGACATTTTGCTTGTCATTTTTGATGTATGTCATGATTCATGTCAATTATCAGAATTCCTTAATAAACACCTAACCAACTTCTTACATCTATAACTTTCAACCTAAGAACCTTACTTGAATAGTAAAGTATTCTGAATAATTATCAGTTTAAACAGAGAATTATACAAATCATACAAAAGGTCATCAAAATCCAAATATGGTTACAGTTGTAGAGAAACGTGCAGATTGCACAGCATGTAGATTGGTAGGGTCTGTTGGTCTGGTCGGTATTGGAGCATACCTAGCAAATGCTGCTTTCAAGAACAAATCAATACCTGCAAGAGTTGTAGTATCCTCTATATCCTTCGGTTAGTGTATTATACAATTTATTCAATATTATATTACGTGAATTGTGTCTTATTGTATTCATACTTTTCACATCTATAATACATAACAATCCTTGTATAAAAAATTCTCATATTCTTATATTCATGCATGTACAAATTGAAATTGTAGCTATACTAATATTCAATATTTTATTATGAACAAAAACTAGTACATCCTGCAGACTACTAAAACCATTTTAAAACATACTCTAGATAATTAAAATGGACATCTAGCTACTGTCCTTAACTTTCTTGCTGTAGAGACCATGCTAAGTATATTTACAAAATCTTTGAAATTCATTCCTTGTGAATGCAAACATTGTTATTAAAACAGCTAGAAAGGCATTATCTCATTCTACATAGTAAGGAGTTTTTGTGGTGACACTTATATACACAGAAATAATATACAACTCACAAAACTCCATAACTTGTGTTGATCTAGTTGATGTACATTTTATATTTCTACTTTAATTGAATCAGAATAAAAACAAGCATATAAAACACTTATGACTAAATTACATGATACAATCTAAATGATACAATCTAAACCATACGATTTGACCTTGAAGAATAGCTAATAGGCGTCTCCACCAATCAGAGAAGCATTAAGTCACTAACAGCCATTTCAATATGCGATGCTATGTGGACAGTACAGAGATGTGGAGTGGTACAGATCATGTAATATAATTTGGCCATAAGGATATACATACTATATTTTAAGATTGTGACTGAGTATAATATAACTATCTCTTTTGTTTCAGTATTTGTCACTCTGGGAGTACAAAGGTACAAACAACAGTTTCCATTTAACAAAAATGTACAAAAGTCATAGCGTTGTCATTTAGTTTTATTTTATTTTTGTTTAGTGTATTAAGAAAAAGTACTGTTAAAGTTATTATTATATAAAATTATGATCTAAATTATATTGTTTTCTTTAAAAAAATACATTGATGTCCTGAGTAAGAGTTAAAATGTTTTTGATCGATTATTGTGCTGTAAAGAAATAAAAAGTTTTCAATAGATATAGACTGACTGATAATTTATGTTGACTTGTCCTAAAAACCATTTTCAACAATTTGAAGTATCTCACTAACATAACATTTTTGTTGATAAGTATTTCATGTTTCAACTAATTTGAATATTAAATTTATTTTAGTACAAAGATCTATTGAAACTATATTAAATCAAATTTGTTGGTTATATTAATGTTTAGTGCCATCTATTACTTGATTACTGAAACTCTTTACCCTACAAAAGTCTTGGGATCATTTATGAAGTAAATTTTACATAGATGGCGCTTTTAGCTATATTTAAAACCAATATTATTTTATTTGAAATATTTTTTCTTACTATTAATGTTGATGAACTTTATGAATATGATATATTTTTTTCTCGAATCGAATCTTCTTTAATTTATTACAGGTTAAAAATTAGGAATGAAAGGCGAATATTTATTGAAATTGCCTATGTCATTAGAGTCTACGAAAACTAATTTAACGAGTTTGTATGATGTCACGAGCGTGTCGTGTGTTAGATAAAAGGGGAAATAGAAGTTCATATAACAATAGTTTAATATAGTATGTACATACAACCTACGAAGATTTCCATTCACTTATTACGGTCAGAATATTTTGACATTTATGGACTATAATTTCAAGAGCAGTGGACATTCTGTTTTTTCATATCCGAAGTTGCGTTCATATTACATTAGGTACTACGCGCCCGAGCCTACAAATTGTGTACTAAACTAAACATTGGTGCCCCGAAAAAAATTGATCCTATCCAATAACTTCGATAATGTCGTGTATCTTTATTTTTAGCCACAAAATAAACGCAATATTTGTATTTGTGAGAGAATAAACTCTTACAAAATCTATTTTCGTAAAAGCAAGAATAAAGTAAATAAAATTATATATTTAGTACCAAATATTTATTTTTCATGTAATGATATAAAGGCATTATATTATGTTAATTTTAATGAAATTATGGAAAATATTTGTTTTTCGAGTAAGACTTAAGTTTACTTTGTAATGTAAATTTTAAGATACAATGTCGGCTTATTGTGAATATATAACAAATATTACATAAAAATATTTTTTTTTCTTACACTATTGTTTTTTATATGAATGTAGGAAAAAAATATAGCCTCTTGTGTAGGTAATATTGAGATTACATTATGACCTAGATTGATCAATAGCTGTCGAGCTTTACAGCCACTTAGAGAATCTTTCACTATAATGAAGTGAATTGTATTCGATTAGGTACGTCGCAGTAAAGTCAACATCGCAACTCCGATCACGATTCGGAGTAAACAAGAGTAATGATAAAACGGACGCCGCGCCGCACAGTCGCGAGCGCCCGCCCGCCCTGCACACGTGTCAAAAACAATCCACACCATCCAACACACAAACATACAGACGCACAGACAACTATAGACATGGGTAAGTAGTATCCAATGAGAATGATGACGCTTCCAAGCCATTTTGCGAACCATATGGCAGCAATTTATTGCATCTTAAACTTTATTGTCAAGTTCTATAAGTGTTCGTTAATCAGTGTAAAATAAACAGAAAGATGTTGAACTTTTATGGTATTTGCGTCACTTTATGCCTTTAATTCCGCAATTTGCATAATGTAATGGTGTTGTCTGATGGAAATTTTCTTCAACCTTCACCTTTGAGTAGCTTAACACGCGAATATTTATTGCAATTTAAGTAATATTAATGTAAAAAAATCGTGTGTAAATTGCGCCGCTGCTGTAGGCCGGATCGATGATACATTATTCGAACTAATTTCGTTATCTATAGATAAGCTGTGGGCAGAGCGTATTCGACTCAGCGGGACGCCTTACGACGAGTACGACATGGTGAAATATCAGAGAGATTGGTTGACTGAATCCTCTACTAGGAGAGAAGATTTGCCAAGTCCAAGGGTCATTCTGCCTCCACAAGCTCGTGTATCTGATGGAGCTGATGGATATGCATGGAGTGCTGCCTTGGGGGCTGTTGGAGGTGCTGGAACTGTGTTGTTAGTCGCGGTCCTATTACTTATATTCAGAAGACCGAAGAAGCAAGAACCTCCAGTCCTTGCCCCCATGGATGTGGCGCAAAATGTAAGTACTTAAATTAATTTAAATACAAAATACAGTGCAAACTTAATATAACCAGCCTTAATATACGACTTCCTTGATATAATAATTTTTTCGTAATGAATTGAATGTTTTGAATTGAATTGTCCTTGAATTGTCCATAAGAATTCATACAAAATATATCGTTTCATTACGATTTTCTTACGAACAGCCTCTTTATAACGAATTCTCAACTATCAAAAAAGTGTAAATACCTCTTATTAACGAATTTTTTTCAACTCAAAACCTCGTTCCCGTATAACTTTCCTATATAGGACCTCAAATCCCATTGTATGTGATTCAGTTGCGACAGGCTTTTACCTCTTTATAACAAATTTTAGTCCAACCTTACATCAATATAACAAACCTCAGTTTAACGAATTACTTTATGTAATGAATATTTACTTTTTTTTTTTTTTTTTTTTCATTTATTATCGTTTATATATAATTGTCACTTGTCTTGCCGTTTGTTATATTGAGGTTCCACTGTATCATTATTCAAATTGGCATTGACACGTACTTTTGAATCGTCATCAATTACATTATAAAACAGTCAGTGTAGTGAATCCTTGAGTAACCTAGCACCAGCTCGGAATGCTGCTCTGCTGAGAAGAGCTGGCTAAAGCTAAATTTAAAGTAACATCATATGTATGTTTTTAATGATTTACGTATTTAATTCAACTTTAAATTTAACACTTAAGTTTAAGCTATATCCTTGTAATAATTTTTCGTAAAACAAAATGCCATTATAAAAAATAAACTTGGAAAATAAAGCAGATTTTAATATCGGTTTTCACAAATAACTTTTACAGCTTCCGGTAATAAAGTTATGAACATCGATTTCACATTAAAATAAGACGACCTTTTTCGAAGTACATTATTAAGACGAAATTTCTGAAGAAACATTCGCAAAAAGATACAACATACGACGAACCAACGCTCTTAAATGTAATATTTGACGAAGGTCGACATTACGAGTCATGTTTTGGTCTTAGTTAAATAATAGATACATACAATATTAAAAAACTATTTTATTGTCCTCGGAAAGATGCACCTATTAGGAAATTTAAAATCAAACCGTGACATGCTGATTTTTTTTATAAAAAATGGCGACTCAATCTGAATATAATTTATTATAATAATATAAGCATCGTGTAAAACAAATGAATCAATTTCATATTGATTTTAGCGATTTCTCAATGATATGTTGGAAATAGAACAGCTGTCCCATCATGGGCTAGTTCCTAGTGGTATAGACCCATTCATATCCATTCATGAAGTTATTTTTCTGAAAACAAACTTATGTCACATCTACTTTTACTAAAATATTTACATTAATTATTAAAAGATTTTGACTTCCACGTGATGACGAATGACGAAAGACGGGTCATCAGGGAGGAAACTAGATTTGGCTTAAGGAGGGGGCAATTTTGGCTGGGAGGAAGGTAGGTTGAAGAGGGATATTTTATATGTGATTTTCAAAACGAATTATTAATCTATACTAAAATAAATCCTACATACTTATAGTTAATTCCTGGTGCGAATAAAATTATTATTATTATAATAATAAACATACATATTAGTCAAAATCAAGTGTTTGTAATCCAGAGACGGGGGTGGTAATAGCACCCATTGCACCCCCTTGGGTCTGAATCTGGGTGTCTCATTATTATATCCTAATAAATAAATAACCAGTTTATTATTTTATGTATCAAAAATCAAAATATTGTAATTTAGGATGTAATTGACTAAGCTGAATATAATTCATTTGTAATACTTCATTTAATATTCATAGACACGTCTCAGCAACCACAATCTTACTCTATAACTTAGGATATTAGCAGACATTAGGGACATTTATTTTAATAGAAATTAATTAGTTAATAAAAGCTCTTTAAATAAAATTATGATCATAAACATATAGCGATTATATGACAAACAAACTTTCATAAATAAAATGTTTACTAACATTTTTAGTATTAGATAAAAAAACTTTTCCTCGTAACATATAAAACTTTACCAACACGTCGTTCAACTTGAAGATAATATCAACTTTTTATTACAGTTTTTCTTGAGGACAATGTAAGAAAATGATGATCAAACAACTGTATGAGTGAAAACAATATTATTTACTTTATATAAATAGCAACGGTATATTTATATAATGGCGTTGATAAATATAAAATTATATATACATTATAATAGGAACGAAAATACAACTGTACATTTAATATATATTGATTTAAGTCATTTTTAAACTGTTAAGTACTTGATTTTGACGTCTTTTTTTTTTCGTGTTGTAGCGCAATATAAAAGCACTGATTTTTATAAACTGTGATGGGATTTGTGAAAACTTGTCATAGTTAGGAAATTTAAAGTTAGTTATAGGAAATATTAATGTCTATGTATTTATATATATATGCTGATTTAGCTATAATAGTAAACCTAGAAATGTTGTAACAGATTAAATCACGAATAAAATATATCCAAATTAACCTTTGATGTAAAAATTATGTAGCTTTATTCATATATAATTATATGAAGTATATCGAATCTTTAATAAAAATACAAAGCTTGTTATACAATATAATACCTACTTATAATATTCTGGATAACATAATATAAGGGGAAGTGGATAAAAGCATTAGTTTTCTTATCTCTATCTTTTGTCAGTCGATTCCTTGTCAACCATTTTGTTTCATTCATCCAAACATCTTTTTGTCTTTGGTTCTTTTAATATTTAACTTGTTTTTTGAATTATGTAAGTAATTACTTTATTGCAATGCTAAATTACTTTGTATATATTTAAATTTAGTATATGGGCTACATATTCCTAATAATTATGAACGCTTGTCTGTTTGTCTTGTGTCTTTATACATTAATCTAAGTACGTAGCCGCACCGCAACACCCGCGCACAAAAGAGGTCCATTAACATATTAACTCTTTTATTATCGATAAAAGAAGCTAAAAATATTTTATAACATTACCTTTCAATGTGTATTATATCATTTTTTGTAGTAAGAAATATTTTTTTTAAATACACATAGCAAATTATAAAATATGGTAATATATAATAGGTCTATATTATATACGCAGAGCCGCATCGAGCCTAGTTTTAGGATAAAAGTTATCTAAAATTTAACTAAATCTCCTAACAGGTACGCAAGTGGTAATATATATATATATATATATATATATTACCACTTGCGTCTCCTAGTAGATACTGGGTGTATGGAGCGGTCGCTCTGTTCCGCATATAGTAGAGTCGGTCCTGTCAAATATCCAAATAGTTTCGTTGAGTTTGACGCGAGCAGTAATAAGTATAGGTGCAAATATATATTACAAGATGAAGTGTACTTCACTACTTGTAAGACATTATATAATCGATATTTCAGAGCACGCGATGACTTTGTCGCCAGAAGTAGGTATTAAACCAGCGAGATCTTAGTTCTGCGAAATAAAAATGTCATGTGTACTTTTCTAAATTTGAACTTTAATGAACTTTGACGACTATTGTATTTATATCCACCCGGTTGTATTCACGTGAATTATATAGTTACCTAGTTTTAAGTCCATTCAATGTTTTTACTGAGCCTGAAGCATGGCGGACTCTGGCGTCAACTGTTCACTATAAAAAAAAGAGTAAGAAAAAAAACAATTAGAAACTTTTATAATAAAATACATTTTCTTTTAAAGCTTTTGAAGCCCCTTTTTAATCCCCGCCGTGACCCCAAGCAATAAGTTCTACCATTACCACGTAAAACGTTTCTCAATTATAATTCCAGTTTTATTATAATTAATTACTTTTTCCCGTAACTTTGCTGCTGTCAAAGGGGGGAAGAGACAAAGGACTAAAAATAAATAACCAAGTTACTGATAGTTGCAGATCCCTCACGCGTTCTTGACAAATGATAGCCGCGAGTATTGCCTTGTATTCTAAAATAAAGAATAGCCTGTGTTTTCCTCTCTTCTCTTCTCTAGATCTGTCTGCATTACCATATTCGTACAAATCCAATCCAGCACTTTATTTTTCTAATAGAAAATTCGATCATACAATGTTTTATATTAATAATATAAGATATTTTTCCTTAGTAAAATATCCTTTCATGTTACACACAATACTGAATTTTATAAACATCCGCCGAGTAGAGTTATTAGCAAACAAACAAACAAAGAAAATATAAAACAATTATTATTCTTACCAAATATATTTCATATACATAAATAGTCATTTATGTATATGAAATCAATATATAACACATAAAATAAATTATCGAAACAATAAATTGTTAAAACTATTATTTCGATAAATTAAAGTCATTTAAAGTAATAGAACTAATGTATATAAATAGAATATTAAAAAAAAATACTTGTATTCTCCTTAAACTTCACCTCACGGAGGTTCGCTGATTCATAATGAATCAGTTCATTATCTGCGTCATTCCGAAATAACTTTTGTTAGTGGACATATTTTATAATACAATATTATAAATTTACATAATCTTCTTGAAAATAAGTGTATTATTTGAAGGTTAATATAATTAGAACATTCATCGTAATTTTATTTGACTTAATACATTCCTGAAATACTTAATTATAGAAATAACTTGGTTTTTCAGCTCCTACAGCTATAAAAGATAAAAAACAGTCTTGTTGTAACAACAATATAAAAAATATTTATATCTCTCAGGAATTGTATATTTTTTTCAGGATGTAAGAATTACCTGCGTCCTTTTCGGTACTCCTGACATTTATGTAACAAATTTCATGATTTATTGCTTGGTTAAGTTGTACAAGTTAAACCAACAAATTCAGTTATATTTGCTTATACGTATTATTAATATAATAGTTTAGTATTTAATACTTTTAGCTCCATCTGTTGGCAAAAAGTTACAGTAACAGCAATACTGTAAAGAGAACTCAGCTAGAGACAAGCAGCTATGAAATACGATAACAGATGTCGCTACGATGTAGCTTTAAAGTTTTACTGTTTTTTTCTGACGTAGCGCCCTCGTAGATCATGGTTGTAGAACTTGTAGCAGAGAGATGCTACGATGTTACTTATAAATATAATATAATATGCTACGGCTTTCTAGCTGTAGTATATGATAGTATCGTAGCATCGTAGCAGTTGTAGGTTATCGAATCAGTTTATTGTGACCTTATTAAACAAATTATTTCCTTAAACAAAAAATAAATTTTAACTAAATATAACTGTAGTATTTATAAGTCCTTAGTATTTTATTTTATATTTGAAGCAATAAATAATAATTATGCTATTGACGCAATTTTCAATTATACGGACTGATTGAATGCTTACGGAAATAACTTCAAACAAAATAAAACCAGACAACTTAATTGATGAGTTCCGCAACTTTATTTACAACCAAATAAATATACATTCAAAGGATTTATTATGTTAAAGGAAAAAAGTCCTTAATGGGTATCACTTAAGGACTAGATAGGTCATTAATTCCCATCATTTCGATTCTATGTCTCCTTGACCTATAAACCGATATTCCGTTGATAAATTAATATTGTATGGATTCAAAAGGACGTACAGTTCAACAAGAAAAGTTTTGTAGCTATTTTTGCACAAAATCTGTGGCTATTTTTGGTAATTTATAGTTATAAAACAAATGATTTTATTTATTTCATATATTTATAATTCTTATCAGCTGTCATATATTTTCAAATGTGAATAATATAACGCAAATATAATTCAAGTTCAAATTCTATTTTTATGGCTTATTAACTTACCCGCCTTTGAAAAATTTTAACATTTTAATATTCAAATATGAAAATTTGTCATGTTTGAAAATTTGCACACAGACAACGTTAATATCCATAAATTTCCGTGAATTTATACAATTTTATAATTTTATTAATATGTATAAAACAACACTAACAAATTTAACAATGAATCCCGGTACAGTTGGAAAATTAATTAATTTCATGCCTATTGTGAAAGTGTTCTTCAAACACAAGCTTAATTACAATTCTATTTGGACTTTGCAAATTAGAACTAAATCAACTTGTGCGTCTGACTGTACACGAGGGTTTTACAAAGGGTTGTTGACTCTGAATATGGTTGTTGTAGCGTACTCATATTTAGCTCTGTTAGAATGTTACTTTTAAGTATATTTCTTTAATATTTCACTAGATTTTATAGCTTTTTATATAAACCTATTAATAATGACCTTTGAGGTTCGTTAACCTTCTATTTCAGTTGTTAATGGATAAAAGTCTATTTGAGTACATTAGTCACAATAAAATTTTAAACATTAATTATCTATTTATTTAAAATTATACATATATTGATGAATATTACAATATATATAGAGCCGTATCAAAATACAAGAATCTACTTATAACAAAATAAAGATAGGTAACAAAAAAAAACATGTTTATAATATTATAATATGGACACATTCTTATTTGTTTCATTCAATATTGTTTTAGCTCATTTACTAAGTTAAAAAAATAAAAGAAGAATATAAACATACAAATAACAGACTATGAACTGTAATTTTATAACTTATTTTCCCAAAATGGAAGCCGCTATCTTTGGTTCAGTCAGGTCACTAACCACTGGACCACCGCCCATCAACAAAACTAGGTCACAGCTGCTCGTGGAGCCTGTTGATTGCTCCACAGGTGTTGGAGTTCTGATGCCAGTATATCGTCCTTTAAGTTTTCATATACATACTGATATAGTAACATTGAAACTTTTTTTTGTTTAAAGATACTTGGGAAAATATATATTTTGCATGTAGGTATAATAAATATGTAACACAATGCTACGAAAATATAATTTCATGCTAATTGTGAAACTTTATTAATTCAAGCACTAATGATTGCAAAATATCTATAAACATGTATAGCCATGCTATTTTAAAAACACACCCACAACACTGAAAGTGATTTAGTAATACAACATGTCTAAAATCGTCAGGATGTTCGTTAAAAAGAAAAGCAACTACATAAAACGGATACTCTTTGTTCCCGGACTAATATCCCAAATGAGTTCTGAAGGCCCCTCTGTCTTCCACGCGAACGAAGTTGCTGAAAACAGCTAGTGTATTATATAAGCATAGAGCGTATTGTATATTTCTTACAGCATTTAATATGATGATATATATAACTTAAAAGTTATATTCTTTTAAATAGATTATAAATTAGAGATATCTGCCGGAATATAGTCATAAGCTATTCGTTTTATTTATCGTAAAACTTCCATTAGGTGGAAGCGCTTCCCTATGTCGTTTTTGGCACACTATTTAAACGGGTCAGTCATTCTACAATATACAGCCATCCCCAAAAGTTGAACTCTCAAAAACCATTGTAGTTTTATGACGTTTTATTACAATATTACAATAATATTACTTTGATTTACTATGAGCTCTATAAAACAATATTGTTTTATTTCTCAGTGACGTACAAGAATGAATGCTTTCGCTTTAAATGACATAATTTTACACACTTCATGGTACGAGTTAATAATGTTTCCTATAGTAAAAGAATGAATGATTTAGAATGACGTCATCTCAACTTCTTATCGAAACATTATTACAATAATATTACTTTTTGAATGAATTCAAAAGTTTTGGGGCTGACTCCAATAAATATAATTGGGAGATTTAAATAGAGTCATTATAATTAGAGACCGTTTATTAAACAATATTTTTTTGTTGTGCACTATACATATTTAATATAACTTTTTATATAAAACTTAAATGTAATTCAAAATAATTCATTTCTTAACGTAAAATGAAATAAAGTTCTGAGCGATGTCCGTGAATAACGTTTTACTGGAATATCGTAAAAACTGTAGATGTAAAACTTCAGTCATTTTAAGTGAGTGAATTTTAAAAGTTTGTTCATGTAGAAATTCATTGGAATAAGACATGGCTGAATGTTTTCTTGAAATGTTAGGTACTATAAATTTATTTTTTTATATAGAGATTTAATTTTATATACGTTTAGCACTGCCGTTTTGATGAAACTTTGATGAATTATACACTAACGGGAGCTTTTGATGAGATAATTTGGATCTAACTCATTGAACTCTATTTCACATATATAAATAAATAATATTGTATCGTGGTGTGAAGAACAGACAGACATATAGATTTATATCAATAATTGAAAATCGATACATAATAAATCAAATATAATTAAAAATCGGAACTTCAAGTAGGTCAATTCGACAAATCAATATGATGTGACCCCGAAATTGGGAAGAGCGTTGGTACAATAATGCCTACGTACCAATTGTGCAGTTTATTTTACGATCTAATGGAGATATCTTTGAATAAACTACAATAATAATAAGCTTCAAACCAGAATATTATCTCAATAAATAGTTCATTAAACATTAAATATATAAACTTATACTGTTAAATGGAAATAAATAGAAAACTATATATAATAACTACAAAATTGCATTTATTTTGCGAAAATATTACTCATAGCATGTGTCGCACGTAACTTATATGACATTTTCCCGAAGGAAATGTGTTTAGGAGCCATTTTGCGGGTAAAAAATAAATTACTGTCTGACGCGCTGAGATTGTCCACAGAAAATGGCGACGGTCCATTTTGTAACACCGTTTCAGATTCTATTAATTATTGCATAGAAATTATTACTGCTAGAATAAATCATTATTTTTCATAACATTAATAATTTTAATTATAAACTAATATAAAAACTTTTTTAATGTTTTAGGTTTCCTGCTATATTATAGGTATATGTCATTATCTTGATGGAATCAAAATAAAAATTCAAAATCTTTATTAAAAGTCAGTTTTATATAAAATATTATTTTCTTTATTAAAGCTACCATCAGCTCCGAAAATTAATTACCACAGACCTAAGATGGCGATGGAAGCTCATCAGGCTTGCCATGTTTTTTTTTTTTATACATTTAAACTAATTTGACGCTTTACTACATTCCACCTGATGGGAAGTGGAAATGTTATTTCTTAAATTCTTAATAACATAAAAACATTGTACTATTTGGATGTATTTATTTATACACTTTCCAATTTAAATCAATAATAGTTATAACTTATGTATTAACCAGTAAAACTTTTTTTTTTCAATTTATGGCTTAGCAGTAAACGTCAACAATGACGGTTGTGAGAAAACAAACGTCAAGTGAGCATTTTCGAACTCCAACCGTAGCAATCCATTCAATAGGAAGGCTTAATGATTTTAGACAATTAAATTTAAATTTCAAATCTAATCCCAAGTAACATATCGTTAAAATAGAAATAAAAGATAATTAACTTTTTTTTTTAATAAATATTTTAAAACTTATATCAAAATAATATTGCTGATGAATTTCGATTTTGCAGGCGTGTAGGCGTTCTACAAACAATGTCTGCGTTTGGTAGTCAATATATAGACGGAATTTAAGGCATCATGTTATAAACCTTATAAGTTATGTTAGAAAATACATTTTAGAATGATATACTAAATATGCCATTTATATGGTTCGATCAGCATTTTTAAACTGCTACGCATGTCTAACGCTTTCTAAAATAATAACAGTCAAAACCGCGGGCAACATCTATATATATCTATATATTATAATGAACTGATAATTATATAAAAAAAGATATTTAAAGAAGTTGATACGCGTTACCTTTTATGCAGGGGCATAGTTACCGCCATATCAATTTTATCAATGATTCGGGCCCCCAGTCTGTGGGGGCCCCGAAAATGACACAGCTTTTTTAATTATGCAAACAATCATTACTAAAATATTTTGCATATGTACAAGAAAACTCATAGGAGTATTATATTATAACGAGGCTCGTGATTGGCGCAATGGAATGAATGCACACATCTTTGAATCGCATGAGCATTTGATTATTGTCCCTGATCTACTGACGGGTTATTAAAAGTAAAGATATATTAAAATTTAACTCATCATGGCGGTAGTATAACAAACCAAGTCTATGGTCCCGTGGCTAAATATTCCCATAGTATATACTACTGTAGCCGATTTAAAAACTCATACAAAAAAATTGGGGTAGTACTAAATCAAAAGTACATAAGTATTATAAACAAATATAGAATGAAAACTTTGACACGTGATTTCGACACGTGCCGGGATTCGATCCTATGACCCTTGGGAATCCGTCCCGTGTAAGCTAAACATGGCTATACAGGTTTATAGATTTTCAAACCGCGCGTAAGTAATTTATTCATACTTCTAAGTTTATATATGAAAACTAAGTTAGGGGATTGAAATATTATGTATATTATACAAATATAATCAATATTCAAGTTCTGAATTGTTAGTTCATGAACAAATAATAACCGTCAAAGTTAAATTAAAAACTGACTCACTGATACTTTATAATTATAGCTTACATTGTTAAACATTTCAGTACCATTTCTAATAGATTTATTCAAAATATTATTAAAACAATCGAGACGGAAATATCTTGCATATATTTTAAATCAGTAATGAAAAATAAACCGATACTAGATAAAGATTTGAACTCACTACGTCTGAGAAACCGGCCCGTCGCTCTACCAATTGAGCCACCGTGTCTTATATTGTCGTATCGTAGATATTATCATATCTTGTTTATAATAACTCAAATAATAAAAGTATAACACTTATTGTTTAAATAGTCTTTTACTATATGTGTATAAATCATATGTTAAATTATATCATTCATTAACAAAGAGAGTTTTAAATGTTTAATTAGAGAGAGTTTGTTTTATTATAATTGCCACAATCAAGTTAAAGATTGAAGTCAAGAAGAGAGTCAGAGTCAAGAATGGTCACCGTTATTTAATTTTAATGAAACTAACTTTTAATTAGAAAGTTGTTTGAACTCAATTCAAAAGGAATTGTTTCTAAAACAAACCTCATATATTCTTAAACTAGCGAAGTTATTTCTTTCAGAACATCATTATACCAACTTAACTGACTTGATACTTCCCGTTGCTCTCAGCGGGTCCATAAAATGTTTAAGATTTTATAGACCCTAAAGATAACGTGCAAAATATCATCTTTATTATGCTTTTTCCATAAAATATCAGAATTTATATAATAAATAGCCTATGAAAATATACCAGCATATTTGAAATCAGGAGAAATTAATTTTTCAAAGAAAACACATGTATAATAATTTTTAATGCATTACTAATGAAACAAAGAACGTAACCTATATAGTGGTATTTGAGGATGACCTAGTTTCTATGATATGACGACATATAACGACATATGACGACATATGAACAATGTTAACTGCTATCATACTTCATCCATAATTGAAGAGATACCTGAAAGCTCACGTCTATATACTATACATTGTAATTATGTCTCTGTTGCTCTTATGAGCCCATTTCATTATACAATTTAAAAGGCACTATATGATTTGAAAAAATAGCGAGTAAGAATCTCCACCAATCAGATGGGATAGCTCACTAACAACCTTTTCACAATGCGATATTATTACACTAATTGAAATAGCGTCACTTAAAATGGATAATGAAATGGCTGTTTTATTTATTAATCTTGGTGTATTTGGTACAATAAATCTAGATGTAGAAAACTATTGTTTGTTATTTATATTGTTTAGATTAATGCAGATTTAAATTACCTACTTATTCACTTTTAAAATATACAGCAAAAATATTCTAGAACGAAAGATATTTATTTGTAAAACGTTTATTATTATTGTAACCCTATAACATATATTTTAAATATATTGCTGTTATTTTTAATAAATCTGTGATCGTTACGTTTCATAATATGTTAAGTACATGTACCGAAATGAATATGAAGAAAAGGTATTACTTTCATTTCTTTTGGCAATCTTCATTGTACATCGCTAAGTGCTAGTAACCTTCGGCTTTCAAAAGCCTTTCATTAAGAGGATATTGGAAGTACCACGAGGCTCAAGGCGCCCTACATGACCTTCTGTACCTGTTGCTCGGCCAGAGAAAGTGACGCGGCCAAAATGCGCCGCCGCCCTTGGAGTTGCCAATCACAAATTACCTGCTCGATTAACGGGCAAATATATTCATGATTATTTTATATTACAAACATTTATTCAATTTCTTAACGTTCTTTTAGGCCAAAATAAATCTCACCTAAAGTATGATTTACAATTTCAATTTTTAACAATTCATACATTTTACAACTTCAATCAAAAAGCGTTAGAGATAAACTTGAAAATGAAACGACCTGAACTAAAAGAGTATACTTTAAAATGCAGCTGAGTGTAGACAATGCTCAAGATGTGAGCAGCGAGCCGTGATTGCACGGGTGGATACATCCTCTTACCTGTATGGAATGATATGGGGTAAGGTCACAGGGTTTGAGAACGGCAAATGGCAACACTGGCCCGGGCGGCGCCAGTTCTCGTGAGGCGCGGTACTATCCGCGCGCGTACTACGTACTACGTGAACAACGTATTTACCCTATATATTACAATTATAGTATAATTGCCTGAAATAATAGTTCAATTTAAAACAACGGCTCGGTGTCGTTTGAATCATGGCTACCTTAATTAATAATTTCAAACGACGTATAGTTTGTAGCAAGTAAAGCAGTGAATGTTAACTTGTTGAGGTTATGGCGTTTCTATATTGAAATATAAAAGAAATATAAACATGAATATTTAATGGACGTTGTTAATATATATGAATCTTTATGAAGAAATATAATTTACTTAATATTCATGTTAATAATAATATATTGTATGAGATATTTTATTCTTCAGTGTGTGCCAAAATGTGTAAAAAATATATATTTAACCCTAAATAAGCTCAGTGATCATTTAATAAACATAACTAGATAGCTCTGCGAGATATAAACGATTCATTAAAACGAATCTAGGTGATCTTTCCGTAGATAACTCGACGCGCAACAGTTAGCTCATAATCCGGCCGCGTTTATTTGATTCCCGGTGTATTACGGGAATTACTTTTTTTGTAAAATATTCTTCATATTTTGTTATGAAAGAGATCTGCTTAGGTTAAATACAACATTCAAATATGCGATTTTAGTATGAGTGAAAACATCAACAATATACAAATTGTAAATATATAAAACCATAAAATTATATTATGGTTACAATAGCAGTCATTTTATTTGTCTGCACAGTGTGTTTTGATATTTAATACTTCAAGTTCAAAGCACTTTTATAATACGCCCACTCCTCGTAGTACTACGACCGGCGCCCACGCAGTCTACGCCGTAGCCAAACTGTCTGGTATTACAGGGGTTGCACGTCTGGGCGTCTACTTTATTAAACTTTAAACATTGTAAACACATAAAGCGCTTTCTTTCATAAAACGCATAAATACGTTTTCTTATTATGCATTTCGTATTTATTTGAAACAAATTATTTGATTTACAATTTATCGCAATATAAGTTATTAATTCAAAGGTTAAAAGCTATGTTTTATGTTGGTAAATGATTGTGGGATTATTAAATCTTTTGTAATAACATTTAAATTGTAATGAAAAACTTATAACTTCCTATTATACATTTTATAAAATATTATCTGATCCTTAGGGACCGACCGAGCTTTAAGCTTTTATCATTTAAATATGGCGAGTTACATATAGTCTGAAAGTATAGGCAATCGGTTGTATTGGATTTAACTGAACCTTAAAGATTTCAATTATCAATATTTGTACTTTATTTGAGCATGAAAATTAGTATAAAATATTTTATTTAGTTTAGTTTATTTGGATAAGTCAGTTGTTTTTTCTTTTATATTCTTTAAATATTTTAAATATGAAATGTAAGAAGTACTCATATAGCTAACAGACTATGAAATCTAATCTCATCTAATTTCTCAGAAAGTTGATTTATTCTTGAGCTCATAATACTAAATTATAGTTATAATACTAAATTCTAGTGAGCACAGTTTAAACCACAAAATAGTTAAATTTTTAAAAGCTTTAGCTGAATCTACTCTTTGGCTTAAAATAATATATACAATTTCTAACTATAGTTACCTGAAAACTAAATTAAATTGCTTATTAAATTCAGTCCAAAGAAAACACCATCCCATGAAAGGACAACGAAAATCGACCTAAAGTATATTACTGAAACCTGAAACATATCGTGAGTGTAAGTGTTAATATTATTTGTCTGAATAATGAAACTGAAATGAGAAGTAAATATACAATATGAGTGGTTTGGGTCCTCCTGGAGTGTGGGCCGCCCAGAAGCGGCTCGAGTCATGGGCCAGGGCCGCGAGAGAACGGACCTCTAGCGCCAGCAGTGGTCAGAGCCACAATTCCACAGACAGCTTCGGTGATGACAAATCACATGGAAGTCCAAGCGTATGTACAGTATACAATATATTTAAACTTTCGTGAACCATGAATATTATATTTATATTTACCCGGCTGTATTCACGTAGAAATTAAACCGGAATGTGCCCGACTAGTTTCGCCGCGAGTCCGCCACGCTCAGAGCTGATGATTAAGAGCCCCGAATGGGTCCGAAACTAGTCGAGCACATTCCGATTTAATTTCTACGTGAATACAGCCGGGTAAATACAAAATATATACAATATATGTTATGTATATATAAATTCGAACTTGAAACTTCTAGGTTACCGTTCCGTCCATCCAAACAACTGAGCTATCGTGTCCATAGTGCCATGATGAATGATTACATTATATGCGTACTTAGTAGGAATACTTTTTTCAGAAAATCTATAAATTTCATTTAGTGAAACATAGCTCATATTTGAATATATTTAAAAAAAAAAACAATTTATTGGAAATATTGTATATTTTTTTCAAACAAAAACCTAGGTACTTTTTAAATTTATATTTCTACCTGCTATTGTTCTCTTTTGTTAACATTTCACAGAAATTGAATCACTAAATATGAAAGTTTTCAAAAGCAGTTTATTTGTAGTTATGAAAATGTCAAAATGTGTTTTGTTCCAACTATTCGAAATAAATGCTGTTAGTGAAATGGATTTTTTTTTTGGTAAAGGTTATCGCATGTGAAAGGTTTAATTTCCAAATGTCATTTCACAATATTTGTTTACTAAAAATATTTTGTTATTCAGTACGAGTTTTGACGTTACGAAACGCAGATAGTTTTCGAGGAGTCAAAAAACGAGTTCTTGTTTATTATTGGTAGTAATCCAAAACACTAGGGGTTCTTGTCTTCGTCGCTTCGGGTAGCTATAAATGTATTTATACAGTTAATTCGTAGAACATGCTAAAACTTGTCCTGCTGTGCACAGGAGACTGAGCGCACACGGGGGGTTTGTATAATGGCGCCTTCTAATCATTAAACTTTTAAAACATACATATTCAATAACATATTATTTGTACGTCACAATTTGGAAACATGTAAAAAATAGTGACAGACACGCTATAAATACAAGAAATAAAAATAAACTCTCAACGCGGAAATATCGTCTTCAAAAAATTAAGAAATCCTTTATTGGTTTGAGTGTACGCATATATATATATATATATATATATATATATATATATATATATATATATATATATATATATATATATATATATATATATATATATATAAAGTTCCACAAGATATCTTAGAACTTCCAGTTCTTGCTTTTAAATGTAAAATTAAAACTATTCCATTAAAAAAGTTTATTATAGCATACAAGAGTTTTTAGTTGATCGTATTTCGATGAACTAAAAGGTTAGGTTGTGGAGCTTAACTTATTGACTCATTTGCGGAATATTTTAATGTATACATAAAACATTGTTAAATTGTTTTTAAAAGAGCAATTGTTGAGTTTCTGAAATTGAATTGTTGAGTTCAGCTCTTCTCAGCAGAGCCGCATTCCGAGCTGGTAGCAGCTTACTCACTTACTGACATACTGACATACTATTCTGACATGTAATATTATTGACGATTCAAAAGTGCATGTAAATGCCTACTTGAATAAAGATATTTTTGAATTTGAAAAAAAAAGATGAAAACATCTTTTCATCTTTATAGTAAGAAAACGAAAAATATACCTAATAATATTTTTTCAATAACTTTGACCGTTCTTGAAATACAAATCTCTTTTTTCTTCTTTTGTGGTAGTTCCAGGTGCCCAATATTGCTTATTATGTCACCATCGCAGCACCGACAGTTATGAAACACGAATACAAAGTTTCATCAGAATTGGTTGAGGAATGTGATCTCTACGTGAGCACAAATACACACACCCACATAAATTACCTTCGCTTCCTCTCCTAGCTTCTAAGCAATTGCCTTCACTCGCTCAGTCGAATAGGTTGTTTACGGCAGTCATTATATAGATTAACTTATTTTTACACGAGACATTATTACATGAAACGAAGCGCTTTACAAAGCTTAACGAAATTTATTCGTAGAATAAACTTAACCCAAGTATAAGTTTCATATTTTGTCCTTTGAGCACGGATAATACACAAATATAACTAAAGGTTAAAGTGTACACTGTACTGTACACTCAGTTATAACACATCTTTATTATTTTCCTTTAAACAAACATCATATATTTTTCTTCTGTTTCAAATTTTATTTTCTCTGTGATCTCGGTTAATTACTTATGTATTTATTACTTTGTTTATATTTGTCTTGGACACGAATTGCTTAATGTTCCTGTTTTCTTAAGCCATAATTTAATTATCCTCTGTGGCGGAATAATAATATATTATATAATATATTATCCATAAATTATTATTGGGTTAAAACTTACACAGATAAAAAAATATCAACCAAATAAAGCTTTGAAGGTTAACACAGTGTTGACTGAAGGGTCTTGTGTTGTTAAAATAATTAGAAAAAAAAATATCTACATTTTTTTACACTTTTCTTAACAGCACACACTATAACATTATATAATATGTTTTATTGTGTAATAAATTATTCGTCACTAACGGAAAGCTCAACTAGCAACAACAGTTAACACTTGAATAGTTGACATCTTATAACATAGAGTATATAAGTGTTATTTGATTTGATTAAATTCTTCCCTCTCACTGCTTTTAGTAAATGCGAAGTTTCTCTCTGTAGTGTTAGAAGTCTTTGTAGTATTTATCCTGGATTTCAAATCCCTTACCTCACTTGGTTTGTCTTACTTAATGCTTTTTAAATTGAAAAGTTATAAAACCGCATTAAATGTAACCATAAAACTTGGCGGCTTAGTTCTAAATACCGCTTATTTGTTATGTATATTTCGCGCATAACAATTCTTGTTCCTATAAATTTTCTTAGATTAAAATATACACTTTATAATAACTAGATCAAAGTACATTTTAGTTAACTAGATCAAAGATACATCTTTAAACTAATATTTTGATAGGAATTGTAAAATTATACATTAGGGTGTGGTAAAACAAAGCCAATTATATTCAGTCGCGGAGTACTAATAAATTATGAGGGAAACAGCGACCAACATGAAAAATGTAGAAGCTGACAGGAGACTAGGACGGAACGGATCCGCTGCCTTATTTATGAGTCGTGGATACCAACAAGAAACTTTCAGCTGTTATAAGTTTTGAAAATATAAACTTTATTTGTATTATGGTGATATAATATATTTCAGTAATAGGTCCGAAAAAACAACAATTATAAATTTGATTATTCCAAATCATCATTTATTTTTAAACTTTTACTTTACTGTAATAAAGAATATCTCCTTAAGTTTAAGTTTAAGTTCCGATTAAGTTTTTTAACAACAAAAAATATAACAGAATTGATTGCATAAATAGTCGTAAAAAAAAATAATTACAATTTTGCGTTTAACAAAGGTTATATTATAAGAAAATTTGAAATATGATATATGAATTTATTAAATAAACAAAAGAAAATAGGTGCTTCGTTCATATTAGGTAATATGACAAGTTTTTTGTAATAAATGATGAGCCCGGACACGCTAACGAGGACATAAAAATACACGTAATGAATACAAACAAGTACAACATATATTTGATTTAATTGTTCTATTTGAGAGTTTTTCGTGAGTTCTGTTTGACATCAATCTTAACTCAACAATGACATGATTAAATATTGTTACAGGAGATGCTGATACCACGTGAGCAGTGTCGAGTGCAACCCCTGAGTGAGCGGTCTGCTTCTTCTCTACCTCACGCTCGACTAGCAAGAACTCCTTCCATCTCATCTCAAAGCAGTCTTGATAGTGGAACATCGAGAGCTACTGTGAGTATATCTTAATAATAAGCTAGAGATTCAAATTACGTTGCTGGAAGATGGCGGTCCATCGTAGTTTGAATATATTATTCACCCTTATATGTAGTTCGTTCATCTTGAAGCTTAATTTGCATCTTAATAATGCATCTAGATCTAGGAGCCTGATGCCATCTAGATTATGAGTCGGCTACCCAGAACTTAAATTTTAAAGCAAGTGTTTAAAGACTTCATAGAATATTAATAAAAACCTCATAAAATATTAAAATGGTATCAATTTCTTAATCATACTTAAATAATATAACTAACTGTCAATAGTGATGATATTTCTTAAAATATATGTTTATAGTTTTTGCTACATAAGTTGTAACAAAGAAATAAAAAAAATACTTAAAATAATCATATAAAATTCATTAAATGTTAATAAATTGATAGAGTGAGTCTGTCCGTAAACTAAGCATCGCTTTCAGAAAGATATTAAGACGGTTACTTCAAGAAAAGCCAACGTCTTAATTCTACTGAAATCAAAAGGCATATACAGAAACGTATTATATGTGAAATATTGATTAACTTTATTCAGAACAATATAACAGACTTCGTTTATGTGATATAATATTTTCATTGAAGTTATTTAATAGACTTTTCACCATAATGGTAATATAAAATCAACATGTTGAAATCATTAATTAACTGCTAATGAGATGCCCTTTTGGCATATGGTAGTGTTATAGATATGGTTGTGTTATAGATATCGTTGCGTTATAGATACGGTTGTGTTATAGATATGGTTGTGTTATAGATACGGTTGTGTTGTAGATATGGTTGTGTTATAGATATGGTTGTGTTATAGATACGGTTGTGTTATAGATATGGTTATGTTATAGATACGGTTGTGTTATATATATATATATATATATATATATATATATATATATATATATATATAAACTGTATTATTTTAGTTTTACGAGATCTTATCATTCTGGAGGTTGCCATTTAGAGAACGGGGATGTGAAAAAAGCGAGTGTTCATGAAAAAAATAAATAAAGGTTAAACATTTGATGACTCTTTTGCCCAGTGGTTACGTTATTTCGTCTCTTGTTTCGGCGATCGTGGATTCGATCCTTATACTAGATTCTTTAGAGAATAACTTGTACTGTATTTACTAACAAAAATGTTTATGTATATTTATCTGTTGTCTATAACCAAAGGACAAGTTTTCTCAAATTAAGGGCTCTATTGAACTGCGTGAAAAACCCGAATATTTATTTATTTTTTTGTAAAAGATTTGAAAAACAATAATCTCTGTCTTAAAAAGTATTCTTAAAACAAAATTTGTATTCCAGTGTAACCTTAACAAATATGGTACCGGAAAAATTGCAAACGCACGCCTAGGAAAAGATGCAATTTCCGGAATATTGAAATCATATCGAAAAATAATTTTAAACCTTCAAAGTATGGCTTTGATGTTTTAAACTCCGTTTGTAAAGTTTACTAAATTGCTCTTCTACATATAAACGTTTTGAACTACTTTTGATCCGAGATTTAAATTTAAATTCCTACTGCATTTAAGCAGAAATAAAAAAAATATGTATTGTAGGTAATTTAAAAAAGTTTTGTATCTATTAAAAAAAGGCGTTCTTGTTAGATTTTGGTTTTAATTATTAATAAAATATATCGAGCAAACAATACAAAAGATTGCTTTCAATTCAATCTCTTCCATTATCTATAATAATATCAGAATATATAGGGTTATAGTCAAAATACCTACATATGGATAAAGTTATTTCGCGAAATATTATCCTACCTTCGAAATTAAATGGTAACTGAAGCTTATTTAGATATACTTCAAGATCTCAACTATATTCTGGCTAAACGATATCTCGATAAAAAAAACTATTGTTTGAATTAATATTGCTTATGTCTAACGATTAATTATTTTACATATACTACAGCCCGTCTGTACCTTTTTAATTATAAAGAGGGTATTGTACTAAACCCACCAAGGTGTACCTCTGCGGGTTGGCGGGTTACATTTTATAACATATTTTAATAAGTTTTCTCTACATCAATAAAATGAATATTTTATCACCACCCTTTTTATTCTTTCTTTTTTTATATAATAAGAGGGGAAACGAGCGTGCGGATCACAGGTGTTAAGTGATCACCGCCGTCCACGAACTCTTGCAACGTCCGAGAACTCACAAGAGCGTTGTCGGAGTTCACCATTCGAACCTAAAAGTTGATACCGGGCAATCTTTTATTTTATTTACATTGTGCTCAAAACTTGCAAGAAAACTGAAACATAAAACAACTGTTGTACAAACAATTAACGTAATATTTTTATAAAATATTGCCGATGTATTGTATTAAATTGAAGACAGGCTACAATTATTATACAGAGTTATCCATCTCTAGTATGTAGATCCTTTAGAGTCGTAATTAATAATTAATTGAATTGCAATCAGAGATGGTTTACTACTAACTTAATCATATGTTTGAAATAGTGTATAAACATGTTTAGCCATATTACGTTTTCTGACATAGAGTATGAAATATTCATCAAAACCTGCAGGCCTCGAAACTGCGACCTCTAGAAACTCATCCCGTCGCGCAGCAAATTGAGCTAGCGTGTCGCTATCCGCCTCATTGAATCTGGAATATCTTATATAATCGTCTTTATCAGGACGGTGGCGACATCTATTCGGACCCTTTCAATGTCAAAATCATTTATATAGTCAAGAAACGGATTCTTCGGAGAAGACATATTTTTTTGTTTTGCCATTTAACCGTGAAGCCATTAGTTTGACAGTGGTAACTTTTCAATACTCTCTTGTACTCTTTCTGGTTATATCAAAATCAAGCTTCTTTTTTTTGTCCGACTTACAATTTTATGTATATTTATATGTATAACAATATTTATATAATATAATTTTATATTTTTATTCAAACCAGTTATCTTTCTCAAGTAAAAATTCTAAAGGAACATCATTTTAATATCGCTATAAGAGTTCATGGTGAGTGGAGGAAGGCATATGCTTCCAGGATAGTTAACACGCAATAATTTTACATAGTAATATATATGGAAAATGAATTTTAAATGTATAGTTACGTATAACCAAAATAAAGAGCGAAATATGCTTCAAATTTACATTTATTTACAAATCGAATATGAAAAATGTTAAACGCTCGAAACCATAAAAGAGGTCGCAATATAAATACAGCCTTTGAGCTGCGGCTTTATTAATATTTTGATCAATAACTTTACAAATCATACCATGCGACATTTTTTTATTATAGAATATAAATGAATATAACATTTTAGTTTTTCACGGTAAAGTTTTAAAGTTATAGTTTTTTTTTTATATAAATAAACTTTTCTAAAATGATCAATTATGCCTTTTTACCTTTTTATTTTTTCTGAAAGTTTCACTTGATTGGTTTCCTTTCTCTGGATTTTCTTATAAGAATTCTTATTTCTTTTATCTGAGATATTTTTCTAGGCTACCTGTACAGTCTAAGAGATCCATTGAAATGGAATCTCTTTTTTTTATAAATATACTAGCCGTTACCTGCGAGTGGACTTTAAAACAGAATTTTTGAAATCGATCCAGTAGTTTTTGTGTGAAAACATACAAACATACAAAAACACGAACTAAATGTTACCTCTTTATAATATTAGTATACGTATTCTGTGGACTCCCTGAAGTGTACAGTAATATCGATATGGTTTTGAAATAAAAAGCATCATATTAATTATATACTCGTAATAGAACTCTGTACTTGGTTTTATTTCTCTTTGCTATTGGTGGTTTCCACTTTATCCCAGTTTATGAAAAAACAAAACAATTTAAAAACAAATTTCTCTTAGATTCAATAATTGCAAGGATAAAGTTGTTTTCGAAATGCCTTAAAATGACAGAAGGACAAAATTCAACTGAACTTCAACCAATTCCTTTGAGTGATAGCTCTTTAAATAGAAGCCAAATGTACATTTTGATACAAATATGATTTGAATGTTGAATTCGCTGGAATTGAAAGGGCAAAGGGGAAATAAACATTGTAACATAGGATAAGTTACACAAGTTCCATCTACATTGTATTTCATTTTGATTTCTGACAGAATATGTAACGAGTTGGAGGTACCTTCATTAGTAGCGTAAGTCACATGTTTATGATTGTTGATTATATGACTTTTATGTTTGGGATAATCTCGTTTAAGATATTTTTTATACAATAAAATAATTTCAACACAATTTCCACCATGACTATGAAAATTCAATGACCTAATTCTAAATTATATTGGAGTTTGATGTCTTTATTATGCGTTGTTTTGAGTCTGATTGTTCTCACGGATGTTGTGCGTAACGGATCACGTAACCTATTCAATTTTTTCAGTACTGTAACGATATTTAATTATCAAATCAGTAGTATATACTATATTATATTTGAAATAGTTTAAATGTGGAAATATTAGCTCATTGTATTTTTTATTTAAAGTTCAGAATGACTTCTTGTCGCAAAAAGTAATACTACATAGAAATACAATGATTTATATCTTTCAGAGTCACCGTGGCTCTTCACCTGCGATACGGACCTTCGCTCCAGATGGTCGGACCTTAGAAGCTGGCATTGGTGGCGTTCCTCGATCCCCTTCCCCGCTCCGAGCAGCGTCGTTGGATGTCCGCGCGGCTCCTCTCGGCTCTCTGGCCTCGCTCGCTGACACCCCAGCGCCTCCGAGCCCGAGGCACATACCTCCCAGATGTCTTTCTCCTCTGCTGATGCCTCCAAGGTAATATATATAAATATATGACATTAAATTACTACCATTTCTAATCGTTGTTGGCTTGTATTGTAATAAGTTTCTATTTGATTCCCGGAAGCGATGTGAATACTGTGTTACAATGAAAGGGCACAAGACAGGATGTTTTTAGTTAAGAGGTAGATTCTTGTTAGAGGCTCTTAAGAGAAGACTACCCTAAGACAAAACTGCTGATTGACTTGCACCCTTTCTAACTACGAGTACCTAACAACACAACTATGTAATAAATATCTAATTTCTATTCGGAAAATCGCTGCACTCATTCTTTTATCCAGCATCATGAATTCAATGCAACCTAACTTTATTTACGATGAAGTTCCCGCTGAACCATCTCCAAGATCTTTCCGTCATATATATATGACGGAAAGATTCGTTTGTAAATTAATATATATATATATATATATATATATATATATATATATATATATATATATATATATATATATTAATTTACAAACGAAATATTTTATTATCAATATATTCGCTGTAACCATTTGTATTTCTATTTGATGCCGTTAGTTTCTAATGCCTCGGCTATCTTTCTGTTCCAAGCGACAAATCCAATAAGGAATATGCGGAAAGGCGTTAAACTTGGCGTTATTTCTCAATATCCTCTACTTATTTACCGTCACTGCCTCAACTCAAATCTTTGAATATGTAAATCAAAACGCGGAGCTACGTTTCTTCTATTATTAGATTTTATTTTTCGCAACTTTCTCAAGATAAGATAAAAAATTTCTACCTTTTGAATAACATGTATTATAGATATAAAAATTATTCATAAATAATACTAACTTTACAATTAATTACTTACATAGTTTAACTTAACTCGACTACTCGTAACTTATAGCTTATAAAAACGTATTCTTTTTTTTTTACATAAAGTTTAAAAATACTATTAAGCATACTTTTAAAAGAAATATTGATATTATTTTTAAGTGTTGTAATTCCATTTAAACTTAAAACTGATCCAATTTCATAACGAACAAACTACCTACCGTTCTAGAATCGACCCGTGTTGGACAAACATTGGCCAAGTGTGCCAACAGTGGCTAACATAAATATCCTCTGGCAGTTTTCAGCCTTTGTGAATTACAAATGACATTATGCTCCATCTAACTGCTTTCTACAAGATTCTAACTTAGTACAAACAAAATTTTATTACTATTATTATTATTAATAATTTTAAAAAATAACTTCCTATCAGGTGGAATGTAGTCAAGCGTCAGCTTAGTTTAAGTGTAAAAAAAAATACTTTTCATTAATCGTGTTAAAAAGAAAAAGACATCTGTCTAGTTGTCTCTGTCTAAAAATATATTTATATAAATCTCTAAAAAGCATTGCCAAAACATAAACACTGTTTTATTTTTTCTTACAAGCCTTTTTTTAAAGACTAGAGGGATCAGAGTACATTTTTGTTAAAAACTCCTTAAATCTATCTATATAGAATCTATAATCTATTTAGAAAAGGCCTATTCATGTACTTACCCACTCGTTGCTTTTCTTATGTTTTATTACATTATAAAAAAAAATATATCGGACCTGTCAATGAATATAAACTAGTAATCTGTATTACAATAAACTAAGCAATTATTTTAACGTAATTTGACGTTTCGATCTACCGCTTCTTTGTTGCAGAAATATATAATTTTCTATCTATTGTCATTATATTTTCTACAATAATAATATTATCAATAAATTATGTACGAGACTTTTATGTCAACTAAATTATTTGGTAGTTATAGGAAATATTCAATATTTCTAATTTATTTAACGTTTCAATTATTCATTACACTATCGTTTTCGATCAGTGGATTTTTCGACATTCACTAACCAACAAACATACAATAATTTTAAATACTAAATATAATTTTAGTTCTGTGTCATAAATTGAAAATATTTTTTTTCAATGTATATTTATTGTTAAGATTTTACCTTATTACTATTTTATTATTTGTATAGTGTTGTAATTATAAAAAAAAACTTGTCCTATTCCAAAGAGGTTATTGATAAACAAATGCCAAGCAAAAAATTAAATATTAATATAATCAGAAAGAACTGTGCCTTGTATTTATTATGGTAAAAAAGTTGCTAACATAAGTTTCTTATACATGGAATTTTTGTGTATGCATTGGCTTTGACAGCGAAAAGGCGTGGGAGATGAATAATAACCTATTCCGTTTTGCACTTTATGCATTTTAATTTGAACACAGATATCCTTTCATACGCCATTGTTTTTTATTTATACTTAGTGGAAAATGAAACCAAGCACAAAATGAATTTAGATTATTTTACCTAAGATAGCTCTATCGTATCATTTCTCGTAAAAGAATTCGAATACCCAAAACCCTTTTAGCTACTCTTATCATTGAAAGTTTATGTGACATTCTCAGTTTCATTACGAATAGCTTCAAATATCGAGGGAGATACGCAGAGCTCTACAAGAATCAATCTGAAGAGGGCGTGTCCTCAACAAATTTATATAAACTCAATTTGCGCACCCAGCCTTCTACTGACACTTCGAACTCATTACTTTTTGTATTAACGAGATATCTTCACAAACTCATATATACCAGTTAAGAATTTTACGAATAGATACTCCATAGTTGGATTGGAAATTCTCGAATAAAAAAATACATATCCTTTACTGATAGAGAGTTTGTAGTTAGAACGGTTTTTAACAACTTATTAAAAAATATAAAAAATTAAAATAAGTCTCATAAGGTCTAACAAAGTATAAAAATGACAGGCCCTTGACTTATAAAGCAGATATGAAGAAGTAAGTATGTAATTATAGCTAGACTATTTTATGGACTAAATCAAAGTCTTTACTTTGTAAATTAATGTCATATATTATTTCATATTTGCATCTTCGTAGGCTTAATTTTTAATACTAGATCAGATTCAAACAGAACGCGAACTGTCAACATGGGTCGCGTAATGCTCGCTGAATTATTAAATAATGTACGCCTCACGGATTCACAATATTAATGCGATGAAATATACATTTCATAATGGTGTGGTTACAAATATATAGTACATATATGAATTGTAGTTAAATCACGGTTAAAATTCAAAATGAATATCTATCTGTTTTTCGCTTCATTTGCTCACAGATAAAAAATCTCAATTCAAATGTGTCAAACTTCTGTCCATACAAATACCAGAACCACAAAATAGCCTACAACTTAATTAAAAGTATTATTGTTTTATGAAACCTTACATACATAAAAAGAGTCTAAAAAGTATACTTTATAAAATCTTTACACGATTTCAATTTACATTAAAAGGTTTATGTATCTTTTTACATATTTCAGACGAATAGACCGCAGTAACTCCTTGGTAGAAAGCAGCAGTGGAGCACCTTTAAGCCCTGGGGCGTGTACTACGATTAGTGCCTTAGGAGCCCTACAACCAGACCTCTATACAAAGCGAGAGACTCCTCTTGTAATCCAGTTAGAGGGTGTCGGACCCTCACTAGGAAGAATTCACTTACGTCTAAAATACGACTTTGATAGATCGGATTTGGAAATCCATTTGATAGAAGGTATAAGTAAAAAATTTCAAACTACTTTCATCTTGTTACCAACTTTTGAAAAATTATTAATTGAAAACATTAAATACTCATATATACCAATATTTATCAACAACCTTAAAAATTTCCTCGTTATATCAAAATATATATATTTAAGAAATGTATTATTCAATATTCGGCATACATACGGCAGTAATCCTTATAAAACACGTTATGAAAAATTTTAGCAAAGACAATGCTTGTTCAGGCGTTGTTTATTCAAATACTTTAACAACACGCATGACGGAATTTAAATGTATAAATATTTATAACTTTCATCCCTTCGTAACCTTCGTTATAATCATAAATGTGCACTTATTGTGATTGTATTCTTAAGAGATTTTAAGAATAATGTTATTTTTAAACGAAAATCGAGTTTTTATAACCGATCTTTATTATTATGTAATTTATTGCGTTTGTATATATAATTACACGGCTGTATTCACGTGTATTGTTACGAATCTATTTGGTACTCGCAGCGTGAATGTAAATACAGCCAGCTAAATATAATATATAATAGACATTATGATTCATGAAAGTTTAAATATATTATTGAATTTAAAACATAAGTTATATTTCAGCACACGATCTAGCCGGATATGAGGCTGGAGGGTTTAACGACCCCTATGTAAGGGTGAGCTTGTTACCGGAGGTGGACACACGGGTCCGACAGACACCAGTTCACAGGAACGAAGCGAATCCCTTCTTTGACCAGCATTTCAAGTTCCCAGTATCCCACGATGAGCTCACTGATAAGACGTTGCTGCTCCAGGTGTTTGATTATGACAGGTAATCGTATAGTTTATTTTTATATTTAAACAGCCATTTAAGTATCCAATTTCCTAAACGCTAGGTCAACTAGCGTATTAATATCGCATTGATTGGTGGAGGCTTTACTCGCATTTTTTCAAAATCAAGTAATACGCTGTAGATTACATAATGAAATGGAAACGTAAAACGAATAAATTTGATATGCTATAATAACTTCTAGATTACAGTTTAAATATTTGTTAATAATAATGCTTTGAGCTCGTTGAGCAATGTGTATGGCTTCATCATGAATTCTAAGTTTTAAGCTAATGCTATTATTTTTATAAGGATCTAATAACAAAACTTTTGATATTGATTACACATTCAAGGTTTTCTCGCAACGAAGTGATGGGGTCTGCTAAAGTGCCACTGTCCCGCGTGGAGGTGGCTGGTGGTGCAGAGGTGTGGGCCGAGCTCTCCCGCGAGCGTCGTCCACCAGAAGAGTTGCAGGAACTACTGCTGTCTCTCTCTTATCTACCTTCAGCTGAACGACTCACTGTGGTAGTTCTGAAGGCCAGGAATCTTTTACCGCCGCAGGAAGGAAAGGATGCTATGGGTATAAAATTTTCGACCACTGTTTTGAGCTTCATTTATTTTAAGCTTTTAAATACCCCTTACATAAAACACATTTATTTACTAATAGCACTTCCACTTTGAATCTATACCAGTGCACTTGTGAACTTCAAATGAAAGTGTTAGGAGGCCCTCTTTGGATTCCATACCTATCCAAAATAACCCCTTCAGTAAAGACACTGCTCAACTTAAAATGATAGATACTAGAGTTCCAAACGCGCCCTGGTCTGAGAAGAACTACACATAAAGCTCAACCGGGTATTTCTTAATTGTGGTCACTGTTTCGCAAACGTCAATATGTAATGAGCAATTAAAGGAAAACTATTATCATCGCAAACAATTCAATGGAACTAGTGATTAGTGAATCACTAGTTTCTTACGATTCCTGTGTTCTGAAGCTCTCGCGGACGGAGTCGCGGGCAACAGCTAGTAAAAAATATGTGTGTGAAAGGATATTCCTATTTCTATCTATATCTTCTAACAATTGTGATGTTTACAGATGTTTACGTGAAAGTATACCTACTAGTAAATGGGAAACGCGTAAAGAAGAAGAAGACTAATAGAAAAGAAATAAACAACCCAATATGGAATGAAGCCTTATCTTTCAGTCTGCCATCAAGTAACTTACAAGAGGCTTCCATCGAGGTAATATATTAGAAACATAATCTATACATATTTCATTTTGGCTTAGTCCTGGACAAAGCTAAAACAATTATTTGTCTATGCCTCCGAAATAAACTTTTTGATAAATAACTAGTAACGACAGTATTGTCTTTACTAGTTATTCATCAAAAAGTATACTATGTTTACGTCACTGCAATATTAAGTACTCACTAGCACCCTTGTCAGGTGTGCGTGGTGACGGGAGGTGGCAGTGGGCTGGTGGTAGGGTGGTGCTGTGTTGGCGCCGCCGAGCCCGCCGCGGAGGGACGCCACTGGGCTCAGATGGCACAAGAAACCCGCAAGGCTGTAGCTATGTGGCACACCCTTAGATAAACCATAGACTTGAACTGGTCTATGATCTCGATTTATGGCACAATCTATCCCGCTCGCACAATAACTGTCATAATAATAATTGTCTATGTAAAATGGCTGTTAATTGTCAACTGTCTCAGTTTCGCCTAAAAAAACAACTAGTCTATGTGAATGTGTCTTAAAATATCTTAATATTCAATTTAAATAAGCACTTATTTGTACATCCATGTACTTAGTAATATTTTAATATATCATTCTACTTAATATATACATTATATGACATTGTAAAGCCTAAGATAATATCGAAAACTATGTACTTTTTATAGAATTTTCAATTATGTCCATATAAAACAATATACATCTTATCTTAAACATTAGGGGAAATAATAAAAAAATAGCATTGTTCTAACCAAAATAACCAGTTTTAAACTTACAAAATAGTATTGGAGAGATTCAAGTTACAAACAATTTCTTAGGCATTATATTGTCTGTACACGATTCTCTATAGATAGATTAAATGAATTATAATTATTAATTATTTCAGTTCGTGTAACTGGTGGTGAACTCAAATTTTTTTATGCGTCCATTTTATTATACAATTTAAGTGACTTTATTTGAACTTAAATGATAGCGAGTAGGCGTCTCCACCAATCAGAGAGAAGCACTAACTCACAAACAGACATTTCACTATGCGATGTTAGTACGCGAGTTGAAATAGTGTCACTTAGATTGCATATTGAAATGGGCGCATTAGGGTGAGAACATTATCTGTGACTAAAATTTATAAGTTTTTGTTCGTCAGTTTGTAAGTCTGCCTTCACTGTCCCTAACTGTGGGCTTTTTCGTATTACCAAAATATTTTTCCGTCTTTCAAACAAATAAAATAAAGTTATACTCCAGCCTTTCAAAAAAGAATTGAGCTTCTAAAACAGCAAACAAATCTTATGAATTTAGAGATTTTAAATTTATGGTATATCAATGTGTGTATTTTGATTTAGGTGGTAATTATGTCCATAGATAAGTTCTTCTATAATCTATGCCCACAGTTATTTATCCATTTGGTGTCTACCAGTATATCTATAAAGTATAATTCTAGTCATTGTGGTGATCTTTGTTTGTAAGATTTATAATTATATCGAATTTGATTCTGAAATATACGTATTTTTGTCTATATAAGTGTATCAGTGTGATGAAAGTATTTTATTTTACAATGTCTGAATAAATCGTCTCTTTGTATGTTACATGTTTTATTAGGTTATGAATGAAAGTCTAATTAACAATAATTTACTTTATTTATAACCATTTATTTTACATTTTTTACACATTTTACCATAACTTAGCAATTATAAAAGTCTATGAAAACATCCGATTTACCATTAAAGCTGGATGGAGCAGGATACGCCAGAATTCTCACTATTTACACTATTTTAAAGGTTCTAACTTACCACGCCTGAGGGGTTGACTCCACACCGAACAGCAACTAGAATTGCATTGTGAAATGATAAATAACTAATATTATGATGAAATTAGTTTTGATGAATACTAATTATATATATGTAAGTGTTATTAAATTTAGTGAAAAAACAGAACATAGCGTTAGTTTACAAAACTATTAGGTTTTTTTTTTGTGCCATTAATATGATGAATAAAAACTTTCAGCTGTTTAATTTGAATACAAATCAGTGAATGATGCATGCAGAAAAACAATTAATTAAATAAATCTACATAAATACTTTACACATAAAAGAAGTCCATTTCGAAGAGAAAGTGCGTGCGTTCATGTGTGTTTGTGTCTGTCTGTGTGTTTGCGTCTGCTTGTGTGTTTGTGTTTGCGTGTGTGTCTATGCTTGTGTATTGGGAGCGTGTAATAAGCGTATATGGGTTGTCATTTTTGTGTGGGAACTTCTGGGTGGAGGTATTTGCAATCGGGGTCCCTGCAACTGCCGCCGACCTCGAAAGGACACAGAACCGCATTGGGATCCTCTTTCCAACTGAAAATTATTTCAAGTATAACTAAGAATTTTGTAGCTCTCGTGGTGATCCGACGCGTACTTACATCGCGACGCCCATCCACGAAGCATTCACTAATTTTAATCCGAAAGAATATTCAAGCTGTTATAACTTGCTAAAAGTAAACAAAATTTTAAAAGTTAAAAAAATTTAAACTTCAAATTCTCACTTTTTACACTCCAAAATATCCAGCGGTGATTTATAATCCTTAACATCGTATATTTTATCTGTTTCTTCACATTTTGCTTTTGACTCTATGTCTGGTAATAAATCGACATCTTCCTTTTTGGTGCCGTCCTCGTGTGACCTTACCTTTTTAAAATCTACCGTCCTCTCCACGCTGGGACTTTTAGGTAGCTTTATATTCTTTTTATTAGTATTTATATCTATCTGGACTGATAATCTAGGAAGCGTTATATCTTTACTGAGGTCATTGACCACACTCACTTTAAGAGATTTCAAATTATTACCAACTTTATAATCATCTTTTTTGGGATTGTTTTCTTTCTGTATTTTAGTCAATATCTTATTGGTTACTCTATTAGCTATATAATTTGATTGTCTGTTGGTACTGAAAGAAATATATCGATTAAATATAAAGTAATAAATACATAGATATAACTTCAAATTCACATACCCTTGTAACAACATTTGGTGTTGGAGCCTTATTTTCGACAAACCATCCTGCACTGATTTCTGCTGTTTTTTATTTATTGTAATGGCTGTGGTGATATTTCTCAGCTCTGTCGCAACTATTTTATACCGTTGCGCCAACTTCTTCGATTCCTCTTTTAAATTTATAATTTTTGAAGACTCCTCTGCAATTTTTTTTCTGAAAAACGCATAAAAATGAGTTGGCAGAATTAATCATGATGTTATATTATATAATTACTGTATTTACCTTGATAAAGCAATCTTTTCGTCTATATTTTTTGTTGTAACTGTTTTCTTTAAGTCTATTGAAACATTACGAGGTTTAAGGGTTTCTTTGGTCATTTCATTTCCACTTGATGATATTCTTCTTGCCTGTTTTATTTTTTCTAATTCAGCCATCCTTTTTACTAAGTTTCTGTATTCTATTTGCTCTGACTTGGGTAAATGATTCATCGCCTGAAAACACTCGAAAATATAAAAATATACAATGTACTTCATTTTGTAGTTTGTCGGAATTTCGTTTTGTTTAATACTAATATAAAAAAGAACACTAACAAATAGAATTTATTAAAAATATATATAAAAGATTCTAACCTTAGCAACAATTTTTTGTGGTGGCTTAGCTGGCTTTTGAACTACATCAGGTAAAGGTATCTCTTCAGTTTTATTTCTAACTGTCTTCAATAAATTGTCTAATTTTAGCTGAAATTCAGCTTGTTCTGATAATTTTATGTGCATTTTAGTTAAATTTTTAGTTGCTTCATGTTCACCCTCTGAATCAGATTCTCCAAGATGAATGATAAATTTCTTTTCCTCAGCAACAACAGCTGGCGGAGGTTCATTAATTTTGTTGTCTTTATCATTTTCTATTTTATTTAAATCTTTTACTGTATTATCCTTTAAATCTTTACCTGAATCAATCTTAGTCTCTGTACTCTCATCTAATTTAGAATTAAACACCTTCAGGTTTAATAAATTTGGCAGAGTTTTATTCAAGGAAGTTAAAAGTTTCGCTCTCAATAAATCCTCATCTTCTTCTATTTCATCTTCTTTGTAACTCTTTTTTCTATACGAATTATCTTCTAGAATATTCTGATTACCACTCTCGTGATCACATTCGGTAATTAAACTCTTTCCTTTATCCTCCGCATCCGAACCTATTTCCATATCTACAGACTCCACATCGGTATTATTATCTATATTAACCTCACAATCACTTGTATTAATATCTAAATTGTTCTGTACAGCCTGGAAGCGCTTCTTTTGGAGTTTCTGTTTTCGTTTCATTTCTATTGCTTTTTTCAGTAAAGCTGACTTCAAACATATAAGGCGAAGCTCTGCAGTATCACTGTCCTCTTCATCTGACAAATTCGGTTTAATATCAGACACTTGTTTAGTTACAACTTTTTCTATTGTCTTGCTTTTTGTTTTTAGTGCGTGCTGTCTCAATAGTTCTAAATCTTCATCTGAGTTTCCATCAACATTTTTTTCTAAATTTATTGAATCAACAGTATCAACGCCACTGTTAGAAACTGTATTAGAATCATCAGTGTACGAATCAATTAACTGACAAGACTTCGTATCACTTACGGCACTTACTTTTGATAAATCGAAGTTCTCTTCCTCTTCCTTGATAACTTTATCTATAGTTATATTATTATTTAACTTAATATCATTATCATTTTTATTTTCTATCTTAATGATATGGTTTTCAGTTTTTGATACACACAACATTTTGTTAATTCTATCCTTCAATGTTGATGTATCATTCTTAATCTTATTAAATGATACCGCATCTGCCAATTTTTTTCTTTTATTTCTGTATTCATCATCTGAATAATCACTGGTGTCCGAGTTGATTTTTATGTCTAATTTCTTTTTACGTTGTACTTTTTTCTTGGTCTCTTTATATCTTACAGTCTCTATTTGTTTTGTTCTCCTTTGTCTTTGTAATTTGCTGGGTTTATGTTCTTTGGTGATCCTATATTTTAATTTTGAAAAACCATCATCAGCATCTGTACCAGAAATTTGGGAATGATCATAAAGCGCTTCTACTCTTCTATGGTTTTTACCTAAAACCACATTTTGACATAGTTTCTAGACTAAGACGCAATATACAACTTTGAAATTGGAATTACACATCAGATAAATTATTAAAAAAAACCATATCAAAATAGTAGTAAATATTATTTAAAGATGAAACTTATAAAAAGTTTTGACTGCAGTGCAAATTAGACAAATACCCACTACCACGGCTCACTACATACAACGTGTGATTACACGCGGCACTGACGAGGTCATTGTGACTCGACGCATTATACACAGTACACAGTACAGTACAGGCTTACATACCAGTTTTGTATTTAAAAATTAAATTGCAACAGGTATATTTTAATACTATTAGAATTATTGTGAGACATTAATATATTGATATTTTATACAATAAATGCATAAGCTCCGCTGAAACTATAATAGCATATTTATTGTATTCAAAAATTTACACCTAAAATTAATCAGAATAATAGCTCTCAGAAGCGAGAATAATAGCTCTTTTAATATTCATTCTACCATTACGTAATAATATCATAAATCACTCAAGACTTAATACAAAATTATATCTTAAAATAAATATTTTGTGCATAAAAAAGAATGTTTTGAAGTAATTTGTCAGTCTTATCTTGAAAAACATTTTACTTGTTTGGCCAATGCAGAATAATCTTTGGCACTAAGATTTAGAGTTGATTTTATTTGCAACCTGCAAGTCTCAGTGCATCAGAAATAAAAACAATAAACCACCTAAATTAAAAACAATTGCTCTTATCATTACTTTGATAAATTATCATTTTATTTTAATTCATTATGTGTGAAGTTGTGAGTATTACATAAATATTTTATCTAAATTCATAAAGTGATAAATGTGTTATTGATAAATTAAACATAACTACACATAATTGACACTTGAAGTGATTTATATAACTTATATTCCATTCTTTTTTGTACTATACCATGCGCAACAGCCTAGATAAAAATAAATTAAAATATAATTTATTAGAACATATTATAAAAAAAAAAAAAATCTGGGTCGTACCTGATCCAATTGAAGTCCGTTTGGCCTCCTTACGTTCAAGGACATTATTGTAATTTTCCAACACCTGCAACCGCTGTCGTAACAAAAACTCTTCTTCTGAAGATATATCAGAGAGTTCGTCCAGCTCATCAACTATTTCTCCTTCCTCCATTTCAGAATCAGCATTCGCATTTGATAAATTACCACAGGCCATTTTTCACCTTAAGTCACAATTTTAGAAAGATCCTATAAAATGTCTAGCAACTGAATTCAATGAAAAATAAAATTTAATGATAAGAACATTTTACACATATATTTCTTTCAATCAGAATTATTAATTCCATGCGTAATAATGAAACAAAAATTGTGAATGGCAAAATTGAGCATAGCGTTTTTACCCTAATGTCAAGTGTGTGAAATATAAATTGCCAACTGTCACAGACTACACTACACAGACACACTACAGAGTCACAGTCTGAGTGTATGTAATATAGTCTATGGTCATACTCGCAAACAAGAGTTCTTCTTCTTCTCTCATTAATATTGTCACAATTTTGTCAAGACTCAAAGAGATTATCTCTAACATGAAATGTAACTAGACCAACAGACGCATGAACAAGCCGTAAAACGCAGGCTGTGGGAAAAAGAAAAAAATATGAAGACTATTAAAATTATTTTCATTTTCATGCCTCAAGGTACTTTTTTTAATGAATATAAGGATTATAAGAAGTATTAGATCCTCTATTTTTACAAGTTTAAAAATAAAATTGATTCGGGAAATTAACAGTTTTTTATTTTGTCTCTTGTAATTTATAAACAATACACTTCGTCCTCTTATAGGGCACTCCACTAGGGCAGTACAGCTTATGATCCGAGTCTACTAAGTTTAGACAAGAGCAAAAGGGGAAAAAATAACAACAACATATATTTTGACAGATCAGCTGTTTCCGTTTTTGTTGCCTAAACCCTAATAATAAATATAAATGTTTTACAATACGCAATAATATACAACAAATTGGATGCAGTCACATTTTATTTTTATAGATATTTGTTTTATCCTAAGTGATTAATCCCTGCAGTCTTTTAATTGTTACCAGCATTTTCAAATAACGTTATTTTGGGTATTGTTTATCTTACAATATGAACAGTGAGGATAATTGTAAGTTTGCAGCGTCTACATTTTTTGCCAAGAACCATCCTGGAGAAACATGTGGGAGTAATGGCTTACCTTTAACGCCCAGTTCAATAACTATATTGGGGCGTTCTCAACGCTTATTAGGAATAGAACATCCAAATTTGTGCACTTACCTTGATATTATTAGGGGTAAACATGGTAGGTTCTAACCATTACAATATTTCTTGACTTAAGTATTAAAATTTAATAAAATGTAAAGGTGTCCTGTTTGTACTATACAAAGGTTTATTTATTTTAGAAAGAATTATAGTGGTTGCAGAGGTAATAAATAAGTCACTGGCGGAATATACTTCGAAATTCTCTTTTGAAGAAATAATAAACATAGCTACGCAAGTATCTAATTCTATGGAATTTCTTCATGATAAAAACATCATACACAGAACACTATGTGACGATAATATCCTTCTAGATGGCAATAGAAGGGTAAAATTATTCCACTATGGAATGTATTATATGACTGATGGAGGGAAAGAAGTGCCATTTCCCCTAGGGTATGTTAAAATGATAAAAACTGTTACTCCAGTGTTTTTTATGAATTAATGTAGAATATGCCTTTAATTACTCAATCCATGCTAACAATATTAAGCATATTAGAGGCACTATGGCTCTTGATAAATATTTCATTGGATATAATATTAGTCAATTATTATCATTGAAGTTATCATTTGTTTTAGCCTTCCTCGTTATCTTAGCCCTGAAGTTATAGTTGGTGGGGGAGGGCCTTCAGCTGATGTCTGGGCATTTGGAATAATTATTTTGGAACTTTGTATTGGAAAACTTTGGAATAATTTGAAACCTGGTCCAACTTTAAGGCGGATACTCACTTTGGTTCACAGCAGCAATCCCGCTGAGAGGATTGCTCGGGAACATTATGCACTTGAGACCTATAAGGTGCTGGATCGGTTTGAAGATTAGGTTGCTATTAGTTAGAAAAGTACTATTTTGATATATATTTCAGGAAATACCAGAAAATATAAGGAACATAATAGAAAAGTGTCTTAAGATATATTCTGCGGACCGAGCTACATTTAAAGAGTTACACACAGAGCTAGCAGCAATGAACACTCACACACCGTTGGAAGTTAAACCACCAAGAGGTCTAATGGGATGCAAGTTACAATATCTATACCACTGGTGGCAGTTAGCTGGTGGGGACATTCAGGCTGAGTTAAAGAAGAATGGGCTTATTAAAAATAGTCCACCAATACTATCCATGCCTATGTATGATTTACTTTTATAAATGTTATTATAATTTGTTGGTTATTATCATATAATATATATTTTTAGTGCAATTCTCTTAGATGGTCCCACAATAGGCGGTAAGACTGGAGCCCTATTTGATCGACGAATAGCTAAATATAGTCTGGATCTATTAAAGAATCGTCTAAGTCATATACCACCTCAAGACTTCTACCCGCTGATGCATGAAAGAAGACGAGACTATGATGCCATGGCACTACCAAAGATTATAAGGGAACGGGACACAGAATATCAGTTTTATAGGCTGCTGTGGTTTCAAAGATTATTGCATGTAATGTTCTAGTATATCTAGTATATAATAAATAAGTTATTTATTATTCATTTATTGCACAAAGAAATCATACAAGCATCCTTTGCCAGTCAACCTAGAAAAATAGATGAAAATTAATATCAAATATATTGATAAAACTACTTCAATACACATTATTACCATTAGATTACATTATTATCATTATAAATACATTTAAAATAATTTTATTGAAACTATTGCATTTTATCAAGATGGTATTTGCGGACATGTTTCATAAAAGGCTCTCCATCAGGGGCTTGTTGAAGTGCATAAGGAAGGCCATTCCAAAGTTTTTATAACTTGTATTGTTAATATTATATGGTATAATGTTGTATGTATATATATTACCTTTTTAATTTCAGGGTTACCCCTACACAGCTCAGTGTATAAGGGCGGAGGCAGAAATAGATATTCCACCCCTTGTAAGGGGTGATGTCTGGGCCGCCTTGCTGGGGGTGCTGGGGGATGTAGAGACACAGTACGAGAGGATCGATAAGGAGACACCCACACCAACTGATAGACAGGTTATATATATATGGTAGAAATTATACTCTTTGAGATATATATATATATATATATATATATATTTTATTTGTGGAATTTAATTATTTAATATTGTAAAAATGTGTTTAAATTTATAAATACACAAGCTTATAGGTATTAGGATCAAGCTTAATCAATGAAATATTTTATTTCAAATAGTATTCTATACTACAAAGTGCTAGCATTGCACTTTGCATTATTATATACTGCAAAATTAGAAACATTAGTTAAGATTTTCGAAATTAGCCTAATAGAGGTCGCCACCACCTGGATAGAGACGATTATATACATATATAAAATGCTAAATTTATTTAAGCCGGTAGCGACACGATAGCTCAATCAGTAGAGTGACGAAACGTGTACCTAGAAGTCCCGGGTTTGAATCCTGCCCGGAATGATTACATTTTTCATTTAAATATTGATTTTAAATTTATTAAGTATTTTTATACTTTGTTTTGGAACATAGATTATATAAAAATATTATTAATAATAATCAGTAACATTTCAGATCGACGTAGACATACCTCGTTGCCACCAGTACTGCTGGTTGCTATGTGGTGCTGAAGGTCACAAAACACTTAAGAGGTTACTGAAAGCCTGGCTCCTAACCAACCCGCAATACGTGTACTGGCAAGGGCTGGACTCTCTAACAGCGCCGTTCTTATATCTGAACTTTTGTAATGAAGGTTATATACACCACTATAACTTTACTGAAATAATATATAAATATTAGAGAAACCGTCCCGTTCTAGAAGTCTCGGGTTTGAATCCGTTTTATTCTTCATACTATATTTATTAAACATTTTATAAAGCCTAACATGGCTGTCTGTACATTTTTATAGAAATTTTCAAAAATTTATTATTTTATTTGAAAAACAGTCCCGTCCACGTAGTCGCGGGTTCGAATCCCTACCCGATTCGATTTATTTTTAAATATTACTTTAAAATTGAATATGTAATGCTATACGTTTATAAATATTGCCAACCATTATTATTATTTTCAGCCAGAGCATTTGCCTGCTTATCAGCGTTTGTACCAAAGTTCCTTCACAATTTTTTTCTAAAGGACAACAGCGCGGTAATCAAGGAATATTTAGCGAAGTTCTGGCAAATAGCTGCCTTCCATGAACCAGAGCTAGCGACTCATCTCCACAATATCAATTTTGTTCCAGAGCTGTTTGCTATTCCCTGGTTCTTGACAATGTTTTCTCGTGAGTATCTTCGATTGAATCCGTTTTATCCGTATCACAATTATTTGAGTTCGCAATATTACATTTTTCGCAATGTACCCGAAAACCAAAATGGGCTGAATCCAAGAGCTTTTGGTTACCGGCACTAGTTTTAAGCCACAAAAAAATATGAATAGAAGTATAAAAAACCTTTATATTAATTATTGGTGCACTTTTACCCAACGCATCCAGAATATATACACTGACGAACTAAGAAGCTCCATAATCAGTAATCAGTGATCAGCCAACCTGGTAATTACAAACGAAGAAACAAAACGAACCTCCTTAGTCGTTATTGCTGGCACATTTAACCCCCCCCTTCCTCCCCTCTAGACGTGTTTCCTCTGCACAAGATAGTCCACCTGTGGGACGCGCTGCTGGTGGAGGGCGGGGCGCTGGCGCTGTTCATGGGCGCCGCCCTCTTGCGACAGCTGCGGGTCGCGCTGCTGGACTCCGGCTTCAACGAGTGCATTCTGCTGTTCTCGGACCTTCCAGAGATCGACATCGGGGTGTGCGTCAAGGTGAGAAGACTATTGACTTATATTATACCACTGTAGACAAGGAGGAGGGGGAGGGGTCAACTATATATAGGAGTCTGGTAAAAAACTCAAATATACATATGTATTTACCCGGCTGATGAAAGCTTAAACTTTAAAAAAAAGTTTTTTTTCTCGTTGACTTATAGGGACTTCTTTCGCCGACCCACCCGCTTTCTAGATTTGTGTTAAATTTGGGTATTTTTTAAAGTATTGGTATTTAACTTTTTCACGAAAATTCAATATGTATATAATATGTTTTATCAAACCGACATACAACTGGCTTGTAAATGATGGTCCGAACGTGTAACACTATTTGATATTTATGTTAGTGCCCCTAGTACGAGTTTTGAGTTTACGTAACGTTGATAGTTTTCGACCAATCACGAAACAAGTTCTTGATTGTGATTGGCTTACTAACAATAACAATCGAATAACAACCAATCACAACCAAGACCTCGCACTAGTCACATCTACCTGTCTTAACTATACTATACTAGTGTTACAGGTAATAATTTGTAAATAATGATTTTATTCCCAGCAAGGTGAATGGGATCTTAATTATATCTAAACAATATTCTAAAATCACCTTTACAGTTCTTGCAATAAGGTAGGTAATTCTGTAATTCAAATTAAACTCATATTCTGACAATGTCTGGAATGAGTAATGATTAATGGTGAATATTTCTATATTTAATGATTTACAAAATAACTTACAAATAAATTACATACTTATGTATATAATAATTAATCATTTTATTATGTTAATGGTTAATAATTTTAAATTAATGTTTATTCATCAGGAGTCCATAGAGATGTGTCGCAGTTCACCAAAAAGCATTAGTTACAGGAGATTCACGAACGAGCCAGAAATAAAAGACCCAATGGTAAGATTTTTTAAATAATATAATATTTAATATTTCCCAATCCCAATAGAAATCATTTTTTTTTATTTTTATAAATACATAAATATTATTCTTTATTGCAATCTGAAATAATATTCAAAAAATAATAACAAATTTTAAAATATAACATATTATATTTACATATTTATGTAACCTTACAAACCGTAAGTCCCGGGTACGATCGCCTCCGTGATAATATATGGTCTGGGTTTATTTGGTAAAATCTCCATATGCATATTTTAGAAAAAAAGTATCCTATTTTTATATAAGAATCCTGTTCCCAGCAGTGGGAAACGTATAATCTGATACTTAGCTGTTATCAAACTTTAATAATCAATACAAATTTCAGTATCATTACGAATTAAAAAATATATACTTAAGAAAATGTTGACAACCTCTGGCTACGCTCATTGCTTACCTAATGTGTTGTATATATATAGTAAAGTAACAAGTCGTTATGATTAGTATTCATTTAATTGAGAATTATAAATTGTTTTATTGTTTTTTGTCTGTTCTCTTCCTAATAGTTACTTGAGAACTTATTTACGATGAATGTTAGTGAGTGAATGATACGATTACAGATGTATGTTTTGTTATACGCCCATTTCGTTATACAATCTAAGTGACACTATTTAACTTTGAAACATACCGAGTAGGAGTCTCCACCAATCAGAGAGAAGCACTATTTCACCAACAGCCACTTCACCTTATGATGATAAAAATAATACATTTGTACATAAAAAATAACAAATGCTAAAAATAAAAACAGTACATAATATACAAATGGCCTTATTGCTAAAGCAGTGATCTCTGCCAGGGAACCTTGAGGTACAGATATTTGAATTGTTTATTAACTTGTACTAGTGAGTTGGGGTGTATCTATATATAAAAATTTAATAAAGATGTTAGTACGCTAGTTGAAATAGTGTCGCTTAGATTGTACAGAGAAAAAGGAGCATTAATAATAAGTCTCAGATTCGAGTCCCGACTATGTTTTTTAATTATTTTTACATCCTGTTTGTGATTAGTTATTTAAGATCCTTGTCTGTTATAAAACTGTACGTATGGATTAGAGATTATATTAATAAAAATATTAATAGTTAAATTGTATCTTGTATAAATATATTTTAAATTAAATATATATTGTTACTGTACAAGAATAAGAAATAAGGTGACAAATGAAAAAGAAATATATTTTAACTATGATTAGATCTGTGCATAAATTAATTAATTATTTTTTAGGATATGGTCGAGATTCCGTTGGAAATGCTACTTACAGAAGTCTGTCCTCGAGTCAGTCTGTCTGATTTCTTTTCATTGACCTGTCAGGACAAGTGCTGCGTCGTGGACGTCAGATCTAACTTACTGTGAGTATACGTCTGAATATATGTTATTCTTACTTGTGTTTTTTTTATTGTTGGTTCTCTTTAATTAAAAACAATTTTTAGGATGAGCAGGGACCTTCCACTTGCGGAAAACTTTCAATCGGTAAAAAAACTATCACTTATGTATTACATATTAATATTGCAGTTATGAAAAATGCTGCATAGAGGGCAGTATCAACATTCCATACAGCGGGGTTCATCTCGGACAGCATGAGCTCAAGTCCCTGGGCGCTCATGCTCATAAGACCTTATCAGATGCTGTGAAGATGAAGAAGATTATTGTCGTGGTCTCTGCTGAGGATGAAACTGCTCAGTTGGTAAGATTTAAAGTACATTTGTTCTCTTACTTAATATTGCCTAGTATGCTTAGTTTTTTCTTACGTTTCTTCGTTACAAAACAAACTCATCACAATACTTTGAAAATGGTTGTAAACTTTGATAACTTCTTATCTTTCTGGGTAGAATAATAATAGAATAATTATTTTTTTTGCCAAAGAATAATTATTTTTAAGTCCTAAATTACATTGTTTAAATTCTATAAAAAAAATCAACTTTTTCGAATTTGTGTATTTATACTATTTATCTGTAGTGTGAGACTTAAAAAACATAGACTCAAAAACATAAATATAGTATGTAATGCCGTCCATCCATATAGTTCAGCGAGTACCTCGTGAAGTGCTCGGTGCCGAGGGTGTGCGCGCTCCACGGAGGCGCCGCCGCGGCGGCCGCGCACCTGCCCGCCCTGCTCACCAGGAACACGCACACACACAAGTAACACTCACATACGCACGCACGCACTCACATACGCACGCACGCACGCACTCACAACAGCATACACGTACACATACTCTCACTAGTATACATCCAATCAAACAAACATCATTAAGTCAAGCATTTTTTTTTATTTTCTAGTATTTCGAATTATCGAGACTACTAATTTTTTTTTTATAAAATTTAATACGCATATAATCGAACACGATGTTACAATATTCAATAAAACCTTAATTTTATTGTTTCTAGTACAATCAAACGTTTGTTATTTTTAAATATATTATTTTACTCTGTAGTTTAACGTTATTTGTTAAGAAAAGTATGAAGTAATCTCTTTCCTATGTCAAATTATAATCTCTTCTATAAATAACTCAATGAACAAATAATAAATAAGGTGTTTTTTTAAATTGAAATTTGTTTAAAAAAAATGTAATTTATTTGAAAAGTGAATACTTATGATACAAGCATCATTTCATTTAATGGATGCTTTTGTATTATTATTAATATTATACCAAAATATATATATATATTATAGTTGACGTGTTTTATTTTATTAAAGGCATTATAGCAAGAGTTAAATGGTAATTTCACCTAACCTGACCTGAAGAAGAATTGATCGTGGACTTTGATGTCCCTTTCCTTTTGATGCCCGGTGCGACTGCACCGCTCGCACCCCACCCCCCCCCCCCCTCCCCCCCACACACTGCACACTACGCCACTGCAGTCAGGCGACAAAATAGAATTGATGTTATACTTTTTTGAAAAATTTATATAAGATCGACAATTGTTGATATAAAATATATGACTAAAAACAATATTTACAAAACTAAATAAAGTAATTATTTATAAAGACAGGTGGTTTAATAAATCATTATGACAATATTAAGATATGAGTGTTGTAAAGTTTATTAGACATTATATTAGCGTATATAATCTATCAGATCATATTTATTAATAATGGTATTTATATTATATCTTAGATATGTAAATAAATAATATATACCTACATATAATAAATAGTAGTGACGTAATGAACATTAAAGGTTTGGTAAAACAAAAACGTTGATAGTTTTCGAACAGTCACAAAACAAGTTCTTGGTTGTAAACAATTCCCAAACAAGATATCGTTCCGTGTTTGATCGAAAACTATCACCGTTTCGTAACGTCAATACTCATACTAGGAGTACTGTACCCTTAGTACGAGTGTTGATAGTATGAAACGTTGATAGTTTTCGAGCGGCTACGTTACGATTTCTTGGTTGTAAAAACTATCAAACTGCTCGAAAACTCAACGTTTCGTATTATCAAAACTCATACTAGGGCTACTGTGTTGTACTCAAAACTTGATTGATTGGAAAAATTTTCATGGTTTTATACTATTTAACATCTAACTTCACATATACTATGCTTTTTTTCTACGGAAAATTCTTTAATATTTACGGGAAAACACAAAAAAAAATATCAAACATAACAATCAAAATTTAATCTATGGATTTAGATAAATTGAAAATGTTGATAGAAGGCTTATTATATTATGAGTCGATGCGGGGAAAGGAAGCTGACGAAAACACAGCAGCAAGATGTATAAAATATACTGGATTTTTTTTTAATTATGACAATCTGGTCTTATATGCAAGGCCTGATTTACCGTTTCATGTTTTGAGTTCAATACGGTTTGTCTTAAATGTTATAAATACGAGTATGTTTATACTCGATTAAAAATATCTATGTTTTTTGTGTCGGTGTAGTCTCAAAAATTAACTATAAATATTATTAGAAATTTTTGATTTCAATAATCTTGACCAAGTTCTTGAAGTTTCTCTGATATGTAAAAGTGCTTTTAGCGCTAAATGATTTAGTAAGCTTAAGTATGTACTTATGTTACAAGAACGCTGACTTCACTAGGCCACATAATGCTTGCATTACAATACCAAGGTATATAATTCATATGTAGGTATGTAGTTCATAGGTAAGTAAATATTTTCATAGGTATTTTTACATATTAATCGTTAGAGTTATCTATATTTCCTAGTAGTTTTATCTAGATAAAATTACATTGATTATTTTCATTTAACAGTACCTACCGGTACTAAGTTTACGATACAATACAATATTCGACTAAAATTTTATTTTCGGTGTAAATAAAGTAAATACTATAATATAGCTATTATATAAAGAACATACGAGACTCATTGCACGTTTTCAATCACAAGAATATTATTTATTACCATTAACGCTAACAGAATTTGGTGAAATTATATGTAGCTTGCGTTTGACCTTTAAAGTAAACCGTGGGCAGACGATTGGTTAGACGCGCGAGCGAACCACTCTACGAATAACGATTTGTTTTTGGTGTGACTTATATTGTTTTTTTAAATATATATATATGTATAACAATCAATCAAACATAACACTTTCATTGTACATTTCAGTTAAAAGCACAATCAATATAAAATTAGTAAAATAAGGCGGTATTATCGCTAAGAAGCGATTTCAGACATCTTGTTTGTATGTAGTAAAATAAAGAAGTGAAAAATACATATTATATTTGAATATTATTTAAAATTACACAAAAGTGCATTTGAACGTTTTGTTTATTAAAAGTACTGAATCCTCTTAAAAATAGTTTCATCTGTTTCTGTCATCTTTCAAAAAAAGACAATAAATATAGAATGAAAATTAAATTGATACGGGCAGGGATTCGAACCTACTATCATCGACACAAAAGACGAAGTAACGGCCACTGCACAAATCAGTGGTTAAATATACTGTAGGTATATTATTACCTGAGTTTAAGATATAATACTCATACTTAACTCAATATTGTAGCACCTAGTAATACAGGAAAAAAAAATCAAAACTACGTATAATATAAAAGAACAGGTAATTTAATATTCTGCTATCTGTAGGTAGGTAAGCGTTACTGGAAAAATTTAAAAAGAAACGAGATCGCCTATTCAGAGGTCTCCGAACCTATTTTTTGTAATACACGCGCGTTTCGCCTAACACGCGCGACCTGTGATACAGTCGCGTAATGAATGGAAGGATGGCATACAGTATTTTTTTTGCATCAGAAATTTACAATTACTTAGATAACATTTTTCAATTAATATAGAATGAAAAATAAACCGATACGGGGATTTGAACCCCGGCCTAATCCTCTTCAAACATAGTTTTATCCGTTTGAAAATATTTATAAGCTTGTTGTATGTAGCGTGCCCGTAGTACTGTTTATCCTACATGAAAAGATATTATTTACACATTTATTCTATTCAACAGTTCTTACAGTTTCATTATACCTTTTTTGACTTAAATACATTGACTTAGTCTAGCAATTGTCTTTGACAATATATTTTTTAAATATTTTGGCTAAGGCCGCGAATCAAACTGGAATTTTTAAAATTAGAATCTCATTTGATTTTTTTAACATGGTACTATGAGAGTTTGTTAAAGATATTTATGTTATGTATAATTTAATATAAATAATATATAAATAAAAATTAACTTTAATTCAAATTCAGAAACTGTTAAACAGTTAGAATTTGTACCAAGCTATTTTGAAAATTTCATGATAATATTTGTCATACTTTCAATTTTAAAATATGAAAGGTATCAATCTAAAAATAAATTCTAGTTAGTTATTTCAGAACATATAAATAGTATAAAATAATCAAATTAATAGTTTTTATTTACTCCAAGTGAATTTTGGAATACCCGTTTTATAAATTGTAAAATAACCGTTGTATTATCATACAAAAATAATTACTTACCTATTTACTTAGTACTTGAACCCATAATACGGTGGCATATTACAATATAAGTACGTATCATATTTAATATAGAATGAAGAGCCCGCATTATTATTGTAATGAGTTGTATTGTATTTGTATGGTTGTATGGACACCCCCGCGGCTGACGGTCATGTTTTTACCCCCTAACATGTTATGAATGAGAGGCTGGAGGGGGGAAAGGGGGGACGGCAAACGCCGCTTCGCATTCGCCGGCCGTACTCCGCCGCGAACGCGTACTTTTACAATCCATCTCTCACTTGACATTCCTCGCGTGAAGTGAAATTTCACGAGAATTATCCTCACCTCAAACAAATGGGCGTCGATAGTGAAAATTAAAATTGTGATACGCAGTGCACGTTAATATATATTTGATATTGACATTAAGTTGTAGTGCAAGTTTAGAATTTACATTCCGAGTTTCGCACCGCTCGGGAAAGGACCGTGGAAGCGTGACAGTTAGTTTGCAGTGTTTTGTGCGAGTTGATCGAGGATTTCTCTAAGTGGAAGTCGGAGGCCGTCATAGACACCGGCCCCGACATGGAGAGCTACTACGATATCTCCAACGATCTGAAGGATGTGTGGGATGCGGACATCGACCCGGTAAGTAGTTTGTTATCAAGTTTTAAACCGCGCCAAAAATAACCTTATACTTAAAAAGTAAAATAAAATTCGTGTCATAAGATCACTTCGAATGCCGATAAAGTGATAACAATAAATAATTGCAGCACTGACCGACCTTGTTTTGTAATCAAGGTACCTGCATTGGTAAAGAAAATAATCGTTCGGATCACGACTGTACTCACGGTATGGCAACGCGTAATTACATTCCTGTACACTGGAGATCGTTTACAAATCCAAATAAAACTGTTATCAATCCGACTTTGATCGTCGCTTCTGATAAATAATACTAAAGCACTATTACAATACATGACATGATAAGTTTTTGATAAGTTCAGTAATATATTATAGAAATTGAAGGTAAAAATTTAAAGAAACTTTAGATAGGAAATTTATCGTTATCAATATGTATTGATAAGCTAATTCATAGGAACTAAATATATATGTATATAATAAGTAGATATATTTGAGGCTATGTTAAGATTATTTAATATTTTCCATAAACATTCTAGTAATAACCGGTTATCAGTATACTTAACAACCTGTCGAAGTAGATTTGAAAATAGGGGAGACTACATTCCTTAACTTTTAAACAAACGAAGAGATGTCAAGCGGTTATCTTTTTAGAAATAATTACGTCAACGATATAACGATTATTTATAAACAAATGATCAATAATTACATTTACAATAATTTAATAATTTCACTTAAATTAAAAATATAAATTTGTACAATCTTGTTGTTTGTGTTGTTGTAAAAATTGAAAATTAAAAAAAAAAAGTTAAATTGAAACCAAGCTCAATTTTAAGTTTCAAACATATCAAAGCCAGCACCTGTAGCTTGTTTCCTCCGTACCGTGACGTCATTAAACATGATAATCCGCCAAAAATGGGAAGGCCTTCCATTCACATTTTGGTCAGAATTCGGCGTTTATTAAGCGTGTGTAAGTAATGCTATTTCTTATGGAAGCGGCGTACGGTATACCGTAGTGCGACGACCCGGTACGTTGAACTAAGAGGCCCGCGGGCGTTTTTATTAAATATATTATCATGCCGAAATATTAACTTTGCTTTTTAGTTATTAGCAATTACATAATTAGTGCTGATTTATATAAGGTACTTGATCAAATAGGTTGATAAAAAGCTAAAGTTCATGACAAAAAATGATAATTTGATACACACTGTAGGCCAATAAATATAACCGTACTAATATGTGCCCATTTCATTGTACAATCTAAGCGACACTATCTCACCTAGCGTACTTATACCACATAGAGGCTAATCTAGCATTTACAGGATCGGATCAGTGAGCTAGTGCTCCTCCCTGATTGGTGGAGACGCCTTTTAGCTATTTTTCAAGGTCAAATAATGTCACTTAAATTGCATAATGAAATGGGCTCATAAAGAGTCTATTAAATAAGTGTAGACTATAACTACACAGAGGCAAGACTCATGCTGGCCGCTGACAGTAACTGAATTGCATTTCCGGTTCCCATTAAGGATATACCATCATATAAAATTAACGAATTCATACCTATATTCGTTTAAATATTAAATTATTAATATCTGTGAAGTTATTATGTGATAAAGTATGATAATGAATAAAAACTATAAATGATTTGGACTCTGCAACGGGTTTCGTTCGAGTGAAGGTCCGCCCGTCAATTAACTGTTAAAAAACTTGAATTTTATATGTGAAGGCAAAAGAAATATGGCTGGCCTTCTTCGTAGCTTAAGCGAGTGAAAATATTCATTTTTTTTTCACCACGCTTATAGCTAAATAGCTTTTATTTGCATGCAGCTATGTACAAACAAACATGAATATAGATGCTTCAATATCATTCTGGTTTTTTGTTTGTTTTAATAACTCACTCGTAAAAGTATCAAGATTATTTGTATAGTTGAAATCATTTATGAAAGATTTAAATCAAAAATCAACATTTTATTAATAACATCAACATGGTATTATTCATGACTCCACCGTGTGAACATCATAACTAGAACTGACTCCATCTTTTCTATATAATTATTAGACTTGACTCCATCTTGTATATATAATTCTTATTCTTGACTCCATCTTGTCTATATAATTATTAGACTTGACTCCATCTTGTATATATAATTCTTATTCTTGACTCCATCTTGTCTATATAATTATTAGACTTGACTCCATCTTGTATATATAATTCTTATTCTTGACTCCATCTTGTCTATATAATTATTAGACTTGACTCCATCTTGTATATATAAGTCTTATTCTTGACTCCATCTTGTCTATATAATTATTAGACTTGACTCCATCTTGTATATAAGTCTTATTCTTGACTCTATCTTGTCGATATAATTTCGGGATTAGATCACCAGAGCTGTTTGTAATGCTGAAACAATGGCGGTGTACAGGTTGCGTCAGACGTGGAGTGCTTTGAAAACACGCTGTTGACACAAGTGGAAATTACTTTGTTGCTGCTATAAATATAACATTAGGGTCAAATATATAGAATTATTACAAATATTTTATAATTATATATAAATCTATGTATGAAGTAAAATATCAAAACATATATAATTATCAGTAAGTCCGTGCGTGCAGCTGCTTTCGTGTGAAAGGCGGGCTCGTCTTTACATTCCTCGCTACCTGCAAAATCACCGTGAAGTATGAACTTCATCACCATTCATGTGGCTCTTATGTCGTTCCAGTAAGGTTGAATTTAATTAATTTATATCGAATTTAGAGAGTTCTTTGAAACAATTGTCATTCCTCATTTGCTTTGTCTTGTGACACATTTTTGTTTGGTAATAAAACATGTATTTCGTAGCTAATTATTTTAAATAACAACCAATATTGGTATCGGGCTTATCGATTTGCGCTATAAAAATATTATAATTAATATTTATAATGGTCTAAAGCGTTGTACAGACAGAAAAAAACATTTTGTAAATTAAAAATGAACAAGATATTTTAGACATGTACTATTTTATTAGGAATTTTAATGATTTATAAATTAAAAGGTAATAAGTATAATTGTAGTTTTAATTAAGCAATCGTACTTCATTATTTCCCGTTATGAGTAATTACTTACTAAGTGGGGGATATAACACTTGGGGAAGTTGAAAAGTGTTGATTCTAAAATTTAGCACCGACCGCACTGCGGTCGACGAATTATTAAGCAAATTGAAATGTCATAATGAAATTTCATTTTCTAAATAATCTTTGACTAAGAATTGCATTGTTTTTGCGTATATACGAAATATAAAATAAATATATTTGCGATAAATATATCTATTTTGTTGTCCTCTGCTCAAAGGCAGACTCAGATCGCTGCTAGGTAATGCATCTGGCAGCTTTGTTATAGCATTGTACATTTTAATTTATTATTTATGTAATATTATATAATAATGTAAATAATTGTTTTTGTATTAAGAAAAAACATCATTTATATATTATATATTTTATATAATCTTAATAATCGTATAAAAAGTGCATATAATATCTCCATTCTCATGTTATCACGTCAGTGTTATATAACTGTCAACGGTGATGCATTTTTAATCTCCAAAATAACCTCAGATAAACGTTAACCCGTACCCCGGGTGCAAGTTTTGAAGTCACGAAACGTTGATAATTTTCGTGCAATCACGAAAGAGTTCTTGTCAGTCACGAAACAAATAACCACCAATCACAATCAAGAGCTCGTTTTGTGACTGCTCGAAAACTATCAACGTTTCGTACTATCAAAACTCGTACTAGAGGTACTGTTAAATATTCGTTTGACAATTGAAGGTCAAAAGTATTTACGTTGAATTATTTAAACAGATGCTTTTAATTCTAAATAACATGTAAAGTTTGTTCTGGAATCATTTAATGGATATTATGAAGGTATTTTTTTTAAATGCTGGAAGTTTTGTAATAACGATATTTTGAAGGGAAAAAAGAACTGCATAGTAACGGTATGTTTCAGTTTTTTCGTTATTTAACACTAAAGAGATATTTTCGTGAACTAAAATGTATATTGATACAATTAATTTTCAATACTGTTGATGTCAACGACCGACTTTCACAATAATATCCGTTTTCGACTGACTCGACAAAAGTCGCTGTTCATTCAATGTTACAACTTTTTTATTACTGACATCTATACATTTTAGATGATTAGTACATAGTATAAATATATAATTATAAAAAGATAAAGCAAGGAATATAAGATTGCTTATCAAGTGTATTCGTAATTTCGATTTTGTCGATTTAATAAACATTTTAAAGATAAAAACAAATTGTAAACATTAATTGTGTCTGTTAATGAGTTCAATATGAAATATATTTCATATTAACGATCGGACGTTATAATGATATTGGTGTAAAAGTGTTTGATAGTCACGATGGTGGGATTGATTTGGAAAAGCCATGTTACAAATATATTATCTGTGTTGTTATCTTGAATAAGTGGATTATTGGACCGTGGGCGAATGAAATTTATCTCTTGATAACAGCTGAACTTCTCGTATAAAACAATATATTATGTAAGTACTGAAAGTGGTAGATTATGAAAAATATTGTCACCTCTGCTCTCCCCTCTTTCTCCCACACGAAAATGAAAGTACATGGTCAGTATAGTTTCAAAATATTTTTTCATAAAAATACCTGAAAATTATATATACATTTAAAGCTATTATCGTTTATAGATAACGTTAGCTTCATATTTTCACGTAAGAGATACATATTTGAAAAGTATATAGTATTTGTATTTTATTATTTATTTCATGTATACATGTTGGACTTATGGTTGGACTCTAAATATAGAAATATTGGATGCTATTATCTTCATTCGCCAAAAAATACAAGCAGTGATTTTGTATTACTTTCTCTTTGTATTATATATTTATAAAGCTATAAATATACTAAATTATTAAAATTATTAAAAGCGTTCTGATATTTGTCATTTGAAATACAATGTTTATTGAAAGAATCAATACAATAAAAGAACAAAGTATATATGCTTTTTTAAATATATTGGAGGAATGTTAGTTTTAAGATCGTATATATTATTAAATTCCTTTGTATTATTAACTTTCATATATATATGTATATAATTTATAAACAGTTTTATTCCGCTTCGTAACCGATAAAAATGTAATCAATCTGAGCAAATTAAATCGATTGGTTCCTTACATATATTAAGTTGTTTTCAAATAAATAATTTCCTTTATTTCATTATGATTACTTGTATTTTTTAATACATATATATTCAAGGACACACACACACATATATATATATATATATATATATATATTGATTGATGGTCAAAAGTTATTTGTAAAAAATTACACTTTTGTAAACATTTACACTTTTCCCGCAACGTTATGTATAAATTTGTTTGTTAGAGAAGTGCTATTTAATATTCAGATTACAATTAATGGATGTAATTCGTTCAAAAGAAAATTTCTTTTATTCCGGGTCTTGAGTTTGAACTAAATTCTTGTATCTCTTTTATTGTTTAAGGATTTAAATGATCAATTTTATTGTATAAAATATGTTGATACATTTACAAAGCAGTCTCCAAAAGACGGCTAGTGAGAGCCAGAAAATATTATCTGATCGGGGTGAAGTCTCGTTTAAAGCTGCTTCACATACGCATATGTTATATATATATATATAACTCATTGCGTGTCCGTCTGTCTACATCACATCTACATTATCCAATTAAAGTACTCTATTTGACCCATAAATATAATGACGAAAAATTTCCACTAATATAAGAGCACTAGCTCACTAACAGCCTTTTCATAATACGATATTAGACGCTAATTGATCTAGCGTCGCTTAAATTGGATAATGAAATGGTTTTAAAGAAGTGAAGGTAAAGCATTGTCAAACGTTTTCTGGGTAAATAGGACAGTTCAAATGGCTTGAGGAGCGCAGGGAGAGTTCACACTGTCCAGGAAGTTCTGTAGTTTCACGATTAAGGTCAGTCTAGTGTCATATTAGGGACCTAAAGAATGATGCGGACGCACTGTGGGAACATATTTAAGAGCCCAGAACTGAGCGTCTATTCTTACTAACTTACTCTAACACTTTAACTTAATGGAAAGCTTATAATTATACTTTAATACTTTGTGATTTCTTTACATTTACAAGATATTATTCAAATAATACTTGCATAAAGAACTGTTACATATTTACCCGGCTGTGCTCACGTCAATTAAGTATAGCGTAATCTGTGAGTACAGGCAGACACATAGTCTCGTACAGACAGACACATAGTACATATTTTTTTCGTGATATTTTCAGGCGTTTTCATGTAATTAAAAAATGCCATATGTTACGTAATAAGCTAGGTATATACAAATGTAAGTAGTTCCCGCACGTGGCTGTTATCGAGACGGTGCTGTGTGATTCGATTTGCCATAAAAAATCATATAACTTGCTTTCAATGAAAAATTATCGTTTCAAGGTGATTTAATCGGAAGTAAGAAATTACTTTTATTTTAAAATGCGGTTTTTTTTTACTTTTTTTTTTCGAATGATTACCTATGTACCTTTTTTTAAAATAGGTACTTTAAAATCGATTCTCTACGTTTTTATCAATAGATTATGCATTTTATCTAAGATAAACAAACATACATCTTCAATTGTCTCGGGTTTTATTTTTTCAAAGTAAGATGCACGAATAGCGATGAATACCGAAATACTGGACGAATACCGAAATACTGGACGAATACCGAAATACTGGAAGAATACCGAAATACTGGACGAATACCGAAATAGTAGAGGAGTAACTAAGACGAATGCCTCCAGTACCTGAACTCAAAGGCTTAATATATATTAGTTTTTAATCATTATTGTCAATATTAAATTAATGTCTTGAAGGCCAGGTGCGGCAATAAAAGTTTAAAACTGGTTGATACGATGTCAGGGTTTTAAATCTATAAACGTAAAATAGTTGCATTCCATACTCTTATCTCTTAGATATATTATATGGAATTTTACAGGACTTTTCATTGCGTCATTACAACTGTAACTTATGTAAATAAATTACAGTGAAATTAATGAAATACTTTTCAAAAGTGTAAAAAATATATGGCATCTCTTTGCATACTAAAAGTTATTTATTTCATATAAAAACAAGCATCAAGGCAAACTAGTCAAATTCTTCCTTGCAGGTTTTAACAGGTGAAATTATTAATCGATCCTGATCCAAAATTTGCTATCCGAGATTGAAATCACAATTTGTTGTTTGGTCACCTATAATCGAGCTATGACTTTAAAGTCAACTATCCGAGATCAATTTCTATCTCAGATAGATTATTAATTTCGGTAAATAGACTCAGATAAAGACATGAAAACCACTCGATATAATTGTCTTACAACACGAGCATGATTGCCAATACAGCTGGCTTCACTGAAGCCCGAGGAATGTTCCAGAAAACAGACATACATTAATAAATAATAATTTTACTACATATATAACCCATTTTTTTTTCCAAACTCGCTGAAAACCTTCGATGATAAAATAACATGGAATATGTAAATAAAAAAAATATATATTAACATTTATGAATGTAAAAACTACTTTTAATTGACTTGTTTACAAAATTTAACGAATATTAAATTTACTTTAAAATTAAGATTTTTATTTAATATTATTTCAATATCTCAAAAGATAATAAACTGGTGACGTCATACTCACCTTAAAAGAGCATTATATACAGACTAAAGAAATTAGGACGAGATAATGACAAAAAGTAAATGTAGGTCTTTCTCTTTTTATCTCTATCTCTCTCTTATTTCGCTATGACTAAAGAAATTTGAACGAGATAATGGCAAGAAATAAATGTAGGTCTCCCTCTCTCTCATTTCGCTTCTACATGTTCAAGTACTTTTTGAAGGGAGTTGCACTAACCTTCTCTTTTTCCTAATAAAGGTTGAGCATCTCTTCCATTCACCTCTTATTCGACCTTCAAAAATTTGTTTTCGTATTTTCTTTTAAATTTATATTTAATTTTAATTATCAGTATGTATATTTGTAACTATAAAAGTATTTTGTATGACTTTAAATTAGATAACTATATATTTGAATCACTCTTTAGTCTCTTTCTTCATTCTTACCGGAATTTTTCTCTTTCTTCATTTTTACCAGACGTTGTCTGGAAGAGATCGTTACTTAGCGATAAGATGGTGGGAGGGGGAATGGATGGATGGATGGATGGATGGATGATGGATGGGTGGATGGTGGTGGTGGTGGTGGTGGTGGTGGATACCTTTTGGAATACCAATACTTCATATTAAGAATTTATTTGTATAGTTTCTGAATAATAATAAAGAATATTAATTCTGTTCAATGTAAAAAAATAACATTGCTTTTTTCTACCTTAGAACCCTTAAATAGTATTAAAATGTATCCACGTGTCTATCTCTATTCAGTCCTACGCTCTACTTAGATAGCACAGCGTCTTGACATTTGTATCAATACGTTCTAATGACTCAGAAATAGAGATTCTTGTTGTTTAATAAGATAAATTCTAAAACTATGAGTTTCCTTTGCCTTATATCTTATCTGTAATATTTATTATATTGTTATTAGTAATATAACAAATGACTTGGAAGAATTAATGGGCGAGTTAATTGTTAATCGGTTCATACACTTGGTTTTTCCACCCACTGGCCGCGTGTTTCTGTCCAGAGCTATAGTAAATACACGATATATGGAGTAATTATATTTATTTATTGTTATTTTATTTATATTAAATCTATTCTGAATGTTATTATATCTGTATTTACCGGACATATTTCGAACCCATTCGGGGTTACTCAAGAGCTCGAAGCATGGCGGACTTTGGAGTGATATAATCGGGCGAATTCCGAACAATTCATGAATACAGTTGGGTAAATATATATAATAGTTTACTTCACGAAAGTTTAAATACAAACATATTAATGGCGGACGAACTTGGGTAGGTAGCTAGTATAATTTCTTGTTTTCGAGGCGGTCTCTTACAATGTTATTAAATCGTAGACGCGGTGACAAATGAGATATAAACGTGTTATTGTCAGTTGTAGTTTGAACCGTTCATTGCTTGTATCCGGCGAGTGCAGTGATGGAATGACTGCGAATTAACTTCATTCATCTTCATTCAACTTACCTGTTTAGACCTATCACGAACTCTTAAAAACTATCGGTTTCAGTTGTCGCAATATTACAATAATATTACTTTGATTTACCACGAGCTCTATAAAACAATATTGTTTTATTTCTCATTGACGTTAAAGAATGAATGCTTTCTTTAAATAACATAATTTGACAAACAATATTACATTAATATTTCAAATATCAAAACAAACTTCATGGTACGAGTTAATAATCTGTCCTATAGTAAGAGAATGAATGATTTATGATGACGTCATCAAAACTTATCGAAACATTATTAAGTAAAGTAATATTACTTTTAGGACGAATTCTAAAGTAATATTATTGTATATGAATAAATTATCATTTTCCTTATTCGATACACACTTTAAACTAAACTTTATTCAAAGTCAGTTTTACAACACATTTTTTAAAAGGAACCATCAGCTTGGATTAACGCCACAGATCTTGCGACATAAACAGACTGTCTTATTTCTTAAAGCCATACTTAGACACTAAATTTTATTAATATACTATAACATGTATAATATTTTTTTTGAAATGATTGTTTTGAAGAAATCGCTCTTTAGCGCAAAATTGTACTGTTTTTATATTTGTGTTAATATATTATGTATCTACAATAAAGTATATTTATTATGATTATATACGTAATTAAAGTAAGAGTCAAATTAATGTAAGAAACAATAACTTATAACTGTATCTGAACAGTTCTTAAGTGCTGGATTTGATATGAGAACGTTTTAAATGGTGTTATAAAATTGTAATTGAGAAAGCATTTATTTTAATATATTGTGATGCGGAACGAATAACAGGTCTCTCGTACAATTTTTAATAAGTCATTTCAATCATAATCATTCATTTTAGAACAATAAGATTATCAATGGGAAATCATTCAAAACATATGCCAGCTATGTAGAATACCTGGTATCAATCTACAGACCTTCTATGAACTAAAAACTATCATAGCTTTAAGAAATGTTCTTATATTACAATAATATTACTTTGATTTACCATGATCTCTATAAAACAATATTGTTTTATTTCTCAGTGACGTTAAAGAATGAATGCTTTCTTTAAATGACAATATTTGACAAACAATATTACATTAATATTACAAATATCAAATCACACTTCATGGTACGAGTTAATAATGTGTCCTATAGTAGAAGAATGAATGATTTACGATGACGTCATCAAAACTTATGGAATCATTATTAAAGTAATATTACTTTTAGAGTAATTCCAAAGTAATATTATTGTAATATTGCTATTAGAGTTCACGGTAGGCCAGCTGTCTAACCCAAGTATATAAGTAATAACGGTTGCTGGTAGATTCTCAGTGAGCACTCAGCGTGTCGTACTTCTAACGCAACGAGACTCAGCCCGGTACTTCCCACGACTATTTCACACCAAAATAGAGAATGTAAGCATTTCTTCAATTATATATCTTATTGTTATACTTTATAAAGTATTTTTTATCGAATATTCCAAATATTTTTTTAATATTAATATTAGCTATATGCTTATTGCGAAAACGAATATATTATTAGCTATTGTTATATTTTTAAACAACTCCATTTTCCTTATGAATTTAGATGATGGCCATTCATGGAATGGCTAACTATATATATATGTATAGTACGAGTTTTGACGTTACGATACGTTGATAGTTTTCGAACTACCAGATACGAGTTCTTAATTGTGATTGGTTGTTAGTAAACCAATCCCAACCACGACTGACGTGACTGCTCGAAAACTATTAACGTTTCGTTATATAAAAATTCGTACAAGAGGTACCGTGAAATCTATGAAAGGCACAACGAATTGAACAATTTAATATTTTAAAGTGACGCCAGTAGGTATTACTAGTGAATGGTTGGAAATAATATATTAGGGGCATTTAACATTTTACTTTAACAATGGAATACATAATAAATATTACTATTTTAAGACATGATATATAATATAAGTTTTTGTACAAATTAAGTAAATACATATTCAATTTGTAAAAATGTTTTATTTATTCGATTGCCTTTTACTTTTTATATTATTTTTTAAGTTTTAAATTTACATAAATATAATATTAGTTACCAAACAATTTATAGATTGAGTAAACATTGTTTTTGTAATAGCTGAAAATATGACATTTTGTTTTGTCGGTGAGATCTATATTATGTCTAAAAATTAATAGCTATATTTTTAACTGTTAAGTCTGTCTAATATAATATATATATATATATATATCTTGATATTCCAGTCTGTCTATACGCGACCCAGTTCTTAAGCCGACCGATCAACAATTCGACGTGCCTTACAGAATTATGTCATATCGTTTCGATGTCCGCAACGCAACTGTGCACTCGATTTCTTTAAAGCAGTTATTAAGTTTTAAATAATAATATAATATATAATATAAATAAGTATTATATACATATTTACCACTGATTTCCACTTTTATTATATCGGAATTTGGCCAACTAGTTCATGCCGCGAGTCCGCCATGAAACTTGTCTACTCTTTGAAACTAGTCGGGCAAAATCTGATATAATAACATGCAGCCGGGTAATATAATTTACTCAAGTGCAGTGTGTGTGTGTGTGTGTGTTTTCTTAATTCTAATTCAATATACATATCGAAATAAGCCTTTCTATAAGGACACACGATCAATAGACCAGTACAATATATTATTTTTTAACTTAAAAACGAATACTTTCTTAAAATTGTTATCAGACTCTACATGGAATGGATTAATGAATGAACGATTGAACATTATTCCCATACACTCATTCTAAAAAAACGTAGATGCTAGTCTATTAAGAGGACAATTTTTCTGAGTCCTCTTAGTTTAGTCAGAAGAAGGCTGGTATCTGATCTGACGATATATGACCTCTGCAGTAAGTGAGACGACAATGTCGGGACGAATTAAGAACACCTCGTCCCTCGTCCCATTTACCTCGTCCACTGTTATTACGCTGAAACGTTTATATACTTCATATATGATAATTACAGATATAAATAAATTTCAAATAACGTATTGGATTTTTATTATATATATCTACAAAAGGCATTCTTTTGAATCGTTCAACTTAAGTTAATGATGCTTAAGTGGCCTTCATTTAGTTTTATTAGGGCATCGCCGGGACATTTCCTGCGTCACTTGTTCCATTTACCTTGTTTTCATTGCAGATGCTGATTGCGTGGGAGGCAAATGTTCCTACAAACTGTCCAGTTGTTTAAGAAATTAGACATGTGTCATTTATAGTGAAAAACACGCACACATCGAAACGAATAAATAAGTATAGTAGTGTGAAAATAATAATATTATATCACATGTTTGTTGGAATCCGTCATGACCTAATGGTCTTCTTAGGGGGAAATCCTATTTTAACAGATAAAGGAATAAAGATACGAGCTTCGTTCGGATAAAGTGGGGATTTCCGTTACGTTTTTCTTTGGAATTAAAAAATCCGATACATACGTCAATTTGGTTAATGTTTTTTTTAGATAATATTGGAATCATACAATCCATACCTACGTCAATTTAATTAAATATTACTTATTTTTTTCAGAGAGTACTTTATATTTACGCGCGGCAATTTTAAATATGCCTCTACGCCTAGTATGAGATTTTGACGTTACGAAACGTCGACAGTTTTTAAACAGTCACTTTCTTCGTTGTGATTGGTTGTTTTTAGTCGTGATTGTAAGTGAACCAATCATAAGCAAGAACTCGTTTCATGACTATTCGAAAACTATTAACGTTTCGTAACGTCAAAACTCGTATTAGGGGTACAGTAGTGAATTGCTTTCTTTAAAACTTTCCAGTAAGTACCACTCCCATTCACCTATATCCATATGGACCACTTGACGTTTATTGAACACGGTAATTCGTTTTCCCTTGCTGTTTACTTGTAACGATATCCATAAAACAAGGACTGTCTGTCTGTTTGTATTTTTTAATCTGATAAACAACTTTTTTTTTCTTTTTTTTCTACGGTTCTATCACAACTTATTTTACTTTACTAGTTATTTTGTTTTACAAGGATAATTTTACAATATTTATGAAGATTTTGTATAAATGTCCGATCCATGATGATAATTGGTGAGGAATTTAGAAAATATTATATCTCTATCTTCGCTAAAAGAATTCAGGGTCAGGATCAGTCTTCAAAACACCCTTTTTAAACAAATAAATGTGGACTCAAAAATAAAACATATCATTTGAATTCCTATCCTAAAAGGTTGGAAAATATCGGGACGTACCGGTTTATTTTTCGTTCTTTATTCATTTAAAATCTTATAAAAGGTATTATTTTATTATAAATATGTATGATAAGCACTTTCTAACTGTACCTGATGACCAAAAAAGTATACATAACCTAGGGGTCAATGACTCATTGCTAAATTAATACCATTTCGTTGCTGTATCGGACGTTTTTTGCTGTTTTTGCTCTCTTTTCGAATACAAACAACTTTCGGACTTAATTGTAGAGAATAAGGTTTCTTTTCAAATGAAAGTTTCTGGCCCGGATTCGCTTGATTTCTTACTCTTGCAAAGAAACGCAATATTGTGTTGCTAAGTCTGAATAAACAATCTTCATTGAAATGAATCTCTCTTACATTGTATATTAATACGTATTCATAAATACATATATATAAATATATATATAAATCAACCTTTCCATTTTAAATGTACCACAGTAAACTAATATTTTTGGAATCATCGTCGCTTTCAGTCGACCACAATTTATTATGTCTGTTGAATTTCAGGAAAAAGAAGCTTCTACAAAATTTTAACCACACAACGAGGTTATAAGTTTAACATGTGTATGTTAAACTTATAACCTGTGGCATCATAGTTACCAAACTTTTGACTGATGAGCTGTTTCTCGAGAAGGTTCTTATTTTGGTGCCATTAAATAATTAAAAAAATCGAGCTCTTTACGTTTTTCATACATAATAATTATATATTATTTATATATTATAATTAATATTGATTTTCGTTTCTTGGAAGTATGTTTAACCTTCTAATAGAATTATTAATTTTCACGACGGGATATGAGACCCGAATTTGGGGGACGGAAGTGGGTGTCCATCAATTAGGAAGTATACAGTTTATTACTTAGGAGACGGACAAACTATCAAATAATCTATATATATATATATATATATATATATATACATATATACATTGTTTAATATATTCCATCAAGCATAGTAACAGTTGATTTGAAATGTCACAAAAATGTCAAATCTGCCGAAATCATATCCTGTTATGCAAATGAAACTAGGCGAGGCGAATGAAGTAATTTAAAATGAATAGTTTTAGCTATTTATTACTATTAATAATAGTTTTAGTTAATAGTACTTTAACAGCCATTTTATTATGCAATTTAAGTGACGCTAGGTCAATTAGCGTACTAATATCGTATTTTGAAAAGGCTGCTAGTGATCTGGCGCTCCTATCTGATTGGTGGACAGCCACTCGCCATTTTATTTGGAAAAAAATGGATAATGCAATCTATTGATTACATATTACAGCTATTATTTAATATTAAATGAACCATGCATTATATTTCCGTTTCTTTGTTAATTATTTTGTTTTTATTAAGAATGTATTTACTAAAAGTATAAAATTATTATTAATTTATATCAAATTTTAATCAACTTGAAGTCTAATATATTTTTATCTTCATTGATTACGTGAATAATATTTATCACTCAATAAAAAGATTGTCGAAACCTTCAGTATCGATAAATGGTTTAAAGCTAAGAATATATTTATATAATTGTTACCGTTCCGGTATTAACCGTAATTATTTTATAATTACGGTAATACCGGAATATAATAAATAGAAAATTTGTTATTTAAGTAAGGATTTTTTATAGTGTCAAAACTACCACTGACATTAAAAGTTCAAAGGTCACTTTGAGGTTACTATGTCAATATAATTAATAATTTATAAGTATCCATTTATTATTAGAACGAGACACATTAAATATATATATATGTATTAAAAGTACAAACTGAACTACGTTCCGGATATAATAAAATAGTAGGTTTTTTTGTACTTTATACTTTAAGACTAAATTGACCTTTAGAGGTCATGGATTATTATGTATATTGAAAATTTAAAAATACTTATGTAATAATCAGAGTCTGTTAACGAATTAATCTTATTAATTTTTAATATGTAAGTGTATGAAATGAAATCTTTAAACCTAGATCCTGAAATGACTAACTTATTGATTGAAAATTCTAGATATTCTCAGTTGTATCTAGACTTTGTTAACACTGACTCACTCTAGATATAGCTTTTTAATCTAACTTTCCTTCATGCGGTCTAGTTGCTACCTTTGTTAATATACGTGATTTAAGTTTTATTTGTTATTTATAAATAATATATATATGTAATATTTAATATTTATAATAATTAGACCGATATATGTCACGTTTCAAGATAATAAAGTGTTTATGTGTGTCTATCTCTTTGTTTGTTTGTGTGTGTGTCTGTGTCAGTGTATGTGTTAGTGTATATACGTGTATGTTTTTATTTAGGTGTCAAACAAATATACTTTTTTTTTTAAAGTTAACAATATTTTATATTCAGGAATAAGCATACATCAAATTACGATAATAATTATCGATAACTGGAAAGAAAAGATAAGATATTTCAAATTAAATGTAAAATGTTATAAATAAAAGATAAAGATGTTCAATTTTCGCACACAAATGTTGTTTGCGCCTTTAATCGGCTCGGTGGAAGCGATTATTGATTGTTTTATTAAACTCGTTTTGTATTCGTAATTTGTATTCTTAATTTGTATTCGTAGATTGTATTCTTAACTTCTATTCGTAATTGTACTTGGAGAGTTTTGCTTTTTAATACGAAATTCTATAACCAAGTGATAAGTTTTATTTAATTTATCCAAGTATTCTAATGTTTTAATTTAAATGTAAATTTATCATTTATTCGTACTGAAATATTTCATTCATATAAGTTTATTGTTACAAATATTTTAATGTTTTTCTGATATACATCATATATATCATAGATATCATATATATATATATATATATATAAAGTAAATCGCGCCCGTCTGTGTATAAAATAAACCACCTGTTTGTTGCATTCCTCGTGTACCGTTAGCCTCTCACGAGAACCGTTGTACTCATTTTTTTTCTATTATCCTACTTTGATATATCTATACGTATATTATGCATTTATATCTAATTTTGTAACTATATTTAAATAAAAAATCTGTAGGTTCATCTATACATATATTTTTTTGGTATTTTTACTGATAAATATTTTTTTAATGGCCGACTCCAAATTTGGTTACTTTTTCACTTCTGTCTGTATAATCATCTGTAATTCGAAACTGCTTGACCGATTATGATAGAAATTGTACATTGAAATGACAAGAAATTGCGTAAATGATAACGTATATAATTGGTAAACTACACAATACTGCACGTGCGACGCCGCTGGCAAAAACTAGTCAATATTTAAATGTATAAAATTCAGAAACGTGAATTTATAATTTAGGTAATAACTAGCACCAGTTTTAATTTAAACTTAAGCAGCCCTTTCACTATCCATTTGAAGTGACGCTAGTTCAAATAGCGCACTAACATCGCTAGGCTGCTAGTGAGCAAGTGCTCGTATGTGATTGTCGAAGGCGTGCTATTTTTTGGGGTCAAATAGTGTGATAACTGTAAGAAACTGTCCAGTGGCTAGTTAGAATGACCCGCCTCTATATATCATCAATCATTCTTTGAAAGGTGGTGAATTATTTTAATACTCTACCAGATACAATACCTTTAAGCTTATAGTCCACTACAGTGCTATAAAACGCTTACAAAGTATAGCATAGAATGTTTTTTTCTTATAGAAATTATTAACATATTCTTTTATGTACGTAATATTCAACATAATTTTATATTTTTTATCAATCGCAATCAAGAACTCGTTTGTGTCTGCTCGAAAACTATAAACGTTTCGTACAATCAAACCTCGTAGTAGAGGTACTGGACGACCAACCTCATATCACAGTTACCATTCTTGAGAAATGTCTTGATTTGAAAGCAAATATGAACAGCCAAAGCTTCACAGCGCTTCACAGCGTATTCGTATAATTTCTTGTATGCAGCTAAAATTGTTTTTTAGCTGCATACAAGAAAGTCGATTAAAAATATATTCTATTGAGAATATATATAGAAAAACATATTTTTATGACTGTTTTTCTGGAAACAGAAAGCTATCCGTTTGCGAATGTCAATATAATTCATAAATAATAAAAACTATCTTTATACAGATAAATAATTTGTACAACATTGAATTTATGTAGATATTATTTACTGTATCTCTTATGTATATGTATATATATTAATACGTACTTAATCCACTTATTTACATAGTTATGTAAAAACAATAACGCCACTACATGTCTAAGGAAAACACTCTTCAAGCTAGCATTACATGATATTAAAACAAACATAATATTTATATATTAAAATAAATAAATAAAAAAAATAAACCCCCTATATATAAATAAAAAATAATAAATTTTGGATAATGTACAAACAGACAAATGTCATAAAATATGTATATATTTATAAGTTATCCAAATATTTTTTCTAAATTTGTCTCGCACTAGCGTTATGGCGGTCAGTGATTTTAGACAGTTTTGTAAAAATTAAATCTTCATCCTTATCCTGGTTATCATTGAGCATACCATCCAAACATCCTCATTCTTTAATTTTCTGTGATAATATAATTAATTCTAGCTAAAGATTGTTAATAACGCACGGGCTCTTCCCTAAGACAAATTGCATTTTCCTGCAACACGAGCTAAGGTCATTCATATAAACAATAATAAATACTATAATACATTTAAGTATATATATTAAGTTATAAAAACAAGTATCACATGATAATAAAATACATAAGTAATAATCGTATTAGTTCCAACCTGTAAAATCCAAACAAGAGCCACTTAGAATACAATATTATTAACGAGTATTGACGTTACGAGACGTTGATAGTTTTCGAGCTATCACGAAACGATTTTTTATTGCGATCAATAGTTATTTTATATAAGAACTCGTTTCGTGAGTGCTCGAAAACTATCAACGTCTAGTTATATCAAACTCGTAGTAGGGTGCAGAGCGTGACATGCGAACTTAAAGCTTCGAGGAAGGTTGAAGATCTACAAATATTCCTACCAAGACATCGTCTTAAGCGTGACGAATTAAGCCCCGTTAACTAAACAAACTTCTCTATTAGATTCATAAGTCAATAACCCGTAATGTCGAATAGTTTGTAAACATTGAACAGGATGTTAACAGGTTATAAAAATGTTTTGGTGTATTGTTATCCTGCTCCTACATTGTTTGTTACTCTTTTTGGCGGTAGTTTGGAGTTCAAGTATCGTAGCCATATATGTACACTTGCTGCATCGACAGACGTCCTGTCTTAAATATATATATTTAACTAAAATTCGTATATAGTAATGTAAATATAGCTGGACAGATTTCTCTTCTTTATACGATATTTTGCAGCTCGTATTCTGTCAATATTTTCAACTGTCAAACTGACAGTTACGACAAAAGTTATTAGGTTATATTAGCAAAATTAATAAGTTCGTATTTTTTTTTAATTTAACACCTAACTTTCTTATTTTTGTATTTCATAAGAATATTCTAAAACTTCTAGAACTAAAAATCGCACTCATTTATAAATTTCATCGACTATTATAAAGTAGCAAAAAATAATAGCTATTAATACAAAACAAATACTTTAAAAATACGTAGAATAAAGGAAATGAAACATAAAAAAAGATAAGATAACATTTCAGTATTAATTGCATCTATAAACATTGTCAGTTAGAAACAAACTCGTGCTAATTTTTCAGTGCTAGTTTCATGAACGTTATATTTATGAGAGTACTCACCTCGTCTGAAAATAAAAATGAAATTATTTCAAAATCAAATATTTTGTATATCCATAGCAATATTACTATAATATTACTTTTGTATTCATCCTAAAAGTAATATTACTTTAATAATGTTTCGATGAGTTTTGATGACGCCATCATAAATCATTCATTCTATAGTAAGATAGGACACATTATTAACTCGTACCATGAAGTGTGTTTTGATATTTGTAATATTAATATAATATTGTTTGCCAAATATTGTCATTTAAAGAAAGCATTCATTCTTTAACGTCACTGAGAAATAAAACAATATTGTTTTATAGAGCTCATGGTAAATCAAAGTAATATTGTTATATTACAATAATTAAAACTATAATAGTATTTAAGGATTCATGGTGGGTCTCCATAATCGTCCAGTATCCTTAAAACTTCTACAGTGCATTTATGATGAAAATGGCCTTAATTATTATATTGATAACTGGTTTATTATCTTTGGGGCTAATTTAAAACTGTTGTCGAGATTGTGATCTTATCACTGATAATTTTACACTATATTTTGAAGTTGTCATTTTAATTTATTTATAATTACTGAAATATAAAGCTGTTTAGATCTATCTTAATCTACATTTAAACTATTAAAAGGTTTTGTCATCTATGGGCATCTAGATTAGATATATACAGTTAAACTATAATGAGATTTACGTTATGGCTTAGATTAACATGACTTGGCCATGGCACAGTTGGAGAAATGTTAATATATGTTAGTTCAGGATTTCATGTAAAATGTCTTTATTTACCTTTCATATAAATAATTGATGTTAAAGTTTCTTTCATATTTATATTAAGTAAGTATATTATTTATTTGCTGACCTTATTATATATATAATGATAACGTTTGTTTTATAAATTATCTAGAAAAATATATTTACATTAAAGAATTAATAAAAAAATAAAAACGAAAGATTATTTGATAATGAAATCATTTTTATTATAATAATAAATAAATAACGTTACGTCTAGATATTACGAAATATTGATGAGTTCAAGTTTTTGGTAAACTCGCGGTTACAATATGCTGCGTCAGCTGTTTATTATTTCGCCAGAGTTCGTTCACACCTAATTAATATGACTAAGCCAATTATAGGCTAAGAGTCTTAGATTAAAATTACCATATATAACAGCAAACCAACATTTTGTAAAGTTAGATAAGAATGTTTTTCTAAGATTGTTGAAAAAAAATAATTATTTCGATTAGAATTCGGACCTGTGACATTTTTTGTTAATGATATTTTATATTTTGTTGATAACAAATAGAACCTTGATTTTTTTTAATAAATTAGAAGTGATTTTTATTTGTTTCGGTTAAAGATAAAATTATCGTATTTTTGTCAAAATAACTTTGAACGATATGTTCCTACTAATATAGTATTTCTATTATTTGTGCAAACCATATTTAAAGTGACCCACATGGGGTCAATTGGACCCATGACAAACGGATGTACTTGTTACAATTTAGGGGTCATCAAATATTTTACTTGTATTTTTATTCGCCCTACGCGACCTTGTCACTCTTAAGGACAAATGTTGTAGGGTCTTTGACCTCTACAGCAAAAAACATGTCATTCTGCGTCCTTCCAGAACAAAAACATTGAATCTTCAATTATAATAGTATAATTTAGATTTATTTTTGTTTATAATATTCATTTGTAGATAGATATATAATCTCTATCTCTTCTTTTCTCTCTATATTTTCTTTTCTTTTCATCTCTTCTTTTCTATGTAATAATAAATATAATAAGTCAAATAACTAATTTGCTTTGATCGGAGCGACACGTCCTTTTCTAAGAAGGTCACAGTGGAAATAATTTAGCTAAATATCAGCAGATGTCCCATTGAATCTGAAACAGTCTGACTGTATTTTTTAGACTGTAGACCATAACCGTTGAATCAAAGAGGACTTTGTTTGATTTGTCGCTAATGAAAATCATTCCCATCATATATTCCCCAAAATGTATCGGGCAAAATTCGAACCTGCGACATCTGAGAAACCGGCCAGGCGTTGTGCCACTTAGCTAACGTTTCGGAAGAATTTTGAATTCTATAAGCTTAATATGGTTAAAACATTTTCATACTTGAAAAGTACTTTTAAAAAGTTTGACAAACAATATTGTAATAGAAAATTTTAACACTGGCTTATAATTTTATAAAAAAATGTCTATCACCAAGCAAACACTCAAAATCGAACCTAATGTACATGTAATAAAGTATATTTTAAAGTACGCAAATTCACACACACACACAAGTTGGTAATAGACTGCCATTGTAATTGAGTATCACATGAGAAATTTCACCATGTAACGAAAAGTGCACGCGAAATTACGCTTAATTTCCGGCAATTTTGATATGATATCGCTTGCACAGTTTATTGCAAACAATCTATGGGATAATTGTATGTCCTAATGTTTCCATTTCCTTAGACGGAAATGGTATTGGGCGATAAGTTCTCATTTTTTATTTCCTTTATTATTTTCAGTTTTATCTTGAAATTCTTAACTTCCCGACAAATTAAAACTATTTTTAAACCCATACCTGTGACAAGTCAACGACCCGTAAAATATTTTATAGTTCAAATCCTTTTAGCGTTTATTAGTAGAAATATATAATAATATTTTCGAGCAACATAACTTCATTATACATTACAATGTCAATGTTAACTATGCTGAGTTCAATAACCTTAGAAATTTCGACAAACGCGTAACGCATCTTTAATTGCGGCAACAGGTTTTGCATATCAAATGAACTTTTATATTTATTATTGTCCGTACAGACATTCTAATTATAATATATCTATTTATATAAAGATATATTCACATTTTATTAAAGCTAAATACTTTATTGCTTAACAATTATAAAAAAAAATAAACGTTTAAATAAAATAAGTAAATTCAATTCCATATTGTAAAAACAAAACCATTGTAACATTAATAAATATGTATCAACTTATATAGGTGTGTCAAACTTTTACACATGTAACATAACACACACACATACACACACACACACACTTCACACACACACACACTTCACACACACACATACACTCATACACGTACACACGTGCACACAAATCCACGCAAACACACAAACACACACAAACAATACAAATTTAAAATTAAAGAGTAAGTACTTAATTAAAGCATATTAACATTATATGCAATAAAATATAATTTGTCGATATAATTATAAATATTCTATAGTAAATAATAATTTGGTTACGTAACCTCAGCGCGTGTACGTCGGCGTGACTCGTGTCGTATTATCATATTCACGAACAATATATATATATGTATATAAATTATATATCAATGTTTGTCAGTTTGTTTATAATATATTGCCTTATTTTTTTTTGTAGATAAATTGATTGCTTATTACATTTTTTATTTACACTTTTTTTTTTTATTTTAGTGGTGTTTTTTTTTTGTTAGTTTTCGGTTTGGTTATAGTAGAGAAGTTTAATAAAATATGTTCTAATGTTGTTGTTTTTAATGTCCGTCCGTTTTTTATAGTGACTGTCGATTTTTGTGAAACTTAAATAATAAACTAGAATAAAAAAAATATTAAAATTATCTGAAATTTCATATCATACACAACAAATGCGAAGAAAACATACGAGTAGATTACACCCACATAATAATACATCAACATTCGAGTTATAATTTATAATATCTTGCGTTAGTTCTACTATTTTCCTTATATTTTTTCCAAACGTAATATATTCCGTACATTATTAAAGATAAGAAAAATTATTAAATACATATATAAAGAAATAATTAAATACTAGGTTATTGCCAGCGACTTTGTCTATTTGCCTCTTGAATAATCTACCATCACATATAAAATCAATATTTATTTTGTTTTTGATCTCAAAGTCCCATTATTGTGTTTTTTATCTAAAAGTTATTTCTTCGGAGCTAAGTATCATAAATACTGGGGTAATAAACAATCAAATCGGTTCAGTAATTGTACCAAAACATTTTTTATATCTTTAATGTATATGTATTATATATATTAATTAAACCTTACGCTGTATTGTTCGACCAATTTTTTTAATAAATATATATTAAATTTCTTTATTTTATATACATACTTTAATAAGTATTTCGTAATTTCGTGAGTTTTTGGTATCCTTAATCTCATAATATATTAAGAAATAATAAAACGTAAACAAGTTTTTTGTATACCGTCGTTAAACTAAACATCATTTACCAAAACCTGAGGTTAACAACCCTTTGGAACCTGTTTTTGGAAATGTTGATAATACGATTACCATATTGTTGAAAATGTGAGGCTTTGACAATATGTTAACTATGACAAAATATTTCAAAAAGTATTTATATTTTAAACTTAAAAATAACTGAAATATTAAGCGATACGATAGCTCAATTGTTAGAGCTGCGGGACGGTTTCCGAGAGGTCGCGGATTAGAATCAAGTATACAATTTATAAAATTATTTATTTATTTCAATTTAATGCCTGTAGGTATGTATAGATTTTTAAATGACTACATGTTGGCTGTAGGTTTATAGATATTTTACAAATACTTAATTTTAAAAAATGACTGAAAAGTAAAAAGAAATTACATATTTATGATAATTTATTAAAAACAACTTTTTTTTTTCATTACAATATTTAATTTATTTACGCTTGTGAATATAAATTGATGTTTACTTGAATCCATGGTAAATTGAGCGGTTATCTATATTTAATTTCAAGGACGTTCCGTCCGTCCGTTGTATCGTATTGTTAAAGTGATAAATATCGCCATTATTGTTTTTAACCTTCCATTTTTTTTTCAGTTTACAGTTTCAGTTACATTCAATCTGCTATTATTATATATTATTTTTATTTTGCGAGTTACTCTCGTATTATATGTTTTTAATTTATACAAACGGTAATAAATTGATTATAAAATGCATTTATATGTAAAACGACTTTATTTCGACTGTATAGTTCACGTGTTTACAACGTTATGAAAACCTTGAAACGGAGTTTCAGGAAATATTTGAAAAAAATCGTAATAAGAATATTTTATTTATGTATTAAAATTATTTTCAATTTCGTTTCACCGAACTTAACATTTTTAAATTTTGTTAGAATTGATCGTATATTTCAGGAGACATTACAAAAAAATAATGATTTTAAATTAATATTAGAACAGAAAACAGGTAAAAGGTATAGAAAACGACTTGTTACAAAACTATATTCTATTCTGAATAGAAAATAAAACACCCGCATGTTTGGAGGTCAACGACCCGTCGTTACTTGCCTACTGTCTAATTCACTAAATGCAATAATTATTCTAAGGAATTAAACGGACAAGAGACAATTCATTTGAATGATAGATAGTTTATAGAAATTATAGAGCTTCATATTTAGTATGACTCAATGGCGCTGTGGTCGTAGGTGAGGGCTATTGTGCCGGTGGTAGTGGGTTTGATTCCGATAAAAAAAAAAATTCTGTCCGTCTGTACGTTTATATTTTTCAAGACTGTATTTTATAAAAAAATAGTATATTTGTGTTTATCAATATCAGTAGTACCCACAGCTTTGTCTTTTTGGGCTAGATTTTGTTAAAATGTCCGAATATTTAGATATTTTTCTTTTTAACAGTTTAATTTGTTACCTCCCTTTCTTATTATAATATAACTTCTTATTATAATACAATTTATTTTTATTATCTATCCTCTATCATATATAATATGTTAATATTATATATTACGAACCATTTCCCTCATGTACTTACTATTAGTATATATAAATATCGTATAAACCGTAGCCAATGTCTATAACAGCCCGACATACACACCAGCATATTGGAAATCCGTCGCATTCGTGAGATCACGAAAGCGTTAAGAAGCTGACACCCAGCTTCCCTGTCACGAGCTGACCACTCAAACTCGAACCTCTATACAAACTTATAATAACTTAGTATGTAAAATATATTTTTTAACATACTACCATATACAATACATCATTTGGGTGTAAATCCGGCCTTATAAATATCAATATAATATAAAAGTTTCAGTGTATAGACAAAGTTGTAAATATCAATATAATATAGAAGTTTGGGTGTATAAACAGCGTTTTAAATATCAATATAATATAAGAGTTTGGGTGTAAAGACGACGTTGTAAATATCTATATGATATAAAAGTTTGGGTGTAAAGTCTTGGACTGGGGCTTAAATATCAATATATGGGGGAAAAGGCAGCCTTGTAATATTGTTGATGAACTCTCCCAGGCAACGTTTATTATATATAACAAGTTCCATTAAGACTGGTTGGTTTACTAGCAATAAAATCCAATTACAAACCAATATATGTCTTATTCAATGGTGTGAGAAATAGAAAAAAGAAAGAGTTTCCTTCATGAATTAAGTCGGATAAAACGAACAATGCCATAGTTTTTACCTTTTTAGTGTAGTTTCGTAATAAAGTAAATGTAACACAAACTGAAAATACTAGCAGACCTACCATGAACTCTTAATACTATAATAGTTTTAATTATAGCAATATTACAATAATATTACTTTGATTTACCACGAGCTCAATAAAACAATATTGTTTTATTTCTCAGTGACGTTAAAGAATGATTGCTTTCTTTAAAAGACAATATTTGACAAACATTATTACATTAATATTACAAATGTCAAATCACACTTCATGGTACGAGTTAATAATGTGTCCTATAGTAAAAGAATGAATGATTTATGATGACGTCATCAAAACTTATCGAAACATTATTAAAGTAATATTACTTTTAGGATGAATACAAAAGTAATATTATTGTAATATTGTTATAAGAGTTCAAGCTAGGTCTGCCGGTCTAATATATTTTGTTTTACTAGTATGCATTTTTAACGGTCATTATCTTAATTATGAAGACTATTCCGTGAACCGTTGTTACTAAACCAAATGTGAGTTAAACAATAAATAGACAGACAAAGCTGTTTACTGTTATTATATATACAAAGGAAGAATCAGCGTGCGAATAAAATCTATTTTGCTGTCGTTCTAAAGAAAACGTTTTAACAAACTTTATGAATTTAAAAAAGTATTGTAAACTGTTAACAAGTTTGTTTGTGTGTTTTTTTAGATTTTGTGAAATGTGTGTTTTTGTGTGTTTATATATATATTTTTAAATATTTATAATAATTATTATTTTTGTATGTTGTATTTAATGATAGATTAATGTACGAAAAATATCAATTTTAAAGTAATATCTTAATTTAAAACTTCTTATTTGACGTCGTTCGGAATATTTGCAATATATAAGAAATTAAAGCAGTAAAATGGTAATAAAGTTTAACACGGCGATAACGATTTTGAACGCTGAAACTGAAAACTTCACGGCAACGCTATTTCAAGTTATTTCAGATTCGTGAAATTTTAAACGGCGTATTGTTTTTTTTATAATTTCATTACTTAACCTAATATTTCAATTTTTGTAAACCACGATAACTATTATATATTTACTGGACTTTGTACTGTGTGTTATTATATCAGAATATGCCTGACTAGTTTCGCTGGTTCTTACTCATGAGCTCGAAGCACGGCGTGAACTCTACAATAACTTAAATACAACCGTTTAAACATGTATTTAATATATATTTAATATATATATAATATGTAGTTACATATTATCTTACACCAAAATATCATAGAAATTATGAAGTGCATTTTCCCACGATATATAGTTTACAATCTTATCAGAGAAAACTCATCTGATATAGCTCTGCTCACTCGTGCACTGCATCCGGTACACGTATCAAAGCATTAATATTGTGTTTATTTTTGTGTTCAGGCACCGTTGGATCTGTTTACCAACTCACTTCACTATTTTGTTTTTAATTGTAAAATCTCTCTTTACTTATTGTTGGATAGAATCATTAAACCACATGATCATAAACAATTGTGATGTTCACACTACTGTCGTGTTATTGGCGTCTTACATATTAACACGACAGTGGTGTGAATGACACGACACGCCAGAGGTGTGACACGTAAAAATATATATAAATTATACAATAAATAATATATATAATAATAAATACAATAATATATTTAAATTATACAAACATAATTGTCTTGTTTAAATGTATAAATAGGTCAGGGATTCCAGCTCGAGATCACAGCTAAACCGTATCGCTTTAGATTACATTTTATAAATTTAAATTTAAATACGCTTAACAGCAATATAAGGCTTAAATATAATTTCAAAACATAATCATGTTCACACCTTTGTCGTATTCGCCAAAATTTTAACACGACAGTCGTGTGAACAACACGACACGACAGTAGTGTAAGATCGAAAAAATATATAGCGTAATATTGTTCATACATTTAAATTATATGAATCCTGTTCACACCAGTGTCGCGTTAATATTGGCTGACATATTAACACGACAGTTGTGTAAACAACAGGACAGGGGTTTGACACATTAACAGTACAGAGTAAAAACGATAATATATTTGAATTATACATACAATTGTCCTGTTCACACCACTGTCGTGTTAATGTTGCCTGACTATATTTAGAAAGGTTATTGCGCAAAGATTTAGATACGACTCACGACTGGAATGACTTCGAAGCTTTTGCAATTATATATTACCATAGCAACACACGTGCTCAATAAGTCGTGTGATTAATAATCTTCGACGTACATAATCCTAATATATCAATAATTATTCTTATATAGTCGAATCTTCAGTCAAATGGGAATTCGTTATCGATTATATTTTAATTTTTGCATTTAAGCTGTACTATCAGATATCTTATGTCAAACCCATACATTTATCATTCTATTCGACTAACCTCAACGCAGGCGACGTTTGTCTAGGCAGACAGTAATAGTCCAAATTTATAAACTGATCGTGCCACTGGAGACTTGTATGGAGCAGGGGTGAATGACCCTCAAAGTACTTATAATAAAAAAACCTTTCAGACTAAAGATGTTTAACCATTAAGAACAACAAAAAAAGTATAGAAAAAAATCTTAATGGGCTTAACCGTTTTCGAAACCAATTTTTATAACTTTTATCTTGAGTTTCGGGGTAGTTTTATGGGCTAGCGAAATAAGTTTTTATTTTAACAACGCTAAAAACATTAGGGTTCCTTCGTTTATCCAAAAAACTATCAGTATGTTTCTGGATTGAATTCGTAAAACCACCTTCAGGATATAAAGCTTTCGCACAGTCAATAATCGACTCATCGAAAACAGGGCGTCTGTGGTAAATCTATATGGTTTAAAGTACATGACCTTTAGCAAATGATCTTTGTGCCCTCTCTATTTCTAAGAATTTTGTTTTGGAAGCACCGCCCCAGACCGGTAAACAGTATTCTATGATAGATTGTATCAGTGCTATATAAATTTTGTGAAATCTCTTGTCGCCACATGTCTAATTATTTTAAATATATGCTATTTTTCTCAGTCTATTAGAAACAGCTTCTATTTGTGGATACCAAGAAAGTCTTTGTTTTTTCTAGACACCTAGATATTTAGTAGAAGTCACGCTATTGATAATTGAACTATTTTCATCTACATCAGACTCAGGGTCTCTGTAGGGGTGGAGTTTTATGCAAAAATAATTTCCAGGTTGGGTTCGATTGTAAATGGAAAAACACATATAGGTGGAAAAACACATAAGTAAGTTCGAACTCAATCAGTTAGACACTCTGAAATGACTCCATATTTATACAGTTATATTTATTATTAAATGCATGGCACAAAGTTATTGATAAGAATAGTACGTTATTATCCTTATAACAGACTGAATATAGATTTGCGTCATTGTCGAATAAATTCGCCAGAACAGTGAAATGAACTCCAGTTTCATTTACATGGCTATTGATTTGAAATCAATTTGATATGACATCTATCACCTACTTTCTATATGACGCAATCGGCGTTATAATTACAAGCAGTCTCGCTCAGACAATTGATATGATTGTGGGAGATCGCATTGTTATAGCTTTTTGGTGGTTTAAGATAATATTTTGAAATTTAGATGATATAGGCTAGTTGAAATGTAACCATTCTTATATATATATATAACGTTCAAGAACTGACAGGTGTAGTTGTTCGTAAGAAATACCAGTTGACTGATTGAGTTTGTTGCTCAGAGCACTTTTGGAAATCTCGTAATTTTAATTATATTCACAGAATAAATATCTTTACAGAAGGGCTTATTTCGATAAGTGTCAACTTAGCTTCCCATGATACTACCTTTTCATGTACACAAGCTATCACTAATTGATTCAAAGTTGAAAATATATAAGTAAACACAATTAATATATCTATTATTATTTCAGTAATCCGTTCAGTAAACACTGAAAGATTCCACTGAAGTGGCCGGCACGTGTTCCCGCAGCGTGACTGAAATATTACCAGCGTGATGCCGTGAAAGTGAATTTCTTTTAAATTGCACTTCATAACAAAATTTATAATAATAAATATTCAACAGTATATACATTATTATGTAATCTGTTTGGATATCGAATATTACAATTCAGAAATATACAGTTCTAATATTAAATATTTAGATATTACGATTCGGAAATATATGGATCCAATATTTAATATTCAACCAAATATCCGAATATCTTTGTTATAGACGCGTTTACTTGGTATTATTACACGACAATTATATACGGACATGTAATTATACACAATTACTGTCTGTAACTATTTTACCTTCATTCTTACAGCACTTTACTGTAATTTCTAAAAATACTGAAACACCGATTTTCATATAAGCTTTCAGGGTTATTCAACCTTTTAAATATATTGTAAAAATCCTTTGTTCAAACAAGATACCTCTAGACAAAATTACAGCCCTTTGTGTTGAACATTTTAGTTTGGCATTTTATATAAACATATTTGTAGATAAATTGTCCTTATTAATGTTATAAATGTATGTAAGTTCGTCTGTTTGTTTGTTACGATATCACGACTTAATTACTCAACTGAGCATTGTGAAACTATACACAAGATAGGGCGACTTTAATCTTTTAAATAGTACGTTATCGAGTTATAGAAAAATAACCTTTAAACGTTCATCATAAGACATTTTCCAAATACAGACAAAGCTGGCAAAAGCTACATAAGCTTTAAATTCAAATTACATGAGACAATAATGCATGTGTCACCTCAATAACGAATGAAAGTAACGAGCAAGAACACGTTGCTTTAGTACCTACGGTAATATATAGGCATATGTATTGTTACATAGCCTTATTTGAGTTCTGAAGTTCTCATTTTAACGACTCAATGATTCAACAATGATACACGGACGCTTATAAGCTTGAATCATCCAATTTGTATACTTTTACTTTTATAATAAATTTTAACAACTTTAGGATTTTGAAAACACAGATACGTGAGTCCCATACTAATCTTTAGAACAAATATAAATTGACATTCGCGATAAACTAAAATTCTTTAAGGTAAAAATCGTAAAATTCACAAGAGTGTTGTTTTTATCACCAGTGATCAATCCAACGTGACAAAAGTTTTTATTATGAAAAAAAAAAAACTTTGAAAAAGTAAATTCCTTAATATAATAAACTTCTACTAAATTCTAACAAAATAGCTTTTTAATGATTCATATTAAAATACAAAGTAGTAGTTTATATTCAATTACTTTCAGGTTCTCTGGTACCGGGACTGACAATTGGTAGTGTGACAACAAGCTATAACATATATAAAATATATTGCAAATAAATTGGCCAACAACACGTACAAGAACATCTGCAATTAAGCATATATCCCACGACGCAAACAATTTACGTTTTCGCAATAATTCAATTGGGTTAAATAAATTATGATCAAGCAATGTCTTCAATAAACAAAATTTGTAGATTATTAAACATTGCATCTTAGAAATTGCGAAATATATATCTAGGTTATAATAATGCTTATTAAATATTGTTTTTATATATCGCAATATTAATTAATGTAAAATTGAGGTCTTTTAACGGCGAAAGAAATAAAGGTCGCGTAAAGAAAGGATAAGTGAATGGAAATTCGAAGCGTTGTACAGGGTAGGATAATTGTTCGTAATAGGTATAACATATAGGGTGTTGGTGGAATGCTGTCGAGGCGCGGTGCAGTGTGAAGGCCAGGCCTGGCCGGTAGGACGTCCACTGTTGCACTTTCTACATGAGAAACTGTTTTTTTTATTAATTAATCAATTAAACATATTGATTTAAAACAACAGATATTAAATCAGGTTAAATCAAATTAAATGAACATATATTAGTCACGGATAACTACCCCTCAGTATGAGTTATAATGTTACAAAATGTTGATAGTTTTCAAGTTCGTTTATGAATTTTCGAGCAGTCACGAAACAAAATCTTGGTAGTAACCCAATCACAACCAAGAACTCTTTTCGTGACTGTTCTAAACTATCGTTTAACTAACTAACGTTTTATACTATCGAATCTCGTAGTAGGGGTACTGATTAAGTACATATAAGTGTATATAGAAGTAGTTTCCAAGTGCAATGTTGATCAAGACTCAATCGGCCGGATCTCCGGTTTCTACGTAAATGTAGAATCACGCGCGCTACAATATAAACAGTACTTATATATATATATGTATATATTGCTGGCTTATAGCTGGCCGACTTATCAGGCCATAATAATTCAACTTAAAATTTTAAAGAAGACTTCTTTTGATAATGTCATTGAAGAAGAGTTTTTGTTCTAATAAAAACTTTACCCTTTTTGTTCTAATACAAAAAGGGTAAAGTGGGTGATATAAAATTTTGTATGCTTTGTTATTTTGACGATACAGCTATAACTATTAGTGTAAAGCTTTCATACTAAGAAGGATTGCTTTATTATTAAAACTGACTGAATGAAGTGGGGACAAAAGTTTGTATGGAAATACATGAATCGTGAATTAGAAATTAACTTTCACAGATCACACAGTATGATCCCGTTTTCATAAACTATTTAACCTGAAGGAATGGTCGATCTCGCTATAATTGATTATCTCTTATATTGGCTAACCAAAGTAACAGTAAAAGACGAACGATGCTATTACGATAAGCGTATGTCACACAGAGATCAAAAGACGGACATTTAACTGATCTTATCAATCAACTGATAATAAACCTTTATTACTATATAAAACATGTATTGAAGGGCGTGTGAAAGAACAATTGAATTCCCTTCTACTATGGGTTACCGCAAGTATTTCGTAGTGAAAGTTGCCGTTGTAATTCGAGCCTTATGGTAATAATCCGTCACTGATGTATAAATAAATATTAATATACCTAATAATACACAAATATATAAAGTTTATTTTCGCCTGGCTATATATTATAATCATTACTAATGTATGTTTTTTTTTACAGGTAAGTTATTGAGTGAGCGCGGGTCAATGACCGAAATGTAAGTTTTCTATATATGGTTTGTTTTGACAATGTCTTGACACTTATTGTTTAAAAATATCTTTATAATACATTTTCATAGGCTATATAAATAAATATTTCTTAAGAGATCTATTATTAGTACATAAGTACCCGTTATATATATGTACACTATAAGGGATCAAATAAAAGTATACCTTGCAAAAATTCCAGCCCGCATTTCTAAAGCTATTCGCTCACCGTTAGTAACTAAATAGGTACTGTACCCCTAGTACGAGGTTTGACGTTAAGAAACGTTTATAGTTTTCGAGCAGTCACAAAATGAGTTCTTTGTTGTGATTGGTCACAAGCAAATAACAACCAATCACAAGCAAACTCGTTTTGTGACTGCTCGAAAACCATAAAGGTTGTTATTTTGTAGTGATTGGGTGATTGCTCGAAAACTATCAACGTTACGTACTATCAAAACCCGTACTAGGGGTACAGTTATACCTTATCACGATTTGCGTTGAGGTGGGTTTTTGTTAGACTTTTTTGGCTCAATAAAAAGCCTCAGGCTTGTAACTGGTTTTGAAGCATATCCGTTTTTGTTGTAATTAAATGTCTTAATGTATCGATAGTACAGTTATTCGTTGTAATTAATATTAATTTGTATTATTATTAATCAAGTAATATTTGCTTCTTATAACCCGTTATAGCGTCATTTATAACCCAACAATGCATCTATTTTCAAATTATCTTGATGGTCATTAAGGCCCCTTTCATACACTTTTCAATAACCACTGGAATATCTTGAAAGACAGCTGAAGTTAAAAGTATTTTCTAAATATATTTAACTAGTGCTGCAATTTGAAGAATTATTCAATTTTGTCTGTCGATTAGAATAATTAATAGTTTATTTAAATATTTTTTGAAGTTACAATACTGTTTTAATTTGGTAGATTCTTATCGAAAACTACTTTTTAAAATGCGTATAGAAAATGTAAAAGTTTAAAAATTATTGTCTTTTTATGATAATTTATATATGAATACAACTAACAATATATTTGGAAAAAAAAAGGAATATGTATTGCCATCTTTTTAATAAATCAATACGCAATACAACTAACAATATGTTTTAAAAAAAGGAATATGTATTGCCATCTTATTAATAAATCAATACGCCCAGATTCGAAGCCGCGACCTCCCAGAGGTTTTATTTATCATTCGTTTATTTTAGAAAGATAGAATAATAATTGTAAATGACTGAATAACAAAGGAAGTACATACACTGAATTATAAGCACTGATGGGTCTCCCGTCTGTCCCGTTGTACATGCCATAGATAGAGACAGATAGATAACACTCAAGATAAGATAGACGGAGATGGAGACAACCTGTTGGATTTGTCAGAACATCGAAACTAACAAGCTATTTCGATGAGAGAACAAAATTAATATAAACTTTTATGTTATTGTTTTACATATATTTTTATTGATTAAACTTTTTATAAATCGCCTTAAATGAGTGAGTCTTTTTTATTTTTATATTAATTTTATATAATAACACTTCCGGAAACTTTTTAATCGATATTCAAGTAGGTAGTAGTACTAGGAGTTACAATATGTATATATTTTTTAATATATTTTCTCCGACTATTTAGTATTTTAATAGAATTCTCAAATATATTAAGTAATTCATGTATCCAATATAGATATTTAAAATCCACATGGTGTAGATAGCTGTAGTCCGGCTCTCACGGCCCTTTGGACACACACACGCACCGTCACACACGCACACACGTATACATATATACATACATAATGAAAGCACGAACAGGAGCAACAATAAGCCTTAAAAGTACTTGTAAATTCTATAAATAAATAACTTTCACACAGACGATGTGTAACGCATTTTATATATTTATACTGTTTTAAATACACAGACAAGTGTATAGTAATTCATATATATATATTAGTAATTTTAATGATATACGTATAATCAGTAAAAGTATCGGTATGGTTATTATTTTAAAATATGAATAATATTTGTGTAATTTTTGCGTCAGAGCTGTGACCTTGGCCATGATATTTAAACATATTGCTTTGGCCACCTAAATAAACATTTATTAAACGCGCGAATTCGAACCTTATTGCTATGAAAGCCTATAAAGGTAAAGAAAGATAAAAAGTGACGTACAGACAATCCGATTACATGTAAAGCAGGCTATATGTCATGAATAACTAGATATTGAACTATAAGTATGGCGTCCATTTCATTATACGATTTAAGTGACACTATTGACCTTGAATAATAGAGAGAAGGCGTCTCCACCAATCAGAGGGAAGCACTAACTCACTAACAGCCATTTCAATATGCGATGTTTTTTCAATGTACGCTAGTCGAGATGGTGTCCCTTAGATTGAATAATGAATTTGGCGCATATGGGTAATATATATATATATAATGAAAGTCCTATTATCCGTATGTCAGTTTGTTACGTGTGCCGGCGCTTGGGAATGGGGTGACATAAGAACGAACGTGTTGAGATTTTTTATATATATTTTTTTATTTTGATGTACATTTTGAATTATATATTATATTAATATTTAGTTTGTTTTTGCGAAAGATTTAAGAATATACTTTCTATTACAGATACAAAATTTAACACAAAATTCGATGAAATAAATTTTGATCCTTGCATATTTATTATATTTATACTATATTGGTATTAAGACCGAAATCCCTGCATTAGAGTTAGAAATTTAATTTAACAATCCACCAAAGATAATTTAAATACATTAATATGACACGAGAAAGAGATTAAAAATACTCTTCACGCACACTTGTAAAACCTTATCACAATAGTAAACAAATACAAGTGCAACTGGCGCAATGTCAGCGACTGTCAATCTGGGGCAGTACACCACACATGTTTATCTATTCACGCTATTTTGAACCCTATTGACTTACAATAGAGGTGGATTTAGTGTGTATGAAATATGAATTATCTATGCACACTTTAAGCGGGCCCTGAACGGCTGATATTGAGCAATATAATTTTCTCTTTAAAATAAATATATTAAGTAATTTGTCGGTAATTTAATGTATTTAATTACGTGAAGTCATTGACCTCCTCTATTCTAATATATGATAACAGTATTCTGACTGTAATATGACCTGATAGTGATGTAGAAATTTATATAATTACGTTTGGTTTCAAAAGATATCGTTATAAAATTCACTTCGGTTATAAAATATTTCTAGTGATAAATTATATTTCATATACGTTATAATAAATTTAATAATACGAAACGCCCTATTTTACAATAGTAGGTGCTTTGATAACAGATTGAAGTGATAAATAATCAGTATATATAAATAATAATATATACTGATATTAAAATTACTCCATTGCTAATTATTTTTCATACTAATATACTACATACATATATAATGTACTACGCATACTATTTCTTATTGTGTATATATATATATATATATATATATATATATATATATGTATGTAAATTGGTACATATGGCATAACCAGATAACAATATATGCGTATCACGCGTACAATGTCTGGTCGAGTCTCATAGCGGTAGGAATGCGGGTACCGCTAGTTCTCGCTACCGGAATCAATGTTATCATTCGAAAATTTGGAAAATATTTTAAAACCACAAGGAAACTAAGTGATTCTCAAATAAATATTCGTTATACGTCCCAGAGGTCGTGGGATCGAATCCTGGTTCTTGATGGATATTTCAATATATCAAATTAATAATTATTAGATATTCATATTTTCAGTTTTGTGAATCTTTAGCATTTTGTTATATTGAATAATGTTCCTTTAAATATTTATGAGACCTTAATATTGAAGAATGATTACGTGTTATTTTTTTGTTACTGAAAAGATTCTGAAATATGTAAAAGGTTTAGGACACATAACCTTAAATGTGATATAAGATTTGATATATATATGTAGAATAAAAAAATTAAGGCAGGTATTCGAATACGTGACCTCTGGAAAATCGTCCCGTTGCTCTACCAATTGAGCCACCGTATCGCACCAGTATTAGTTTATTTTGCATTATATATTTATTTAAAAACCAATATCGTAAAGTGAAATGGCTGTTAGTGAGTTAGTGCTTCTTTCTGATTAGTAGAGACGATTTGTCGCTATTTTCAAGGTCAGACAGTGTCACTTAAATTGTATAATGAAATGGGCGCATAAGATTACAAATTAAAGATGCGTTTCCGCTGATACGCAGCTTCCTTCCGCCCATCACACTATCTCAAACATAATATAATAATTTTGCTCTTGATGACACAAATTAGCAAATATTAAACAACAAATATTACTTATTACTTAACAAACATTGTTATATACTTTCGTTATCCGTTATGATTCATATATATATATATATATAAATATAACATGCGTCAATACATTTTCTTTCCTTTTTTATCTTATATCCAATCTCGTGGTTAAAAGTAAAAAATAAGCACATATTTCGATTTTACAATTTTTATTTTATGATTTTGGTGTTGGAATTCCATCAGAAAAAAAAGAGTTTTTTTACGAAACTATAATTACATTAAAATATCATGTTTGTGTGGTTATTTATAAATATTTTTATCAGGATTTTTTTTTTTTCACAAAAGTATCAATTTGAAATATCTCACTGGATATTATGAAATATAATTTGTTTGTGGTATTTTGTTGCTTCCTAATCGTAATGGTGTTACCACCAATCCCATTACAAGGATTATATCACATGGTATATATTTTACACTTATTATTTCACAAGTACATTTAAAAATACAAATGGCGTCATGTATTATTGTGATATGTTCTAATCAGTTTTATTGTGATTATCTAAATACATGTTACGGGGAATTCGATAAACTAAAAAAAATAGAATTGATAAACTAGAATTTAATAAATAAAAACTTGTCAAAATATAATTGATAAATAAGAGCTAGGGAAAAATATAATTGATAAATTGAAACTAGGAAAAATAGAATTGAAAAAGTAGAGTTTGATAAATTTAAGAAATTCATTATTTTATCAATAAAATAATTTACATTTTTTTTTCTATATTCTGTTGGAAATACTAAAAATAGAAAAGGCAATTTTCTAGTGTATTAACAAAATGGTATTAAAGTAGGAGGCAATATGAATTGTTTGTAACACATGGTTATCGGGTGTCCCAGGCGGCGTAGATGTGCGGAAAATTGAAAAGCTGAAAATACGCCCCCGCACTGACGTCACTGGCGCCCCGTGACGTCACGCCGCGCCTTAGCCTCGATTCAGTACAGTCGACCGCATTGTCTTAGAACATGTTAATTTATGAAAGTTCTAGAAGGAAAAAAAATAATTCTACCTTTAAATCTATCATGGACTTTTCGCTTTATAACTCATTACAAATATTGAAAATGTTTTTGTTAACATTTTATATACTTTATTAATAAAATAATTATGAAAACATATTTTATCTTAATCTGTTACAAACAATGTTATAAAGATATTATAACACTTTCGTGCGCGTCTGTACCTACTGACATTTAAAAATAATTTTGCGCCTCGGAACTCGTTACTGCGTAGCAGTGTCAGGATGAATGGCATCTGCTCCTGGAAAATTGGACGAGCTCTGATGAGACGTGTCATTGTATTTACCGATTGGTTGATATTTCATGAATGTCTGAAAGGATCTATCAATATATTCAGTCATGAAATTACAGTATTTATTATATAAAAAGTTGCATTGCCTATGAAGAAATATAGATTTTTAATTTTTACATATTTAGTAGTATAAATGTGAACCATATTTTATCAAGTTTTTCATGTTAAGTTTTTATTATTGCCTCATGTCAGTCGAAGGTCAAAGATTATATTAACGTCTTAAAACAATATATTTTATATTATAATACTACGAGGAAAAAGTGTTTTTTTCCTTGTTTATTAAATATACAACGATCATTGCCAAAATATTTATGTATTAGTCACGAAATTCCTAGATTCCAGCCATTCCAGGCTTTTAGTTGTCCAACCAAATCTATATAATCTACCTTTTCGATCTAGATTTATATAAAGATCCCTATTCTGAGAATAAGATAATATTAACATATTAATTAAACTAAATTTCGATTCTATAATATATAAACTTTTGTCACATTTAAGTTACGTATTTTAGTGATGACGTCATCTGTGTCTAGACAAATTTTATAGTACCTGTGACGTCACAACCCAAAATTGAATCGCCCACGTTGCAATTGTCAGATGTCAACGTTAGATTTAACCTAGTACATTAAGCTCATTCATGTGAAAAACTATTTATCATGAATAATTCAAAAAATCTGTATTTTTTTTTCAGAATGCCATAATAAGATTTGGGATGTTTTTATTATGACATTTATATTAAAATGAGGAAGAAAAGTATCAAGGCCATACCGTTTATGGAATTCGTTAATTTTGTCAAAACATTTATCTATATAAAAAATATATATATAAAATATACTCGTAACGACTTTTCAGCCTCAATAAGAAACCCCAAAGTCTGAATAGAACCATTTAATATACATTGATAGTTCTTCAATTACAAAATGTCGTACTTACTGTTTGTACATCCAGTGTATCGTGAACTGAGGGTAGATTTATAATATTATTCCGTCTATCGTCTAGACGGGCTTATGTAAGATTTTACTTGAGTGTACTTTGCATCATTACTATTAACTGTTTTGTAATAGCTAATGGACATGGCTGATGGCACTTGAACTTAATAAAAGGTCAGAGGTCAGAAAGGTCAAAGGTCATTATAAATTGCTGGATATCTGTGATAACACCAGTTGCCATCTGAAATTAAAGCGGCCATTTCATTATAAAATTTAAGGACGGCAGGGTCAATTAGCGTACCTACTAATATCAAATTGTGATCAAATTGTGCAAAGGCTGTTAGTGAGATCGTGCTCTCATCTGATTGGTGGCGACTCTTAGTCGTTATTTTTTTGGTTTTGCGCTGTAGATTGAATAATTTAATGGCTTTATTTATATTATAATTTGCTATCCTACCGGTCAGCCATCCGGTATAGTGTCTGGAATAGAACCGGATATAGTATTTCCGTAAGTTTCGGCAAGCATTTTTGTTTCAATATATCTACAAGTATATAGAGCCATGTAAAGCTTATTTAAATTAATAATAGATGGCTCCACCGTCCCGATGAAGACGATACGTAAGCCTGAATTCACCGATGACGGTAGCGATACGGTACAGCTCAATAGGTAGAGCGACGGGCATCCCAGATATCCCGGGTTCGAATCAATGCGATTTATTTTACTTTCTATATTTATTTAACATTTGTTTAAGCAATCAGTAAAAGCTTCCAAAAACATGAATATTATGGTAGTTATAATAAATTAGCATACTTTGTTTAAACAATAACCGGGATCATGATTCACCAGTATTAGAACAAAGCGGGTTAACGGGGCTATGATGTCGTATTTTATACCTAGACCTAGCCGTAGTCTAGCCGCTAGGATAATTGCCTAGCAACCGAGTTTCATGAATACATCATGTTCCTAGTAGATGAAAATATTATTAACTTAAATAGCAATTTTACATTAATATTACTTTAGAATTCATACTAAAATTGAAAATATTACTTTAATAATGTTTCGAAAAGTTTTGATGACGTCATCATAAATCATTCATTCTTTTACTATACGAAACAAACAATATTAATGTAATATTATTTAATGTCAAATTATGTTATTTAAAGAAAGCAATCATTCTTTAACGTCACTGAGAAATGAAACAATATTGTTTTATAGAGCTCGTGGTAAATCAAAATAATATTGCAACAGAACTTCTTTAAACGTTGATACTATCCACGTTTAAAGAATTTGGTAGTATTTTGATGAGTCTGAAAGATGTCTGAAACGAGAACAAAAGTCTCACAACATACACCGCTGTAATTCATATTCCATCTCACCTATATCCTCTCCATCAAGAATCGACACACTTACAATACCACTATTAATAAACAAAATGGCGGTCCTCAATAGAGTTTCAGTATGTCACACTGTTATTAAACATACTGACCTTTTAGTTGATTGGCTTTTTATGATTCTATAATTCAAAGCGCAACTAAACATGACATCTCTGGTTATCTTATCTATGTATATAGATTAATTGGACAGTGGAACCTCAATATAAAACAAATGGCAAGACAAGTAAATATTCGTTACATAAAGTAATTCGTTAAACTGGGATTTGTTATATTGAGGTAAGGTTGGTCTAAAACTTGTTATAAAGAGGTAAAAACATGTCGCAACTGAATCACATGCTATGGGATTAATGCTCATATATACGAACGTTGTATAGAGGTTTTGAGTTGAAAAAAATCGATAATTACAGGTATTTACACTTTTTTGACAGTTGAGAATTTGTTATAAAGAGGTTGCTCGAAAAAAAATCGTAATAAAAAGGTATATTTTATATTAATTCTTATGGATAATTCAAGCGGACTACGAAAAATTGGTTATATCGAGGAAGTCATCATATTGAGGTTATATTAACTGTATATATATTCCAAGACAATTTAATGTAAATCAGTGATAAAAAATATGTTTATATTATAGATTATTTCTCTCATACCTATACAAATTCCATATATTCAATCTCGAAGCAAAATAAACTATCTATAGTACTATTCTTTGCGCCCATTTCATTATACAATCTAAGCGACACTATCTCAACTGGCATACTAACATCGCGGAGTGAAATGGCTGTTAGTGAATTAGTGCTTCGCTCTGATTGATCGAGACTCCTACCCACTATTTTTCAAGGTCAAATAGTGTCACTTAACTTATATAATAAAATGGGTGCAAAAGGAAACGTATGACTTATGCGCCCATTTCATTAAACGATTCAAACACAATATTTGACCTTGAAAATAATTAGTTAAGTAATGAATACGAGGACTTTTGTACTGACATTGTTTTAAAAGCCAAATCGTGTTACTTAAATTGTATAATGAAATGGGCGTATTCCTCATTTCGGACATTTCTTTCGGCTTCTATCGACCTTCATTTCCCTGTACTTTTAACATGTGTCCAGAAGACAAAATGATCAAGATAATAGTCAATACGAACGGTACTTGAACCGGATGCGAATCCACTATCGACTGGTGAAAGTAGATCTCACAAAAAATGCTCCCATTCCACCGCGCTTGATATTTCAAAAGACATTCACTCGACTCGCAAACTCTTGAAGTACCCGCTTTTAAAACGTACTTCAACTTCGAACATGTACTTCATTACCTGAAACTAAACTTCATTTTTTTATTTAATAATATCCTTATTACGTAATACACGTAAAATTTTGTTGCAGTAATATAATTTCAGACAGTATATTTATTACCATATATGGCGTGCAACAGTAGGAAGTTAGAATAAGGTACAATTTCACAAAAAAAAAGTGTTATTAACCTTAATTATATAAATTATTAAATAATGAAGTAAACGATAACAAAATACACTTCCAATATGAGGTAATACGCGACATACTGGCATTGTTTTATTGCCAAATAATTACGTACGTACAGAAATTGTTTGCTGCATTTAAATGCTAAACCATGCATATTTATTGCAATGAGCAGAATTTTATGATTATCAATATAAAAATAATATTATTTTAATATAAAATGTATTTAAACTTACAGGTTTTCAGTAATCAATATTTCTGAAAGATTATTTATCAATAAATAGAGTAAACAAGGTTATGAAACGTCAGATACAGCACGCATGCGGTGACATACATTTTACTGTAATACTTTCAGTTTCAGACTTTTCAGAATATATATGTTACTGAATTTCATAATATCACCTTACGTCTCATTCCCTAATATGTTTTTATTACCTGCATATTATTAACTAATTTCAAATATCTCTTATATATATTACTTAATTCAATATTCAAATATTATATAAAATAATATGATTATCTATGTATCTATTATATTATTTCGCATTAAGTTTGCATTTATCTTTGACCTTTGTCAATAAAAGCAACTTTATGGCATTCATTATACCAAATATTATTTATAAATATTTATTTTATTAAATAATACATATAGGCTACATTTATAAAATAATGATGACGTCACAAATGTCGAAAATCTAAGTACCGTTCAATAAAACACAATTACAATATTTGTTCGTACCTGGTCAAAACTGCCTTACACACACTACCACACTATACACACACATAATTAATTATTATATAAATATAGTAATCCTGTCTCAATGCACTTGCTTGCTATGTACAGTAATTGCAGAAGTGATAAATAAAAATATGTCTATGTATGTTGTAAGTAGATATGTACTGTCGAAATATATATATAATTGGGTTCAGTGTCTCTGTGTATCTGTGTGTGTGTGTGTGTATGCCTATGTGTTGTAATATTTTATACAGATATGAATTGTCGAAATATATATATAATTGGGTTCAGTGTCTGTTTGTGTGTGTCTGATTGAGTAACATACAAACTTTCCCATACATTATATTAACATATATAGATTAATTAATTGATTAGCGCAACGCATTGATTTATTACTTCCTTTCTTATCTTATTTATATAAAAAATAATTAAATAAAACAATATTGAAATTCGTAGCAATATAATATCTATGAAGGTTTCATTATTCTTTATATGTCATCCGTTTTTATTAAAACGCGCCTATTTGAAAACAACACTTAGACAAATAATAATGTAAGGCTTTCAGGACATTGTATATAAGAAATATTAAAAATAACTACAAAGACTTCAGCAATGCTCTCATCACATTTCCAGCAGGCCTGCCATTAACTCTAATAGCAATATTACAATAATATTACTTTTAAATTCATCCTAAAAGTAATATTACTTTAATAATGTTTCGATAAGTTTTGATGACGTCATCATAAATCATTCATTCTTCTACTATACACATTATTAACTCGTACTATGAAGTGTGTTTTGACATTTGTAATATTAATGTAATATTGTTTGTCGAATATTGTCATTTAAAGAAAGCATTCATTCTTTAACGTCATTGAAAAATAAAACAATATTGTTTTATAGAGATCATGGGAAATCAAATTATTGTAATATTGCAATAATTAAAACTATAATAGTATTTAAGAGTTCACGGTAGGCCTGCTGTACAAGTTAACTTAAATATCAGAAATAATATATAAAACCTAAGAAGAAAATATTATATTAAATTATTTGTTTCAGTATCGTAGTTAATATTTATTACCGACTTTATTACAACTAATAACCATAAAACGCGTCCATTCTCGTGAAACAGGAAATCTAATAAATTTTAAATAGGTTTCACTGAAAATTACTTTTCCCTTCAGTTTACGCGGTTTTAATATTTTTTATACTTTTACCCGAAACTCACGGAATGTTTTATAATTTAATACTTATTCAAAATATAATTAGACAATTGACTAATATAAACAAAAAAATGGTCAAGCTATACGTCTATTATGAGATAATATTTCATTGACTCGCACTCATAAACATCACAGAACTGTATGTACGTTCGTTCGTTCCCATAAACTTTGTTAACTGATTCGGGCGAGTGACATTACGAGCGCATTATGCAAACGGTACTGATGATGTAACATGGCTTGAGTGTTGTGGAAAAGTTTTAAATAATTTTAAATATTACTAAATACTGAAAGTTGATGTTGACACCCCTGACAACAAAAGAGTTTGGACTTCTCTCTCTCTCTCTCTCTCTCTCTGTTTCTCTCTCTCTTATATAACGTCAACAATGGGAAGTCAGCTCTGCAATAAATTTATTTTGCAGTTATAAAAGGGAGGTAGGGGGGATTAGTAAAGAGGAAATTTGTACATCCCTCTCTTTTATACAAACAATGGCGAGTTATTTCTGCAACATATTTATTGTTCAGTTATTTTAATTATAATTCTTAATAAAAATTACTTCATTTTTAATTTCAAATTTACAACAAAAGTTTAATTTTAAAATCTTATCGACTCCGTGTCATCGTTAACAAGTAAATATAAAAAATAACATTGACGCAAAGGTCAACTTGTTTATGAAATAACTATCAATACGAACTCTATAACCATTGTTTTAAGACCTCTCGAATATACCAAAGAATGAAAACTTATTAATTTACTATTGTTAGATGAGATTCAAAGATATTACATTCTTTTGTTATTTGTCAATAGCATTTTGAACCTTATTCGGATGTAAATACCAATTTTTATATTTATTTTTGCTTAGCAAATTAAATATAGATATTTTTGTCTAGTCGTGATTGTTAAAATGAGATAAGATTTATAAAATAATAAATCTGTCGGAAACATTACATAATATAAAAGTTTGTTTAGAATATATTAAATACAATAATTGTAATAAACCAACAGACATAATTTGTAACAAAATTAATGAATACATTTATTACCATGAGAAATTACATTTTTAGGATCCTTTTAATTACACTATTTCTATCATAAATTTAAAGTACTAAGACAAAAAATTAAAATACACAGAAAACAATGTATATATCTTTAATATTGTTTATTAATGTATAAAAAATTGTAATCAAATATATGAAAGATCGCTTTTTATACTTTTGTTTTTTTTACTGGAATCATACAAAACATTTATTTATTTATAGAAATATAATGTTTATTACTCAGTCTAGCCATGACCCAACCTGTTAAGACCTTCAGTAGAAACGTGACCGAGTCAGGAATCGAACCGGAGTCAGGAATCGAACCTTCCCTATTATTAAGTTGTACCAACATTGTATTTAAAGCAAATAGAAAGTGGAATAGGCGAGAGTTGGTCGTTGCGTCAATTCTAATCAAGCTCAGTGATCCATGGCTTTAGAGCAAAAACAAACACTTATAACTAAATAAATAATACAAGCAGGCATTCGAACCCGCGACCGGTAGACCGTTCCGTCGCTCTACCAATTGAGCGATGAGGTGAGCTTCTTTATTCTATATTAATTTAAATAACCTAAACATATATATATATATATATATATTAAAACAAATTTACTTATTATATATTACTCTGTTTAAAGCTATAAAATAATTTATCATTATCTCTAGAGATAATAATATTAAAGAATGTCTTTGAGTATATTAAATTCAAAATCGCGCTATACTCGTAATGAATCACGAGTATTACAAAATACATACTTACATACTATTAAAATTCCTTAAAGTGTATATTCCTATTTATATTCCGCTGGTATACAGAAGAGTAAACAGCTCGGAATTCCCCACCAACGCTACTAAATGGCTGCTGCTGTCACTATACTAAGCCCGCGAGTTACTTTTTTTGCTGATTTCAAAGACCATTCTAATTTACAGTTACATTATATACTCTTTTATTTACCTTTTTGTAGTCCAGATAAAATTAAACAGTCTGGGAACTTGAGACAATAGACCGATGTAGAGACGAGACAAAACATTTATAACAAATCATAACAATGGATAGAACTCTATTAATTGAGACCTACCATGAACTCTTAAATACTATCACAGTTTTAATTATTGCAATATTACAATATTACTTTGATTTACCACGAGCTCTATAAAACAATATTGTTTTATTTCTCAGTGACGTTAAAGAATGAATGCTTTCTTTAAATGACAAAATTTGACAAACAATATTACATTAATATTACAAATGTCAAAACACACTTCATGGTACGAGTTAATAGTTTCCTATAGTAAAAGAATGAATGATTTATGATGACGTCATCAAAATTTATCGAAACATTATTAAAGTAATATTACTTTTAGTATGAATACAAAAGTAATATTATTGTAATATTGCTATAAGAGTTAATTTTAGATCTGCTGGCCTAAAAATATAATACTTTATACCTATCTTTAATAAAACTGTCATTACTTAACATTTTCATTCACAATATTATTGTATTTGAAACTTTCCCGTCGCTGCGATTGTTTTTGTACGAACACAACTCGACCTTAAATGTGAATGACATTTAATGCCTTAAATCTGACCGCTGCTTCACAAACTAGTGCTAAATAAGCTAGATAACAATATTATTCAAATTTATTATACTTTAATTCATTTATTATCTAATTAACATCTAAATTTCGCGGGAAACTGTCTAGAAAAGACGCTAAAAACCGTCATAATTGATCACCTCCATTGAATTTACATCCACTGTTTGCAATACACGCTAATAAACATTCTAAGCCAGGCAGGAGTGGTCGTCCACCTTTTCAAATGATTTTCTCATCGTCGGGCGTCGGGTCACTGACCGTGTTTGGCGGTCGCTTACTATTGAGCTTATTTACTCTCGGCCAAGGTGAGGGCCGTAGCTAGAGATGCGAATTAACAACTCATGCTATTGACCTCGTGTTGTTAGTTTGCAGTAAATTCTTCAATACGCATATGGACGTAGCGTGCGTCGGATTATTTTCTAAGCACAGTATGGCTTCAGAACGAGATTACAAAACTGTTCAGGATTACACGTAGAAAATGATATTCCATGTTTAAAAGAACACACATTTTAATTAAAAGAAATTTAAATATGTAATTAAATTATATTCTTTTTGTATTAAATGAAACTTTCTTTTAAAACTTTATATGGACTTAATAAGAAATTGTCTTCATTTCTTGGTATGGTAATGTATGGAAATATTCTTAGAATTAACAGTTCCGACGACTGCTAATTTCAAATAAGACTTCTCGTATCTATCTCAATTGAGTAGCTCTACTTTGAAGTGACTCTATTAATATTTTATTACAACGATTAATTAATAATAATGACATAGGAAATACAATTTAATATTTCATCAATATTTAAACCAATATATACATCGAAAATAATAAAATCGATTACATAAAAAACATTTTGAAACTCAGCTCAATTTTAAGTATTCCTATCTCTCTTACTAACTCCTCCTATCATCGATCGAGAAAGAGATTGAGATAGAGCACCAAATTTATTACATATTCCCTTCTAGGAAATGCAAGACGTCCTAGACGAGGACTCAGAGATGAGTGACTGGCTGATTGAAAGGGGCTCCAAGCTGGGAGTGGTGCTGCACGATCGCCTCATGACTGACGCAGCCCTGGGAGCAGCGCCCATCAAGACAGAACATTCCTACAGCCTGCACTCAGATGTAGAGTCAGCTCCGCCATCACCACATCACACCAAAGTTGACGGTAAATATATAATTAACAAATACATTTCAGGAACAATTTTCAGGATTGTATTTACCAAAAGGCCTGAGAAAACAAAAAAAAACAGCCCAGCAGCTCTATTTATTTTGAAATGTTTAAAAAATATCCAGATTTATGACTAAAAACGGGTTCATTTTTAAAGACCAATATCAAAAGATTTTTTTTTAAATTAATATATGAAGAACAGTGATGTAAATCTATAAATTGTACTATTACTGTCTCGAAGGGTTGGTTCGTTGTACCGTGTACAATTTTTGTCCTGATATTTCGGAAACAATGATGTGTGATGAGTAGATTAACTTTGACTCATAATGGATAGAAATAGTTATAGCTTAAAAAAATACCGTCTCTGAAGACTCAAACTTATACATAAGTTTAAAGTGGAGAGCACCGACCTCTAAATTATTAAACATATCACGACTACTTAAAAAAAACATAAGACGTAAGGTTTGAAAAAAAAACTTAATATAATAATAATACTGTTAAAAAAACGTTTACTTTTCCGTAATAGATTAAATATTAGTTGTATGGAACGTCCTGAATCTATATAATATTAATATTTTGTCGTTATTTCATGACATATATATATATATATATATATATATATATATATATATATATATATATATATAATGTACAAATGTACAAACATATAAAAATCGTACAAAAAAATAAAAACCTATCCATGGATAATGAATTTTAAACGTTTATCATTTCACAGAATCAATAATCGTATACGTGTGTGCGTGTCGTCTTAAGGAATTCCCGCGCAAATAAAGACGTAAAACGTTACTTTTATCACGTTTTACTTACTTATCGATAATTGTCGATTTACACTATTAGTAACGCACATGATTTTATAACTGTATATTAAAATAAAATTAATATGCAACCTCATTTAAGATGAGTTCTTGGCAAAAAATAAATCACAAACGACATTCAAAATGGACGTCCATTGTTTTGATCAAAGATGGCGTCATTGCAACTCGACTTACATCATTGCCCAACTAATAGAGCAGATGTTAGACAAGATTTTTATGTATATTCAGGACTGTAAATGTATGCACCAGACATTTATGTGTAATTGGGACTTAATGTATATATACATCATAGTTTGCTATGAAATAACAATGCAATAAACGCTGCCTAATATAAAAGTTTATACAAATATAGCACGAGGATAATATACGTGTTTATCACATATCAAAGTTTCGTGTCAAAACATCCAATGTTCGTGAGACACGGACGACTAATGAAACATTGTATTTGAATTCCAAGACATATATTATTGAAAACTACAAACAGACGTCATTTAAATGATTTAAATCTCTCTATAATATTTGTAAAATATTACTGTATTTTTTTTTCAGGAATATAATGAATTTTAACATGACAGATGTCGCCCCCGTCCTGATAAAGACGATTATATATAGAATGCTAAATGCAAAATGGGTAGTGATGCGATAGTTGAATTGGTAGAGCGACGGAACGGTTTCCCAGAGGTCGCAAGTTCAAATCCCTGCCCGTACTGTTTTTACTTTTTGTACAATATTTATTAAAAAACATAAGCTTAACATGGCTATATACTTATAGGTATTTTCAAATACTATATGTATGTATATTGGAGTGCTAAAGGCAATTTGCCCAGTCACCAAAGGTCACGGAATATTGACGCAATCAATATTTTCTTTATTCTACGTTTACTTGAAAATTAAACGAGCTTAACTTGGCTAAACATTATATTATAAACAATTTTATTATTAATTGGTTTATGATAATTATATGAATTTGTAATCTTAAAATATTCAAATAAAATGAAATTTAAACATTTGAGAAAAGGCTTAGTTAGTTTTGATACTTGCATTTAAAAAAAAATTTTTTTTTTTTTAGTTTTGATACTTGTATTTTTTGAAAAATAGTTTTGACAAATACCATTCTAGCCATTTGGAAATGAAAATAATTAGTCAGTAAGTCAGTATATTGTAGTTTTATTCACAACACTATGATACTGACTCATACATCTGTGCTAACAAAAGGATTTTCTTTGGAATTCTATCTATCTATCATTATTATATATTATATTGTAATATATAAGAGGGAGTCTATATAAACGGTCATATATCTCATATTATAAAACTCATATAATAAATAAACAATGAAGCCTGATTCGAATTTCATCTATTATTATATAATCAATTAAATAGACAATTCTTTGAGTTTAAAATCACGGCTTTACTCTCATTTTACTGTTTTTTTTCCAAAACCAACAGTATAAACTCTACCTTTGCTAGCTGCTTGGTGACATTTCACACTGACTGGCCTACTTTGACTGACTTATTATTTTGACTACATACCTTTACCAACTAGCCTTTATAAAAAAAACAGTCATTCAATGACGTTTATTTTTAAGTTATGTACTATTATGTTAAACCATATCGAGTTATGTATTATTTAAATGTTTGACGGTTAATAAATCGTTAATCCATCAATTCTTAGGCAATAATCAAATTGTTTATAAATTGAATAAGCACTTATACTTTTTATATTTTATGGACAAAAAATTATAACTTAAATAATTTAAATTACATTATTTTTAATTTTATATATAAATTTACTCAATATTTGTGCATCTCTCAGGTTGTTCAAATTCTTTGGTACTCTTTGTATGTATTTTTGTGGATTTTATCATAAAAACAATTTCTCATAGATTTCAATTTGGTACGCTTTTGCTTGGGCTCGACTTTTCGTGAGTAAAATATCTAAAAAGAGAAATTTCACAGACTGTTTGTTGGTCAGTGACCCAAGTTTTTGTATCTACAATTTAATTTAATTTAATATATATATATATATATTTGTTGATGTTGTCGATTTTGATATGACACTATTATCGAACCCCTAAGCAAGAAATTAATATTGATTTAAATTTTTAAAAACAACACCTAGTTAAATGTTTAATATCAATATTCGTGAATTTTATAATTAATTTTTACTATAACAGAAATGCTACATTCGGTAGCTCAATTTGTAGAGCGGCGGGACGGTACGCAGAGGTCGCGAGTTCGAATCCGTGCCCGGTTTTATTTTTATTCTATATTCATTTAAAATTGAAAATAATTGCTTTAGTTCTGATTTTATTTTCCAAATCAGGTAGCACCGTTACTGCTATTAAATTATAAAGTAAAGCTTGTTTTGGTGAAAGGTATTCTCGTAAGTGTAGAGCACACCCAATTACATTGCTTTCTTCCATATTAAAGAAATTACAGACAGGATTACAGAATATTTAGTAATTATTAACACATTTTTCATTATTAAAATTATGTCCTAAGTAACCACAGGCAAAATATTAAAAATTCACATCATCAAAATACTATTTTAATGATAAATCTTCATTAGTTATTCGATTTTCTAAATTAAAAAATAAATGAGTAAAATAAGCTAATAAAAATAATGTGATTTTTAATAACACCAAGATTACGTAGTTAACAAAAACAACACGCTGTATATATAATATAGTAGGTATATATAACTACCAAGTGCATTCTAAACGTAGAATAATTCTCAATAAACGAGTGATGCAACACTCACTTTCACTATTCAAAGATATATCGTGACTGGGTCATGAAAGCTTCCACACATGATCTATATCACCCCTATTGTATAACCGGTTTAAATAACCCCTACTTTATAATACAATATATAAGGGGTTAAATAATAAATAACACATTTGTTTTTTTAATGTACTTATCCATGTAGCAGGAAGTCTGTGGTTTATAAGTTCAGTCTGCTGAATATAATATCGTCTGACTTTTTTTTTAATGGGGTTGTGAAGAAAGTAACCCTGCATCATGGTAAAACGTAAAACACGGTTCTTCTCCGTGGATCAATGCGGAAACCATATTATGATAGTATAAGCATTGTAAGTTTGATCTCTCACAATTCTTCTCCATGGAATTACTTCGTAAATTAGAGTAATTTAAAAAACGTTGTACGCCTCCTAGAAATAAAACTTTAATTTCATTAGTGTCTTAAAATATAAGAAAATAAAATTATTATATATCTCCATTGTTTTCTATTTTCATTATACAAGTAATTGATACAATTGACAAGTTGAATGTCCTGTACTATTGAGCTCGTAAAAATACGTGTATTGTTAACGAATCTTAATGTCGTCGAGATCAACAGCCGAGGGGTCCATTAAATATTATTTTAATACAAAATTTCATATTAATACACGTTTATTTCATTATTGTGTTAATATAATAACACAATATTAACTTCATTTCCTTAAATTTTATGTCAAACTTTTTAACAATATAACAAAATATGTCATCTGACACTTAAACCTTGCAAACAGACATCTATTCCTTTATATCTGAAGCTTCGTGTATGTATTTAGGCATAAAATAGGACGAGTAAAACCAACCACCGATTTATGAAATCCAACTAACTATTCGTCAATTTTATTTGAAAAATATATCAGAAGCAGTAAATAACACACATACATAAATATAATATACATTAACCTACATACGTACGAATTTATGTGATTGTTTGATGAATTACGATTTTATTTATCTTTTTGTATATAGTATACTATAAATAATACTTATATTATCAAGAATTAAAATCAGTCATGTGTTTAATTATAATTAGCACGAATAGCGAAGGATTTTTTAACACTTTCTAATTGACGATTAACGTTCTTGAAGTAATGATTCGTTTGATGAATTAAACACGCGGCTTATACTATGATGCAACCGGCCTCTACGAACGTATTGAATTGCAATTATTGAAAAGCCTTGGTTTACATATTGTTTTGAAGAAGCAATTTTGAATTAAATAAAAATAATATGCTTTAGAAATCAACGAAAAAAGTTTTTCCTATTAAATAAAAAAACGTTAATTATTTCTCCGTCGGAAGGATATCCACGTTATAAATTTAGTACCTGTATTCTATCCTTGATACAAAATTGATGTTGATAAACTAAAATACCTTCTGATATAGAAAAGTCTTAAAAATTAAACCCTCATAGCACAATATTCACTTTAAGCCATATAATAATTGTACAAATAAAATCAAACATGGAGTAAATTGCTTAACAAGGAGATTTTTTGTTTATCTCTTTGTGAAACAAAAAAGTAAATTATATTATAAATGATGACACAAGACGTGATGACTGAACTAACGCAACACGACTTGGCTTATTGAATAAGGAAGTGTCTTCATCTTCAGTTTTGCACGATTCAACCAGAAACCAGCTCACGTGTGTGTGTGTAAGTGTTGTGTTTGTTCGTGTGTGTAAGTGTTTAAGTGTGTTGTGTGTATGTGTGTGACAATGTGGTAGATGGTATGCTTTCCATTATAGAGAAATATAAAAGTATTAAAAATAATTTATAAAAGTATTTCTATATATGTGAAAGAATGTAAATATACATACGGTTTTTCGTAATTTTCTTTTAACCTTGTTACGAATTACTTCAATGAGAACAATCTGTGTACAATCATCATCTTTAAGATGCCATAGATCCTCAATTTAAACTCTCAAGAAGAACTAACTCAATGACCAATAAATTCGTCTATAATCAGACACCTCAAATTAAAATATTTGAATTCCCTATGTATAATTCCAGACATGGAAGACGAGTGCTACCCAACCATACCCGCCAGTGCTTGGCGAAGTCGAAGGCGGTCCAGTGACTCCCCGCCTCCAGAAGTCAAAGCAGAGCCCAAGTCAGAGCCCGAGTCACCAGCGTCTTCCTGTCCGCCGTCGCCAGTACCTGGCACGCCAGTTACACACGTTGATTACGTCATTGACCACACGGTAGGTAAATTATTTTTACGAAGGTAGTTGTCTGTTTGAAAAATACATTCAACAAAAGAGTTATTGAAAAACCTTGAGCAAACCCAGTTCAAATACACATAGCTTATGAAACGTCAGACTTTTGATTCACGTTTACAAAGTGTATCCATAGAAAAAAACCGGCAGGGAACTCCATGGATATTTGAACTCAAGTAATGCTTGGAATTAAGGTAGAGATTGAACTTACACCCAGATTGGTTAACACACTAAATAATATTCGGATTTTTTTTAAAAGAATATATACAATTTGGGAACTTGCATGAAAATGCAGTGTCTTTTATAATATGATAAGCCGATAAGTTATATTTAGTCAATAGTTCTCAGAAATAAACTTTTATCAAAAAATTTAAATAGCAATACCTTAAGGGATGAAAACTGTATTGGAATTCTAATATCATATTATACTACGAAAAGGTGGACATATAATCAGGTTATTAACCTTTAGAAAGTGATATTTTAAATATAATTGACGAAATTAACTGCATATATATATTGTGTATATACTTAGCCAGTGTTATGATTAATAGTCAACAGTTGCTTTCATACAAAGCTTCAAACTTGTAAAGCATTATATTCAAAAGATTTCTGCTAACGCTGTAATGAGCTTGGATACATAAATAACCTACGATAAAAGCCCAAACGATGACTTTACATCTAAATGACACGTGAGGAGTCGTGATTTCAAATGAGATCTCAATCAAACCGATGAGTCGGTGAAATTTAAAGGTCATCGGAGTTCAACTAGCCCATGCGACTTTCACAGTTACAAAAGTGCACGACTTTTTTAAACCTGTATTAGTGATTACTATGCGTAATCAGGTATCCGTGTCGCGAAACTTACAAGAAAATGGCGGTCGACAAGACACGTGTGATACAAGCTTGATAAAAAATTATCGACAAAATTTTCCATACACCGACTTAATTGACAATGATCATGAAAGGATCCCTTAATTAAATAATAGCTTTTCAATAACAGACAGACAGATATTGAATAGTAGTATATTCTTATAATGATATACATATATTTTGATTCCGTCGCAGTCTCAAGCTATCTCGATGAACTAACTTTGATAGGTAGATATTTTAATTTCTCTTTACGAACTTTGCACCAACTTATAATAGTTTGACCTGCTATAAGTTTAAAAGCTTTAACGTTGAAGATGCAAATTCTCGACGGAATTAAACGTCCCCCGCATACTAACTGAGAGATAACCATCAGATAACAGGACATGGAATGGAACTCTCCAGATATGATTATTCAGTAGGCCTTGTACGAGTTTTGATAGTACGGAACGTTGATAGTTTTGACAAAAGACTTCTTAGCTGTGATTGGTTGTTATTTGGTTGTGATTGATAGTAAACCAATCACAACGAAGAACTTGTTTCGTAACGTTTCGTAACGTCAAAACTCGTACTAAGGGTACAAGTTGTAGAAGTTAATTTATACATAAATATAAAAATATATACTTTTCCATCGATTCTGATACGGATACGAGAGATTCGCTCATTTTTATATTGATATAATGATTTGATTATTATAATTTACGAATTCACATGATCCTTATAATACGACTGTATAAAGATTTTTTGAAGCGTTTTTGTAATAATAGATTTAATTATTCAAATATTAAACAATATTATGAATATTTTGATTAGAGCTGTACCAGTATTATTATAACCGTGAAACTATAACTGTTTTGTATTAAGATTCTTAAAATGTCGACTACAAAACTATTTCATTATCTTTGAAGGACAATCCGAACTTCTATTCCGCCAGCATGACACTTATAATCTATAGCAATTAACCAGCCCCGGTCATTTTCCAGACCGGTACTATCCACATGCCACAAGCAGTGCTGCAGAAGGTGGGGGCGGCGGGGGTTCCACAGCTGCTGCTCAGCGCCGCACCGCGCATCGCAAACTCTCTCAATAACAACAAGCTGTCCATTAAAGTCACCTCTTCTGGTGCTTCAGGTATGCGTGTGGGATTTAATTTAACAAGAAGGTCCGTTTTGACCTTAAACATATTATTCATCATTACCAGCATGCGTTATTCACAACAATAACTCAACCTCGTGTACATATCATATTTTTTGATGATTTGCATTGAATTCGTTTGTCCCTTGTCACTCAGTAATTGTTCCTAAACGATTGTCCATTAGAAATCACAATTAGAGACCTTCCGTAATGAAATATGTCATTAGAAACCGACGAGCACGATGACTAAAATATATGAATTAAATATATGGTGCTTATTATTTATCATTTAACATATACGACATTACAGCTTATGCACTATTATATTAAGTTTTTGTCTATCATCTACAACTCTTAACGTCTTTACAGGTTTCAATCTCCCCCCCACGCCCCCCTCCTCCCTCTCGTCGTCGGACAGTGAGGGCGCGCTTTCCCCCCCTCGTGACGCTGTCCCCCCCGCGCCGCCTGCACCCACGCGCCGCTCTCACCTCTATGTGTCGCACCACTCAAGGCAGCCCATCAACACACCTCTTATTAGCAGCCAACCGGTGAGTAGACCCTAGTAGACCGCAGAAGACCTTTATGTAATTTAGTAGACCTGAGATAAGTTTCCATGATCCAACCTGTGAACAGTCAGTTTTGCTGGAACTACTAGGGATCTGTAGATGAGACATCGAATTTGTGTGAAACGTGGGTTACCGATATTACTTAAGAAATACAAACGTTCAAGTAAGGTTATAATTTGTTTCGATGTTACAGAAAGGGTCGACGGGCACACTAGTTCTAACAGAGGAAGAGAAACGCACATTGCTAGCTGAAGGATATCCAGTTCCGACGCGTCTACCTCTCACCAAGGCTGAGGAGAAGTCGCTGAAGAAAATCAGGAGGAAAATCAAAAATAAGGTCATTTTTTTAATAATATAAATTTGGCTTTAAAAAAAATATAAATTTATACGTTGACCATACCTTAATTAATAAATATACTTAACAAGAGATTTACAATTTACAGATTTCTGCACAAGAAAGTAGACGCAAGAAGAAAGAGTACATGGACCAGTTAGAGAGGAAAGTGGAAATTTTAGTTTCAGAGAACACAGACTACAGGAAGAGGGTGGAGACATTGGAAAGCACGAATGCAAATCTATTAAGCCAACTGGCAGCCCTCCAGGCGCTGGTGAGGGGGTCCAGGAAGTGACGCCGTCAAATGACGTAATGGCGTCATCGAGTGATGTAGTGACGTCATCAATTGACGCGGCGACGTCATCGGGCGTCACACGCTCTCATTGCACAGGGACTTAATCTGAAACGGAAGCCATTGTCAGTCTGTTGCTTATTTGATTTAACGCGATACCGGCATTTCTCTATTTACACTGTTAAATGTAAATCGTTTTACTGTTCCGAATTCGTTTTTGGGTTCTATTTTGGATCAACTGCAGACAACCGACCAGGCTGTGAGGACTGGTGGATATGGAGTCCCACAGCTCCTAGCAGCGGTACTGTCCCGTGCTGTATATTTTGGAAATAATTTACATTTTAGCTGTAGTTATCCAAAGTAAAGGACTGTTGTGAATGGTTGCTCATGTATTTGTTAGTTAGTTACTGTGGTGCTGGATGCTATACCTGCGTTTTGGTCTGAGACATTGCTTCTCAAGCTTGGGGTCGCTACACCTTGGGGTTCTATTATAGGCCTACATGTAAAGAAATATTTACTTCAAATAATATTATATACCTTGTTTTGGATTTGTCGTTCGGTATTCGTTGGCAAGTTCAGACATGTTTTGATAAATATTGAATTTTATTGTTTTAAAGTTATTTTTAACCCCTTAGGAATCGTAACACTAAAAAGCTTGAGAACCCCTGTTCCAGGTACCATTCAAGTGCCACATAGATATTTATTACCCATGTCCGTGTTCAAACGATCACCGACTGGCTTTAGATAAATAGTTTTTTGTGTGTTTGAAATCTCGTAATATATAGCTACGGCGTATTTAAGTCTTAATTCGTGCATATTTTTATTAAAATGTGGCAAATAGTATAAGATATTATCGTTACCTGAAGCGTATAGAAATATCGCTTTCATAATAACCTTGAGTTTCAGACACCGTTGTTGGTCTTATTTTTAATAACTGATTCTTTCAAGTGATCGAGAGTACGTCCATAATTTAGACGGATCAATGGTGTGTCGGGAATTAGCATAATAATTGTAAGGCGGTGGCCTTACCTGTTAATATTGAATTCCATGAATTTGCATTTATAGCGAAATGTATCTGGAGATTTCTAACGTATCTAAATGGGACCGATTTGTATGAAAAATGTTTCGGAAACGTCTAGTCTTAGGTCTCGTTCTTGAGACGTAATGAAATATTTTTATCAATTTCAGTGTAGACAAGTACAAATGGCTTGACCTTTTCAGTAATATTAGTCAGATTATTTCATAGAATCTCGCATTATGTATCGTCTCGCAAGCATTTGAAAAATCTACTAACATTCCATTTTATTAGTGAAGGGACTTAAAGTGAGCTTGAGTACTTATAGATAACTTGACATGTCTGAAATCAATACATGTTCGATGCATAATGGATAAGGAACAGTGCGTTCCGGAATATTACAGTTTCATTTTACTTAAATTATTTGTGATGTTCCATTTTTATTTTATTTATTTTTTTCCTATTTTAACCCCTCCCCCTCCCCCCCTTTTTACTTTCATGAATACTGTAATTAATTTAAGTTCATTTTAGCGAAAACTATTCTTCACGAACTGTAATATTCCTTTTTATAAATTAGTAGCGTTTTATTTTTAATGTTAAAATGTTTATAAATTGGTCTTCATATAATTCGTATTAGTATTTTTTACTATGTGTGCAATTACTAAGTTCTCTTTTACATGTTTAAAAGTTCTTCCTATTTAGATTTAAGGAAATAAATATATTTATATCGCGTTGAAATATAATATTTCGTTCCCGGCTTGAAGGGATCATTTTTAAAAGAATTTATTGAGATATATTTTAAGAGATTTTTTTCTAATAAAATTTTAGAAATATATATATATATATATATATTTATATATATGAACACTGTTTTACGTGTCTGTCGCTATACGAGTAAGGTATGTAAGTTAGTGTGTGTAGGAATATATACAAATATATAAAACTGCAAGCGTGCCTGCCTAACAATCATTTACCATAGACTAAGAGCATAGAGTAAAGAGATTTTTGAGAACGCTGTATAAAACTATATTGAAAGAAAGTATTTAACTTTTATATAATATATTAATTCCTATTATGGCATTTACCGTCTACAAAAGAGTGATTTAAATGCGAACGACTTAAGTAGTTGATATGTACAGTTATATTAGTGAAATGCCAAACTGTTTGTTGTACGAGCACCGCACACTGGGTGACAATAGACAATACATCATTGCTTTGTTTAAACTCTATATTGTCTCTGATTTAAAGTAAGAGTCACCTTGTTAATTGTTTGATGTAATTTTATCGATGGTTGTTAAAACTGTTCACTGTTACCTTGAGTCATGATTTGTTGAATCGTTTGTTTTTTTTTTTTATTTTTCAATGACATTGCGGATTTACTGTCACCCTTGAGCTAATAAAGCGTCGGATATAGTATATCGATTGTTTTATTTATACAACCCTATTTGTTAGTGCTTTGTCCGGTACATTTGTTTTTTTTTATATTTCAGCACCGTTGCAAAATATTGTGTAAAATAATTAATGACTGGATTTTGTATAAGCGTGTTAATTTAAAATTTTATACAACCCTTTATATAAACGGTTTAAATGTTAAATTTTTAGTTCTACGAATTGTGAAACTTAGTCTGATTTCGGGCTAAATGTTTTTAATATACCGGTTCCGGAATTCAGTTACACATGAAAAATAAAATATGTTGTACCCTACATATTTTAGCGTATCCTAAGCGAAACAGTCAGATAACAATTACTACATTTAATGATTAATTATTATAATTAATTTACATTATTATTTATTAATTATTATTATTTATTAATAGAACTAAATGATTTTTTCATTTAAGACCCAGACTTAAGCGTAACCAGGAAACTGAGAAAAGCAAGAACAATAAATTGAGACCAACGTTTGTTTATCATTTATTTCATATTTTTAAATATACTTCATTAATTTGTGACAGTCCATTCAAGTGTTGCCAACACCAGAAAATTTACCCCTCCTAACGGTTATGTAAAAATCCCCTAAACTATACATTTATAAAAAAAATGTAGTCACTAAAGAAAGCGGGACTGCGCGCTCTATGCTGCTCAATGCTTGTCGTGATTTCTAATTATATGCCTACACCAAACTTCAATATGAATTTTCCTTATCAAGTGATCATACAGCATTCATTTTCATTATTCAAAGTAAAACTATGTAAAATCTCTCATAAATTAAAACGAAGTCGAAGAGTACGAAGTCAAAGTCTTCAATTTAGTATTTTTCTTAAATATAATAAATAACCTTGCAATAGAAAAAGTAACTGGCAGTCTCGTTGCCATACTTTTTAAATTATATTTTGTTATCTTATTCGGCTGAACGAGAAGGGATTTCAAATAAGGGAAATTCCCCATCAATGCATTCATCTTGTGCCTAATTTTGACATGATACCGTCGTCTTCATCTTTGCTGTAAAGAACAAGTAAGGCGCTTTTATTGTAGTCGTATTTAAACTTTTTTATTCTTGATTTATTTTCTTGCCATCGGTTTTTATTACTATTCAATATACTTTCTGTCTTGGATCTGTTTTTTTATAGGTATCCTTTTTTAATTCCTTGAATTATTTATATTTTTGCGTTGTTTGTTAGCTTAATTCAATTATATTTTTCTTTGGCTTTTGAGTTTTCTTTGCAAATTTTAATTTTTAAGTAATAGTTCTTAGAATGGATCTAAGAAGAGAGTAGATGGGGCCACCAAATCCAGCATAGTAGCTATGACTTTAGTTCGCTGGCAACGTTCTTGTAGTCGGGCTGACCGTGAATTTCCTGTAGTTGTGTTGACAATTATTTTATATATTTAAACTTTCGCGAACCATGACTATTACATTTATATTTATCCGGCTATATTCACGCAGAATTAAATCGGTATGTGCCTGACTAGTTTCGAACCCATTCGGGGTTCTTATCTAATCATGATTCTGCAGGATATTGGATATTAGACCCATCTGATAACATATTTGCTTTTAGTGACTAAATAAAATGTCACATCAGGGCAGCAACTTTGAAGAACTAATCAAGAAAAATCATGGAATACTTTTTTTATTATAAGGATAAAAATATATTTTAGAGAAACGAGGTGCGACGTGTGGTATTGTAAAAATTTTTACTGAAATTGTTAGGACTTCAGATATTTTTCACTATTCAATAATACAATAATGTGGATTCATAGTAATTTATTGTAATAAGCTTTAACGTAAACAATTAAAATTATAAAATATATAATTTAGACTAGATTGATATGAGTCATACAATTTTGGAAACTTTTTAAAATTATTTATTACTATTGCATTTTTTTTGCAACATTTTGAATACTTAGTTCATAAATATTATACTGAAATATAGCTTCTCCAATTGACAGTTCGTTTTTTTGACATATTGAATACATAAGAATACGATAAGAGCTTCCTACTTTCTAGAATAAAAAAATATTCTTATTTTTCTATAGACGTCATTAAAAATAACTTACATATAACATTTGTTTCGTTGGTCAATTACATAAGGCACATAGAGAGCACCAAATTTGAGTGATCCCACTTGAACGCATATTAATATAAGAGTTATTTTGTAATCGTTAAAACAATAAAAGTACAAAATATCATATCAATAGCGTCAGAATATTAAATCACAAATTTAAGTATTTAAAGGGTAATAAATACTTTTTTCTTGGCCATAACATGAGCAATGATGACCCATAGAGCTGTACCCCAGACTGCTTCAATGAGGCGTATAGCGTGGGTCCTCATAAATGGTATCTTCCAGTGGAACGGGAACAGATGCGCGCAAACCGAGTGTCCTATGTAGAGAGCGATGGCGTTCAGTCCTGGAGCCCTAAAAGGGCCGCCGCCCCAAAATCTCCAAGCGTCAGTAAATGTATAGCAAATGCTTAGTACAGCCAGAGACACCGCTGAAGTTACCAAGACGAATGATATGGACCTTAAAACAAAAACATTAATTATAAAACGAATAATTTTAACTAAATTATTAACTAAAAATATAAAAAATAAAAAATTAACTAAATTATTATTTTAATTTTAACTGAATAATTTACATATAGGTATGAAAGATGAAAAATTCACGATTTTGACGAATAAATATGGTATATTATTAATAATAATCATAGTTTAAAATATAATTTATTGAAAATCTTATGCTATATAACATAATATTTCAATCATTTGTGCTTTTAGAAAAATATATACAGAATATACAGATAATACTTTCTGAACCAATATTTCATTTCATATGCCCTTTATAGTCCACGAGAATGGAGTCGAAGAAAATAGAAAATACCTAGCTGATAAATGAATTACTGGCCAACCTACCACAAGTTCTTGTTGATGGGTAGGACGCCGTGCTCCCTGGAGAAGCCGGCAAGCAGCGCGCCCGCCAGCGCCATCACCAGCGCCCAGGCCAGCCAGCGGGACACGCGCGCCTTGTGGGAGCGCTGCAGCAACACCGTGGCGCCCGCCTGCACTCCCACCAGCGCCTGCACCGCGGACGTCAGACAGCCTGCGGGGGGTCACACTTAGGTACTACAAGGAACTACACTCATTCATTTACTGATATTTCCACAACAAGATAAATTTGTACAAAAGAATTTAATACTAAAAGTCACTCTTTAAACGACAATCTTAGCTTGCCAAGAGAAAACGTTTTCAGGTACATATAAATATTCCTCATAAATACACCTGACATACAAATTTTCTGATTAAAATATTTTGCAAAAAAATGTTTTTGGCGCAAACAATAAATTAAGAATTGATTAAAACTAAATATTTTATCGGTAACATATTACCAAAACGTTCTATTTATCTTAATGTAACATCTATTTTACAAATCGGGTACTAGTTTTTTATCTTGTATAGATATTGTTCGTAGAAAAGTGCTCTGTGATTTTATAAATACGCGCGCGAATACTTTAAACAGTTTAAGTATTTTTTATATAAATGAGATTAAAAAATAGATATATTTTTCTTTATAACGACTCTTTTGATACAATCTAAGTCACCTAACAAGCCCTCAGGGTCCGTAGCGGGACCTCCGTACAAGCGGCGTGCGTCGCTGTTCTGGTAGAGGTGCTGGTCGCCCAGCAGCAGACGGTCGAGGTATCCAGCAGCACCGCCCGAGCACCCTGCCGCCACCCAGTCGTCGTGCTTGCCGCCCGGACCGAGGTAGCCACTGAAATGTTTATTGAGTCAAAACCCAAGACTTATACGCTTTATCGAAAAAATTCTTAAAAGAAATAAAGGTATTTTATACGCATAAATAAAGACAGAACTTCAAACAATGTTTGTTTGTTTGTTCAAGCCTTACGAAACCATATTAGACTGATTTTGAAGAAATTTAGTAACATCGAATAATTCTCTCATTAATTTTTTTTTTTATTATATATATACATAAAAAAGAAAAAAATATATGTATTTGTAAATTTAAATTGATAATAAATAGTTGGCATACCGATGACGGATTCACAATATATATTTATTTATCAACACGATAAGACAAGTGGAGATGTCAAGTCACTAAATCTATATATGTGAAACAAATTATATATTTACAATACAAATAATTTTTAAATTTAGTAGACGAAGTCGTTATAAATAAATCTTATATATAATAACTATCGTCTATCCTTATTTTACAATATAATAAATATTTATATCTAGAAGTTAATTTTACCGTTAGTTCGAATATGGAAAGTAAATTAAACGACGCGACTGTTGTTTGACCGGTTTTTTACACTATCAAGATTTTTTTTGGAAAAAAACCTGCAATTTGATTGAAACTTACGGAGGACAATCTGGATGGTGTATGATGAAGGTGATGACAGTATGAGCTGCCACCAGCACCCCGGCTAGCACCCAGCACCACACACAGGACAGCACGTCCTTGAGAGCCTGACCACAAGCACCCTGGAAGCAGGAAGAAGGAATTTGAAAGAAATATGCTTTACGTGCTTAATTTTTTAAGATTACATATATATACATATATATATATATATATATATATATATATATATTAATACATGCGTTACTGTTTCATATCTTATTGTATATTTAGTTTATTTAAATAAAACGCTATAAAGAATATTATATAAAGAAAAATATCTTTCCTCATTAAAAACAATATAACACGGAAGCCTAGAAGTATGTGCTATCACAAACGGGCATCTCTCTATACAATCGTCATAAAAGCGATAAGATATTTTTTGGTTAAGAATATGTTCAACGGTCACTATTAAAAATTAATAAATCGATTTTAAAAATATTTTTCAAATATATACAAAATTTGTTAGTTTACAAAATATCTTTACTTGAAGATATAACAGGTGTAACCGCAGGCAGAAGCCTAGTGATTAAAGACTTCAAATACTCAGATTCATTCGATCGGTCAATCATCATCTCCCAGCTCTTTCCCCACTTTTTGTAAGCTCGGCACTGCAGATTCTTCTCTTCCATTCCTGCCTTTCCGCCGTCATCTCTACAGCCAGTCCTCTTTTTCTCATGTCGTCTTTCACGCAGGCCATCCATCTCTTTTTTGATCCACCTCGACCCACATATCCTTCCACATTAGTATCTAGCGTTCTTCTTGTTACAATATTTGATCAGTCAATAAAATGCATTATACATACATATATACATATGTAGATATATATCAGAATATTTTCTGATGATATGACGTGATGCGTTTTTATCACTGTAATTTTTTTATCACTATTGAAAATCCAGTTCAATCCGGATGTCGTTTGTTTCATAAGAATAATTCAGATGTTCTTATATCACAACAAAATTACACGAGTGCAACAAAATACACATATTCCAGAATACCTACGCATATCACCCAGTGGTCCATCTATTGGCTGATAGGCGCATATATACGCGTACGCATAGAACAATGCAGTCTATGAGAAGAATGGTACAGAAAGTCAATAAAATAATTTTACATAGAAGATTATTTCCTTTCGTATGACTCATATTGAATAAATTCATAAAATCAATTAAGGTTGCTTACCCTCGGAGGAGTGTAATACTTGGGAGCGGTGAGGGCATAAAACCCAGCAGCCACGAGGTAAGCGACCGCCAGCCTCTGCAGCACGCCGAAGATACGAAGCTCTCCCAGCATGTTGGACCCATAGATTGTATTCAGAGACACACCCAATAAGAACATTATACAAGACCGCTGAAACAAACATAAAGAATATATAATAAAATCATATGACACATACATCTTTTCGTCATTCGCGATTGCTGCAAAGCAATCAAAACGTTTGAAATTTAACTCAAACATATAAATTCAATTATACACGAGCTTAATCCGTTAAATAGTTTAAATATAAATATGTTACACTCGTAAACCTAATTAAAATATTTAATTAAAAATCAGATAATAATAATTAATCAGGTGTCCGAACAGATCAATGGTCGACACCTTACAAATGTAGCAACCTCATTTAGAAGACAAATAAAAGCAGGACAAAACAAGATTCAAACAAACCTACTAGAACAGTTATGTGTCTAACTATTCATGATACACTGATGAAAGTGACCGCATACCGTTAACGATGAGATAAAGAAAGGATGAAATGTATTAAGAGCGATATAAAATAGTTGTTAAAAAATTATAAGTGGTGGAGCTCACGAACTGCACGCAAGAGTAGCATTTCTAATAAAACGTCGCAAAAACAGACATTAATGCGAGTATTTGCATCAAAAACACGTATGGAATACTCGATCCTATTTGGAATTTGGTATAAAAGTTGTACAATAAAAGTAAAAGTTGGAATAACAATAATATGTTTGACAAAATACTCATAGCATGTTAAAATGTGTTAATAGCTTCCAGGCCAATATTATGAATCTAATTCATTATACAATTTAAGCGACACTATCTCAACTAGCGTACATCGATGGCATAGTAAAATGACAATTAGCGAGTTACTGCTTTTCTTTGATTAGAGACGCATACTCGCTACCTTTCAAATGAAATTAAATTAAATTGTATAATGAAATGAGCGCAATACCATCCAACATACAAGACGTTATATTTAGATTATTCTTGAACCTGAATCGTATAGTTATATTTTGTATAAACGCGTTGCAACTGATGTAATAACAACTGGTTCCTAAAGGCTAACCGACTCGTCTACCCTTATTGTAAACAAATAAGTCGCAGAACCAGTCTGCTTGAAAGCCTCGTCCGCTTATGTAATCTTAGCGGTAACCCGCGGTAGGGATTCATTTCGATAACCGATCTTGATCCTTGCTTCGCACAGGTTTTGTTTCAAGTTTTAGTTTCTTTCATAAAAACTATGATTTTAAAATAACCACATAGGTTATTGTAAAATTTTATATGCAACAAATAAATAACTTCTATAGAGAAAGGATCAAGATTATTATAGATATCTATCTATATTTTGGAATATCTACTGAAATTATTCAAAATTTACTGTAGATTTGCATGAAAACATTAATTTCCTTATCGATGGTAATAAAAATAATGATCTTATTAAAGCCACGTCATAAGCCTTTTTTTTATTTTCCTTATATTTCTACTTTATAATTACTCACCTTGAAGATGTGTAAGATAATTTTCCATCTCGGCACTCCCTTAGCGAAGGCACTCTTGATTGAAAGGGGAATGCAAACTCCCATGATCCATAGGAAGGCAGGGAAGACCAGGTCTCCGGCTGCCAGGCCGTTCCACGTGGCATGTTCTAGCCACCAGTACCCGCCCGCGCCATCGTTCACGAAAATCATGAATACTATGGCTATACTGTTGGAATATGAATAAAAAACTCATTGTAATTTTTTTTAATACATAATATATTTAAAATTTTAAATATGTTATTTTAGGAGTCATATAGATGGCCGGAATTGCCTATTTGCTATTATAATTGCTTATATTGGTACGTATTAAAATACAATGCCTATACAAAACACAAATCTACCAAATTTCGAAAATAAATTGTGATATTTTTTTATGGATACAACGAAATCACAAAAAAAATATATTAACATTAAATTATGGCAATGACAAGCCTCCTTTTAGGGTGCGCGAATATCTTCTTAGTATGCTCTTATTATGCTTAATTAACAGCTTTAATAAGAAACCATACACAACCATCAGATCTGATCTCGTTATGGGATGGAAAAAATAACCGGTAACACACATATGATTAACCTGTGCGTTTATTATTTGTAAATATTACCACTATCCTGTTTTATACGAGCTATCCTGTTTTATACGAGCTATCCTGTTTTATACACTCGTCGAGCAAGAATGTTGAATTTCCATGGTTATTATAGAAATATCTATAGACTTAAACCTTCTTTATTTGAAAATCTCTTTTTGTTTATTTTTTCACAAAAAAGTACACTATTCATAAAAGTTCACAAAAACTTACCCTCTAAAAGTATCCAGAGCTCGTAAGCGTTGTTGTATTGCAAGCTCTTTATCCCCATACCTAAGTTTGGCTGATCTCCTCACTCTTGACATTATAAGCCTCAGTACGCCGTAAACAATCCATGCTCCTATAAGACCTCCTAGTAGTAAAAGAATAGCTGCAACAAATAAATGTGTTATGTATTGTTTATAAATGTAACGGATCTTTGGCTGACCTTCCTTTTATTGGGTTTCAACCCAATACACATCAATATTTTGAATTGGTCATTATACATATCAGTGTTTAAAAATAATGAAGTTTTCTAACCAAAATATCAGTCAATGCCAATGCCGTCATATCAGAAGCTTGTCATGCAGCTGACATTCACAGCTCTGGGCACACTTGATGCGAGATAAGAATACCGCCTGAGTTCTGACGTTAAACGGTATTTCAATTTGAAATTCCTAAAACCGGTTCCGCAGTTGAAAAAGGTACCTGAGTTATATGTGTTTTTTGTCAATATTAAGACAAAAGGAACAAGGAACACGTACGTAAAGAGAAACATCTTTCCTAATCATATTGAAAGTGCTTTAATCGTAAGTACTTTGTACTTTCGATAAAAGAATATGAAAATCCACCGAGATAAGTTCTTCTCAATATTTATGTCAAACATTTTTATCAAGTCACATTTTCGAAGTAACACGCGAAAGTGGCACTCATATCACATTTCAAAGATCTCATGGATGTTTAAAATGAAACTGTTTTTATTTTACATAATTTGTTACGTAACTCTAGTCAGTGGGATTCAACCAAGAGTGGATCCCTTAGTTTTGACAGATCAAGGACTGATCCGAGGATTGAAATCGAGTGATGGAAGATATTCCTCATTTTTAGGCATTCCATACGCCCTGGTTGATCTTGGTAACCCATTTGGTGTACGTAAGTTATCAAATTCTATAAAATACAAATAACAAAATATTTATATAATAACTTATTTATATTATAGCCAGCGCAAGATCATCCAGGATTTGGTGACAGTGTTTTTAATGCGTATTATGGATTAACCAAGTGTCCTCAATCTGTTGTACATGAGCTGTACTCACCAAGAAACCGAGATGAATTTTTGGATTGTCTGCGTTTGAATATCTATTCACCAACACTTGCAAGCTCAAAACTCCCCTTACCAGTACTAGTATGGATACACGGAGGTGACTTTGGGTTGGGATATGGAGGCGAGTACAATCCAGAAAACTTAATTAAACAGGACATCATAGTAGTTACCATTAATTACCGTCTAGGAGCGTACGGTTTTATGTGCCTTGATATACCATCTGTACCTGGAAATCAAGGTCTTAAAGATCAATACAAGGCTTTGCAGTGGATTACAAAAAACATTCAAGCATTTGGAGGTGATCCTAAGAATATTACACTTGCCGGTCAGGGTTCTGGCGCAAGTTCTGTGTTACTGCATTTGTATTCAGATAAAGAAAAATTATATAATAAAATAATCGCCGAAAGTGGCACTCCTCAGACAGCTGGAACATTTGCCGAAGGGGACGTGGAAGCAGCATTAAAACTATCAAAACACTTAGGATTTAACACCAACGACAATATTGAAGCTCTTGCGTTCCTAGCTAACTCTTCACATGAACTAGTTTCAGCTGCAGCAGTGGAACTGAATCTGAACTTCAAACCTTGTACTGAAAAATCTTTCAGCGGCATTGACAACTTCATTGAAAATTATCCTTTTTCGATGTCTAATGAGAATAAAGTAAGAAATACACCAGTCTTGATCGGTCACACGAGGAGAGAACATGTTGGCTTAACGAATATTTACGGAGACGACTACTTTGAAAGCAATCCATTTTATAAGAAAATAAAGGATAATTTTATTCTCGACGATGTCGAACTTAATGAAGCAGTAAGAATTGTAAGAAACTTTTACATCGGAGACGAACCTGTCTCTACGCTCGTGGAAACGGAACTAGAAAATTTTGATTCAGACTTTGATTTCAACCATCCTATTCAAAGATTAATCACTAGTTTACTAAAAGAAAACGCAAACCCAGTATTTGAATATGAATTTAGTTATTTTGATAATACTCAAGGGGAGAGTGCTTCCAATTCAGAAGAACTTAAATATTTGTTTGACATGTTCAGTAATAGGGTAAGAGTGACTCCTGAAAACCAAGCAGTAACAGATCGTTTGACAACAATGTGGGCGAATTTTATAAAATATAGGTAAATATTTAAGTTATTTATGTATAAATAAGGTCATAAGTTCTTTTACTGAGCAGTTGTTCTTATATTTTAGCGAACCTATACCAGAGACAACTGCGTTGTTACCAATCGCATGGTCAGCAGTCACGGATGATACCAGACCTTACCTCGTCATTGATTCAGAGCTCGAGCTTAAGAGTAGAATAAACAAGGAACGAATGGCCTTTTGGGACCTCTTCTTTTTAAAGTATGAAGATAAAAATAAATATTACAGGGCATGTGATTTGTAACTGTGACATTATTTACTATATTTTTAATTTATTATAAATTATTTGGACTTATAACGAAAATAAATTACTAATTGTTTTTATTTATATCCTCGCCTTGTTTATTTGAATTTATCAAAGCTTCCGGAAACGGAGATATCAACTTTAAATGTTTTTCGTTTAAATCGCATGTGGGTCGCATCTAACGGAAGATGGTCATCAAAGTCGACGAACAAAAGATTGAGGACGGCAAAGTCCCTCCCTTTTTCTGTAAGCCATTAAATGATAATATGGATACGAAGTTGATACCCACAACAATTGACAATGAAAGATCGCGAACACAAACAGACAAAGCATAAATGTTCTGATTATTTACGAAATACGAGTACAAAAAGTGAGAAGCTTCAGCTTTCAAATATCTTTAGCAATGCACGTAATGACAAAAATAAAAACAAAATTTGGTATAACTCCAAGTTCCTAATAAATAAATACTTTCACTCGTTGTTATTCATTAGATCCGCCAGATTTTCACAATTTTCTCCGACCCTTAGTGCGTGACTGTTCAATTACATTACGTACACCATTGTGATAGGGACACACCAATCTAAGTATCTAGTTACTAGATTAATTAGCTATATAGAGCTAAATGGTGATACAGACACGAATCTATATAGCAGATACGATCTAGTTAGATTAAGAATCTACACAAAAAACAGTATCAACAAAAATAGAACGCTAAATAATTTATAAATTAAAATAAGGAATTTAAATTACTATTTTAACGCTAGCTTCTTGAACATAATAACAAGCACTCGGGTAACAGGAAAACGTGTTGAAAGCCAATCTATAAACATCTTAAAAGAGATTATTTATGTATTAGCAAGTTTACATCAAGGTCAAAAATGTGTAATATATTGGAAACAAGGTCATATAGAGTTACAACAAACATATAGACTACTTTCGAGTCAGATAAATACATCAGCTTGAATGACAATGATCTGTTTAGATAAATTTATATCGTGATAATCACAAACACAGATGTTTCAATCGTATATTATAAAATAAAAAGAATAACTTTTGATAGAATTATAATATATGTATACATTTTATATTTAAATCATAGCATTAGAGATCGTATGGGAATTGAATCCACAATCTGTTTGGTTCAGCAGTAAGGCTCACTAACCACTACGCTTCCAGGTCATTTAAGTTTAATATTATATGACTGCAAAATCAGAGGTCTCCATATGACAAAACATTTGGTTAAAGTAGTCTACAATAAATGGTTAAACCAATGTAACCTTTGAAATAATCAGTTCAATTGTCACTAAATCATCGTCTGTCAAAGTGCGTCGTAAAGGACGCTGACAAGTTAAGGATAATCGAATATCTAAAAGATTATATTATCATGAGGCGTCAGTATCAGTGTATCTCAGTAAACCATTAATTGTGTCAAGGCGGCAAAAGATTCATTTTATTGTCAAATCTGGAAACATTTTGCCTTATTTAAGCGTTGTTTTAAAACGGAAAACGCAACATACTCGCACTAAGTCAGGGCTATCCGTGTCATTATGTTTTACATTTATTGAAAGTTAAATTAACATAAAAAAACACATTACTTTTGTCATTGACTATACATTTACAAATATTTCAAAACTGTTCATAATGTTACATGATTTATTTATTGTTTATTTATGTATTTTTTTTATATAAAGTATATTGCCGTGAATCAGTCCATTTCATGCAGCTATTTATCATTTTGCTTGAAGGATTTCAAAACGGTCTATATTTATATTGTAATTTATTAAACATTAACCATATTTGTGGATATTTTATTTTACTTACGCATATAAATATCAACAGGTTCTCTGTCTGTCCGTATGTCGCAGCCTTCTCCTGTCGCATTCAAGGTGTATACTCCGAACTCCCCAAGGTTGGGTCTCATCTGGCATAACAGACCTCTGAAAATATAAATATTTTCCAAAAACTCTTCACAATTTCATCATAAACCAATGTTTCATTTAATAGTCACACAAACACAACGTAAACTTCAACAAAAATGAAATACGCTGTAACAATGGACATATGAATATTTCATGAGGTTCGCAAGACCTTTAAAAAAATACTAGTCTAGTTTTTAGGTTTATAAAGACAGTGTTACCAACAACGTTACATAAATTGTAACGGTATTTAATTTGGCAAACATATTACAAGAGTAATAGGTATGCGTATGCGAATAAGTTCAAATAATACTTCATTTATACTTATATTATTTGTAAGTATAAACTAAGTTATGGCCACATTTAATTTTACGACTTCAACCATACGATTTGACCTTGAAGAATAGCTAATCGGCGTCTCCACCAATCAGAGAGAAGCACTAACTCACTAACAGCCATTACACTATGCTTTGCGATTTACGCCAGTTGAGATAGAGTGGCTCAGATCGTATAATGAAATAGGACCATTATTTGTGTAAGGTTCAATTAATAATACGAAAGTGTAATTTGAAATAGTCATATTATTAAAACACTTAAGATGATATTCACCAAAGAGATATCGAAGTTTTGAATTAATTATGGCCGAGATCACCGACCATAGATCCATTATGATATAAAAAAGACACAGAATGTCAAGGAAATTACTCATGAATGATAATTAGACTCCATTGGTTAACAGCTTTATAATGTAATCTTTAATGGAGGAAATGTTCGTTGACCGGAGACGTTAAGTCTAGAGAGCTGAGAAAAACACTCACAACTAGTTATTGTTGAAGAACAATGAATTTTTTCAATTCATTCCATATATATTCGTATGAGAAATCGTATGCATCAGAATTATATACATAGAACCGATTTCCGTTGCGAAAATTATTGATTTTATTGCCTGCTAAATTTATTTCGGTTTAAAAAAAATAATAACACTAAAACTCAATAATTTAAGTATCTGTTGCAAAAATTGTTTTTTTTTTATTTCGAATTCAAGGCAATGGTTATAATAAAATAAATATTCTGATCGTGTCGTCACTTTCTTCTCTCTGATAATACGTAATAAAATAACTTCAATTGGCTGTAAATTTGTCACCATCACGAATACTCCGTGATCAGACTACGAACATATGTTCATATAAGACCAGTTATGCAATGAGAATTGCTTTTAAAGCTATACAGTTCTCTCAGTCTTTATCCTGGTCAGAAAAAGCGAATAGTATAAGGCAGGACAACATAAATATTTGGTGGATACTTACGTAGTGTTCCTGGCGATGATGTATTCTTCAGAAACACCGGCGTACACTCTCCAGGTGGAGCGTCTAGCTGTGTCCACCACCCACCATCCATCTGAGCTGGAAGACAAGTTCTTCTGCAGCTCAAAGGGGCACTGTAAAACAAAAATACATAAAGTATTAATGTCAACAATATATGCACTTTACTACTAGTTGAGTTTTCTATTTAACTTATAAGAGAAAGTTTTTTGTTCAGTTTGTTTCGTTTTTGAAGGTGTGTCCTGATGAGTCTGCGGTATTTTATCAATATTTATGTTAATATTCTAATAATGTTTGCGAATTAGTTTCTACATATTTTTATATATTTATTTAGATATAAGTCTCATCTTTTTTTATATAAAATCGATCATTAATGGATATCCCCCGATGAAGGTGATGGCTGTACCCCCGTTTTGATATAATGTGATAGTTTTCAAACAGTCGCGAAACGAGTTCTTGAGTGTAATTGGTGTACTAACAATCAAAACCAAATAACAACCAATAACAAGACTATATATGGGCATAGAGAACCTGCTTTTACAAATATTTCAAAAGATTATTCACTGAAATATTTCCCTACGTCAAACTTAACAGCTGAGCAGTGACCATTTTAGATTTCATAATGTTTATTTTTTTTTTCTTTATCGACAGCGTAGTTTTCTTTGTAACGTATTTCATTTTATAATATTTTGTATTAATTAAGTTTCGTGTTTCGTTTAGAACTAAGATTTACTTTAATTGAGGTGCCAATATATTATTAAAATGTGTCACGTAAATAAAATTACTGAAATTGAATTTAAACCAACAGTTACCCTCGTCGTTAATGTATTATAAACAAATTATAATTACTGCCATTAAACATTTCAAAGCCCATCTTTGTCATGTGATTCATTGTGCGATTTCCAATGAACTGTCTTTAAAGGTAATGTTACATAACAGGGCTTCAAATTCGAAAACAAAACACTGACCCGTGGACTTGTTATGTAAACATTTATGTTTTCAAACTAAAATTTTTGTTATTCTCATTTAATAATAACAATATTCATTTTTATATAACTTTTACAATTTAATAATATAGAAACGTTAATGCTTTAGTCTATTTTTAACGCTATAATTATTTCTGCGTGTATGTTCTATAGTAACAGTTTATTTCATCACATATCTCGATAACTCGTAATTTCACCAGAGAACAATTGCGTGCGGAATGCTTGACACACATACAGACAACCCATTTTATATAATTATAACATAATTTATATACCATACGATCACTTAAAAATAGTAGTAAATTAAAATATGTTGGCCGTTTCACCCCTTTCGTATCAAATATTGTTTTTAGTATATAAGTGTAGGGTTGCACTTTCTAGGATTTTTTTCTAACATGCACACCCCCGGGAATCCCGGGACACGTCAATAAGGAACCAATTATTCGGGGTCGTCAACCTTTTAACTTAAAAAATAATATTTGAAAATCAATGTTCTACTTTTTTACTTCATATTATTTATAATATATCATTAACATCATAAATATTATTTTCTTAATCAGCTAAAATAATGTTTCAAGCTTTCTCAATCGTACACGCGAACTGGAGGATATTTGAAATCGTTGGTAAAATAATTAGTTTCATACAAATATATTCAGTTTCAGTATACAGGATATTAATCATATTTCATACCGATTACTTAAATTTTAATTTAATTAATAATTTTGTAATTCTATTAATAAAAATAAAATACATTTTACAAATTTAGTAATTTACGTGCTTTCTTTTATGATTGAAGTATATTTATACTAAGTATAAATTAAAATGTTTAAAACTAGATTCCGGAAGTTTTTGAAATGCGGTTGACTTTAAATCTAAAAGTTAGTATTTTTATTATTAATTAATATTATAAAATATGTAGAAATGAAACAAGCTGAAAATCTAATGATAAATAAATAAATTATAGTAATAATTATAAATTATGGAATTATAAATATCCGTTAGCTCAAACTTTTTTTTTGTTTAAAACTTTAATTTTTCTAGAATTTTTATAAAAAATAAAACAATTTTATAATTATTATATTACGTATTCCTCAGCTGACGAACATAAATATTACCTAACGACTTTCATAAGATCTTAGTGCATTTAAATAATTAAGATTTATATCTACATACATACGTAGAATATTTCATACTTTCACCTGAAATTTTGTATAAACGCCTGTAAATATTGCTCATAAATATTAATTAAACTACAATTATTTTTACACCGACTACATGACTTTGGAGTAGTTTTTTTATTACAGGAAACAATAGTTTAACTCCGCTGCAGTACAATTAAAACAGAATATATTAATTTTGCATCCACGCTTAGGAATACTTCATCTGTATATAAGGTATCTTATTTTGCAATTAAATAAATATTACGCGTAAAAAGTTGTTGTACAAGTTATGTACATGAATATTTATTGTACAATAATATTATATTTTAAATAAAATGTTTTGTATTATATTTTAAACAAAGGCACTCGAGCGTATCGATATTTTCAACACAAATATATGTTGAAGTGTTTTTGATTATGACTGAAGGTTGCAAAGTCAAAAACCCTGATAGCAGTCTCTTGCGGCCTCTTATGTTAAGACTTGACATTATATACAAAGTATATACTTTAAAAATATATATGCATTTACATAATAAGAAATATAATAGTTCGTTAACCAGTCTAAATATAGGGCAAGCAAGAGTACTTATCAAAGGTAATAAATTTATAGAGTTTCTGACAAAATAAGCAATAAATTTAATTTAATATTATTTTAAAATGTAAACCAGCTAGTTTGTAAAATAACTAAGAGTATTAACACAGTACGATCGCGTAATAAATTTAAATTGAATTTAAGAGCAGGTACTCACTCTAAAACAGTCGTCTGATACTGAGTAAACTCCAACATCCCTATCCGCTACTCCCATCATGAAGGCCTGGTCCATCTGCAGCGAGCTCATATTCAGACCCTGGTATTCCTCTACTCCAGGGTCTTCCAGCCACGATCGCAACATACCACGCAGCCATACCACAGTGTCCACGGTTTCATTCATTGTTATTAAATTTGTATAAAACTTTACACACGCAGTTTGAAAAGCATCGTTAAAACGTGTTTTTTTGCATGTCGAGCGTGTTCTCGTCGTAAGATTCTAACTGGCACTGGCGAAGTGCCGCCTGCGGGTAGAACCGGACTCCGCGATACACTCACCGCTCACAGCGTTTAGCAAATAATTGGCTTTCTATAAATTGCCGGGAAAAAATCTCGTCACATTAAGATGAAGTTCACGCATACAAGTCTCCTGCAATAGAAATCAATCTAGTTCCACAAATGTCTTGTATGTTGTCGACACAAACTTGCTATGCCACTGCTTGTTATGACTTTGACTTTAACAAGACGTTGTTTCAACTATAAAATTATTTTTTTATTGTACTTTAAATTACTAAATATATGTAAATATGAGAAGTGCCTTTTAAGTCAATTAATGGAAAATGTAAGCACATATTTTTTTGTATCAGATGCACCCGCATTGAAGAACGTATGAACCACAGTTTACGTTACTATCAAGTGCAAACTGTAACTTATTCCAGTTTTCTTTATTTTATAGCATATAAATAATTTTTTTTACAAATAAATTGTTTTTCTAACTGTATTATTTTTATTATATCTTCCTATAAAGTCAATTATGTTTCTGAATAAATATTGGATAATCATTTATTATAACAATTGTTTGCGGCTGCAGTAATTGCGTAATTTCCCAACAGAGAGCTGAGTTAACAATTTATAATCTCATGATATATTATAACAAAGCCGTATCATTATCATTAATATTTATTATCATTAAAATATAATAACATATTAATCTTAAACAGCCATACAGAGCAACCTCAATGTAACAAATCGCAAGACAAGTAAATAATTGTTATATAGAGTAATTTGTTAAACTGAGATTTGTTATATTGAGGTAAGGTTGGTCTAAAATTTGTTATAGAGAGGTAAAAACGTAGATAATTAAAAATTTGTTAAATCGAGAAAGTCGTTATGTTGAGGTTCGTTATATTAAGGTTGCACTGTATATATATAATCACAATTAATTAACTGATTAACTCGATTTAATTTAACACTAATGTTATATATTAATATTATTTTAAAATGTATACGAATTATATTAAAAATATTCCAATTATTATTATTATAAAGGTCACATTCATTATGTCTTAATTAAGGAATTTTTCATTGCAAAAATCTTAGATAGTCCCTTCTGGCACGGCATGATCCCATGTCCAGATGATCCCCTCTGGAACTACATGATCCCAAATTACCCTGATCGCCTGATTCTGATTCAATACTATGACTTATATATATTTGAATCTCACTGTCTATCTTAATGTATTTTATCTTTGAGCAACTCTATATTATTTTTACCATAGTACAAGACTAACATAACTCTTAAGTATGTACACTTGTACATCTCATATGCCCTTTTATATTATATTTCTTTCCATGCAGCTTTTAAAATGATTTCTAAGAAAATCTAGCCCTAGTAATTGCTCTTGATAGACTAGCCGAGCCCAGTAACACAAGTTGCGGCAAACCGTTCAGTCATGTGAAACTGACAGCCAGTACCACTTGTACGAATTTTGATAGTACGAAACGTTGATAGTTATCGAGTAATCACGAAACGAGTTGTTGGTTGTGATTTATAGTATTAGGGTTACTGTACCCAAAGTACCTGTCAACACTCTTAACAAACTAAAGTTACATGACTGATCGTAAACTATCCGTTTTGTAACATTAAAAATCGTAGTAGGGATACTGTACTCCGTACGGTCATTTGGATGTCATTGTTAGTAAATTAAGCACAACCAAGCACTCGTTTCGTGACTGCACAAAAACTATATGTGTTTCGTACTATTTAAACTGGTAGTAGGTGTACAGAATCAAACCAGTCCGCTAAATACGTAGCGTCATGCCCTAGCATTGCGTGAGGAATCTTGCTATTACGGCCAATGTAACTATAATATACGGCCTTACGAAAATAATTCACGACCTTCTTTAAGAAACTTCATCAATAAGTCTGTATTATGCTTATTTGATAGGCGCACGTGTTATATTTTAAAATGTTCGTTCTTATTCTTGTTATTTGTTTAAGTGACAGTACTTTTGCGAGTCGGGACACTGGATATCCAGCAGGGCTTATGGCTGAATGTTTGTACTTTATATATTATAGCACCTCGTCCACTTTAAACCTTTAATAGTACAATTTATAACAAATATGATGAAAAATATTTTTATTCACAGAGTAATTTAAAGGTTTTAACATATAAGTTAAGTTTGATTAAAGTTTTAGTGTATAGATACCACATTTAAATTTTGCAAAATGTAATATTACATTAGGGAATATTAAAAAATATAATAAAAGTATAGATACTTTAGAAAATTACTCGTCTTGTATGAACAAAATATTTTTATGTCAAAAATATTTTTCTGCGCTGGTTTTTTTTTCGACAAAAATATAATTATCCGATACTAAGTGAAATACCATTCTTCATTTTTCATTATTATCTGGTGTTATGGAAATGTTTTATCTTCTGTTTTGTAATAATAACTAATATTATTATTGCGAAAACAGCTTCTAATACGTAAAAAATACGTAGTGAAATTAAAAGGAAAACACATAAAATATTTATTTACAATCAAATAAAATAAGATACAAATGAATGAACAATGTAAAATTACAATGATTTATTAATGTATTGTAACGATATAATTTATATTCAATGTATATTCAATAAAGAAATTAAAACAGAAAAAAAATACAAAATAATGCATGAAAAATATTATGATAGATTTAAACTTAAATAATGAGTTTTTCATAAAAAACTTTCACTTAAAAATATATTATTACTGTAAATAGTTAATATTGTTATTTTTGAACAAAATAACGAGAATTCTGGCTGTTAGACTCTACATATACATAGTTCCATACATTCGACGACTCTACAGTCATTGGTCATTATCTAGAGCTATCGAAAGCTTGGTAACCGCCGTATGTGCGTATATACTCATAGTACTATGGACAGATATAACACCATTTCCATTGTCCAAAACAATAAAAGATCGGGGCGGCTTTGCTATCGAGCTATTTTCTAGAGAATTAACCAAAACCAGATAAGAAAACCGAAAGTTTAAAGAATTTGGATTAGACAATTCCTCCTGCTAGAACTCTATTTATGGTATCTACATAATAAAGCAAGAGATGAAACTCCATATACAGCTTACATTAATACTCATATCAGAAGATCGTAAAAAAAATACGTTCAGAAACATATGTATTGTAGAAACATATATATTTGCTTGATATTTTGATGCTTATTTTTGGACATTTTTGTCATATGCTTACAGATTACTTTGGAGAATTATATAGTCAACTCTTATACAAACTGCAGGAAACAGTCCGATTCTAAATTTAAATACCATCATTATTTTATTTATTTATTTATAACACTTTATTGCACACAAATTATGAAATTAAAAAAAAATAACAAAAATTATTATTATTAATGATTATTTTTATTATTTAGAGGACTAAAAATATTGAGATTACAAGAGCGTGGGAATATTCATTCGGCGAACTATATCGTAGGACAATTTTCAAAGCTAATTTTTGATTTTAAATTAAATGGTATGTATTACCAAAGTAGTGCTAGGAGAGTAGTGACAGTGATTTTGAATCCAGTTTCAGGTATTACAATACTACAGACATAAATCTTCATCATTATCAGAATGAACGAAGGAATACGAAGGATCGAATAATAATTCACAATCATCCTAATTGCAGGTCCTGGGATGACAAAAAATACGACATTGTCAGACAAAACTAAAGATTCCTTGCGAGTCGTAGTGCTCTGGCCGGGTGAGGGCTGGCTAGGCTTTAAAGAAAAGACATGTGCCCTGAACTATCACGGAGCTCAATGCGTGGCCAAGACCATTGACCTCAAGACAAAAAAAACACTGGTGAAACTTATTATTATTATAATATATTTGAAAAAACAAGGACTTATTGGATAACTGAGAAATATAAATAGGTTGTAGAGTCTGTAGTAGTTTAATGTTTGGTAGAGGTTCCTTCTTCGCTCTCCATACCTAAATAGTGGCAACTTATTGGCATCTTTGCAATTGCAATTATATTTTCAAATGTCCATGGGACCACTTACCATCAGATGGACCGTCTTCTCGTTTACCATTTGGTACCTGATCAAAAATATAGATATTTTCACGTATAAAAACATTATTGTATGTATATCCTAAAGACTTAAGATTGAAAGTCACCATTTGCCCAACACCTAGATATCCTATTTTATTTACTTCACGAATTTTCAGGTCTTTATAAGCGGTTACCTGGATGCGTCATTCTCTCCAATAGTACGAGCTCTAACCACTCCGTACATCGAGCGTGGTTTTAACGTTATTATAATGGAGATATACCCTATTCTTCATCGCTCTTATCCTATGTACGTATGTATACATTTTCTATTCAATAAGCTAGCTGATGCTAATGACTTCGTCTGCTTCCCCCTCCACACGATCTCAAATAATAAGACATCTGTCATTATTACTACATAGGTATTATAACCAAATTCAAAATATAATTATAACCAGTAGAAATGTTTCTATTTTCTAGAGAAAATTTACGTATTTCCAGTACTAAAGGCGTCCTATATTTTGACTGGAGCCGTAAATCACTACAATTGTCATATTAAATCTCATGCGCAGAGAGAGAGTAATGGAGTCGCTGGCACCAGTTAATTAGTACTATTATAATTCTACAGTACATAAAGAGAATTATTGTTTCAAAAGAAGTTAAACATTATTCTTAAAATTGTATTTATTTCATAGCGCAGCTCGTCTCACAAAGCCATTAGGACGTTTGTTGGGAGAGTTCATCGCTGAGCTGACGCACAAGGGCTTAGCTCACAACAAACTGGAACTGCTTGGCGGGAGCCTTGGAGCGCATATAGCCTACTATGCGGCTACAAGATACCATGAGCTAACAGATTTGAAGCCGTCTAGGCTTACAGGTAATTGCTAAGCTACTATCCACTTTTTCTTCAAATTACGCACTTAGAAATTAATTAGGGAAGAATATATATTTATTAGTTGAAAAATATACTTTATTTGAACTAACGGGTTCCTAATATGAACTTGTACAAAAAGTAACAAAATCTTTTTTATTTATTAGCCTGTAAGATCGTTACGTCAAAAATATCTACTTTAATAATATTGTTTCCGGCAAAATGCAATGAAACAGCGTGGTGGGTCATGCTTTGCACCCTTTCTATAAATAGAGGGGAGACCTGAGCCAAGAAATGGGATATAATTAGGCGGATAAATAGTATTTTCAGTGGCAATTATGTACATATTTGTATTACATAGCTTTAAAAAAATATATTGTCGGACTATTGCTTGATTTGTTGATATCACATTCAATGCAATTACAATTCCATGTTATAAATTAGAAACGTTATTAATTTTAAAATATTTACGACGATGTGGATCAAAAGCTCAATATGTTACCACTAACTGACCAGCATACACCTGCCCGTGTCTTAATCAATTTCTTCCAACCTCTTCTGTCATATTATATCATATCGTTTCTTACGTTATCCACGTCTTAAATCCATATTCACACTTACTCTTCTCGTTATATGCTTTTCATCTGCCTGCATATAAAAACTATGCCACGACAAACGGTTACTTCCCATATCCTTTTTTATAACCAGTGATAGTCTTCTCATACTCTTACATACTCATATTTTAATTTATTCACTCTCGTCACCCACACAACTAACTCAATTCGTGTTTCAGCAGCATTTAGTAAACTTTTAATATACTTTTAAATAACCAAGGGGTGGTGGGAATACCACCAACATACAATACTAAACAGGATTGACGTCATGTTGGCGGCGGCTCTTAATGGCCGCATTTCATTTACTTTACTACACATATTCAAGGTTAAATAGTGAAGCTAAATAGTATAATGAAATGCGTCCATAAAAACTTTATGGCAAATTAAACCTAAAAAGAAAACATTATTCTATTTTAAGCTTTGACCTCGTGTCTAAAACTAAGTCAATGCAAATAAACGTGCTCTTAAATTAAATTAGGCGCAGCTTCCGTTTCTAAGCACATACGTTGCGTTCAATCTCAATCAAGCATTAAGTATGTGATTATTTTCTTGAACTCTATTAGAGATTTCCCTTTTGTAGTTCTAATTCTACAGTCGTTATTATAAATAGGAAGCTATTAGTGGTATGATACTACAAGCAATGGAAACAAGACGGATAAATTGATTTAACTAATTTAAAACTGAGTATTCTATTGGCCCCTAGATGATCACGTTATTAGCTCTCTCAGTTATATAAGACCTAAGTGCTATAGTTTTAAAATAAAGATTTATACAAAAAAATCAAGGCGAAATCTTTAGGTGTTTCTGTAGTTAAAAATACAACTTGAAATCAAGTCGCTAAGCGATTTTTTTTTCCAGGCCTAGATCCTGCCGGACCATGTTTCCGTTCCTTGCCGCGCTCGGACCGTTTCAACTCCGGCGCCGCTCGCAAAGTGGACGCTATTCATACTAATATTGACGGCTTTGGAATCGCTGACGCGGATGCTCACGTTGACTTCTATGTTAATGGCGGTAAGCCTTAATTTAAAATGTCACTAAACACAAAATAGCGTAATTTTTAATAAGAATATACATAAAATAATTTAGATATGAATATCGTTTTTAGGAGAATTTCAACCTTCAATGATGTCTGATTATCTACTGCCATGCTTTCAACTGTGCAGTCACGTTAGATCAGCCATTTATTGGCTCATCGCCTGCTACGAGCCAAAACAATTCGTAGGTGTACGATGCCATTCGGTTCCCGAAGCGAGACACGGCAAATGTTACCATGGACAGATAGAAACCAATGTTTTAGGACCAAAGACAAACTTCAGTCGTCCGGGAATTTATTATCTGTCTACGTCTGAGGATAGACCTTTTTACATGGGCAATAAGGGCTTAAAAAAAAGAAAATTTGATGTCAATCACTATTTATTGCACATAGCTCCAGATACAGATATGGTTATTTAAATAAAATTTAGATGTAGATTATATTATAATATATATTTCGTTTTTCATTAAAATAAGCTTGTTTTAGTTAAACCTTATATATTTTTTTTATATTTCCATCATTATATGGTCTTCAATGGTATGGTATTAAAAATAAAACTTAGTATGCATTACAGAAATTTATTAAACATCAATACAAACAGTATACAACAATTGCCTATTATGACTGCCTCAGAACGTTATATACCATTCAATACAAAACCTATCTATATTGTATATACAAATGAAGTTACAAATTTCAGTCTACATTTTATCTAAAACTGTACCTCTAGTAAAAGTTATGAAGTTACAAAACGTTGATAGTTTTCGAGTAGTCGCGAAACGAGTTATTGGTTGTGATTGTTTGATGATTCTCTCTCTCTCTCTCTTTCGTGACCACTCGATAACTGTCAACGTTTCGTAAATTTAAAACTCGTATTAGGGGTACTGCCCATTGATTTTTGAGCAATACTGGAAGCCTTGAGGTAAAAACGGCGGAAACCGTTTCATATTAAAAGCGTTAGCTACAAATACTTGCGTTAAAACAATACATTACACAGAGGTGTACAATAATACGTTACTTCATAGTTCCAATAAATATTAGCTCGAAAAATATTAATAAAATAACACAGCATACACTATTTAAATATTTAAATATACCATAATAGAAAACTATCAAAACTCCTCGCACTCAGATCTCAGAACATCATAGACAACGTGTGCCTTCCATAAACATAGAGCGAACTACGAAGCACCACAGACAATACAAATCGATTATAAAATGTTTATACAAAAATAGAAATCATTTGGAATGTCAGTAATTTAAAACGAATTCTTTATTATCTGTATATAATTTGAAAAATGATAAAATTCTACATATAATATTATTTAACTATTTTCATACTGTTTGAGGAATTTGTGCTCACAGAATATTGAATAAAATGATGTTTTTATTTAAATAATTGATTAAAATATTTATAAAGTTGTCATCTAGGATTTCTTCTATATGTAAATCATTAATTAAGCCAGTATAAATGTCTTTTTTTTTAACATCCATATACATTAATGCGAGTTTTGAAGTACATAATAAATATCGGACAGAAATTCAATAAAAATAGGTACAGCCCCGTTTTTTGAATGAAAAGAAATGTGATGCATATACTATACCATATTATGAAAAAAAATAAATTCTTCCATTAATTCATTTTGATTATTTACAGTACTGTTAAAAAAATGAATGGAATTGTTTGGTTAAAGTGAATAAATGGACCTTGAACATGTATAGACTCCATTGTAGGTGACTTTAGCATATAATGTGACAACTTTGATATATTTTCAATTTTGATATGAGATCTATTTTATTTCTTATTCTTTCAAGGAATTGAACTTAAATATTTTATAACATGAGAATAAATTAAAAACATCAGAAGTGAACGCATCAAACATTCAAGTTGTTCAATACATTCGGTACAAAATCATTATTTAAAAACTGGCAAAGTAAGTTTAATACCAAATCAAAAGAATTATTTTTGTATATTTATAAACCTATTTCTAACCCCTCAAAGTTTTAACTTTAATATTTTACAAATGCAGGAACTGATGGATATAAAATATTAAATTTATCTGTTATAATACTTTAGTATTGGAGGTAAGTAATAAATATAAACGTTCAAAAGAAACATTTAAGTAGAAACTTATATCTGCTTGAAGTTAATTATATAATAATGTTATTTCTAGGTCAGTGAACTCTTTTTATTTATTGTAGTATTTCCTATTTAGAATATATTTATTGTTCCTTTATATTTATTTATTACGAAATGATATTTAATAATTTTAATATTATCAGCACTGAGGTTAAATTTATTGCTGTTTTTAGTACTAGAATTTAAATCAGTAACCTTTTGAAATTAAGTCATTTTCTACAAACGAAAAAAATAATTATAGCATAATATTAAATAATTAATAATTTGATATGATTTCATAAGCGGTTATTTCTATCATTTAGTATCATATGGACCGTTTTTGTATAATTTTGTTATAATTCAGAGTTTAGATATGTTGTGAATTATAATAAATTGACTGCTCCACATGGCGGAGCCGGTCAGCAACAGCTACCGTGGTATGTACTCCAAGGGGTACCACGCGACGGTCTCCTGTCTTAAGTTTAAGGAGCACAGGGGGATCACAACACCCCCCAAGAACTGGTTCTCCTGCAGCGAGTCGTAATGCCACACCGTGGCCTGGAGACTTCTATTCTTCACTACATCTATCGGTAACCGATATTCGAGCATCTCCATGAAGGACGGGTGGGAGTTTCGTTTCAGGACTCTCGTCTTCCGCTTCGTTTCTTTGGTTGGATCTGGGACTAAATACACCTGGGAATTATAGTTAGTTAGACATGTTATTTTTTTTTTGATGGTGATATCAATATCCAAATTGAAGTATTTTTTTATTAACAATTAATCTAAAGTATTTATAATAATTACAAATATGTAAGTGCAAATATCAGAGGCAATTCAGTAAAATATTTGTCAAAAATGTTCTAGAATATAGATAAAACTTTTTCAATACATTGTTAAACATTATAAGGGCGTATGAGTATGGAGGCGCGCCGCCGTGGCAGGGCGCTGGTACCTTGACGTAGGGGTTGGGCGGCAGGCCCTGCGGCGACGCGGCCAGCGACTGCGCGTGCAGGATGAGCACGGACAGCACGCCGCCCGCGAACTGCACCGACAGCTTCAGCGACCCCGACCCACTCGCCTCCGCCTCCACGGACTCGCCTGGGCGACACGCGGGTATGGTAGTCCATATCATTATTTTAAATTTGCATTATTGTGTTTAGAGTACGATATAATACGGACCTTTCCTGAGTCGTTGCGGCTCGACGTCCTGCTGGTCCCTCAGCAGCGGGTGGAAGAAGGTGTAGACGAGGTCGGAGTGCGCGATCTCGTCGGCGAGGCTGAACAGCGAGGTGAGGAAGGCCTGCACGTCCGTGAAGCGGCGCTCCGCCACCTGGCGGATGTTGGAGCGCCCCACGTGCAGCCCGGACGGGAGGCTGCGAGCGACAGTTACTTATATTATTTATTATTAACCAGCAATTTCTTCTGAGAACAATTGGTTCATTACAATGGGTATCGTTGCAAATTGTTTTTGTAAAATACATAGGTTTCTATTCAAAGCAGTATTTATTTTCCATCATACTTTTTAATCAGGATAAATAAAAGAAATATTTAAAATATCGTGTAAAGATCTGTATCTTGTACACGTCGGAATATTTAAAAACCCGCCAAGTGCGAGTGGACTCGCGCACTACGGGTTACGTACCAACATCTTTGGGACTTTTTTTACTTTCATTTGTTTTATTTTTAGTATTTGTTGTTAAATTTCAGTTTTGTAGCTATCACGGTTTATGAGATACACTCTGGTGACGGACTGACAGACAGCGGAGGCTTAGTAATAGGGTCCCGGTTTTACCTCTTAGTACGGAACCGGTACTTAAAAACAAAGTCAGACACGAGCGGCCCGCCTGCCGGCACGACTCACAACTACACAAATATTGATAATATTAAATTACAGGTGAAAATCATTTATGTACTTACAATTTATTAAAATATCCTCAAAAATCAGTAAATCAATTTTTTAATATTTTTTGTTCTCACTTTCGGCAGTATGACTTCTTGCAATTTTAAAATATATATATCAATACAATATATTTAACTCACTTACGTACTGAAGTTATTATACACCTTAATATCAAAATTAAGTATTTACAAGTTTCCCGTAGATAGAATACGTAAAGTATCAAGATTGATTGTGCACAATCATTTGTATTCATACAGCTGCCTTTATCAACTCGAGCTACTGTTTACAATAACCGCTCACGACGATATCTTTAAACTGACTAACCGAGATATAAGATTTTTTATACCAAAAAAATAAAATATATTATTTAAGCTAAAATATACCAATTTTTGTGTATGAACTAATGGAAAATCATTTACTAATAATTTCAAAATTATGAAACATTATATCTGTAACAAACATTTTTTTAATGTCGTTCATATCTTTGTAAAGGGTGCTTAAATAATTATGATAAGATTGTAGATTCCGATACTTGTATCTTATCTTTTTTTAATGGTATCGACTCAGTGGTCTGGTAGTGGTCGATACACAAATAAATATTCAGTAAATGGCTATTATAAGGACGTTTGACAATAGTGAGTATATCCACTTTAAATGTTATTGCAAGTTTTGTTGTTATTTAGTAACAATATATATATATATATACATACATGAGCAGTCTACGTGTGTGTGTACTGACGTGAGTGAGTGTGTGTCACTAACGTATGATATCACTTTTTTGTCAATAAAGATTTAGTCATAGTCCAGTTCACGTTGAACGCGTTCAGTTTAAAATATGAGAATTCACAAAACAGTGCAAAATAATACATCATGTAACAATGTAATATAACAACGAATATTAATTATTTTTGTAGGTGAAAACAGTTTAAAGTACGTCGGTACGTTGTCGTTCCTGTGCGCGGTCTCCTGTACCGTAATGATGGTCTGGTTCCGAGGTTTCAAAGCCACCTTCAGTGTATCTAAGAACAACCAGACCAGTATAGTGCACTACGACGAGTCCCCCGGCGTGTCTCTCACCGGCGCGTACAGAGCTAACAGAGATGAGTTATTTGGTAAGCAATGTATATATAAATAAGTTTTTTGGCCGGTAATATATATAAATAACTTTTTTGCTGCCTTTACCGACGGGTTTGCCTTCGCTATACTAGTAGGTGTTTGCGTTAAGATATTAAATACTTTGGTGTTTTTCTTTTAATGTAATCTGTTCCATGGTAACGGATTGATTTATTAAGCCTCTGTTGTTTAAAAAAATAAAAAATACAATAATAATAATAATAAGAAAATACAAATAAAACTAATCGATTAGATAGCTATTTTCTGTGTAAAGATTATAATTTTATATTTTAATTGATAATTCACATTTTGACACAATTGGAATTTCCATATAAGATAACATTTTTTGTATCTGTCATTAATAGTATATATATTTTATTCGTGTTATTTGCATGCTTTATTTCATTTATTTCAGGCAACGTTAACTATCCAAACCCTCCAAAAAAAATTACACCCGACATGGTAAGTCTACCGGCAGCACAGTCGGGACACAGAACAGATATTTCCAAAAGCACAAATAACTTAGCACAACCACTGAACGAGAAAATTAACAAAACAAAAAGTACTCCAAATATTTCCGAAGTTGTACTGGAGCCGTTAACAAAGAAACAAATTAAAGAGGAAAAGAAATTGGAAAAAAATCTTTTGGATGAACAAAAGAAACAGGCTAAACTAGCCGCTAAAGAAGAAGAGAAAGCGGAGAAAATGAGAAAGGAAAAGGAGAAAGTTGAGAAACTGAGAAAGGAACAAGAGAAAGCGGAGAAACTGAGAAAGGACAGAGAGACACAGATTCAGAAAACGAAAGCAGAAGATAAGAAACAATCTAAAAGAAAAGCTCCACAGGCGCAACAGACACCAAACGTGCAAGCGATGCCTGAAATTGCGGGTAGCTCAGAAAGACAAGAGTCCTCGAACACCTTCGAAAATATAAGTAAAAGTAGCGGACCACCCCCTTACAGCCCCAAAAGGGATAAACTAGAAAGAAATAGAGAAAATAATACAAGCGACAATTCTACCAACATCACCTTCGCTGATGAGGACTCGAGTTGGGACATGGTGTCACGGCACAGACAGCAGGTCAGCAGACCCGTGGTCGTCAAGAGCTTACCCAAACAAACTCATCTAGATTTAAACTACAATGTCGGAGCTACCGGCGTCACAGATAACAGCGACGCTTAAAGATGTATTCTATCGTTGCTATTATTGATTATTATTATTAAACTGAATAATAATTTTAATAATATATTATTAGTATTGATTTCCCATATATTACCTGTGGACCTTGGAGAGGGGGAAGTGTAGGCATATCTTCTGGTAGAGCTCAGTGAAGTGTTTGTATGAGCGGTAGAGTAGCGAGGGCGTGGCCTGGCCGCTCCTGAAGACTCGTAGCGCGTACACGTAGTGCTTCTCCGGGTCGTAGCGCTTCTCGTAGCTCAGGCACTCTACGCGGATCAGACGACCTTCTTGGGCCATTCTGGGAATTTAAATTCATAGTCCAAAAGGAAGTATAAAGCATGCCCAATTATGTTTATTAATATAGGAATATATTAACATTTTCTTTTTAATAATTATAATGTTTTTAAAATATAATGTATTTATTTAATTATTTTTATTTTTATTTAAAGTACATACGTGTAGGTCCTCGGCATGAAGGACAGTAGCTCGGAGGCGTTGGTGCCCTGGTCGCCGCTCGCTCTGAACTGCGCCAGGTTGTGGAGGAAGAAGTTGATCGGAGTGAACCTTTCAACGAATACTTTGATCATACTGTCCATTTACTTCAAGTGTTTGTTGCTGATATATGTATTAATAATATATTAAATTTAAACTAATATAATGATACTTAGATACATTCTTAATTAAATATTATATTATTTTGATTTATTTATATTATAATATAAAAAAAATACTAATATAATAATACTTAGGTACATATATTTTAGCACGTAATATTTCCTATATAGTTAATAATTATTAAACATCGATGTATTACCAATCTGTCGACAGACAATCTCGTTTGAGATATTTAAGAAAAAAAAAACATTCAAACTTAATAATATAGAAACTTTCTACAGGAGGTATATATTGCAATACACCGCACCATAGACAATAAAAACACAGAGCGTTACTGGTGTGCATCATCTCTGTTTTCCATGTTCACCCGAGCGGATAAGTGTGCGTGCGTGTGAGTGCGTATGTGCGTGCGTGTGAGTGCGTATGTGCGTGCGTGTGAGTGCGTATGTGCGTGCGTGTGAATGCGTACGTACTTGCTCTTGAGCGAGGAGTGTATGAGTCTCGCGAAGGCGGCGGCGGCCTCAGCGTTGGAGGCGGCGGGCAGCAGCGCGGCGCGCACGTAGCCCACCGCCGCGCTCGACACTCCCGACACACCCGACATCGCCATCTGACATGCACGCGTCAAGGGCCTTATTCAATAAATTCGCTTGCAAAAAATACTCCAACTCACAGCTTTAAAAACATTCAAACTAAAAACATATTGTGACAAATATCTGATTCAGGTATTAATCGGTTTCCTGTTCAAAATATTGTCGACATATAATAGAGCACGTCCGTGTCGTACCAGAGCGAACAGGTCCAGGATGTGGTCGTGGTGGGCGCGCACGATGTTGAAGGCCATGCAGCACAGCTCCACGAAGTGCTGGAAGCGCTGCGTGGGACGCTCGCCGCCGTTGATGACGTACACCATGTCGTGCGTCAACACGAACGGGGCGCGGTCTCTGACATATACAATTATTATTAGTCGATCCATTGAAAGGCCACGTATGTTATGGGTTGAAAACGATGTAACATATCAGCTCACTTAAGAGTATAATGGAGTATAAAAATAGTATTAAATCATTGTTACCTTTTAAAATTACCGAACATCTGCGCGTCGCCAAGAAACTTGCCGAAATCTATATGAAAGAGATGTCCGGACGTCTTCAGCATGATGTTGTCGTTGTGTCGGTCGCAGATGCCCAAGAGGTACGTCGCCACGCTGTAGCCCGCACACGACGCTGGGAATTGGGGGCATTTGTAAAGATTTGGACAAATCAAGGCCCAAATATTTGGACAAACGTTTAAAAATAATGACTGTAGCCATTATTTTGTGTATTAAGATTTATTTGCTTTGAGTTTAATAAAATTTGTGCTATAGAACGATAATAAAAGAAATATAGTGAGAATTAAGTTATTTACTTCATGGTGTACTGTGTCCGTTATTTCTATACTTGAATATTGCGAAATAAAAAATGTATTTTAAGGTACCAGTAAAGTTGTCCCTGGCACGTTGGTACTCCAGTTCGGACGGGTTGTGCTTGGCGAGCCACTCCGCTATGGGCTTGTCCTTGAACGAGCCAGTCAGACCCCACTCCGTCTGTATGGCGCGGAGGGTCTCCGCCTCCGACACTATCTCTATCATCCCTGTGGAAATTAAAACATTTATATTTATATATACAACATAGATTTTAAATACATATGCTTAAGGTTTAGAACAACAGATAATCCGAATATAGGTAAAGGAAGAAATTTTAAAATAAGAATAACTGTTAACTTTATATCTTGCCCGGGACACTATTTTGAAGAATTATGAATTTTCAATATGTTACCTCGATTATTGCTCGTCGGCAGTGCTTGGAATGTGACCATACGCAGATCTAGTCCAGCCTGAAGCCACAAGTTGTCCATCACTTTAATCACTTGCAGTACTAAGGAATCCTGCCTCAGATCGTCCCCCACCTACAAGTATGTACGAGCAGAATTTTTAGTTTAATTATAACAAACATATACTCTTTAGTGAATAAATTTATTTACCTTAAACATAGCAGGAACAACTGCATTATCGACCCCGATAAAGTTAATTTTAAGAGGCAGAGTGTTAGATGAGAAATATGAACACGATCTGAAAAAAAAAAACATGTTTACAGAATAAAAATATAGTATAAGAGCTGGTGACAGGACACATAGAAACATTAACTTATATACACAAATAAATAAATATAAATAAATGCTTACTTAATATCAATATCGTGAACATATCGATGCAACGCGAAGGGTAGAGCGGCGGGCTCTTGTCTCAACAATGTCGCCAATTTCTCTCCTCCTCCGATGAGTGCTCTCTGCCTCAAGTTCTCTTTTGCGCATTTCACTGACATAGCTACGTCTGCTACTGTCTGCAAATAAAATAATTTAATGATTTATTATTATTATATTAAGTTTCGTAAGCAAGAGAGAATAAGTCATAAATGAAAGAAAATTTGTTGACTCTTGGTCTTATTGTGTTAATTGTAGTATTGTTCACGTACCCAAGTATTTTTATTAAAGATTAATACTTTTTTATTTTTAAAAGAGCAGAATAGGCTGCGGCAACAGACATCTAGTTATATTATCTTATTATTGCAATTTTCTTCTTGAATATTATTATATGTAATAAGCAGTGTATGACCTTGACGAGCAGCTGTTGCCGCAGCAGCGTGTCCGTGAGGCGGCGGCCAGCCACGGCCAGCAACGCGCGCAGCAGCAGCCGGCAGCGCCACGATGACGTCACGCACGCGTCTATATCCTGCGCCTCCGCCGCGGCCTCCTCCAGAGATATACCCAGGAATTCCTGGTTCGGTGCCTGGGAATCATAATATATCCACTAGAATATATCTTTCTGTTTGTCTGATGTTCTACCATACGAGGAATAAATATAAGACACCTGAAGAACGACAATAAAAATAAATCCTCAAGTAATATTACATGGGTAGTATTTTGATCACATGTAATTATTATCCTGGATGGGAAGGGACATAATGTTAAAAAACTGGTTTATAACGTATCATCTGTGCTAACTGTGGATTTAGATTACTCCATACTATTCTAGTAAATCAACACCCTTTACAGTGATTTCTTTCAATATATTATAATTTGGATGGTTCTAGTTGTTTGTAAATTGCTCATTTTATGCTCATATTTATAATTTTATATTATTATGGTGAAACAGTGATCAAAATAAAAAAAAAACACCCGGCTGAGTTTGTTGTGTGGTTCTTCTCAGACCAGGCGCTTTTGGAACACGAGTAATTTTAACTTTAAGCTCAGAGGTGTTCTTGCAGAAGGGCTTATTGATAAGTAAGTATGGTATCAAAATGACCTCCTGACACCTCTATTTGACGTACACAAGTGATCACTGAGAATGATTCAAAGTGGAAAAGATTTAAATAAATAAAATAAATAAATAAATGAAAATGGGGACTAGGCATCAAATTATCGATAGGATATATAGATGAGAATTTTTAATACATCATATATATTTTATGATTCCTTACTTGTGGTACGTTTGGCAAGGAATGGACTAGAAGCCAAAACAATTTATGAGCCACGGCCGGCGCACGCAACGCTCGAGAGAGCAGTAATTCTGAAAATGAATACAAAGAATTATAAATATGAAATAACATCTTTATGTAATATATATCTATAAAAAGCAAATACCACTCACTAACTAAATATTACATTTCATAACCTACAAGGGCTCAAAAGAACGAAGTTTTTTTTTTCATATATTTACTTGCAGACGGACTTACAAAATTCCTTTAATTTGAATGAAATTTTTTATGGTACATTCATTTCTCGAAGTTGTACATATAGACTTTCCATTAGTTTCAATACAAATAAAAGTCAGTTAGCTACATTATTACGAAAATCAATGTTAAATGTGGGGACGGAAAGTTAATTAATATATAAAATTAAATATTAATTTTGTCTTACCTGCTAAAGGGCTGGCCTCGTAGGTCTCGTACCGGACAGCCTGTACGAGTTGCGGCAACAAGCGTATTAGTTCGTCATCTGTCATTTCGTCCGCCATCTTGGCCGCTAACGTCCGCACCGCCGCATCGGGGAAGCTGTATTCATACATGATTGAAATGTTATCATACATTTATTGTCTTCCTCGTTTTGGTATAAGAAAGAGGGAGACAAAGTATTAAATCAAGATTTCGAAGAGAGAAGAAGAGTTAAAATCATAGGTTATCTTGAACAATGTGAGTGGTACCAGGGAAGCAGCAGATGCAGCGCGGCGACGGGAGCGGGCGGCGCCCAGCGCGCCAGCAGGCGCCGAAGCTGCGCACGCTGCTCGCCCGCCCAGCCCGTGGCCGCCAGCAGCACCAGCGGCAGCGCGCCCGGCACCTCCACCAGGTACTGACGCTTCTCCCACAATATCTGGACCGATGTGATGACAATAGATATATTTCATACTCGCTTAAAACTTTTCTTCAGGAACTGAACATCAAAAATCTGTTCTGGTTTAACTCACCTCTCTCCCTTCAATCGGCATTCTCTGGTATGCACCTTGTTCTATCAAGTGTAACAGTTGTTGCTGGGTGTGTCCGTCCAGGGTGTCGAAGGCGGGCAAATCTTCTTCAGACGATACCTGCTTGTTTTCATCTTCATCATCAGCATAGTCGGCCCATTTTACACCGTTCCGATTGTAGCTAGGAATTTCTGTGAAATAGATTAAAGAAACTCTTTTAAATTATTTACGATAGCGGGTAGGTGTAGGGTAGGGTAGGTGTGATAGATCTGTGGTTTATATAATGTTAGAAGTTGTCCCGGTGTGAAGTACTGCCGGACCTTTGCAAGGACGCCAAGCCTGCTGGCGACAGCTCTTGCTCTAGACTCAATGAACCAACCAAAGTTGAGGTTCGAGGAAATCTCTATCCCTAGCAACTGAAGTCGTTCACTGTATTCCAAAGATACATTCTGGAAAAGGTAAAAAATTCAAGGGTTCCAATGTGTGTGCGTGTGTGTGCGTGTGTGTGCGTGTGTGCGTACCGATATTGACGACGGGGTAGGGCGGCGGCGGAGCGTGTAGCGGCGGCGGCGCGGGGCCCGTGCGTCGGTCACAGCACGCCGGCCACAGCGGGATCACGTACTGGCCGCTCGACAGCAGACTGGCCAGAAACATCACTCAATATTACAAGATAACAAGAAATATAAAATGATAAATGAAGTACGAACATGAGCGGGACTCTATGATGCCCCAGAGCCTGGAAATCTGACCTATACGTTTATCTTAATGAATTTGCATTCGACTAATCTGATATGTCTATTAATATTTAATGGGTTATTATTAAACGCCTACATGTCGACGACTAATATACGTTTATAACGTTTGCCACAACCGAGTATCTTAATATGAGCACCTAATTTGTAATGTTATAAGTACAAGCACACACCCGTCGTACGCAAACATCTGCAGCGAGGCCCAGCCCAGCTCCACCTGGTCGTACTGCACGTGGGCGGCGTCGTCGGCGGCGTCGGGCGCCCGCTCGTCGGCGCGCTGCGTGCGCCCGAGCAGCGTCAGCACGAGCCGACACTCGCGGGGGAGGTCCTTCATCAGAATGTCTTGTAGATTTAACCTTCAAAGCCATAAAAATATATTTTCCTTTGCCAGTTGTAATTTTTTGTAAAATCTGTCAGTACTTTCTTTTTTATATTCAATAGGCATACATTTCCCTTATAAAGCATCATATCCGTATCGATAAAGTATCGACTAGTATAAAAGTAAACTATTCCGTCATACACTTATAACATATTTGATATATGAATGAAAGCCGAGCCCACCATGTATCAAAGATAATCCTGGGATAGAACCCGCCACACTCGATCTTCGACACGTGGGTGACGTGTAAATTCTTCAAGGGTCGCGTGCCGTAGTATATCTGCGCGTGGAACAGGTACTCGTCGTGGGTCCAGCACAGCGGCAGGTAGTGCACCGCCTCGATGCAGAATAACATCGTGTCCGATATCGTCTGCGAGGACACCGCTTCTGTTCATGACGACAACTTTCTTAGATAAATGTTAAATTGACAAACTTATTCAATATTATACTATATTTAATGTTAAAAAAATAATTTTTTATTTCACTTCGTCGAAACGCTTTGAAAGCTTTAAAAGAACGATTTAAACGAAAGTAAATTACGAAAAATAGCAACAAATATGAGGATTTAACATGATCGAATACAATGTTGAAGGCATTGTGCGGTATGGTAGAATAATGAGGAAGGTATTGTGCGGTATGGTAGAAAAATGAGGAAGGTATTGTGCGGTATGGTAGAAAAATGAGGAAGGTATTGTGAGGTATGGTAGAATAATGAGGAAGGTATTGTGAGGTATGGTAGAATAATGAGGAAGGTATTGTGAGGTATGGTAGAATAATGAGGAAGGTATTGTGAGGTATGGTAGAATAATGAGGAAGGTATTGTGGGGTATGGTAGAAAAATGAGGAAGGTATTGTGCAGTATGTTAGAATAATGAGGAAGGTATTGTGCAGTATGTTAGAATAATGAAGAAGGTATTGTGAGGTATGGTAGAATAATGAAGAAGGTATTGTGCGGTATGTTAGAATAATGAGGAAGGTATTGTGCAGTATGTTAGAATAATGAGGAAGGTATTGTGAGGTATGGTAGAATAATGAGGAAGGTATTGTGAGGTATGGTAGAATAATGAGGAAGGTATTGTGAGGTATGGTAGAATAATGAGGAAGGTATTGTGCCTTATGGTAGAATAATGAGGAAGGTATCGTGCAGTATGTTAGAATAATGAGGAAGGTATTGTGAGGTATGGTAGAATAATGAAGAAGGTATTGCGCGGTATGGTAGAATAATGAAGAAGGTATTGCGCGGTATGGTAGAATAATGAAGAAGGTATTGCGCGGTATGGTAGAATAATGAAGAAGGTATTGTGCGGTATGGCTGTATACTAACTGTCGGCGTCGGGCGCGGTGTGTCCGTCGGCGAGCTGGAAGTCGAGCAGGCGCGCGCGCGTGTAGAGCGCCAGCAGCGAGCGCACGGCGTCCCGCACGCGCGCGCACTGCAGCGCCAGCGCCTCGCGCGGGGACGCGGCGCGCAGCGACACCGCGCAGTACGGACCCGTCTCCGACTGGATCTCGGGCCGGACCGTGCTCGACGGCTGCGTGGATACGTACATTTATATTGTTAGGCGGAATGTGAGCGGAAGGAAGTATTCGATCATATTAGCATTTGTAGTATTAAATATATGGGAATTGCAGCCTATTAATATCTTATAATATTTTTACTCAACTTTTCAGTTAAATAATGTACTAGTATTCAAAAATAATTATGTACAATAATTTAATTTAGTTATATATCTAAAAACACAGATCTCTCTGCAGGGTCCCGTGGTATGACTACGACACCTGTGCAGTGCAGGCCTGCGCGAAGGCGTTGAGCGTGTGCGTGACGTGCAGCGTCTCCACGCCGCCCGCCAGCGCGCAGATGGCCTTGACCGCCTGGAACACGGCCTTGGGGGAACAGCTGCCCTCCGCGCCCACCACGCCCACCGCTCGGGACAGCTCGCCCTCTAGGGTCTCTGAGGTAAATTACATTATATTATATAGAGCATTGCATTTTCACTATTTGGCTTGACGAAAATACTGTGGTATTTTAATGTGTTTTAAGTGTGGTAATAATTGCGACTCCTGGCTATAGTAAGATATATACCAAAAGGGTTTTTGAATGATATTTTTTATTTTATATAATTATGATGTACATTTTTTATTATTTCTTTATTCTGATATCATCTAACAATTAAGAAAGGCATGTTTTACCATTGGACCACTGATATAATATTCCCGCGTTTCACAAGATTACAGAAACTGTATAACAGATATAAAGTAACTTAAAAGTTAATAACCCACCAAGTAATATCGAGAGGTTATCAAAGGACAGCATCGGCTGTGACCCCTGCGTGGGTATCAACTCATCCAGGGTGATGTGCGCGTTTCTAACGTCGTCTCTCTCCGTCCTGGCGAGAGAGTCGTCTCTACCCTCACATAGACACAGAGACACGTCCTTCTCTAAGCGCACACACTCTCGCACACAGTCGTACTCGCTGAGGACGCTGCCGGGGGTCAGGTACTCTTTAGCGCCCCACACCTGGAAACAAACTCCTTAACTATTTTTCATATCTCATATTTTCATTAACAAGAATTATCATATAACATAAATATTATTCCAAAATATTTCGGTGCATAAAAAATAATTTAATTGAAGAGAAATTAAATTACATCGAAATATGAGTTTAATTATATTTAAAAGTATAATAAATAGTATATATTACCCTTAACATGTAATAAGACATATCCTCTCGTATGTCTTCATCGAGCGAGCAAACAACCGTCAATATAACGTGCTCCACCGTCGACTCAACTGAAACAAACACAATACAATTTGATACTAAAGTCGAATAAATAAGATTGGTTTTGCTTTGACATAACTTACCATCTGAAGTAAAGGTGATTGGTTCGTCTGTATGTGAATTGTGGACCAGAATTTTAATACTAGTGTTGTGGGGATACTTTCCCCCCGATCTGGCCGCTATTACATGACCGGGGTTTGTCTTCTCGTCTGAATGTATGTATCTTTCTGTAAAACAATATATATATATATATATATATATATTAGTTGTCTGGAAGAAATCGCCTTCAGGCGATAAGACCGCCTGTTGTACTTTTAATATGTATTTATGTTTGTAACTTTTATTTTGCGGTGTACAATAAAGAATAAATATATTAATATTAATGCTATAATTATGTATACTTACTTCTTACGTCAAGGACCATTTTTAAAAATGCCTTGTGCTCGCTATCATAGTTCTTGTGTCGGGTTTTCACTATGCAGTCGTACAGTTTATTCTGTAATAAACACACTACTATGATACATCAGAAAACATTGACGCTGTTTATTTAAACAATACTATTATAATGGATTATGAATATTTTTACATTTTAATTTGATGTTACAACAGCTTGCCAGAACTTGAGCGCGCGGACAAACAAAGACAGTTACTCATTTTGTATGATATAGAAGAGCTCATGCAATTTGCAACATTCTGGGGAAATCTAAGGAAGACCGATGTAATTAAAGAGGGGGGCAAATAGAAATATGTCGACATGTAATTGACAAAGCCAGTGTAATCGCACCGTGGCGCTCCTCCGGGGGGGCGGGGCGGCGGGCGGGGCGCGGGGCGGCGGGGAGGGCAGGCGCGCCTCGTACACGGGGTCGCGCAGCTCCGTCTCGCCGTACAGGAAGTCCAGCGGGTCGTACTCCTCGTACACGCTGCCGGACTCGCTGCGGGCTGCAACGTGACGGTGGGGGCGTTAGAGACGAACACTGGGATATATATATATAAAGTCTGTGCGTTGCGGGATTTTCACAAGGATACAAAATCAACACAATGTACGATCAGATCTGAAACAACAATCTGTAGAGCACTCAAAGGATAGTTCCATATAGGAATCGAACCCACGACCTTCGGCTCGCCGGTTGTAAATTGTGATGAATATTAATAGTTTATTAGACCACTGCAAAAAAAAATGTACACAGACAAAAAAATGCTGATGAAAAAATATTATTTGCTTAGTGATAAAAAAAAACAATGAAACATGCAATGCGATGAAGGAATAACATAAAACGATAGGAACCCCGTGAATAAGATATGGCAAATGTTTTACTCGATTTAACAATTTACATACCATATTTAATATTCAACTTCAAAATAAAACTTTATAATAAATTAAATTAAATTAATCAATTTAAATTTCTTAATAAACCTGTACTCCTAGTAAGAGTTTTGACGTTAAGAAACGTTGATAGTTTTCGAGCAGACACGAGACGGGTTCTTGGTTGGTTGTTATTGGTTTATTACCAATTGCAACCAAGAACTCGTTTCGTAACTACTCGAAAACTATAAAAGTTTCGTAACGTCAAAACTCGTAGTAGGGGTACAGATAAAGGCTAAAAAACAAAATTAAATACACAAATATATAACATTTGCCATACAAGCAATGATAACAAACCACTCACCGGGATGATTGTCAGTTAGTAGCGGGTCGAACGCTTCTAACACACTCACTCTTACGCTACCTTGCGATTTGTTAAAGTCGATGAGGTTGCTTGGATCAGACCCCGCCTCCGTGGACTCGTTGGACTGAAATACATAACACATATTTTATATTTTTTTTATAAACCGATACGGGCAAGGATTCGGACCCAGGAAAACGAAATGTCCCCATAAAGACTAATATGTTTAGAATGCTGAATTCTGAAGGAATGATTTTCCAGAGGTAGCGGGTTCTAATCCCTTTCCGCACTATTTTAATTTTCGTTCCATATAAAAAAAAAACAAATAAGCTGAATAGGGCTATACATGTTAATAGGTATTTTTTTATTTTATAAGTATATTGAAGATTTAAAGACATTAAAAAAACAATTCTAGAAATATAATCATATTAGTAACGTCAAAAAATTATATGTCAATAAATAAAAATTTTAATCAAAAATGTCCCATTGCTCTGACAATTTTTGTGTATACAGCTCTTGATACCGTAGTGCGGGTTTTGACGTTACGAGTTCGGGATTGAATTTGGCTGTTATTTGCTTGTGATAGGTAAGCCATTCACAACCAAAAACTATTTCGTGACTGCTCGAAAACTATCAACGTTTCATACTATCCTAGTAGGGGTAATGTATTAAACATGAGTGATAAAATGTTTACCTCTGATGACTTTCCAGACGCATTGCTCTCGACGCTGTCTCTTGAAGGTTCAATTTTAACAACAGGTGGTACTTTAACACTATTATAATTATTATTATAGTTGACTTTTTTATTTTGTGCGTTTGGTTGAACTGGAGGATAAGTGGGCATTTGATTTAGCTGAGGGTACAATGTCACCGGTCTTGGAGCTCTTGAAATAAGATTTGTATTATTGTAATTGTATTGACCCTGAGGCGGATAAGGCATATATGGTGACGGCGTCGCCATTCTTGTTTGGTTGTAGGGTATCGCTGGTGCATACATTGGTGGGTTGGTGACCACATATGTTGGTGGTTGGTCATGTTGGACAGGCATTTGGTAATACGGGTAATTGGGCATTGGTCCTATTGGGATTGGCATCCCATAGGGGGTAGAAGGAGGGTAGGGGGGCATGGGAGTGTACGTTGGGGGGTAGTTGTAAGTGTACTGAGCATTGTAGGGGTAGCCTGGCCTTTGATTATACTGGTTGTTCATGGTAGTGGATTGGTCTGGAGCATTAAGTGTGAGATCTTCGGTTTGTTGACCCACCCTGTAATAAAAGACACATTAAAAAATATACAAGAGGGTATTTCCTGGCGAAAAGAGAGTGCATACTTGCTAAGTTGATCGATGTATTCCTTGAGGGATGCATGAGAGTCTGAAGGTGGTGCTTTGGCTGTGGGGCTCGTAAACGATATCAGATCACTACTCGAGTTCCTTGTGGGACTTGTTCCTGTCGATCTAAAAACCAGATAATATCAGTATCTTATCATCATCATCATCATTCACCTGACATTATCCCAATTATTTGGAGGCGGAAGAATATGTGGATCTCATCACTCTTTTCTTATTGATATATTGCATAAGATTTGGTAACAGTTTTTAAGAAAATCTGATTTCTGAAATTGGAATCTTTCCTGGGGAATGCATTTTGTGTGAAATTTCCACCAGCTTTCAGATAGAAATGTAGATTGATATCCACTTTTTGTCCCTTGGCCAGCTGTTATGGCAAACCCATGGGATGATATAGGGTGCTCCTAATTTAAGGCCGCGACCACACGGCTCCAAGGCTCGACCATATATTTCACTTAAATATCACAATTATTATATATAATCGCCGCAATATTGTTTATTTGTACCCAATGCTTATCAACTTGGAATTAGATTAAATATTTGAATTATCATTGTCTAGTTTATAAGTAGCTCCTTCATTTTTTATTTATTAAACTTACAAAACAAGGTAACAAGGTAAAGAAAGGTTTTACCTATCGTTCTCTGAGATGGATATCTTCCGGAGTGGCCTTCTCGGAGGTGGAGGTAACGCCGGAGGAGGACCTTCGCTTTCCTCTCGACGTCGACAACTAACGTTGCCTGTGTCTCGCCCATTATCTAGGAGATATGATATCATAACCAATCATTGCTTTATTTTTACAGATAATGTCGCAAATATATTATCAATTTATATATTTTATTAAATGCTTTAAAAAATGCGTCTTATTCTTGTGATGCGTTAAATTTTGTTTCTCTACTTTATATATTTTTATTTACTGAGTATTACATTTAAATTTATTAAATTTCTTATGACTCTAACAAGACTGGAAAAAATTGGTAGGAGTACATATTATTCCAATGATGTTTATCCATGTTTCCATACAATTATAGTTCTCCGTGTTGAGCTTACATAAATGTACCTTCAGAAAAAACATAAGCACGGGCAGAACTCTAACCTGCGACCTATGCGACGGTAAATATCTATATTTATTTAAAATCTATCATGGTTATTCAAAAATGCATATAAAACAATAATTTTTTTTTTTAATTACAGTTTCATTCAAAAATATGTATTTCTTTATCACATTTTTGTTATCTTATAAAGAATACTACAAGATTTGTAGTGTTGACAATTATACAGAATACAGGAATCATTTCTTTATGTTATTTATGAAACATCTTTACAATATCTTCCCTTATATAAATAGTTCTTAAAGAATTGTGTTTTATAAAATTTTATTTATTGACTTTGTTTATATAGTGTTTAAAAATAATAAAATAAAATCATTAAAAATAGAAGAGAAGGCTTAACTAATAATGTACATTAGTGATGCAACGAATATTCGCGTTCGCAAATATTCGCATGTTTTCAGATATTCGCACCCGCATTCGCATTATTTTTGAATGAAAGCGAATCAGAAAAAAATAATCAATTTGATGATAATAGTAGGTTCATCCACGCTATAAAAAAAACATTTCTTATGTTTTTAATACAAGAAAGAGTAACTTAACCTCGTAATCACATTCTCAGTCCTTATTGTATCATTTAATATTTTTTTATTTATTTTTTTTAATTTACTTTACTTTTCGACTTTACTTTGGGCAATGAAGGTTAACAATTCAATTTTCATTACAATTTATGGGACAAAAAAAATATAATGCAACGTTAACAAATAAAAACAAATTCTTTTATGAAATTTGAACAAAAGTTTAATATTCGCGAATGTTCGTAGCAGATATTCGCAAACGGATATGCATCTCTTATGTTCCTAAAATGTCATTCGTTACATCACTAAAGTATATCATTTTATAAAATTCACATTTATATATAATTATAAATGAAGTTAGTAGAAACATATATTTATAATTATAACTGTATTGTAGCTATATTTATGAAGTGATAAAAACATACCTATATATTTCTTTTTCTTTCATCCAAAGGCTTGCAACATTAATGCATAAATGATTGAAGTTTCCTAATTCTAATGTTTTATAGAAATATATATATGAACTAATTGTCATTGATAATTATAGAAGATTATCATATACAAATGTTTCCAAATAATTTGACATACAATAGATTTTATCTGTTAGAGATATAGGAATGTTGTCTGACGAGTTTCAAACTTAAACAGGCCATATTCTTATAATAGAGTATAGTCAAGTAAATATAAATACATATATAAGTCATCTGCATTTTAAGAAATCTGTAGTTTTTATTGTTAGGAAAATAAATGCATAAAAATAATTATAATCTAAGAACACTATATGGTTGATAAAACACTTAGTGTATTATCTCTATAACCAGATTTCTTAAGAAATAACAATAATAACTAAGGATAAGCTGTTTAGTCCCAGACTAGTCCATAAAGCTAACTAGTAGTTGGCTAGTTCGCTAAACTAGGCTTGTAGTCTATTAGGCTATTAGTCAACTATTAGCATAGCTAGTTGTGTCGCTAGTTGTGTTTATTTATTGTTAACTAGCTAAAACTAACAAATACTAGTTTTTGTTTGATGTATTTGTCTTAACATCTCTGTTTAAATAATTATAAGTTAAACTTAATTATGTATATCTATGTAACTTATGAATTGTGCAAAAGTATTATATGCGTGCCTAAATGTCTACCATATTTTGGCTAAAATTGTTCAGCTGTATCAGTTTAACCAAAGAAAACGAAAAATACTTTTGAATTGAAATAGTAAAATAGAAGGATAAATCATCAATATATTCTAGAGGTGCTCTAGTGGCTAAGATCGAGCCGTCATTTTAATATTTATGATGGATTAGAACAATATTTTTTTGTTTTTTTTTTATGTTTGTTTTTGAATATATTTACTTAATTGTTTTTACCTTAGGTTAAGATTGATTTTAAAGGATTCATGTAATAACAAGAATACATTTATAAGGAAATAAAAATATTCTGTGCGTATATAACAGAGGAAAAACTTCAATAAAACAAATTTTATTACACAAAAAACATTTAAAAAATCTGTAAATTTTATTATTACTTTTGTTTTGTTGTTAAGTATAGTTTTATTTAAATATTATACAGACTAGTTCATTAGAAAATGCCTTTCAATTCAAACTCAATTGATGTAAGGGTTAATGAACTGAACTTCCTTTATTATTGATAGCCTTGTTTTCAATTGTGTAAATTTATTAGAATAATTTCATCTTAATTTTGAGTCAAGTCACAGAACATTCTGTATGTATTATTGTATTGTATGTAGTATGCATTTGGTGGAACATACTGTAAGATTGGTAATGTATAGAAGAAATATTAAAATAGTACCAAGATATTTACAGTCACATTTTAAGTCAATAAGCACAGCTTCTTAAATTTAAAATTTGTTGAATATTTACCTAATACAAAATAATAATTAATGTTCATAAGTTTTTAATTCTGAAAAGCAGTAAAATTTACGATTTTTTTTGGCTACTACAAACATACTCTACTACTAGAATGTTCCTCTCAGTCAGTTCAAGTTTTTATTCATGAATTTGTTAATTACAATATATCTCTAAAAAGTAGCGGATCTTATCGGGAAGATACGATACGATACGATACGATATTCTTTATTGTACCACAAACAAATGGAATATATAAAAAACAATAACACATAAAAGATGAATTAGTACAAAAGGCGGCCTTATTGCTAAAGAGCAATCTCTTCCAGGCAACCTTTGGGTAGAGGACACGAAATATGAAGGTGGGTATTTAGGTACAGCACAGTACAGGATAATATAATATAATATAATAAAATAAAATATTATGAAACATATATACATACATATTCATACATACACACATATATACATACACATACATACATATACACATATATATATATACATATATACATACATACACTTACTTATATAAATAAATAAGATAAATAATAAATAAATAAGATAAATAAGAGTAAACAATATTACGTCAATTACTTACCTGAACCAGATAGCTGCTTCTGCCTTCTAAATTGATCCAATGCCAAACTTTCTAAACTCAAAGCTTGGGCCTTTTCTAGGTCCGCTTCAAATTGTATATCGTATTCAGACATAATCGGTCAGCCCACAATAATATCGACAGTGTAGTTCCAGAAAGGACGTGAGAGTAACATTTAAAATTCACTGTTTTGATCACAACTTATCAACGGCACAAACACAAACGTCATTTAACAAACAATCATTTATATTATATATCAAAAGTTTCATCATAGTCACAATAAAACTTACTAAAAACCTTTGTTTACTTTTCTTTATAAGACATAATATTACGATTTAATTTTGTTCAGCTGTAAATCCTTCAAATTTTACATCACTATCCTTCTCATAACGAGATAGTTCATCAGTCATTCGACAATTATCATGTCACAGATAAAATTAGTAAGGCATTATGTATCAAGTACACTATCTACAATGGCTTACGGTTGAGAGGGAAAAAAATATTTTTGCAAATTCGCATAAGTTTAGAACATTCAAAGTAGAAATAATAATAATAGTTTTAAATATTTGAACAAAAACTTATGAATAGAAATTTCCATTTAAGCATTTATTCGTTAATTTAAGGTATAAAACAATTGACTGAGATCCTATTAAAGTCTGTTTTCAGAGACCAAAGAGAGCGTAAGATTGGTACTGGCTCTATTTTTATAACCTTTGGTATTTTAAGGTAAAGGAACATAAAATATATAATATGCAGTAATAAAAAAAAACATATATTATATGTTGCGTAAAATAAACAGTTTATGAACAATTGTACTTGCTTACAAACTTATAGTATTTATGAATTATTTGTTTATGTCACTTTTCCTTTTACATAGGAATCGCTTATCTGCCAGAGAACATAAGAATAGCATGATATGCGCTTTCACGCTCGCTTTCCAATCCACTACAGTCATGAACCACTATTAAATTTAATCTTCTATGTTGTTGTTACAATAGCACAGTAATAGCTACAGAGAACTTTAAATGGTAATAGCTAATTAAAGGACCGGCTTGAAGTTTGTGACGTTTCATGTCAGGATGACGGAAGTTTACGTGTGACGTGGTTTGTCAGACGTGGTATGACTGATCAGTGATCAGTGAGCAGTGGTCACAGAGTACTATACTATACCAGTGGTGACCAGTGACCAACTGATGACAATTAACCTGCATATTACAATGTCTGCTAATTGTTTTGCCATAACTTTAACATAACACGATAACAACAGCACAAATAATTAGAATGACTGTTAAATTTGGTAACGATTATTTTAACGCTATCAAATATAAAAACTATTTATCTTAATATACGAAATATGTAGGTAATTGAGGTTATTAGCGCTTAACGACTGTAAAATTGGAATGATCCGGCCTTCGCATAATGTTCACGATGCTCATTTCCAAAAATGATCCACATGCTTTGCTTTCATTCTACATAGCCACGTTACGGAGCGCGAACTTCTTGACCATCCACAGAGAAGCATCTTCGCTTGGCTTATGTTTAGTTTTGATTATTCTGATAATCACAGCATAACCGTGAATTGTATTAGAAGTTGTCTCACTAGTTTTAAACTCATTCGAAACGAGATGATGCCTTTTGTCCGCCATGCTTCGAGCTCATGGGTCAAGAACCCTAAATGGATTCGAAACTAGTTGGACAAATTCCGGTACCTTTTCCCTGAATATAGCTAGAAAGTTTACTATTTCATTTAATATAATGAGTGATGATCAATTATGATCAAAAATTATTCACTTAAAAAAAAATGATAATCCAACATTATCTTTCCATATAGATACATGTTTAAAGTTTGTTTATTTTTCATATGTGTATTAATATTCATATTATTCAGAGTTTTATTTATATTTTTTGATAAGAATGGTAGTAGTAGTAGTAGCATTGTATTTTGTTTTCCCATTTTATGTGCACACATATACCACCACTCGATTTTTGACTCTCCTTTCAGAGATCTGCTGGAAGAGATTTCATTTTGAATAAGCAGTGCCTTTGTACTAATCTTTGTTAAATTAATATATTTTATATGTTTTCCGTGTATACATGAATGTTAAATAAATACGAATATGAACCATTATGACTATCATATTAGTCATAATGGTTCATGAAAGTAAAAAAAAAAAGAAAAATCAAAGTTTTTCCTTTCTCCGCTACAAGCCCTCTTGCACTTTGCTTTATTAAGTGAATGTATCCAAGATTTGAAATAATCATCAATAGAACGCCCCGTGATAGTGTCCTCAGGCGTTAATATTTTATCGTGACTACGGTTCATCCCGTTTGGCAACTTTTATAAAAGCAAGCAACTATTTGAAATCATTTTTCTCTACTAGTAGATGTACTGAAGATTCTTGAAGAACATGGACATAATAAATAAATTATGAAAATACTTATTAGCACTCTTCATAATAGATTATTTATGAGTCTTACGGATGTATCCTGTTGAAAAATCAATTGCAATCATATCAGAAGTCTTCAAAGAGAGATAGAGACACAGAATATTTATTGGTATAAAAATAATAGCTAATGAAAAAGTCACGTAGTAACGTAGTACGTAAGAGTTTCCACTCGTAAAATCAATACTCGTGATTATATAAAAGCTTGTAACATATTAATATATGTATACATTTTGCATTCGTAATACACCTTATAAATATTATATTATTATATAATTTATTATATTATCTGTCGACAGATAATTAAAGTCCTCAGATTTGACGAACGATAGACATTAAAAATGACCAAATGACAAATGTGACTAAAATATATTTAAATGATTACAGAAATGAAATGTCTACGTAACGATATAAAAAAGACCATTTTATATATTGTTTATAACTTTGGAGAATCTATTATTTAAGAGTGTAGATATGCATTAAACGTCATTCCGTTCCTTTTTAACACAAATGCTATAAATTCTGAGGAATGTCAATCGGAGGATACCAACTTTCTTCTGCCTATCGACATATTATCACTTTGACACACTTTGCTGATGCATCATAGCATCATTGCTGAGTACGAATGCGAGAGCTGTCGTTCTGTCTCTCTTCTTTTTTGCTGACAATTCAATTAATCAATGAAAACATCCACAATGAGACGATGACATAAGAACTTTGTCAGTAATTGACCAGAGAACCCCGGGCACCAAACATTATTATGAATGTTATAAGCAGTCATGTTTCCACGACCAAGGGTTTTAAAAAAATCCGGGGTCTGCATTATCCTTCGCCAACAAAAACTATTATTTATTTACGCCAGTTGAGATAGAGTGACTCAGATTGTATAATGAAATGGTACCATTAGTAGACCATTAGTATGACTGTCCGGTTAGGATCAAGTAACCCTGGCTGGCCTGCTTTTAATAATAATCTTGGTTCTTGGTAGGCCTACTAATGATTGGAATGGATAATGGCATACTGTAATCCACGCGGACAATCAGACCGAGACGACAGCTAATTATTTAATAATATTATAATTTATAATCTTAGTTTTAGTAATTTATTTCTTTATAGGCAGGAATTAATTTAAATATTTATAGTTTTAGCTAATATAGACTTTATTAAGACGTAGAAGTTTTTTTCTGTATTTAAATTGTAATGTAGGACCTGAAACCAGATAACTGACTGAAGACTGGTAAAACAAACAAACAATATTACGAGATGTTATATTTAAAGGTCGTCGATTGTTATACCTGGTGGAAGAAAATCTGTTGATGACTTTCTCTTACTCCGTTTCTTTTTAACTATTTTCTTTTGTAAAATGTTACCATCCCCAGGCAAATTACCTGCCATCGTTACTTTGGGGCTTGGTTTAGCTTTTAATATTTTCTTTGTAACGATACCAGCACTTGTTCGTTTAAATTTTAATGGTGAAGTATATCTGGATGTTTTCCTTTCTTTTATAAAATCTTCTTTTCTCTCCGATGTAATAGCTCTAGCGATTGTTGCTTCATTTGTAGGTGAAAACATACTATTTGCTTTTTTAACTTTTCGTTTCACTTTTAATTGTTTCTTTTTTTTTATAAGTGTTTCGATTATAGGCTTTGAATGTGCTCTTTCTTGTGTCGCCATCTATAGAAGGGTAGTTAGATTTAAGCATTATTAAAAATAGATATTCTTAAGAAATATTTAATTATTTATATTATTTATTTTAAGAAAAAGTACCTGTTCATAAAACAGGTCGTCGGCATCTTGGCGGTCGCAGAAATCTAGTAGTTTATTACAGACAGTTCGCAGGTTTTTAATTTTTTGTTTTTTCTTTCTGCCAACTACGGTTCGATCCATTACGTCTAGACGCAGAGTTCTAAAAAAATATATTTTACATTATTTATTTCACATGAGAACAATTTTTTCTACCAACAGTAAAATTAAAATTAGTGTCAAATACAAATAACCTAATACATACTTAATGATTTTAGGTTTACTCAGAATATCCTCCTTTTCAGTAACAACCATGGAAGTCTCCCAGATGTCTTTAAATAATTTTCTTCTCTCTGCGTAGCTCTCTTCTTTTGTCATAAGGTTATTCATTGTGGTTAGTACAAGTGATGTGCCAACATTCAGATTCGAAACAAATCGGTGAAATTATTTTTGGTCAATTTGATTCATCTTGAACATTGTTCAAAGTTAATATTGTTATTTTAGTTTAAATGCATTTTACTGTTGTGAATATATGGATATTCAATATTAATTTTGTGCTCTGGTTTAGGTTTGAGGTTTAAGTGACAGTAAGTTTTTATTAAAAATATTTTGATTGAGTTTTATTTTTTATTTTAATTTATAAGGTTTGACAATAACTTACAGCATAACACATATAATAAGTTTATATTTAATTTCCAAATTAAATCTTTAATATGTCTACGTAACAATTACATGATATTTTGGGAATCTTATTAAATATAAACACGAATATGTATAAAATACTTAATTCACCGAGGCGGGTAGCGATACGGTAGCTCAATTGGTAGAGCGTCGGCTGCCCGTATCGGTTTATTCACAATTCTATATTTATTTAAAATTTAGATTTACTTCAACCTATAAATGCGATTCTTTAACATTAGTATCCTATTTTTGTATATAATTTAATGTAGGGAGGTAAGAGACAAAAATTGAAGATCTAGAATATATTGAAACGTTTATACATCCATTATACAATTTAAGTGACACTATTTGACCTTGAAACATAACGAGTAGATATCTCCACCAATTAGATAGAAACACTAACTCACTAACAACCCTTTCACTATGGGATGCGATAGGTAGTTGAGATAGTGTCGCTTAGATTGTATAATGAAATGGGCGCATAGCTAAGTATTCGAACTTCGTATGTTCAGCATACACAAAATAACGCAACTTTTATTCAAGATGGTTGAAAACGAGTGCCTTCCCAAGCAAATTAATCACAGTTATCTCAGTATATTACACAAATCGAAGCTATTTACATATATTTAAGGATTGCTTAAAGTAAAATATAATTATGACTTATTTATTATGAAATACAATTATGTACCCTTAAATTAACATAAAACTTACAATACCTTTAACAAAACAATACACAAATCGAAGTTGGCAAAAATATTAAAGTATTGTTTAGTAAAATAATATTTGTGATTTAAGTATAATACACATTTTCAGGCTTTATTACTTTATATAAATTACACTATATTTAGTAAGCTATATATATCCAACTATGCGAAAAAATATATAAAGAAAAAACATCAGAATAACCTACAGTTTAATATGTATAACAGTACAAGAGGCGCTCGCAGTTAAGCTCAACAGGTGGTATAAAATGCTGCCAATATTCTCTATATTCAGTTCGCGGTCGGCGTTCAAAGCAATAACGCATCCTCAATCGAAAACTTACGATCAAATAAAAACCTTTAAATATCAGTTAAATAATTTAAAAATATAACACAAGGCATGTAATTCAAAATGACCAATAATTACGATCCAAATGCTCTATGGCTAGCATTAAGTGAAAGCAATGATAAAAATTTGTTCAATGTTTATCCTAAATTGCTGGCAGAACTTTTGTTACAAGAAGATGCAGCTCGGCAAGACGGAGACTCCAGCGAAGCTGAACGGCTGGTGCTACCGAGTGACAAGGAATGGAGGCTCACTCAGTATTTTAATCTGGTCGCCATGCAGAAGACTCTGGATACTGAGTAAGTATTTATATATAAAAGAAATCGGTTTTATCAGACTGAATCAGGAAGAATTGCGACTTCCTGTTTTTAAATATCGGTCATTCTTCGTCCAAACAAGGACCAAGTAACCCATGAAATAAGTAACCCACATCGTTTAATTATAATACGGTTCAACCTGACATTTTTTAAAACCTTAAATTATACTCTCTATCCATATACACTTATTAAATACACTAGATATTTCTCTGGGCAACAATTTTCAATTTCCATTATGAGCATGTAAACTTGAATACGTAATTGTGTGAGTGACCCTGAACTTTAGTTACTGTAACACACACACACATGCATTTTCATTAAGTATATTATCTAACACTAATATTTTGAAAAACAGTGAAATAAATACCCCTGTTACGAAATGCAATAAGTTCACCTTTACAGTTCGTTTTGTATTATTAATATATTTCTAATAGACAAAATGTCAATTTGCTTATTAGTTTAATATCTAACAGAAATAATAATAATAATAGTACAGATTAATATTCACGTTGAAGGCAACAAGAACGAATAACCCAGACTAAATGCGTTAAGGCTGCCATTGCAAAATTAATCACTGAACATTTCCAAGTTTAGTGTTGAGGTTTCTGATAGAAAATCCAATCTCAATATAAACGTTTTAAAATTCTCCAACGTAACTTCCAAGATTAGACCAAGGTTCATAGTTCTGTATATACAGAATCTACAAATTAACTTCGTTTATATATATTGCTATATATATGGACAGATATCTGTATGTAATTGCCATATAATGTTATTCTTTGTTCACTTTGTCTTATTTCTAATATAATTATTTTATTTACTAATTTAATCTCAATAACTAAACTTTAGAGAGTTTTATAATGAGCTTTAGACTTTACAAACTACAAATTCAATCAGTGTCCTAATAATTATACTGTTTTTCAGTTAATTTATATTAATATTATTTTATAACCCCAATTCCAAAGAATACTTATAATGGATAACTCATTGATAGGTGATGCTTCTCTAAAAAGTTTTAATTAATTCATGTTATATCCAGTTCTGGCTGGGCAATAATTCATACTGTCATTTATTTAATGAATTATTTCTATGACATTTTATTTAAATAAAACGAAAAAATATCTACATTTTAATTAATTGTAAACGCATGTTTAAAAAGTTATCAATTGTGTGCAGATTATCCTATAAAAAATGAGGTCGATACTTGAATATAAATAGTATTTTGATAAATGTTAATAATGAGTCGGATTATTATTAATGGATAAAAGCGATGATTGATGGACCGACAAATATAATAACGTAAATGTTGATAGTTTTATAAATAAAGTAAGTTTAAAACAATAAGAATTGCTTTGAAGACAAGTACATATCTTCTCAGGGAGGACGATGCCGCCAAAGCCTCGGAAACCATGGAAGAGGTTCCCGAAGAGTGGGCACCTTGGAATTTGGTGCTTGTGACCAGGAATCCAAACGCTCCACCGCCTGTCGATGTCAAAGCCGCTACAGGCCCTGCCTGGGATATCGGCCAGGTAAAATATAAAGTGTAGAATAGAAAATAATCTTTTAAAATAACAATTCTTTGTATTTTAAGGTGTTAAAAGCAGCGAAACTTCTCTGCAAGCCGCCATTCCCTGTACACTTTGCAGATGAACAAGAGATGCGATGCGTCTATTCTTTAATCTACGATGTATTTCGTTGTAAGTTTCAATTTCAGTATCGCGTTTATTTTTTTTTGGTATAAAGTTTATTTTTTATTACCGCGTTGCCAAAATGTTCGTGACTTTTTTTTTCTCGTAAATCACAAAAACGACGGTCGTAAAATCCCATATCCTACATAAATACACTGAAATATGAGTTCTTTTTAAAGGGACTTCACTTAAGTTGGTGTCACGATGGCAAAGTCGGCGCGTGAACAATATCTAACTGCTGTAAATTACATCACGCGATCTTGGAAACTAGTTTATAAGGTTTTATAAGCGTTATTTAACTTTGATCACACAATACCCATGCGATAATGTTGCGATAAACAGCTCGCGTGAGTTTAACGGCTTTCATTTAAACGCAACTGACAATGCTTTATTTACAAGTAAGATTCCATACAGGACAAGTATTATATTATATTATATCCATATATTTTTACGCGGCTGTATTCACGTTAATTGTATAAATGCTTGAATAGTTTCAAAACTTGCGAGTTCACGCCGAGTCCGCCATGCTTCGAGCTCATGAGTAAGAACCCCTCTTAGGTTCGTAACTAGTCGGGCAAATTCCTATACAATGAACGTGAATATATCCGGGTAAATATATATATAATTGTCATCATGAGTCACGATAGATTTAACATATGAAAAGTCAAGTATTATATTTACTATACTTATAAACTTACGAACTAAACTGACCTGATACCTGTCATGCTTTAAATGAATATCAGGGAAAATCTTTTCTATTTCGTGAAAACTTCACATTCAAATGGTGTCTACGTTTGCATGTTGTCATATAAAAATGTGCAATTTATCGTGTCGATGTATGAAGGACTGACTATTTCCATATTTATGACGCGTTTCAATAACATTTCGTATATTCCTTGCAGACAAATCAATATTGGATCAGGCGATTGACGATATAGACTTTTTTGGAGATTATCCACAGGTAAGGCTTTATTAATTTGTTTTAACTGTTGCAACCCCTTTATTTCGATATATTTTATTAGCTGTTCCAAACCATTATGTATTAAATAGATAACGTTATAGAATATAAATAATAAATATATTTTATCGACACCAATAAACAGAAAATACAGATAAAGAATATTTTTTAAAAAGAAATCATGGTAGTTGTTACAAGTTTTAGAACACTGAAAGGCGGCCGCTATCGATAACAAGCGATTTTTGCTTTTTTGAGGATGTTCTGTGATTAAAAACAAATAACGGGGCAAAGAAAATAAATTACGAATTAAGAGGGATTAGGAAAATATTAGGAATATGTAGAAAAAAATAACTTGTATTAAGTATTGTTATATCTATCTATAGGTATCTCTATTTTATCGATGGACTGTATCTTTCAAGTTGCAGGTATATCTTTGCTAATAAAAAAAACACTTTACAGACCATAAACCTTAAAAATGACTTTATATGTACGTGGGTATGGCATCAATTTTAAGCTATTTCTTATGATTTTCACATGGATTTGAATATTTTAAACGTATACCTAAATATTAGAATGAATACAATAATTCTGACAAAAAGTATAATAGTGTTAAACCTTAACAGAAGAAGTTAGCAGAAATAGATTAAATTCTTCAAATTCAATAGTCAATACAATAATATTTCTGTGCTATCACTAAAATTAAAGATTAGTGATTTATATATACATACATATTTGGGTACTTTAACCCTGAAATAAACCTGAAACAATTTTGTATCAAGTTATAAATTGCATTTATAAGTATATACAAAGCTCTTAAGCTTGTATACTTATTATTCTAAAGGTCATTTGTTCCAACCGCTTGTGCCTTCAAGGTTGGAAAGAAATGTCATTACCAAATGGCTATAACTTGTATAAAAGCAGATTCAACAAGATGGAAGAACAAAAAGTAAAGCCCATCTAACTCACATTATAGCGGTCTCGTGACTGAATCCATTTCTTTTTCGTTAAGGACGCTCACGAAAACGATATTTATATTTATGATCGTTTATTTCGCCAAAAATTTGCCATTGGTTACAATGGAATCTTATAAGTGGATTCGATTAATAATACTAAACTCCGTGTTGACAGATATCAAGACGATTGTTGCGATAAAGCGCCATGTTTGACTTTGACTTAATAACTGTGTAGATGCGATACACTTAAAACTAATTTCCTTAAATTAATTTAAATTAATTGATTTATAATTTTACCACCTAATTTATTTTGAAAATATATAGAATTTAATCTGTTATGATAGGTCAGTATGGAAAAACTTGTAGGGGTAAGAATATCGGGTCTGACTAGAATTGACATTTAAATCTATGCATGTTTTTAACAATTGATTTAGTTTTAGGTAGAAACAGAAGTCAAGACTTCGGTTAGCGTTTATTGTTGAAGTCCATTTTTGAGTCAATCTCTGTAATAATCATTTTAAACATTCTTCAGGAATTTGTCAAAAATCGTATAACAATGTTTATTAAATTAAATAATTCATGACATTGTCAAGAGGTGGATCACCATTTTAAAAATATTGCCGTTAGAAACTTCTTAGCTAGCTACGGCTGAAATTAATCGAAAACGAAAACAACGAAACGACAGTGTTCGATATAGGTGTGTGTATGCTACTAAGATAAAGGAATACCGATATAATGCGGCCATCTAAACCAACGTTCGTTGTTAAGTGTAATGCAGGCTTATACATCAGAGATTAACGTCCCCGGGATAAAACTACCCTCTAACAGGACAGAGCGTTGTCTCAATCAAACAGGTCCCAAGAAAAACCATTTAGCAACCTCGGTTCAAGAATCTTTATTTATGTAATTCGTTTTCAGGGTGCCAAAATAACGGAGACTGCCTACTAAATTAGCCATGAAAGAGCCTAGAACGTGTTGACGGTGTCTCAAATTAACTCGTCCGACTAATTTTGTCTTACTGACAATTCCGACAGATATTTTTTAGAATTCTGTTTTGTTTTAGAATTCTTAAATTAAATGTTAAATTTTATTAGCTGGTCGACCACCGACATTCAACATGGCTGTTTCTGATGGAGCTGGCAAGACGACGGTGGGTGGCGAGGGCGCGAGGAGAGGCAGAACGAGCCATGCGTCTTCTCAACGCAGCTGGGTTTCCTTTCAAAGATGTTGAGAATAATATATGGAATCAGCGAGTCCACTTTGCTGCAGCCATCGCTAGAATACGAATAAAAAACAAGGCTTTCTCGTAAGAACTTTTACCGTATGTTAGACTTAATAATTAGATATCTGCCGAGTACTGTAGCGTTTGAATGATAAGCTAGAGGCAGTCTCCGTATGGGGCAATGCCAATCTTGTTAAATTCAACGCCACAAAAACGCAGACGTGTTTATTAACCGCCAGAAGGAGCCCTTTCACCTTGGCTCCTACTTTCCAGAATGTGTCTTTGGAATACAGTGACCGACTTCAGTTGCTAGAGATAGAGATTTCCTCGAACCTCAACTTTGGTCGGTTCATTGAGTCTAGAGCAAGAGCAACCGCCAGCAAGCTTGGCGTTCTTGCAAAGATCCGGCAATATTTCACACCGGGACAACTTCTTACATTATATAAAGCCCAGATCCCGTGTGTGGAATACTATTGCCATTTAATGGCTGGTGCCACATAATGTCATCTTGCAGCTCAAGATACAATTGAGAGGCGTGCAAAGAGGCTAATTGGCGACCCTGAACTAGTGGAAGTCAATCTTCATATTCTCGAAATAGACGTAGTGTTGCCAGCCTCTCAGTATTCTATAGGATACATTTAGGTGATTGTGCGAAGGAATTACATTCCGGACGTTCCGGACGTTCCGACGCACGGCGAGCATTCATCCTTTTGTAGTAGACACGCCGCATGTCCGAACGAAGCGCTACGCTTCATCTTTCTTCAATCGGACAGCGCAGGAGTGGAAAAGTTTGCCTGCGTCGATATTTCCGTCCGAGTACAATGTCGGTGGCTTCAAGTCAAGAGTGAATAGGCTTTTACTAAGTTGATGTGCTTTATTTACCACCTACGACTACATTTGCACTTCCCATCAGGTGGAATGTAGTCAAGTGTCAACTTAGTTGAAGTGTCAAAAATAATAATAATATATATGGATAAAGTTATGACAAATATATCATATATTTTTTATATCTTCTAGGCTCTCAGACCTTTTGCCTCCTCATTTGCGAGAAGAACGAATATCTGCTTGCGTTAACAAAGAGACTGTCACTGGATGGGTTAACACATTTAAAGCTAAGTAAGGATTCTAATACACAATGAATACCTATAGGATATATATATATATATATATATATAAATATAAATAGATATATTGTAACGCCATAATTGTGTTCTTTCAAAACCGGGTTTTTATTAATTGTATACAAATATACAATTAATAAAATCCCGCTTGCAACAACGCTCGTACTTATTCGATATTCTCGTAATATTGTTTCTTTCAGGAAAGTGGCATTACTGGTGCAAAAGTTACAAGAGTTAGGATACTCGTATGGCGGTTCACGACAACTTTGTTCAGGAGAATACAGATTTGATCGCGTTTGTCCTAGGTAATTATGTCACTATCATCCCAATAGATAATAATAAATAATAATAAATATTCTTTATTGTACACCCTGAGTATAAAATTACAAAAACAAAACATAAAAAACAGTGAAAAAAAAAATGGTACAATTTTGGAGATATATGAGATATGGTTTTATTAAACTTTTATATTTTATATTTTATATATGAGATATGGTTTTATTAAACTTTTTTTATATTTCTTCCATGTGGGTTGAGAAAATATATATAACACGAAAACGTCAAACCACTATAGGTATTAATATTCTTACGTTTTTAGATTTATAACTCTAAGGCCGCCAGATAACGTCAGCATCGGACAATTAGACCTGGTCAAAGACGGGGTTATCGTTCTGCAGGTAAGAGTATATCAATCTCTCGACTTGTAATTAAAATGATCAACCCATCAATGAAACGATGCAACGAGTTTGATTTCAGATCATTCATATTGAACCATCGAGATACGGTTCACTCGTAAAATTGTCCCAATACACAAAATAATAGAATCCCCGTCACTCCAGGAGAGGGAGTTCTGCGAGGGTGCGTCGACGCTATGCCGCGCGCTGCGCGTGAACGCCCTTCGCGGCGTGGTGGCGCAGACGCACGCGTCATCGCCGCGCTGCTCGGCCTACCTGGCGGCGCAGCTGCGCGAGCTGGCCGCCGTGTTGCGCGCGCAGGCGCCGCCCGCGCCCTCCACGCCTGAGCTGGGGAAGCTCGTTGTTTTCGGGGCGGGGGATAAGTAAATGTCTATTCAGAGTAAACTTTCAAAGCCGGTACGAGGCGATGATAATGTTCTTTGAAATCCTGATTTTAAATTTCGGCTTTAAATTTAAAATCCTGATTTTAAATTGAAAGTAAAAGTCTCGCAGTTGGGGCGAGAAAGCAATAAATAAACTTATAAAAGTATTTATATCGATTAAATTATATTTGATATATTTATTTTCCAATAAATTGTACATAACTAGATTTTGTTTTTGTTTAATGTGGAGTAAAGGTAGTCGATTTAAAAGAAATGAGCTGAAGGATGTTTTAACAAGTCTAATGGTTCTTAAACACATTCTAGAGCCGAGAGCTACGTGTGCGCTCTACGGGAATTGGGTATAGAAGCATCGGAGCTGCTCCAGTCGAGTGCGTCCGTGTGCGTAGTGAGCGACCCCGTGCACGGCGACACCCCTAAGGTGGCGAGCGCGTTGGATGGAGTGGTGGCAGCCCTGGCCACTCCTCCCAACTCATACTCGGCCGTCACCGATCCCATTGACTTGGTGTGCGGTAGAGGTGGCGACCTGGCTATGCTTGAGGTGCGTGACAATTCTTAACAGTAAATAGCATATAGGTAATATGCTATTTTAGCCTCGATATACAATGTATAAAATTGCAGATACTTACCGAGTCTGAAATAGATTCAACAGGAAAGGCTCGTGTACAATCTATCCTGGAAGAGCAGAAGAAAACTTTAAAAACTCTCATGTCTAAACCTCAGGTATTGTAACCGTAATAAGTAAATATATAACAACCAGTAATAATATTGTTCCTATAAAATACGATAACCCCAGATCCAACTAATTCTATACGAGACGCACTCGGCCCTGGAGGCAGAGAACCAGGCGCAGGTCACACGAGCCGTGGCGGAGGCGAACAGACTAGCGCGAGAGAGACACGCCCTGCTCAAGAAGAAACACAAGGACCATGTGGTATTATGAAAACATGTGGCAAATTAACTCGCACAAATTATTGCTACTAATTTAATCAAAATTAACAATGCTGACTCCATGCTCATCAATTTCGACATTGGTTTGTGTATTTATTTGTCATATTTATAACAATATTAGGTATTTACCCTATATTGTTTTGTGATGAAATAAATACCAAAAACTTGTCCGATTGTAAAAAGTTAAGGTCTAGCAGTTAGCTTTGCTTGCTGTTATACTATAATAAATAATAGAAAAATATATAACTATATTAAAAATTCAGTAAAAGTAAGAACCCAAGCACCAGAACATATAAACTCTCTTCCGTCTGGAATAGGAATTCAAAACATAGGAATTTACGCAACGTTATTTTCAGAGCCGTGTAATCTACTAAAATATTCTAAGTTTCTTATATCTTCAGGTATTTAAAACTAAGGAACCAGCAGAAACCATAGTAACAGATTCTTGCACATCACTTGACCAAACAGCCTCACGATCAGACCTTGATAAAGAAGAACAGGAAGAAGATAGTTCCACAAATCGTTCCCAGAAAAGGCCAATGTCTTCTCCACCTTCAACCGCAAGAACAAGGTCAGATATTGGAGAAACTGTGTTCAAAAAAAGAGCTGAGAGTGCAGATGTAGGATGGAGACCAGGAATGATGAAATCCAGGCCAATACCAGAAATGCAAATTGAAGAAAATGAACCGTTTCTTCCAAGAGATCCGGATAAGGATAGTCCACATATTGTTGTAAGTTTTTAAATGGTAAAGAATGAATACTACACAGATACTTCATAAATATTTTAACGCCTCAATATTCCAATGTACAGGTTCCAGACGGTGATTTATTTGAAATCCAAACGTTGCCAAATCTCGGTAATGGTCTGGATATTAACTATATTCTAGACAGAGACGGCTGCTACTTGGGACTCATTCAAAGAAAGGTTAGTATGAACCTCAAAAGTAAATAAATGTAGTGAATGAGAATGCCCCTGCATCTCCATAGTAACAGGCAGCAGTATGATATATAACGCGAGTAGGGTTCCCCCAGGAGATCACTCGGCTAGACGCGAAATACATGATCCGCGTGGCCGAGGAGCGCGGTTTGTTCGGGGCCGCGGCCGCGCCGCGACGCCGACGACCCGAGCTGCCCACACACACTAACAAAGCTAGGCGACGGAAGACTAACACTTTTGAGGTAAACCAAATGCCGATCACGTTTTTAGAATCATACATTATTCCCAACTGTATTAATGTGTGACAGCTGTACTACCAACTTCAAAACTCGTACCAGAGTACTAGTTTTGAAGTTCCGAATCGTTAATGGTTTTCCAATAACAAAATCAGTTTGATATTGTTATTGGTTTATAAATATCACTCCCAAATAACAACCACTCAAGAACAAGCAAGAACTCGTTTAGTGACTTGCCGAAAACTATCAACGTTTCATAACGTTAAAACTCGTAGCAGAGGTACATAATGAAACAAAACCAGGTGGAGCGAGTGTCGGCGCCCACGTACGCGTCGTTGTCCCGCTCGTCGCGGCGCTGCTCGGCGCCGGCGTGTCTACCGGCAGAGGCACCGATGGCGCACGTGTGCTCGCGGCACGAGCGCCGCCACGCCGTGGCCGCCGCCTACACCGCCGCTGCCTGCACCTGCGACGCTAGGCATAAGTACACCTTCCGACGATTGCACAGTTCTTCAAAGGGTTCTCCAAAGCTACTTTGATAGGGCTGTGGTTCACACGAACGAACTAAACTAGTGGTTAACGCCGTACAATATACACCGGTTAAGACTAATAAACTCATATTAAGAAGACCAAAGTCGGTAGACGCGATCACGTTAGGAAAAGCGATGTGAAAAGGCATTACACACAACAGACGTGACACACACACACACACCGGGTTAGCCTACGATGGTGAAATCGACACGTTGGTTCGGCGTTCTGTCATCGAATGAAGTTGGGTGTCCAAAACCCAGTATCCCTCCTAGCCAACGACATTCTAGGCCATTGTTTTCAGACGTCCATAGGGCGTCCATTCCTCTGTTCTTCTTCTTCCTTTTCTCAGCACACACCGATCCCATCTCATGGTGACGCTGTAATAGCCAATAGGGCTAACAGCAGAAACAACGACCACAGAAAATGCCATAAGTAACACTGACTTGTGCTCTTTTCTTTATAAAAAGATGCTCAAATTAAAATCTCCTCCGAAGGTTGAGTGTTGTATAAATTATTGAATATAGGTAATTTAATTTAAAGGTTGTTACGGCTTTACCGTACCGTACTTTTTTAATTTAGCTGTTTAGGAATTCGCCGAAACTCGCACAGATTTCAGATTACAGTTACTCATTCCAGACGTCAGCCCAAGCCGCGCCACGTGTCTGATATACCGCCGCAGCCACCCCCCTCCCCCCCCTGCCGTCGGCCCTTCCCCCTCGCTGTGCACGACCTGCGCCTCAAGACTCTCAAACATAACTTTTTTGTATAGAATACAAATATATGTCAGATCATGTAGCTTGCTTGATGATAAAATCGTGAAATTAATACCTAGCGGTAAATGGAACTGAAATCCAGCGACGTCCAGATATTGTTTTTAGATGCATTTACCAAATTATTTGATATCAATAAAATATTCTAATTATTTTGATAACCTACCTTCTTTTTTGCTGTACTATTTGCATTTTTTTTTTATTTAGATACATGAATAAAATATTAATAGATAATAAATATCGTAAAGAACTTGTAATATTTTGGTAGATATATATCATTGTACAAATTATTAATATATTGCTTTAAAATAAATATCAATTTTATTTATTAATGAAATAACAATATCGGTATAAATAAAACAATTTTTATTTATTTGTTACAAATTCGCCAAATAGTGGCTTTACAACAATACTCATAACAAACAGTCTCCAGTTAAAGCATCCCGAAGCCTTTGGAGTAACTAATAGCTTTCATCAGTCTATCTTGCAGTTTATCCTTACTCTCGTACTCGGGCAGGAGGAGCACGTTGAAGCACGTGTGGGCTGTGGGTAGTCTGTCGCAATCCGGTCCGTTTCTGGCTATAACTAGTTTCAAATGACTGAGTCCTCCGACCGGAACCCGGTCAGAGCCGGTCGTGAACTGTAACAACTTCCTCTTGTCCTCCAGGGGGAGACTGTGAACGATACTCCAAAAGTCCTTGATAGTGTTCGACTCGGCCGTGTAACCTCCATCGTATTCTGTCGACTTTTCTAGCTCATTGAAATCGAAATTCTGGAAAAAGATTTATTACGTAAATATAATATATATACCAGAATATATCTTGTAGTCACCGAACCAAGTGAAAGATGTAATGGACTGCAGCTCGTATGCGGTCTGGACCGACCAGGGTGGAACAACCGTCTCATGGAAGAACAGCTATAAGCATTCAATGTGGGTAAGAACCCAAAGCCACAATGTCTCGTGGTCACCAAGACTGACTGTATGACCAACTGGGAGAAGCCCCAGCTCTCTCCCGTCACCCCTACCTTGCTGCCGCACACGAGTGTCTCCACCTCCTCGGCGCGGAACAGCGTCCCGAGCTGGCTCTCGTCCGTCACCATCACGAACCCGCGACGGAAAGCACGGAACTGAGTCTCCACTGACTTGTTCAGCAGGAAGTCTGAATATAGGTCTATGAATTCCTGAAATTATTATTTTAATATAAGGACGTCGTTCATACGACCGATATCAATTTGAACCAATCCGAGATTGAAACCAACAAGACCAACCGAACGAGAGCAACCTTAAAACTCTATTCACAGCTAATGAAAAGAATTATGATTTCAATCTTTATTCTAGTAATATTCTCATTTTTAATAATTTCGCAACTGTCCAAAATTTGTTACATCGTTTCTGGACAATGGGACGGAGATCAAAGAGTCCAATAACAAATTACCTAATTTTGGTAGTTGTGTCCTTAGCCATTAAAAGTCAATGAAATTCCCAACACGTTAAATTATTTACAAGCTCACCTGTTTATTATCTTGCGTAACAAATATGTTGTCTCCATTATCTTTGAGATCTTGAAATATGTTGTTACCGAACACGTCCGTGTAACATATCCTAAAGGTCTGGTAATACACCTCTTCCAGGTCGCTGCCGGTGTAATCCAGCATGTCTTTTAAACCGTTGTATAAAGTCTGAAACAGAAGTCTGTTAGTCAATATTTATTAAGATGTGGCTAAAATTCCCGAGTTCGATGCCTATGCAGGACAGTTTGCGCGTAATTTGTGTCTGTTTAATTTATTCTCACAATATTATTTCCTTTTATCGATATTTGTATTAGAATCAAACGTATCCTTACCGAATTCCAATCTGCTAAATCTTCGAAGGACCCCTTCTTCCCCATGAGTTTTCTATAAACGACCATGGGGAAGTTGACGGCCAGTATGATGTTATTATATATGGCCAGTCCTAGCACTATCCCGATCAACGTGAACTGCGCCTCCGTCTCGAACGACGTGGGGTTGAACCTGAATAAAAGAACATTCATATTTCATTAGAATCAATTAATGATTTTAAAGATAAATACACTCTATAAGTATGGTGGACAATTAAAAATATGCCATTCTCAAACAAACCAGACGGTATGTGAGTCCTGTCGGTGCGTGAACATGCCGTAGTCGGGATTGAAGATCTGTTCCACCACCAGCTGGAAGAACTCCTTACTGACGCCTCCCTCGTCCACGCCCTGCTCTCCCTCGAACTCTACTACCAGCTGCTTCTTGAGGTCTAAAGCGCGCTCCATCGCTATCATCTCTAGCTGTTGGGCGGAATCACATCATTAGATTTTTAGGTCCAATAAATAGTTATTTTTCTCAAATGGAGAAAATAAAATTAACAGTTCCATTTATTAATTTAACTTCGGAAAATTTTTAATTTTATTACATTAACTATACGTGTGGGTTAATTAATGAAATGTATCTTCAATGATACGCAAACGAGAGAGCAAGCGGTACCTCAACGAGCGCGCCGTCGATGATGGGCGCGGGCCGGGTACAGTGTGTGAGCGGGTGAGTGAGTGAGTGAGAGAGAGAATGAGTCAGAGTGTGAGTGAGTGAGAGAGAAAGTGTCAGTGTGAGTGAGTGAAAGAGAGAGTGAGTGAGAATTTGAGTGTGTAAATAAATGAGCGAGCGAGAAAGCCAGCGGTACCTCAACGAGGGCGTCGTCGATGATGTGCGAGCGCCGCACTTTGAGGCGCAGGAAGGGCATGGGCGGCGCGGCGCCCACCACGGCGTGCAGGAGGGACACGCGCCGCTCCGAGTACATGCGGATGCGGTTCTCGTAGTACAGGCCCAGGGACTTAGTGGCGGCCGTCAGGATGAACGGGTACTTGAGGAACGAGAACTTCCGGCCTGTAGGGCACTTAACGTTTAGTTGGTGAGTGGTGCTGTTTTGTCTTGTTGTCACTATGCTTTTTAATATCAGTGCGGAGGATTTCTTGATATTAAATATGCAGTGGTCTGTAATGAATCAATTAAAAAAATTGTTACGTAAAAAAAAAACTTACCATTACCTATTTCCGTTTTACAATTAGCTAAATCTATATCCATTTCTATATTATCACTGAGGGGTTCGTTATAAAACTCTTCGAATGGCAGATAAGGTTTCCTAGCATCTAATACATTTACATCTAATTCAATGGCTGAAAAAAAATTGAAACCATTAACACAATTCTTAATTGAATGATTATTTTATTTATAACTTAACACTCACCTAAGGGGTCATCCTGCTGGGCCTGTTTTGAATTCTTAATAGAAGACAGTGGGTACAGGTGGTCCAAGGCGTCCCCCAGCGGGTCCAACTGGCTCGCGATCACCACGGCCTCCTCTCTTAACGTATTTGATTCCATCAGACCCGCTAACATGTTCGCGTAATATACTATCTAGGATAATTAAATCATTAGTATTTATTACACAATAACATGGGTTATATACTTTTGTTTGTATTTTGATATATTACCAAATAATCATGGTTTTTTTTTCATTTTGGTGTCCATGACTGACTGACTGACTGCCTGTACATATTTTCATCCGGCTGTTCTCAGGTTTATGATATTACAGAAAAAACAAACAAAAAAAAATCCTCGAAAACATTCAGGGCGATCAGTTCATGCTGGGAGTCCCCCGTGCTTCGAGCTCATGAATAAGAACCACAAATGGGTTCAAACGATATAAGTACAGACGGTAAATATATATAATAATCAATTTATTACCTTCATAAGTTTCGTTGCCATGGTGACGCTCTCGTCATCCTGCACTTGAAAATTTCTAGAATAATTAGTTGATATGACTCTCAGTGTGATTAACTGTTGTAAAGTTTCCAAAATATGTCGTAGACTGTCCTTACAGTGTTGAGCCCACACGCGCGCTAATTTGGCTTGAGCTGAAAATAATATTATTTATATATTTATTTACTTACAGTCGGACAGATCATTTTAAAATTTATTTTTTTAAATCTATCCATTCCTACATTTTATCATTTACTTCGTTGAATGAATGTTTAGAACCAACCTTTAACTGGCAAGTGTTCAGCGGCGTGGCACAGAGCCGGCAAGGCGATCTCCAAGTAGTCACTGCACCCGAGGTCCGGTACTTCAAAGGCAATAACAAAGCAATTGACGGCATCTTCCATACTCATTTTTTTTGTTATTCGTAAATCTATTTCCATGTTCTCTGCAAGTGTTGTAAGGGCGGTCACTAATGCTGAACTGTAGTATTCTGATGGCACCTATAATAAATGTATGTATGTATGTATATATATAAAATATATATACTTTAGGATAAAGAAAAATACTGAAGTAAGTTGATGTACAAATAATAATCACAAGTGAGTTTACCCACTTTGGCAAGGTACTGAAAGGCTCTCCGACATGATGCCACATCTAGACCTGGTCCGGTCACACTGTCTACATCCTTGTCTGGGTCACTTGAGGAACACATTGCTTTTGATTCTTTATCTGTAATAAAATCAAATTAAAATTTATTATATATTCGTGGTTTCTAGATGGATGTTTGATGTAAAAGAAATCCCAATATCACACCATTATCTAATCTAAGCCCATCATAGTCAGCTAAGGATACTTATTTGACTAATTATAATTCTATATATATTTTTCCTCAGCCTATATATACTCATTTCAATTGTATCAGAATTTTGCCTGACTAGTTTTGAACCCATGAGATTCTAATTGCAGCACGGCAGACTTGTGACGGGATTGCCACAGAAAAATTGTGATATAATAACATAAGTACAGCCAGTATGTATATATTTTATTTAAGATAAAACCTGTACATTATACAATATTATACATATGTACTATAATTATTTACCTAACTTTTTCTTTCCTTCACTAACATCACACTTGGTGACTTGCTTTTGAAAACATCTAGCCAATATGGCTGGCTGTGTGAACGCCTCACCGAGCGCTCTTATAAGTGCCTGAGGCTTTTTAGTCTGAAGACATTCATCACACAGCTCATATATACGATCTTCTGTTAATGGGGCACCATCTGTGAGCAACGATATTAATAAATCATCTAAAGTGTCTAATAACCATCTTGCTCTTCGCTTATAATTTTCTATTTCACAGGACATGTTTCCGAAACAGATTTGTACAGCCAGTGGTAGTATTATAATTTGGAGAATATTTATATAGCAAAAATTATATTGGTAGTCATTATATAAACAGGGAACATTAACATATAATATATTAGTAAATACTTAATAGAAGTAATTAGTACTATGAGGTATTCATTTGTTTTAATTATCCCTCACATATTATTATAAAAGTTATTAACTGAGCAATAATTATCACAAATAACTGATTAATCCTAATTACAATTCCTGTACTTTTTATTTAACTTTATCATATCATTAGGATACATACATAAGATACTATAATTAATGTATTCTAAGTGCACTTACTATTATGACTTAGATTTTTATATTCATCTTGAGATACATTATGACTAGTTTCAGACCTGTCCGTCTTGTTATCGGCTGGTGAGGTACTGCAAGAGGCATCGCCTTTCTTGCCCCTCTCACTTGATTTTTCCCTAGGATTTGATGATGAACATGTGGTGCTAAAATATAGGTTATTGATAAGATTTCAAATACAATTATTTGTACTTCATCTGTAATTTTTACAGTTGATTGGGTTGGAAGATCATATCAAGATTAATATCACATATTTTTCCTTAGAATTGAACTATTGTTACTGTGATTGATTTTGTTATAATATATGTAACAATATACATTAATGTATTTTAATATGTTGACTATTAATTTATTTCGACCCTGGTTGTTGACCCTACAAGTTGTTTTCTTTAGCTCATTCCTTGTGGAATCTGGAGACTATGAAAGGGTGTAAGTATTGTATGTATGATATATGCTATATTCATGCAGACCTTCTTATTAAAACCATGAATGAGTATTACATATTCAGATAAGCTTACATTTTTAATCCCACCATTTCAATATATCATGGTTGAAAAGATTTTAGTGTGAGAACATCACATATAAACATAGTATTAAAGTTTACCTAATAAATGAATTTCCAAATGCCAAAAACATTTGTTGAATCTGTTAGATAGTGCCAAAGGTTAGTATGTTGAGTTAATGGTAACTCTTGTGTCAATAGGCCAAAAATATAGATATCTCACAGAAATAATCTCTTTTCTATGACTTCTGTTGAATATACTAACCTAGCACTGGAGTCACAAGTACTGGCCTCAGTTCTGGGCACTTTATTTGGCAGAGTGTCACAAAGGCGCGCCTCTTTATAAAACAGTTTTATTGCTTCTGCTGCAGCTTCATTTGGAGTCAAGTTCCTTGCCTTATTCAAAATTATAAAAAAATATAATAACACTTAGGTTAAAATGTACACATTCAAAACTACTGTCACTGTATTTTATAATCAAATTAGAATCATTTAATTCTATTGAATTTCAATGAAATGAACTATTCGTGTTTCGTACCTCTCCACTGGAAGCACAGTACTGGTTGTCACAATTAGGATTTCCACAGCCGTCTAAGAGTTGATAAAAGTATCTCTCAATCAATTGCCTCGCAGCAGCTCGCTTCATAATGTCTGTAGTATTTGCACTTGTATCGGCGCATAAATCACCAGCTTCTGTTTGATCCTTAGAGTTGCTCGGGGCTGCGTTATTGTTTGACGATGATGCTTCGCTCCCCCTGCAATGTTATTAAGCGTACCAAGGTAGTGTTTAATTACGATCTTTGTCAACAAAGACTGAAAAATGCCAAGTAATGCATAACCTCTCATAAAAACCTTTGTTCTAAATTAGGATTCAAAATACAATTTGGTATTGATATTTATAATATATCACTTTTCATCAGATATAAAAATAAAATAACAATTAGCAAATTATGTGATGACAAATTTACCTTGAAGCTTCGTCAGTTTCGCTTTTTGAGTTCATAGAAATAAATGATGGTCAATTCTTAAAAACTTCTAACCATTTAATATAATTAACACAAAGGCACCAGTGACCAGATTATTTAATTATTATTTTCTCAAGTAAAATGATAATGTTATTACAAAACAAATTAAGCAGGTACACAAAAAATACCACCAATTGTTCTCATTCTACAATCTGTCATCCATTTTGAACATTATTTTTACATTTTACGCATTTTTAAAGAGTATATTTGAAAAAAAAAACATTTAACTCAAATTATTCGAGAATGTATATGAATAAACAATATTTTTCAACATAACACCTAAACATAGTATGTTTTTGATGTATTATGTTATCTAATTTATTATCATCTATAAAGTACTCCCAGACAAGTGTAAAAACGACGATATAAGTATGACCCAAAATATTAAATAATGCTTGTCTTATAATTTTTTCATAACAAATCCTTATTTTGTTTCAGAACAAATACAGATTATTGTTTTTCTTAATATTATAAGAAGATGGTATACAAAATACAAATATTGTGGCTTCTATTAGACCGACTTTATTACCAACCCAATGTCAATACTCAATTGTGAACATTCAACCCAGTGCGGCACAACCAGAGCCACTGTAGACAGAGAATGTTAATAGTAATTGCAAATTGCCATTTCCATTTGCTGGATTAGTGTTTACCGATGTAGTCTAACGAGTGGATTCATTAGTCAATATACATACTATGAGGGTTTTTCAACTATAGTATAAACTATAAACTCATCTGAGGGAAAGACTGACGAAGTGTCTTTACAAAGTACTAAATAACAATTATATAAGACATCACCATGGCGCTTGTGTCCTACGAGTTTGTATTATGAAGTAAAGATCTGTTGTAAGAAGAAGTTAAGTATGTAAGATGATGGGAAAACGTGTTAAATAAATTAAACCTTGAATTATGCAGTCTGAAAAGTGTAATGGTAGTAGCTATTTTACTTGCCAAGTAAAATTACAAATTTAAAATTTCTGCATATTGATAACATTTATTTCTGTTTAGGTGTTCATACTCCTTTACTCTACCTTTGTTAATTCGTCATAGCCAAACTATCAATTTAATTTTGAAAGGTAATACATAGTGTCAATTTGATGAATTGAGTTATTCTACAATATTCAATCAGCAGTATAAATCTGTTGTGCTTGTAAAATTTAGGTAATATCAATGATTTAACCCTTGTTAAGGAAGTATTTAAATACGTTTTGATTTCAATTCTGAGAATTGCTAAATTTTATTTATATAAAAAGAAATTCAGGTACACGCTATTGTTTTTTTCAGGTTTATTGATCAAGTTAGACAACCTGGAACCACAAATGCCTGAAACAATGTTGGAACTTTTACCGCCGCATGATGAATCTGATGAAGATCGGTGCAAAGCGATTCTCGATGGATTTCAAATGTATCCTTTTATAGATTTATCTTAAAAATCTATGCAGTCTAGATATAATGGCGTACACTCTCCTAGAAATTGTACGCCATTGTTATATGTCTCTCATATTCAAATGATCTTTTATAATAAAAGTTATATTTTGTGACATAGTTTTTCTCTTTCATAGTTTCTTTTTTTCTAATTATCCAACCAAACAACCCATAGTCAAAGAGACATGATGAGTACCCTATTTTTTTAGTTTTAATCCAGTGGTAAAAAATATATATTTTTTTATAATATGAGACCACAAAATTTTAATGAATTGCTTTTAATAATACACCTGAATCATTTCAATAGTAACTTCATGACTCTGAGAGATGGTGACACAGGTAACTAAAAACTATACTATAATTAAATAATCAAAACTGTATTATTGAAGATTATGACACAGCCTTTAATAGAGCCCTGCTATATAAATCAATATTATAAATCTTCTAGGTAAAATCATCTGGCAGCATAGTCTGGACATGTCCAACCCTAACATGGAACATGAGGCTCGAGTGCCCAAGCGCATCCTTAAGTCGCGATCTGTGTCCAGGGAGATGAACTTCAGCTCTGTTGAGTCTATTAGCAGACTGCGCTTGGAACAGGTAATATGTTTGTTTTTTTAGAGATTCTATAAACGTGATTTGTGTAGGATTTCACAATCATATAATAAAAATATAAAAATATGGTACATATATGCACAAAAATCTTTAGATCATACTAAGCATTGTCACATTTGAGAATCAACCATTGGTTCAGCAGTCTCCACCACCCACTACTACCTACTAAATTATATAATTATAATAACTAGCCACTGCCCACTACCCATCTTTGTTTTTATGTTTTCTTTATTATTAATTCTTTGTATCATATAATATAAAGTATTATCATTAAATTTACAGAAAGTGCTGTTCAAGGGTAGGTGCCTAGAAGAATGGTTTTTTGAGTTTGGCTTTGTCATTGCCAACTCTACTAACACATGGCAGTCTACCATAGAGTCGGCACCAGAGTCACAAATGATGCCTGCCAATGTCCTCAAGTATGTGTATATATATATATATATAATTATTATTTTTGCGAATGACAGAATAAATTGACAAATAATTTAAGCTTAGAATTAATATTGAATATCACGCTTTTCATCTCATTCTTCGAAGAAAGTCATGTTTTTGAAGTCAGGAAACTGAAAATGTAATATTATTTCTTTTTTGCATGGTTTTTCCTCAGTTATCTGAGGTGAGTGAAATGAACTAATGTTATGGGGATGTTTGTTTTTGGATATGATGATAATTCTGCATGTTGAATATGCATGCAAGTTCTTACATACAATCCCTTACTACACTGGCTTGTTAATATTAATGAGGAGTCCGTGATAAAATTATTATTAACACATCTGTTCCTAATAAAAAATATAACGCTCTATTGAAATAGGTAATTGATGATTGAGCTGCGGTCCCACCTAATTGGCTATTAACATGATTTTCTAAATTGCATTTCATTCATACTTGTTTTTCAAATTCATGAACGGTACAGCACGCCTTAACAACAGTCGTAACTCAAACTTAGCATTGACATATATATAATTTCAGAATTATAAATATTTTGTCTAATTCTGGGATTATCAAAGCAAATTGTTAAAAATTATATGATGTGTCATTTTTTATAATCATGTCTGGATGGACAGTCACTGATCATATGTCAAATATATACAAAAATAAATACAAACTATTTGCATATTTTTTTTGTTCATTGTAACATTATTTCATACATTATTCATAAATAAAATCATAACATAATTGGGATGTATCTAAGAATATTACTCTTAAAACAATATTGAACAATAAAGAAAATGTGTCCATCACAAATAGATGAAAGTATATTTTTTACATTCCTTAAAATAAGTTTTTATATTACCATAATGTAATAAACTTTTTTATTTTATTTTATGTCACGCCTTTGTATTGGTGCTGCAAGTGACATTTGTGAAACATTTCGTATAAAAGATGTATGCTAATGACTCAATGGTTTTATAGTAATTGGAAAAAGATTTTTCATCCTACGAAAGTTATTAATTCAGGAAATCCAAGTGAAATCCAAGAAAAAATATTAATTTACAATAATACAAACTATAAAAGTTTGTTAATTTTAAATTATCTCAACACTTATAATCTGATGAGTATTTTTAAACATGACATCCCTTTAACCTCACACAGAGATGAGAGCATAAGTCGCACACAAGCAAAGTTTATGTTTTTACATAATGATTTGTTTTCTAGACATGTTTATGTTCGAAATCCTTAGATTTTAAATAAAAAAATATATATTTATCCAAAATATTATCCGCGCGTTAATCCCCATTTCAATTTATATCAGCAGTATGAGCTTTGGCTCTTGGTTGAGATTGGTTTATTAACAATCATAACCAAATAACAACCAATCACAACCAGGAATTCGTTTCGTGACTGCTCGAAAACTATTAACGTTTCTTACTATAAAAACTCGTACTAGGGGCTCTGTAATTTAGTAGCCATTCAATTAATGAATCTCCATATTATTAAAAGGTTAAAAAATCCTTTACCCAGTTTCAGAGTTTATAGACAAACAAATTTTACCCCTTCATAATAGTATAGCTATTTTAATGTATTAATTTGTATTTGTTTAATAATATTTTTTTAGCTCTTAATTTCACTACTACTCTATCTGTTATTACTAGAAAACTTGTGTTGTATGCCTGTATGCATATGTGTGTATATTACATATACAGGATGGATTTTTTATATGGGGGTGTATACCTGCCGTACACGTCACAAAAACACAGCCTGTATATTTTGTGTAATGCCATTTTTAAATATATCTTTGTGAAAATAACTTCTAATTATTTGATCACTTCTTAAAAATATTATAATGTGTCGTATGGCGAATTGTTTATATATTATCTATTAAAAAAACATTACTAAAAAGACTGATAGCGTTATTTCATAGAAAATTTAACTGGTATATTACTGGTATAAACAAATAATATTTAAAAAATTAATAACAACATTAAATGTAAAAAAAAACAAAATTAAACACCCTTTGTATCTAAGCCAGATACAGATGAGGTTTCATTTAAAAACTGTTTTTTTTTTTAATATTTTGTGCCTTTTTTTTTTTTGAAATTACAAGTTTATATGTGTGTTACAAACTTCTTCATATATGGAGTATAATTTAATTTGAATTGTGTATATAAAGTCTGTTCCTATTTTTTCTAAGTGTTGTGTGTAATATGTTTTAAATGTTTATTTGAATGCTTGATATGCGTAAATAAAAATGTATTTATAATATGATATTAATAAATATATTAATATTTTTCAGTGGGAACGTCGTCATCGAGACCAAATTCTTTGATACCGATCTCCTCATAACGACATCGCGTGTCAGACTCTTCTACATTTAAAATAAACGCATTTATTAAATTACTATCCATTTCTTATTAAAAAATAATCTCTAGTCAGTTATTAAAAAATAAATAAATGTAGCCAGTAGTGTTTAAGACTTAATTTTTATCTAAATTTAATCTAGATTTGAATTTTCGGTACATTTGGTAAAAGTCCAAATTAAATTGTGATATAATTATGCTCCAAGCATTTAAACGCACTAAATTAGATCATACATCAAAATTTGTTTATCCAATGTAAAAATAACACTCATTCCAAGCATTCAGTGCTATAATTTTATATATATACGGTACTTATTAAATGTACTTTACATATTTTGTAGTTTTCATGAAATATATTAACTAGCTAATGTATCTCAGTATTATAATGATGAATGATTTTACCAATAAAATAACATCTAACCCTATCTTCTAAAATATACGTAATTTTATATTAGACTATTTAAAATAATCTCTTTAAGCATAAATCCTGTCAATTATTAAATTGTTTTATTTTCCTATAAAATCTATAATTACTATTAATTTGTAAGTATGATTTAACTTTAAGTTTTATAAAATAAATATACTAGCATCGGTGTCTCATAATATACGATAAATATCACTCAAATGATCTTTTATTTTTATCAGGTTTTTCCCGCGGTTTTGCTTGTCATATTTACCGGTCTGACATATCCTGTCCCTTGAACTGTGTTTATAAATGTGTATCCGTTACAATATAAACAAGATCGGACATTAGTTTTATATTTATGATAATCGATAGTCGAGATTAGTCAGTATTTTTTATGACAAATCTTCGTCTGTTGATTAATTTTCTACTACATTGAAGTTTTGACAATTCTAAAACTCCAGAAAACTAACTACCCAGCAAATTACAAAAAATATTTTTACCAGCAATTGTACTAATATCTCATTTAATATATTGTAATAGTTCTAGAGACTTATTTCAAACAATACAAATAATATTATTGAATGATAAATTATACTTTACAGTTTATGAAGCGAATATTTATATTAAATAATGACGGCACTCCAACACTATCAGTAGGAGCTAGGAGCTCTCTTCTATACAGGAACGGAGATTTAATAGATAGGAGCCAATTTCCTGTCTGTTCTTGTGTCTCCCCGTCTGAAACATCGTGGTTCCCAAGCGGGTGGACTGTCAATTTATCGTTTTTAAAGTTGGTTAGGATGGCATTTAATTATTTTTTTATTTATTTCTGATAAGAACAGAAATTTCTAGGTTCTGATTATTTGTCTGCTGTTTACAACATTCTAATTTACAACATCTTTGATTGTAAAGTAAAATGTAATTTAAGGAATAACCTTCCCATTCAAACTTAACCGCGTATGCCGTGTACCTACGTATTATGTATAACGCAAAAAAAATGTAACTCTTGCTTTTTTTTATATAGCGTTTAAACATAAATGTTTTAATTTTAAACCGTCTTTCTTGGGCAGTTGATATTTATAAAAAACCTAAATGTTATTTCGTTTAATTACGTAAATATACAATATAAATAAGATATTCAACCCAATAGCAGTGTATCGACGAATCGTGGCTCCATGCATTCTATTAGTACGCTGACACGTTTATCAATATTACCATAGAGGAAGCATGCTCGTAAGACGTCACGCGCAGGAAAAGCAACGGACACTCGCGACAGGAACTTTTTGTAAATTAAATCATTGGTGGGTCGAACATCCTTTCTAGCGGGAACAGAACGACGGATTTCTTCGTAGTGCCGGTGAAGGAAGCAGTGTCGTTTCGATGCTCAGCACACACACAACTCCGCATATAAATAATAGAAATTAGATAATTATGTGCCGGCGAGTGCTAGGGACGCGCCGGGAATCGTAATATCAGCGATGACCGGCCGACAAATATTACGATGACATTCCGATAAATATAGTATGATTTTTTCGATAGGAAGGTCGATGTTATCGGTTACCAGCTACAATGTAATATAAAGATAAGCTGCCTAATTGTATGTTAACTTGTTTACTTGGTCGGTTACGACTTTTTAGGCCTCTTTCAATTCTAAACTTAGATCGTCGTTGCTTGATAGATATTTACTCGTATTGATTTTATGGGTCGGAGATTTTACAAGGCTGGTAGTAGTATTACCTACTAGTAGTAGTATTACCTACTAGTAGTAGTATTACCTACTAGTAGTAGTATTACCTACTAGTAGTAGTATTACCTACGAGTAGTAGTATTACCTACGAGTAGTAGTATTACCTACTAGTAGTAGTATTACCTACTAGTAGTAGTATTATCTACTAGTAGTAGTATTACCTACTACTAGTAGTATTCTATAAAAGTCTGTAGACTCTACCAACGTCTGTTCTTACTCTTTCGATACATGTATTGCCCAGTATTTAGTCTAATAATAAATTAATTCTCCATCCTTATTCGAATCCCGTTGTTAAGATACATCGTACAACAAACTTGCACGGCAGAAATAATTTCCTAAAATACATATCATTAGACATAGGCCAGTGATGCAATGTGATATTTCACAACAAACGAACGATCTAACAGACAAATTGTTCAAAGGCTTACGATTTCAAATTTGTCGATCGCAAATGAAACTCATATAACCGGGGATAGATTTTTGCAACTATAAAATAATTAATAGTTGTTAGTGAATCGAGTTTTATAATTAAGGAAGTTGCCAGGTGTCTAGTTATAAAAGTAGATTCCAAACTAGCAATTCAAATAGAAAACAGGATATCTTTATGCAATTGAATCATTTATAAAAGCAATAAAACTGCAAACACGAGATATTTAATTTGCCATAGGTGGTGAGGATTAATGACACGAATCTGAATGAATGAAAATTCTTCTACGATAAGACCAGCAGGCCTACCATGAACTCTTATAGCAATATTATAATAATCTTACTTTAGGATTCGCCTTAAAAATAATATTACTTCAATAATGTTTCGATAAGTTTTGACGACGTCATCATAAATCATTCATTCTTTTTCTATACGAAACATTATTAACTCGTACCATGAAGTGCGTTTTGACATTTCCAATATTATTATTATATTGTTTACATGTTAATTTTTGACATTTAAAATTCATTACCCACTTTACGTCACTGAATAAAAATAAAACCATATTGTTTTAAAGAGTATGGTACGAATCAAGGTGATATATTTATAATAATTAATAATTGTAATATTGTTTTTATGTCAAATTTTGTCATTTAAAGAAAGTTTTATCGTCAAGTGACGTAGGAATAAAACAATGTTATTTTCTAGAGCATCATACGAATCAAAGTAACATTATTGTAATGTTGCAACAAAACTTTTTTAAACTATAATAGTTTTAAGAGTTAATGGTAGGTAAATTTGTAAGTTCAATGGCATTAATAAACATAACTGGCAATGGAAATGAAAATGTAGCCCTAGGGTGCTGGTAAAGCGTATAGCTCACCGGATGAACTCCAAATGTGTTATATTTTTAGGCATGTTGATTGCCCTCTTCCTGTTTCCGGCAGCAGGTCGCTTGATGTGCGCCGCGCCAACAGCTAATTAGTGTGGAATAATTATACCGATGTTTCGATGACATGTATGATCGAACTCGGATTTAGCTAATGGCCGGCCATTTTAATCGTTATGGAAACTGAAAATTAATTAATTAATTTTATAGTACGTAATGGCTATTCTTTAAAAGGTGTGAGTTTATTTTATAATTTCCGTTGCATGTTATGTGGTTTTGATCAAAAAACATTATTCATATTAATTATTTATATATATTTATTAAAGCTTATACCTATTTCAAATTAGATAGAGTACTATTAATCTTAATTTTATTGAGAGAATAATCAATAAGATTATCATTAGAACACAAGAAGAAGAATAATACGCTAGAAGGTATGTACGAAAAAAAATTACCAACCATTACAAAAACAACCACAAATGACGTCCCAGAATTGATGTAATAGCAAAGTGACAACAACATAAGAGAACATTTCCTTTAAAAAAGCGGTACAAACACGGTATGGTGGCAGGACAGCGGGTGCGCTGCGCGGGCGCATCGTGCGCGGGTCAGCGGCCTCGCCCCTCCTCCCCCTCCCGCCCCGCACGTCACGACAGCTACGTCACTGCCTCGCCTCTGCCTCTAGGTTTTTTGGACTAAAATAATAGTTTCATGCGGAATTCTGAATGGGTTATAATTTAGCTATATAATTATATGTCAGTTAATACGATGACGGCAATAATGATCTGTTATTGCGGCCTTGAACTGAATTGTCTTATAAATTAATAAGTATGGTCTTGAAATGGAGGAAAAACCAAGTGATGAAGTTCTCTGGTTAGACATAAAGTAACGCCAAAACTACAACCATAACAAGTACAGATCACCAATTAATTATTTTATGGCACGGATTTAAACCATCTATCCATCACCTGTCTATTGAACTTGAGGATTGCTAACAATCTGAGCCACTGGACTTTATGGACCCATTTCATTCAACAATCTAAGCGACACTATCTCAATTAGCGTATATCGCATCGCATAGTGAAATGGTTGTTAGCTAGTTAGTCTTTCTCATTCATTGGTAGAGATGCCTACCGATAAACAAACTTGAAAGTGTCACTTCTAATGATATGGGAATATTACGAACAAGACGTAATAAACAATGTAGGTTTATACATACATAATGATTGGTTATAAATTTTATTTACTTGTAAAAAAACCTTGTTAAGTAAGGTTAGTGTGAGCTATTCAAGCTCACGTTAACTTCAAAGTTCAAATCCGTTTATAGGTAAGTATATTTGCTCAGTTGCTCACTTTTGATAATAGTTTGACATCTCCAATCCTCACGTTCGGTTTCCTTATGGATATACATATATTCTTTTGTCTTTTTTTTGCATCTTTGTAGACGATATATGAATAATATAACAAACCATTCTTGTAACTAAAACAGTTTTATATTTTTTGATATAATACCTTTTTATCGATATATCGATAATTCTTTTCCAGTTACAAGCCTTGATTCAAGTAATAAGACCGTCGGCAACCATTGATAATAGCTCAACTAATTCAAAGTCAGTTGAAACAATGTGGAAAAATCGAAATAGGTTTCAATTCATTGGCGCGGAACTCTTTCAGCAAAAAGTGGTGAGATAAAAAGTGGATGTTTACGATTCGTCGTCGATGGCAGTGTTTGTCGTGACAAGGCCCGGGAGAGAGCATCGAAGCGTCGCCAGGGTAGACGTAAAAAGTAGACTCGCTTCGGTACCTTCGATTACCGCACTAAGCTCGCTTAACACGAACTAAAGCGTTTCAAAACTGGGAAAGAAAATGATCGATTACGAATTAAAACTATTCAGTATTATCTCTAAAATAAAGACTTCATATTATATACCAAATTTGCAGTTACAGTTACAATTTAAATGAATATGTTTGTATATATATATAAATATATATATATAGAGGATATGTGTATACATTATGTTCCTGAAAGTACCGTAAGAGGCAGCTAAAGAATATAGTAGGTATATACAAGTGTATTTCATCCACACTTATCCAAAAGGTGGCTGAAATCTCACCAATATGCATTTAAAAATCTTCTTGCAATATGTCAAAAGAAAAAAGTAAATGGACATTATGACAGATGATGACAGAGGCAGGTATACATACCCATCTTACACATCTGGTATCATATATAAATTTTTTCATTAATATTATATATACAATATATATAATTATATGTACAATGAAACTATAATATTGTTTTATTATAGTACCAAATACATTTAATAGCTCTTTGTCTTGAAAATCTGAGGTAATATTAATAATAAACAAACTAACAGTAATAAATAAAAGCGGCAGAAAGGTACATTTTCTGAACACTGTGGCGTGTAGAGAATAAAAAACTGCTTGTTATACGTTCTAGCTATTGCCTACATATCATTATATATTTCATACGATTTAACCTTAAAAGTTAAATCGTATGGTTTAGATGATATGGCTAATAGGAGTCTCCATCAATCAGAAAGAAGTACTAACTAACAGCTTTTTCACTTTGCGATGCGATTTACGACAGTTGAGATAGAGTGGATCAGATCGTATAAAAAAATAACGCGCCAAATGCGAACGAACATTATACTACTACTAATTATGTTAGAATCATTAAAATATAAATTTGTGTATTTTATTTATATGCGAAAATTTTTCAATGTTTATCACCTACAACGAACCTAGTTTAAACATTTTTCTTTTTTAATATTTCACAATATGAAAAAGAAAGTAATGGTGACATTTGAAGTCCACATTATTTTTACCGTTGATCTACTACAATTAATTTTTTATAATTATTATATTATTACCACATAAACCTCTAATAAGGTGGTATTTATAATAAAACCCAATGCACATTTAACACCGAAAAATATTTTATTTCGTGTAAATTCGTGCGATGCGTGAAAATGATACTAAGGGTATATAGAATAGCAGTAGAATATAATAAGACAATTTTTATTTTTCTTTGATATTTGTAGACCCGAGACATTCCAAATACGCATGCTTGAAATTTGTACATACACATTTATGTCTTTACTTTTTGTGATTGTTTAATAATATATTCGATACAAATAGTTTTTTAATTTTATAGTACTTTGGTGAAATTAATTTGCAGTCTTAATATTTTCAGCGAATTCTTAGTACCAATCTTTAAATTTAAACCAGAGTTTATTTAGCTTAAGTAAATTTTTAATGTGAGCAATGTAAATTATAAGTGACGAAATTCCAGCCTAAGACACGAATCCAAAATAGACTTACCTTATATTCAAATCTGTATATACTACTAATGGGTTTGTTGTTCAAAACATCAAGACTGTTGATTTTTCAAAACATCAAATTATCCCTAAATGATTGTCAATTAATTTAATAAATTACAACAATTATTAAAATGTGAAACAACCTTAATTAAGTATAATTAAGGTTGTTTTACATTATATAAGAACTATCTTATTTCAGTTCAACAAAGATACCTTAAACCTTAAGATCATACATTTTTTTTTATATTTAGAAGAAAAATTGCAACTAAAAATCGAATTGAATATAATCTATGACTATGATATCTATACTGCGGTTTCTTATTTACACAACGTGTACTAAAGTTCTGAAGATGTTAGAACAGTAGCTAAATAATATAAACGCTTTGACAAAGGTTTTATTCGAGCACGATTAAAAACAATAATGATTATCAACGTTCAAAGAATCGAGACAATCAAACATAAAAAACTACCTACACGTTGCAAAGGCACCTCCGGCGACCATCAGAGTGGACAGGACTTCAATAATAATGATGCAAGATCAATTTCGATTCATCCTTTTGGTCAGTCAAGGATAGCTTGTGCGTTTAAGGATAGCCTCACTACGGATATGGATTGAGTTACATCATATTTCGTTAATAAGGAATGGATTTGAAATATGAAATCAGTTATTGATAATTGTCAATTCATTGTAAGTGCGCGGCCATGTTGGATGTAAGTGCGCAGCGATGTTCCCGCGCACGGCTTCCGGCGTGCGCGCGGCTCTGCATGCTAATGTGCGCTTGCGCATGCTCACCAGCTTGGATGAGTCCTCACCAGTGCGTTTCACTCGCGAAACTGTCACTCATGACAGCATCCATGCTTTCTAATCATAACTGCGTATTAGCTAACGATGAATATCATTATATACATATACTTTTTACTTATTATATGTAACGAGGGAAATATATAAGGGAATACAAAAACTTAATAAAACTCTCTATCATTTGTAATGAATAATTTTCTATATAAAGACTAAAACATAAATTTCTATATAAGTTTAAAGTTGATATTAACTTTTGTGAAGCAACACACAACACTCAACTTAAACATTTAAAATACTTCAGGATATATAAAATGTATTTAGAAATTTATTGTCGCAGTGCCATCAATAAAAAGTAGCAAAATTATCGTTCTATCAACAATAAATAACTAAGCTTCCATTTGTCACAAGATTTCTACAGAGCGTATTTCTCTTAAGTATATTATACATATACATGTGTATAAATAATAATTCCTGTCACGAGCGTGGTTCTAGAGACAGCTCGGCTCTCGACTCACAGAAACTCATAACTTAGAATCGGTACGATAATAATACTCATTCAGTGACAACGCTTTTGTTTTGCAAAATACAGACATGACTGTATGAAGACTAACTATGAACAGTCTTAAGGGGAAGATGACAAGTCGAACCTATAACAGGTTTTTTTTTGTTGACAATTGACAGACAGTTTTGGAGGCAAATAGTTAATATATATTGTTATATATAGGAATGATTGACTTCTTGATGTGACTGTTAAATTGAAAGTCTATGATATAAAAGAAAAAAAAAAGAAAGCTAAATTATTTTTTTTATAAAATACGAAAATAACAAAGAGTTTTAATATTCAAGTGACAAAAAAAAATAACATGTACTTTACTTTAAACAATTATTTTAATTTCTATAAAAAGGTATTCTAGTTTACAATAATGTAACTATTTTTTTATTCATTGATAATTTGAATGACATTCCTTTATGTGGCAACTATTGTTTTCAAACTCAATTATGTCAATCATAATTCAAATCGTTCCTTGAATACCGATAGTGCACCGAGTTGTTATGAAATATCGTTAGTTAATTTATTGTTTATAATTGTTTATGGCGATGAAACGATGTTGACTATTCGATCCTAACAAAAGAACATGTTAGATCAGCAGGCCTACCATGAACTTATTCAATATTGTTTTGTATAGTAAAAGAATGAATGATTTAGGATGAGGTCATCAATATTTCTTATCTATTAATTAATAAAGTAATATTATTTTAGGACGAAATCCAAAGAAAGATATTTGTAATATATTACTAAATTATAAAAAGTATTTATTTATACATAATGTAAATTCATTAAGCTTCAAAGAAGAACTTATTTTTTGCGATTTACCCCTTCGTGTAAGTGTTCGTGTATTGAAATCGTCGGAGCCCTTGCCTACCCATATGGCATGTGGACATGTGGTACCAGAAATCTGCCTTCGACGAGTTAATATGGATACGACGATAGCTCTTATAATTTTTATATACATATTCTTTTTGAAAATATTTTGGGGTTTACTGTTACTATCATTTATGTTATTATACTTCTGAATACACCTATATTAACAATATAGTTATTTTTTCGACTATTTAGAAATGTTTAGTCATCTGTTTTTTGTTATTTAATTACTTATGGAATATATAAATTTATAATCACGTACGGGATAGGGTACGATATACCAGAGGTCGCAAGTTGAAATTCAGTCATGTTGTTAAATGAAAAAAATAATGTTTATTTTTAAAATGTCAAAATATTTATTGTGTAATAAGCGATTCTTCATAATTATTTTTGTTTTTTCAAAAAAAAATAAATATTTTATTGCTGTTGAAAATACAATTATTAATAGAAATAATGCTACCGTCATGTCTATACTAATATTATCCCAGAATTGTGACACACCTGCCACATTCCGTTCTTAGCATGGCTTCGGTACCAAATTTTAGTTACATTATGTGCACTGCCTAAACTCGAATCACTGAACCAAAATTTATATAATCACAATACAAGAATCAAATATTAGAAATAATTGTTTTATATCATATATGTTGTTTGAATGAAAATTATATTTAAACTTACGTATGTGAGAGAACAAAATGAATGAGTGAAAAAGTCGCGGCGTTATTCACGATAAACCACGACCAAGTTCAGCATTCATCTAAAAATAGTACAACGTAACACGTTCCCGTATCGCTTTCAGGTTGAGCGTTTAATTGTGCCTTTTTCATTTCAAATATAAGAGTTTCAGGTTTCTTTTGCATTAGACTTTAGAGCAATAAATTGTTATGTACTTTTTGTATGACGTTTGGAGCTTTGTTTCAATATGGCCACCAAAATTGACAGACTGCTTGTAATGTAAAAAATATTTTTTACGTTTCATTTTGCAAGTCACTTTTCTATCTAGAATTTATGCATTAAACATTAAAAAAGATATAATTTATGACTGTCCGGTGCAAATGAAAAGTAGTGAAATATAACTTCGGTATAATACGTCAGTGAAACAATAATCTTGTAATCATATAATTTAAAATTATGTATCGAAGCGTGAACATATAAAAAAAAAAAAACAAAAAAAATCGATAAGAATTACATAATTAAAGTTACCGGCTAATGATTTTGTAAGTTTATTTGCTTTTAGCCAATATTTGTGGTATTTATGACAATTCAATTAATTTTAATTGCTTGATTGTAAAAATAACGCTTACATCATAAATAAGTTGAAATTAAAAATCCTGTAATCGAGATTTTGTATACAAATTATGTAATTGTATTAAATATTACATGACTGAAATGTAAATAGCTAGTTAAATGTTTAAAATTTAAATGACGATTGGCAAATGTATTCTTAATAACTTATTTGTTGTATTAAACATACACAAATAAATATATTGCAAAGCAGCATAAAGCTTTGCAATTCTGGCTTCAGTTTTTATTTCTCGACACATAACTATACTCGTATATGCTCGGTTCGTCGGCCTGCGCGGGCGCAACCTTTAAGGTCGCAGCGGGTCGCTCTATTATTATTTGCTCTGAGTAAAGGCTGGGATATTTACGCTTCATAAAAGGCTAAAACTTTTTTGTTAATATTTTTTTTTAATAACTAGAAATCTTGTTATGAAATTATTTAATCTAGTCGTTCTAAACCAGTTACAAAAAAGTACCTACCAATTGAGGAAACGCAAAGATAAAATTACTTTCACATTCCTCATACAAGTACTATTAATATATAATATTACTAGAACTGCGCATAAATTGTAAATTAAAATCATAATTCGTTTCGTGGTCGCTTAGTTTGTCAACGTCATGCGCGGTATGAGGGCGTAGCATCCGGTAGGTACCGAGCGAATGCGTACGCGCATATGTTCTGTTTCATATTAATATAGCAGAAAAAGAATGAATCTTACATCTTACGTAATAACACCTTTCATACTATCCTCTAATGGAAATGACACTGCGAACTTGGATCCGCTGATTTGTAATGTTAAAACAAGATTCCACTTCTCTTTGGTTTGACAATAAAGTATTGTATGATAAATCACAAAGTCATTTTTATCGTTTGTTCTGTCAATTAAACTTGCATCCGTCTAGTGATGTGACGGAAGCTTGACAAAATAACAGGAATGAGGATTCATATTCCGGAAGCGCGGCACTATGAAGATAACATGCAAAAAAATATTCCTTCCGGGCTCTCGTTACGAATAGTATTGTAACATTAACTGAGCGGAAGTGCCGTGCTTAATATTAACAAAAGGCTATACAGCTTGAATAGATAGGTAGCTATTTCGCCATACGTGTCTTTGGTTTAGTTCTGCCGTTGATGAGCTTCGTAGGGAACGTGCGTGAGCGACAGAACGGGGCTCGGCTTAGCGCTGAGGGAGGGGCGGGGGCCGGGCGGCGGGGGCTTCCGGCCGCGCGGGCGCACCGTGGGAACGCACCTACACTCCATAGATTAAATGATGGCTACTAATTAATTTAAGTTTACACCATGTAAAAATAGAGTCCCGTACGTGACCTGTGTGTTGTAATGTGTAGGATAACAGCAGCTGAATTATGATATAACTTACTGCCCACTTTCTTCCACGCCGCAAAACAAGCAAGATAAGATAGAAACTTGATAAAAACATTTAGTTTCGCGGTGAGTTCAAAAAGGTACAGATAATGCAAGTAAACTCGCAAACCGAGTTCCGCATTAGTAATCCTGTCATCTGACATTATACGACGATTATGAAAATGCTTTTCAGTCTCTAATATTCGTGATAGCACAGTCATAATGCTAGCACGTAAAGATCCTCTATCATTTTAATTTGTAAATAACTTTATATATATTAAGTTTTTTATTAAAAACAACATAAAATATACACAGTTAATTAATAAAACAGGTGGGACGTCAGCCATTGAGTGGAAGGCTCAATCCGGGATAATTTTGAGATTTTATCTATATGGGTATTCGCAGTGCTGTGGAGCATCCTTTGTGCTCGGGTAGGGGGGAGGGGGGAGGACGCACCTGGCGGAGCAGATGTTTTCATTCAAACATAACTATTAAGTTTTATCAATTGCGCTTTACGCTCCATTCATATCATTCCTACATATGTACTTATGTGTATACGTTTGTGCAAATAAATTTATTTATATTATGTAATGTTTGTTTCTTAATCATAGATAAATGGCTTGTACTTTGTAATAGTAAAATACATATATTTGGTAACGATGTATTTGAAAAACATAGTTTCTTTATTTTGGTGTTTTTTAATGTAGGTATATGAAGTAGTTGTAAAGTGATCAAAAATAATTATAACTATTTTCATTAAAACTTTATTCTTAATATAGTCGTGAAGGTCAGGTTTTATAAACTGTAAGCAAATTGTTCGACCTGGATAAATACTCCCTGTTATGTTATTGTAATAAAGCTTTTCTTTTATCATTTCATAAATACTTTGGAACAGATTCTTCAATAATGTGACTATCTGCGAACAATTATACTAATACATAATTATAGATGTCATCATATTATAATGTGTCTTTTCTGGTCTAATTAAATTGTAGGTAGATTTTGTCAATCTTCTTATCTACACACAAACTGTTTTTATAAAAGTATAAAACTTTTTTTTTTAATAAAAAAAATAAAGCTGGCAACAATAAATTTTCAAAAAAAAAACTTGACATTTGACTTTTTAATGTTCCGAACCAGGCTGGCCAAATTGACAAAACATTAGCTACAATACTTCTTATTAAGTTATACAATGCTTCTTATCTGTTCTGCTTCATTCATAATTTTCAAGATAAGGAGACATATGACATTACTGATACAGAGAATGCTTCGATCGAATATATGAGAGTATTTATCAACATAACTAAATAGTTTTATTCTGATTCCAAAGTAATATTTATCAAATGAAGTAATTGTACTTTAAAAAGGAATATAGGTGCAGAGAAATTTAATTTTATCTATAAAATTTATAGCTTGTCAAAATTATAGTTATAATTGCAAAGTAATTTATTATTTTTAATTATTATTGACTCTAGTTTCTTTGAAGAAATATAAAGGGGGCCTCTAACGGAGATTACATAGTTATTAGCTAAGCTCATATTTAAGTATAATGACTACGATTAAAATTACACCTTGATGTACTAAAAATAGAATTCAAATTTGTTTTTTAATCAATAAGGTGCTTTTGATGTTTTAGATTAATTGCGTTTGATCTGAATGAACCAGTTCCCGGTTATTACCTACTCATGAAAGTAAAATAACATTTGATTAAATTTATTATTAATTTCCGTTTATCCAAATATGAAATAAAATTATTGGTGACATTCAATGTAGACAAATCATATAGAAACAGTATTTTGGACATTCTAATAATGAATCTGGTATTGCACGTTTGTATTTAAAACTAAAATATTTTTTTAACAAGCTACAGATTAAAAATAGTTTACACACATTTTAAAAAAATTTATATACTTTTTTGTTTTTGTGATATAAAGCTCACTTTGTAATCTCTTTTTTATATTAGAAACCTCGCTTAATTAACATACCATGAATCGACGCTTAGGCGTAACGCCACAGATTATTGAAAATTATATTGTCAGCTGTCAAGCCACAATGCTAATGTGTAACACTAAATTCACATACGTCTGCGCATTTATTCGTACACATATTACTTAACTTGACTTGTGCTATAATGTTATATTTATATCTTTACGATTTAATCTATGAATAAAATAATTATCATTATGGATAAGCACCGTTTTGATTTTAAAAAATGTTAAAATAATTATTTGCATGTGAATGGTTGCTTATACTTTTGGCGGGCTACCAAAACTGACGTTACGAATATAACATTATTTTTTTTAGTCTGAAAAATCATAAAAGCTAATAAATACAAGCTCGGGTGTTTATTTTCTTTACTTCGACCTCTTCTAAGGTTATTTAAATGTTTATTAAAATAGCTCGTGAAAGTGGAGGTGCACGTATAAAAATACCCTCCCCTAATTCATTCATACTATGAAGGTAAGCCGACCGATTGCAACAGACTTACGACACCACATACCATTCAACAGACACGGTCTTTTAAAACTGTTGTCTTTATTTTCATTCATATTAGTTGTAAATTCTCCCACGGTCTGGTGAATGGGAATGCGCCATGTTCAAGAGCGCAGGAAAGAAAGGGGCCCTTCCCTTGCAGAGGCGTATGGCGCTACTTCCGCTCGTCGCCGGATACGTTCCCGTCCCTTATTGTTTCCTACTTAGTATTTCCGGTGAAGTAATTAAAGTTTTGTAAGATTGTATAATAAATGCGTACTTCCTATTCTAAATCTATATTTTCTTCTCTTAAAGAAAACTTACTAACCTACTATGCTAGCATAAACTCTTAATAATTCATTGTTTTAATCGGTTTTATTGCAATATTACAATACTTTGATTCGTACCTTGAGCTGTACAAAAATATTGTTTTACTCTTGCTTAATGATGTAAAAGAAAGTGACAAATCATACATTAAAACAATATTCACATTAATATTTGAAATGTCAAAACACACGTCATGGTACGAGTTAATGTTTTCTATAGTAAAAGAATGAATGATTTAACGATGACGTCATCAAAACTTGTTATCGAAACATTATTAAAGTAATATTACATTCAGAACGAATGCAAAAGTAAGATTATTGTAATATTGCTATAAGTTTTCATGATAGGCCTACTGTAATCTATATGTAAGTTTGTATTCAGGAATTTAAATAAATTATTCAAATAGGGCCAAGTACCTTGCATTTATACATTTGTATATAGTCTATTAGTAGATAATCTTTATTTGTTTTAATTATTTATTTAGTTACCGTTTGTTAAAAGGTTAGTCAAGGAACATGTCTTTTTTATTATAATAAAAAATACAAATGAAATACCTAAGTATATAATATACACAAAATATGCCTAAAATTATCATTCAAATAACATGAAATTAATATAAATAAATCTATCTACCCACATTTACTTATTACTATATTGATAATATTTAGTAATTATAATTGTTAGTAATGGCTGCATTGCATGATACGATTTAGCCACTCTATTTGACCTTGACAAAGGCGACTACCTTGAAGTATCTTAGTTTCCACCTTCCAGATATTCCTTCTCAATACTTTACTACACATATCAAGCTCAAATAGTGTGGCTAAATCGTATAATGAAATGCGGCAATAATAAATAAAGCTAAAAAAAATATTTTTACCCATCAACTAGTTACGTCATATGGCTCATTCTAAATAAATGATCTCAAGGACACCTATTCATTCTTAATAGTAAAATGAATACCTATTCAAAGTCGAATATTTTTATATCTAGATATTCAATATTCATATAATTAAATAAGTATACCTACTAGTTTTTTGTATCCTTAAAAGAATCAATTTATTGCGAGGGTAATTATATTTCTAACTCGAATTTAGTAACAGTACTAGATGTTGCCCGCGACTCCGTCCGCAAAAGATATAGAATATAGGGCTCATAAGAAGCTTCTTCGCTCGAGCTTACTTTATTTCCAAAATTGCTCTCCACGAAAAGCTCTACTATTATTTCAAGGGAATAATATAATATAACCTAGATTCACCGTGAAAGTCATTTCTTAGTATTTTTTAAGGAATTATTAGATTCGTATAAATTACTTTGAAGATTACCTCCAACAAATTAACTTATAAAGTATAAACTCACAAACAAACAAACTTTAACTCACTATACTATTAGAAAAGATTAAGACCAAATTATGAGATTTGTCATAGTTTAAGATTATATAGAAAAGGAGTGCTGAAAGTTGAAATTTTATCATAAATTCGTAATGAATAAGTTTATTGTTTTCTTTCACACTGTCATTGTCAACTATATATTTTTCAGATCTTAATGAATAGAATAAAAAGCATAATATTTTTATATTGAATTTCATAGTATTGCTTTTACAATAATATAAATTTAACATATATGTACTTTAGTCTCAGCAGCACGTGGTCAATTATCTTTTCAATTGTAGCGTATATAAATCGTGTGTATTAGCAAAGCGCCACCTATTGGATACTTCCTCAATCCAGTCAACAAATACCGCCATCTCTTAGAATTATATGGACAGAGAATTATGACTGTCAGATAATAAATAAATAATTTGCAATAAAATAAATTAATGAATTGAGATATAAACTATCCTATCTTTTAAGTTGGAACAAACAATAGATACTTACAAAATTTCATTAAAATCGGTTAAGTAGTTTAGGAGTCCATATATTAAGATAAACTTATGTCACTGATGCGCTCATTACATTATGCAATTTAAGTGACACTATTTGACCTTGAAAATTGCGAGAAGTCTCCACTAATCAGAGAGAAACACAAACTTACTAACAGCCATTTCACTATGCGATGTTAGTGTTGCTTAAATTGTATAATGAAATAAGCACATTAAGAATCAACAACAAGCAAGAAGTAAGCACGTCTTCTGTTATATTATATATATTGGAAGCTACTGCTAATTCAAGAAAATTCATTGATGCTGAGTGACCCTAAAAAATTACGAAATCAGTCTAAACTTTCACAATCAATGAATTTGTTTTATTCGCGACCCGAGTGGCGGACGTATACCCATCTCATTATGTATGTACATTTGTAGCGCGTGTGATAAGGACGGATAGCGGAAGTTAGATAAGAATGGCGCGGCCTGTTCATTGATGTTTCCTTCGAGATATTACTATAAGACAAGGTGCTTTATACAAAACGCTGTGTTGTACTCGGTTGTTTACACTGTTTAGTGTTACTCGATAAAAGGAGGTTATATTATAAACTATTAATTAGAACATAGTCTTGATTATGACTCTTGGACAGTTTGAATGGTAGTCTATGGAATATCATTGTTTAAAATGTCTGTAATACATACATAGAAACCATCATAACTTTATTAATGAAAACTTTAACGTAAAAGCAAAAAGTATATACATACCCACTCACAAGTTTCATTGAAGCCGCCCCCCCCCTCACCCCAGCCCCCCCACTGTGACGTCACAGGGAATTCGCCACGCCAAATATATCCCTAGATTATTCCAATTCAATTTGTGATGTTCAAGTTATATCAGAGATTGAGTTTGAATAAGCGAAGTTTATTTTAGAAATGTAAATATTTTCTAACTAAAGTTTGTTGCTAAAAATAGAATTGTATAGAAATAATTTACGCCATTGCTTAAAAACAGTCGAAGTCATTGTTTTAGCATTCTGTACTTTGCTACTTTTTACAACCTTTTTTTATAGCCTGTGGGACTCAGTTTAAAAGCCATGATGAAGAAAAGAGGTTACTCATTATTATCTTATTTTTATTTAGGTGCTAATGAATTTCGATATTTAAAAATTCAAAGAGGAGATCCATATCTATGACACGAATCGACTTTTGGATTGTGTTATTTTTATCACTTACAATTTATAAACTTCTACTAACAGGTATTTCCTGAATCTTAACCACTGTCATTATTAAAATTATGGCGGCCAAATGATAAAATTCATAATGGCGGCGAGACATGTTTGATGATTACAATTTCCCAAATTTTCAAGCAAAACAAATGATGTTCTTGATAATCAAAGAGGAAAACGTAAAAAAAAACGATATGCAGCGTATAAAACGTATCCGGTTGAAGCTATCAGCACACAACACTAGATAATACATACATACTTCAATGGCATAGAACACGTAGCTACTAACCAACAGGGCTGCCGTTTGTAAATGATCGGTTAGTAACTATTATTAGTTTTGTAAAATTATATTTAATTTTTAAAACAATTACTGGATTTTTTAATAATAAATCTTTGTATAATTTTTGCCCAATTAAAATAGCCTATAGTGTATTATATTATATGTAAAAGTTCTTAAAACTAGACAAAATAAATATAAATAAAACATATTTATGTTTTTTTTGTCTTGTTATGAGAACCTTTTTATACCAAAAAACGTACAATTTTAATGCGTATGAAATGTCTTATTATAAATATAATTATAAACTTAGTAAAATACATATTCATTGAGTATTTCTAAGCAGCCCTAGTAGTGAATGAAACAGTGCGTCCGGCGAGTGAGCGGCGAATGGGAGCGGAAACCCGCGGTTAGTCCACTTCCTGTTTCCTGCGGGGCGTCGCACGCGCAGCCGACCGCGCCACCGAGCCCGCTGAACACTCTACTGACTGCATTGCTTCATTTTCATTGTTTTAGTTTTTATTGATGAAATCATTCAAAGTACATTATATTACACCGCCCTTGTTAGATATTTGTTTTATCAATTTTGTATGTTTTCTATAAAAAAAAAGTTACAAAATATAACATTGTTATATTTGATGTCACATTAAATTATGTAAATAATCTTACATTTGAGATTTTTAAATATTATCTATATAAGTACCATAAACTATTTTTAGATAATCATTCCACGTCTACACACGAACGGTCTGTACCTACAATTCTCTTTATTAATGCTCTATATTAAAAATATACAATGAACCTCACTATTCGATTAAAACATTAATTATACCAGTATGTATGAGTGTAGCTGCCGATTCGCCCACGCAATCCAAGATCACCCACGCACCCCCCACTCTCCCTCCCTCACCCCACACCCGCCGTCATAGCGTAGGCTTACATATACTATATACTATCAATATATTTGCAGAGTGCACTCTATTTATATATTTATTTGATTATGTTCATTTTATTTATTTATTATGTGGCTTTAAATTCACTGACATTATAAATGTTGTCCAAACATTTTTCGACTGAAATCTATTAAGTCTCCTTTCTCGTTCCTCTCTTAACACAATGTCAAACTAAAACGAATAAACTATTTTTTGTGAACCTGAAAGTAGGATGTTTATTTATTATTCGATATCTAAGATTTCTCCAAGCAGACATTATTTGAAAATATTTCACAGTGTAACACACTACGCCACAAAATTATGTAAAAAAAGTAACGTCCATTAGTATTAATAAATATTAAATATTAAATAACATAATATCCATTTATAATAATCCATATACATATATATATATATATATATATATATATATATATATATATATATATCTGTATTTGAATAAGTAAAAAAATATACAATATGACCAAGTATAATATCACTTTTATTTTTAAGTTATTTATGGATAAGAAAATTCTAACCATGCAAAGCGAAGGTGTGGAACAAAAACATATAGTGTACTGTATAAATTTATAAAAAAAAAACATTATACCAACAATTTTCAAAATTGAGACATTCCCGCTCCTGATGAAAGAAACAGAGGGTGGGTTCTCCCTCCCGCGCTTCATTCATAAAATAACCGACTTCGTTACGATTCACGTATTTGCATAATCATATACAGCCCACAAATTCGGAATGATAAAAATACTCAATATCTAACCCTCTAGTCGAAAGGTATGAATGAATTTCTTTATTCAGATCTGAAATAGTTTTATATGTTGTGACAATTTCTTCTTATTTTTATTCTTGTATTATATATTATTATTATTATTAAAAATATCAAAGTAGAACCAATTGATTTTCTGGCCAGTTATAAAAGTCAAGAGTTTTGATTTTTTTCTGTGCAGTCAAATGTCAACACAAACGTCATTTAATAATCGTAGTTCTTCATTAAGAGCCAATATTCACTGTCATGTGTTTTTTTTATATATATATCAAATTTCAACATCTATATACAAACGTCATATAAAATGGTCTATGCTTCCAATTTAAAATTAATCTTACCTAATCTAAACTATACATCTTAAATAACTTAAGAGTGACGTAGTCTTTAATGGCTTTTCAAATATGACGTAACAGTAAGCTAGACGCTCCGTCGCGACGCCCTGACCTGACGTTGCCCCTTCAACCTTACATATTAGTTATTATATTTGGAGCCTATAAAATAAAAAAAGAAAGTTAGTTTATTTGTTTGCTGTATACAGAATATTTTATCTATGTTTGAGTGCCGAAATTAATCAATAAAACAAACCAATGCAACAAAATTTAAATACTATCAATTAATAATTATCTTTATCTTATATATACAAGCTGTAACGTTACGTCCTACCTAACCTTATAGTATAACTTTAGAAGGGTGGATACTGTTTGAAGTGGGAGGAAAATGGAGTAAGAGGGGGGGTGTAGCGTGGGTTGCTACCAATATGAATGAACTCCTACCGACGGTCTGAACTCAGAAATGTTAATTTCGTCACGATTAGTCGTAGAAAGCGCAACGTGGGTGAATGGCTTATTGTAAAATATAATATCGGTTAATCAGCTTATTATTAAATATGTTGCTATAGATTAGTATTTGATTGTTCATAGAAGTTATTAGTTGTTTTATATACTCCATACCCCACAGACATTGCAAGGGTATTAGTGTGAAGATTTAAAAACATTATTTCAACAGTTAATACATCCTTATCCTCCATCCCTTATCTCAAAACCTTTGACCGGCTATTTGAGGTAGACGCAATATGACAATTTCTTCCACGCTATATCTCAGTGAAGACTTCTTCGTCATATAACTTTTCACGCATTCCATCCAAGCTTTCTTCGATCCCCCTTTTCTTTTGTAACTTTACTCTTAAAGTAACTTATACAAAAATATCACCATATTGCAATATTTTTGTTCAGTTATTTGGTTTCGTATGTGTGTGTACAATTTATAACTGATAAGTTATATAACTATGAAAAACTCAAGATAATCTTGAGTTCTTACGCCTTAATACAAGAATGAGCAAACGTAGGTATCGCGTTTGTATGATGTATGTAATTACATTTTTGTGTGAACAAGGAGAAATATCATACATTGTGTTAAAATATTAAATCCATTATATATATTATAATACATAAATGGCCTGTTGGTATAATGGTTAGTGACCCTGACTGCTGATTGGTTGCGGGTTCGATTCCCACACGCGGAAATCTTTTTGCGATCCACAGATTGTTGTTCGAATCTGGATGTACTTAATGTCCGATTTTTTTTTGTAACACAGATTACATAATCTATTTATATTTGTAATACAGATAACATAAGATTGTTTTTTAAGAAAATAAAATAAAATAATTATTTAAAACATTAATAAACTCACTACTTGATATAATAACTTTTATCTTCATTTTCTACATATTAATTTAAGTGTCAATGTTGAGATATATAAATAAATATATATAATTAGTAACACAAATTCGACGATAGAATAGAAAATTTATTTATAATTATAAGAAGCATATTGTAATTAATAGTTGTTCGTTAGAATTATAAACAATCTCACGAGGCTGGTTAATCTATTGTTATAGTTTTTAAAATTAAACAAATTGAATTGTTATTGTAAACGCTGACGGCCGGATGTTAACTATCTGGACCGGACGTACGTCTCTTGTGATCTGGAATCTGTATGAACCGTGCAAATTATGGATTTAGGACGAAGCAATCGTCGCTTCATTATTTCAAGCGCTGTAATAACATAATATATCCACCTATTTATCTATCAACAGGTAATCAGTTCAATTTTACATCTAACTAAAACATAGGTACCATTTCTTTTATCATCCATTAGTTAAAATTAAAATTTCAGTAGATCTAGAAAAAGAGGCATTAAAAATATTATTATTAAGTTTTTCTTTTCTTCTTTGAAAGGTTTGTGCATTCAGCCAATAACAGTTATTGTCTTTTATTTTGACTTTGGTTTGTTATATAATAAATCAAGAGGTTAGGAATAAATGTCAGTGTTCCTAATGACATCACGGGATTAAAGATGGTAAGTGTCAAACGATAGGGAGGTGAAATTTAATTTATCGGTACAAAACACGTCAAGTGTTGTATTACGATTATCGGTGTTGCAACTCGAGCTCTTCCTGTTGATACTCGACACGACACACACACGCACAATCCCACAAAATGCGGTTGATATAATTGATATGCATTGTAATACAATAATGATAAAATCTTTGAACTTGAATTTCTAAAAATATTGTATATGTACCGTTTCTTAAAAAGGTTATACCATTGTTTTTATAGTATTAGGTACTTATATTGCATTATCGTTGACCTATGATATTATTAAAAATAAAAGCAATTAAACTTTTTTGTCAAATGTTTTACTATTGTTTTAGTCATTTTATTTATATTGCATTTTTAATAATCATATACCTATATATCAAATCAAATCAAATCAAAAATATCTTTATTCAAGTAGGCATTTATATGCACTTTTGAATCGTCAATTACATTACGTTACATTAAAAAAAATGTCAGTCAATGAAAAAACTCTATGGATACTCTTTTAAGTTACTTATTTATAGGATACATAAAGTATTTTAGTTTATTGCAATACTAAATATTACCGCTGAGATGACACCTCGCAATACTCGTGAAGCAAACGGAATTACAGTCACTTTTAACTTATATCCGTATTTATGAAAGATATTTCGATGCTGCGATTTTATGTCATTGTATGTGAATCATAAATTATTGGCGATACTTACTTAATTCGGTGAATGATTTACTTATTAGCATTAACTTATAAGTTTCGACGAATTATGACAAACTTTTGAGTTATTCTTGTAATAAATTATAAATATTATCTTTTAAGAATTTAAAATGAACATGGTCATAATTACTAATGAGTTTTAAATCATTTTATAGATTTTATGAACGAGATATTAAAAACCGAAAAATTACAATAACTTTTAAAGACGTGAGATTTAAAAACAATAAATTATTATTTTCTAATAATCATTTTACAGCTACAAGTAAATACTTAGCAAGAAAACATTTATATAAATAAAATAGTATTCCTTTAATGAAATAAAATACGAACTTATGGTATTCAATGAAGCAATCTTTAAATCCAGAAGTTCGACGTAATGTTTGTTCGTTCTCTATCAGTCTTTGTCATTAAGTAGTTAAAAATAATACGTATAGCAACAAGCAGTACCCCTAATACGAGTTTTGATAGTACCAAACGTTGATAGTTTTCGAACAGTCACCAAACCCGTTCTTGGTTGTAATTGAAAACTATCAACGGTTCGTAACCTCAAAACTCGTACTAGGGGTACTGAGGAAGTGACGTGACGTGAACGAGAAACGAGAGACTGCTCGCGTAGGCAGAAGCGACAATGAGGACATATTTTTATCTCTCTCCACGACCGTAGTCCGTAGTTTTAAACAATTCGCATTGCTATTTAGATAATTCAGCAGCCAGCTTGACATATATCATTATCTCATTTTTAAGCTAATAGTGTCATACGAGTGTTGAACTGTCTGGGATGTCTATCTTAATTTTTGATGATTAATGTTTTATACTATTTAAAATGTATGATAAGCGTTTATTGTAACGGCAGCGATAATTGTATTTGAATTGACAGACCAGCAGGCCCACTGTGAACTCTTTAAAACGATAACGAACTTTGAAAGAAGTTTTGTTACAATATTACAATAATATAACTTTGATTCATACCATGCCTATAAAACAACATTATTTTAATTCTTCTGACTGACGTAAAAAAGTAATTCCTTTTTTAAATCCCGAAAATTTAAAATAAAAACAGTAAATATCACATGTTATTTCAAATGTTCATACTTCATGGTACGAGTTAATAGTTTCCTATAGTAAAAGAATGAATGATTTATGATGACGTCATAAGAATTCTTATCAAAACACTTTTAGGACGAATTCTAAAGTAAGATTATTGTAATATTGTTATAAGAGTTCACGGTAGGCCTGCTGAAACGCGATGGATCCCGTATGTTGTTTGAGATATAAAGAAACGCATGACTTAATAAAAATTGTTAATCATACAGTGGAGTGACGTGGTTACAAAATATTATAAATTTGAAAGCAAGAGCTATAAAGCACTGTACATTTATAATCTATAAATCATTATTTATATATCATCACTAAACTTTACATTTACGATATAAGACGATAGATTATTCTTTTGTTTTTTCTTCATGATAAATGTAGTCGATGGTGAAATATGTTATGGCATATGACGTAAATGAATAATAAATAACTACCACTGTAATATGATTTAAATTAAAAAAGAAAGCTCCTGATACTTGGAAGCCATTCATTTTCTTTCTCATGTGGTGTTGGTATCGACTCCTATCGTGTAAATTAAATTTAATCTTGTATTCCACTCCAGGATATCGAGCTAGATTTATCAGACCGAAATTGAAACAAAACCGCTGTATATATATATATAAGTTGCACTTACTAAGAAACTCGTTTGTTATTTATGAATTCCGTATAATGTAATTTTTCTTTATAGATATCTAAAGTTGAATAAGAAAAAGACTTGATCCATTGTAACTGACGTCAGTATTCGAAGTGGAAGCCGGCTCACCCGTGCCGCGTTTTCATCTTTTATTTATAGACGATTGATTGATGAAGCGAAACGTCGTATGAATGAATCGATTTATGGTTTCGTTGAGCGGACACTGTTTATGTGTTCGCTTGACGTCAGGAATCTTAAATGCGATACGACTAACAGTTTGAGCTTGATCTGATCCCTGCCGACTATCTATAATCTGCATTTTAAATTATTTAATTTACCAATAGAAGCCATACCAATACAAGAATCGTGGTTAACTAAACAATAATTCATTAATCAGTGATAAATAGTGATGGGTGATATGCCTTATCGATATCTTTAAACGATGCCTACATTAAATGTAATGTAAATGTAACTAAGATGAACATTAATATGGTCGGTCAAGGTTACAATACGTTTATAATTAATTTTGAATTATCCTAAAAGTTTTTATTATTAATTGCAACTCTAAATAGGAATTGAGCTTCATTTGACAGTGGCAGGTGTTTTGAATTGGCGCTAAATTGCCAGTGATGTCAAAATCTATTGTGGCCATTAAGATAATCAAATGGGTAATAGATTACTCATGTTTCGAGCTGTAATTGTTTAATTTCGGTCTTGAGATAGGTTAGCAACGAAGTGGTTGCTCAATGCTCTATGCTTCTTATCATAGCATCGGGATCCGTTTGAAGTGCCGCTTCCTGTGCTGTGACCCGTCTTATCGACTGCTGCGATGCGAATGATTTTAACTACCGCTAAATACCAACCAGCGTTTTATTTTATTTATAAATCATTTGAAATCCATTAATTTAAGCTTAACTAATTTTGTAGTATATATTTAAAACAACTTCATGATATATATTTTTTGTTTATAGAAATTTCCTTTAGTTATTTTTTTATTATATTCAAACGCGTTATTGTAGTAGTGGTATAATATTTAGCAGACCCTCTGGCTACGTGACTGCGGCATAAGATGATAAAGAACAATTTATTAATAGATCCACCATTTATCTTAACAGTGCACCTACCTGAGTATAAAAATATCTGCACGAGTTAAAATTTATTTTTATTATTTTAGTTAACGTTATTTCTTAGCAGATAATAATTTTGATAGTTATGATTAGAAAGCCGAAGACTATTCTTGTGCATTATTTGAAATATTCTTTCAAATAATAATTATAATAAACAAAAAAAATACAGTGAAACTGTACTGTAGGTTTACATATAATAATAACTTACCGGCATTCTCTCGTACTTGTGATCTCTACGTATAACTAATTGTAGTCCACAACCGTCTATTTATATTCGCACTAAGCCCGATTAAACTACTCATCCGCAAGAGAACAAAATAACAAATTAGCCCTCGTACAATTATAATAAGCCAAGTGAGTATTATTTCACGGCACGTCGAACAATCAGACTGCCACTGCATCATGCATCTCAGGGCAGAGGTCAAGGAATGCGATCGATAAATAGCAGGATTTGACAGTGAAATAGCGTGTTTACGAATAAAAGCGCCACGAACGCACCTTCAGTGCCCCGAGCTCACAAATCTCGAATCGGCCACACAATGACACGTATAATCCATCTTCCAAGAAGCATGGGTCAAAAGATCCGTGAGGCCATCATTTTATATGGGAGATTTTATTTTTTTTCTCAATTTAAACATGAATTCAATCGAAGCAAACAGGTTTATCTATTGTTATACATCAGCCAGCAACATTTGCGTTTAGTTAACTGGAATCTCAGTCGTAGAAATCAGAGCTTGTATAGCAAATATTACATTAAAATTCTCGAAGTGGCGCTTACGCACGCTGAAAATAATGAAGTGTTCTACACGAGTCGCTCGATACATCTAAATATATCGAGACTAAATTCGAGGTAACCATACATTGTAGGGACCAATGACACATCTAAGCTTCCCGGTCTCAGTCAAAACTCGTCCTAAATAATAGTTACTAGTATTTTATTTGACTATATCGTTCAGAAAGTAGAAGAGTTTAATCAAGTTTTATAAATTTAAAATTATAATGTATAATATATACGTATGAGTATATATTATACATTATATATAGCTAATTTATTTTTTTATTTAAATATAAAATTAAAAATTAATTCCTAAACTAAAACCGTTCCGGGAATAGTTTTCTAGAGTTCGCGGGTTAATCGATCAATTTAGCCCGTATCGATTATTATTTATTCTATATTCAAAATAACAATTAATATATATTATTAAAATATAGCACAAGTTTTTGTATACAATACCGTTAGATGTCATTCATTTAGCTGGATCTCTTATAAGACCAATAGGCAATAATTCCTTTTATCACGCAGTTCGTCCGGCCATCAAACGTCGGGCTGTCGACATCTGTTGCCCCAATTTAAACGAAACTAAGTACCCAAGTATACACTGTATATAATACTAAGACTTGATATAATTATTTTATAAGAAATTGAACAACTGATATTATGATATTTAATGTAATATTATATGCAACATAATATTTATGTTAGTCTTTTAATCTATAAATATAAACGCGTATTTTAGTGCATTCCAGCCATCAAATAAACATGGCGCAGGAAGGAAGGAGACAGGAGCGCATCCTGCGAAGGAAGCGGCGCGCCGGGCTTCCTTCTGACGACTCATAAACCGACTATTTATACACACCGTGTGCGTTTTCATATTTTATTGAACTATTGCTGTTCTATCTTCAAATTTATATCTTATAGCTATGTTTTTTTAGTTTATCAATAAAATCTTATATAATTTAATAAGTGAGTATATTATGTGAGTAATTGATTCTTAATTTAAATTATTTTATATTAGTTATAAATATTTTGTATTTTTAAATCTTATTATTCTATTGTAGCACCCATTGTGTTAAACAATGACAGACATTTAAACAATTTAAGGAACATTTTTATTGTCTTTTGTTCAGCGCTTAAACCTCTAGGTGGCACAGCTACGGATGACGACAGGGATCGGCCTCGTGAAGCATTTTACACATAAAGAAAACAAATATTGTAGTAAACATTCGTATTTATAATATAATGTTGTCGTTTTATTTACAAATAAATACAAATTTAGTTAATAAATAAATGGTAAATTATCTACATCTTAATAAGTATGTTTTATATCTCATTTCTTAATCTTTTCTGGATCTGTGTGGAATCCAAAATACTAATGTTAGCGTTTTCTTATGACACGTTTCGGTCTCAAGAAAATTTGAGACTTTCGGCGTTCGGCGACACGTTCACGTACATTCACACTATACGACTATATTTACAAGAGACGATCACTCGCGAGCGCTCCGCACTCCGCACTCCGCACCGCGCACTGCGGCCCCACGGGCGAGTCCTTCCGCTCGCCAATAAATATTTGTACAACGCGGGCGCGGCGGACTAGATAATACTGGACGGCGGCGGCGGCTCCGGGCAGCGGCAGCCGGGCCGTCGGCAGCGTGCGTACAGCGCCGCGCCCGCCGCCGCGCAGCCCCGCAGCGGCCAGTACAGCCACAGGCAGGGCAGCGGCACTGCCAGCGCCGCCACGCACGCCAGCCGCGGCCCGCACGTGCACGGCTCGCCCGCCTCCTCCTCGCCGCTCCCGCAGTGGTAGAACAGAGCCTTGGCGCAGCACATGCAAGACGCGTAGTCCACGCACGCTTCCGCGCTGCACAGGCACGAGCCGCACAGCCAGCGCGACGGCAGCGGCCGCGGCCGCGCGCACTGCTCACAGCGGCAGCGCCCGCAGCCCTCGCACACGATCGAATCCGCGGAGGGCGGTGCACGGCGCTTGCCGGCGCCGGGCTGCGCGGTCACCGGCTTGAGTGGCGCGGTGGCGCGGCGGTGCGGAGGCGCGGGAGCGCGGCGCGGCGCCTCCACGTAGGCGTTGCGCTCGCGCTCGGCCTCGGGGCGCGGGCGCAGCAGCGACACGGGCCCCGCGCGAGCGCCCGCGCCGCCGCCCGCGCGGTGCACGCGCGCCGTCGGCTTGGGCGGCCGGGGCGGCGCCGCCGGCCCACCATACTCGTCCATCGAGTCCGGCTAACGGCTCTCTGGGCCGTCGCCTTCCTGTTCCCTCATCGTCCCCACCTGAGGACGGACGAAATTGTTCTCGTTAATATTGCGACCGTTGCGTTAATCGTTGACCGGGCCGATATCGATCGAACTCCGGCTCGAGTGTTGTGAGTGTTCCTTGACGTTTCTCATTCGTAACTCTCCACCGACTCCGACTCGCAAGTATATCGGAAAATATTAATATGATAAAATAGTATTTATTTCCTTCTTGCCTACGGTTTAGGGCCGACTCTATTTGTTGATAACGTTTCGATATTAGAACTTCTTGAAAAGAATCGATACGAGTAATTGTCGACGCGGACGTATACGACTCTGGCGATACTTAAGCTACTATCAGTGTAAACACTTCTACCTATTTTAAAATTTATTAAATATCTTACAAATACTTTCTAAAAAATATCTGAAAACTATGAATATTATGTTCAAAGATTCTCATAGATTGACAAGGACATAATACGGTTGGGAAAAAAAAACGGTTAATTAAAATCTATGTTACTTGTCTATGGAAGCGATACTTGGATCTGCTTAGATAAATATTATTAATATTCATTAAATGACGGTTTCTTACTTAATAAACAGTTTAATTTTATTACAAATTAATAACAATTTATAGTTATTCGTGTTTAAGTTTAAGTTTGTACCTTTTTTTTCATATCCATACTATTATTTCTAATACTTTTTATATGCATAATAAAAACGTAACTAAACTGGTTTACCGCTATATTAAGTTAAGAATTTAATTAATTGCTTACTTTTACGATAAAAATGCCGTTTTTCAGAAAATATCTTGATATTTTAATTAATGGACGTTTAAAAAAGTTTAAGCTTTAATACGCGAAATATATAATATCTAACGCAAGTCAACTTGCAATACTTATTTACTTATTATACGACTTATTTATACACCATATACCTTTCAATTTTTAAATACATTCAAATTTATTAGCCTTTCGAGTAATCTTTAACAATTTCATTAAAAGTGATATTATAAATATATTGATAAGTGTAGTTAAATTTATGGTGAACTAATGAAATTTTTATGTTTTAAACATTTATGATAATGTTTCTTTATGTATGAGTTAAATACTCATACATAAAGAAACAAACAGGTTTTATAAATATATTTATACTAATACTACTTAGTTCTAAGTTTTCAAACATAAAGCATTCTATTAAAGTATAAAAAAAAAATACTTTCGTGAGATGTCATTAATATCGTTATAAAATTTCGTATCCAGTATGAATTGTTTAGATAAATAATTTCCAGTACTATTTTGTGACATTGAAAATAAAATTAAAAAATAACTAAATACGGAGATGTTTGCATATTTGGAATATTATCGCCATCTGGCATCCATAAGTCAGTCTGCGATTAATACGACATATTCATTTAAACGAGTCTTCATTTATTATAATTATTTTATAATTAAAATATCTATATAATAATTTGTTAATTGTTTAAACAATTTTTATATAATTGGTTACAAATATCACAATTATATGTATAGTAAGCATATTGTTACATATTCCTCTTCGACTTTCTTGCATAAACAAAGTAGCCAAGTTATATTTAGTCTCCGAGTGTACATTATCAACAGATGCGTGAGATGAACGAGATAATATATGCAAGATTCTCAAAATAGTTATTAGAAATTTGTATTCCTATATTCACGGCATTTAATAACAAATGATATCTTCAAAAAAACCTACCATTCATCCTCTTAACGGCTTTCGCATGATGCTACAATATATTTCGTAAATAAGAAACGATAATCAACCAACAAAAAAGTTTTAAAATAATTTTATAAATTATAGGCATGATGGAACAACTATTTAGACATCATTGCGTAAATATTTGATAGAAAAGAACCATGTATATAATTATGTTGTAACTGAGTGTCCAGAGAAACGTTTGAAAGTTTTTTAAATGATATGCGGTCCGTATTGTTTACCATTCACCTATTTCTTATCTTGCCGTTATCATACGTAGTCGAAATTATACTTGCTGTTGCTATAATACATCAAAACGCGATACACAACACGTATTTTAAAAATAAGCTTAAATGTAGTTTATACTGATCTATTATTAATCGTGATATTGTATAACTTTTTAAAACTAGTCATAGGTTTTGTACGTATCATTGCTCATGAGCAACTTGCAAGACAGTATATGTTACGATGTCTTATGGTAAGACGTTTTTATTCGATTCTTATAATGTTTGAATCAGTTTTGTAAATGAAAGCATTCAAAATTGGAAGGTTCTCCTTTGATATCGCGGGGCGGCGCGGGCACACACGTGTGAGGATGTTACTAGTCTCGAGGCTTGTTACAGCGCTGCGATGGATCTCATCATTCAAGTTTCTCATTTTTTACGATCAGAGTAATCATTTCCTATGGCTTCCTACGTGCTACACGCGAGTCGTTAAATCTAGCTGGACCAAACCGCCGCGGTCCGTCATATCCTGGACGGGGAATGACGTCGCGTAGGTACTTACGAGGCAGACGTTCCACGGTCACACGTCTCCTACACACATCATTACACAAGGACACTCGGGCCGACCGACCCCACACACAACACTGAGCCGTATCGCTCTGCCGTAGGTGCCGCACCGAAACCGCGCCAGGAGGCTCACTGACACACAAAAATACGGCAGAAGCACCGAATTTTGGCCGCGCAAATCCACGGGAAGGCTCATAAGACCGGCGCGGTCCGGAGCGGCACCTGGCGCGGGCGGGGGGCGGCCCACGCACCGGCCTCGATTCTCGTCCGCCCGCCGCGCGGTTATCACTGCAATATGGCCGCTACTCACTTCCTCGGTGAAGTTCTTCGTTGATTTCTACTCCTGATCTCGATGACGGCGATTTTCGTAACCGTTCCGAACTCGTGCGGATTCACTGCACTTATTCTTATACACATTTTAATGGAAAACGGGGAGCGTTAGCGCTACGCTCCAACGAAACGACCGTTCCGTTCGCTGGCACATTCCGCACTGGCGTCGGGCGCGGGAGCGGTGGCGGAGAGCCGCGCCCGCCGCCGCGCATCCCTCCGCGCGCGCCTCGCCTTTTTATGAATGGAAGGCGGCCATACTGAATGAACCGCGTACACGAAGCGGTCGGCCGCTATTTTCGCAGGCAAACGGGGTCGGTGAGGGGGGCGGAGGCCGGAAGCGGGCTGCGAGCGCTCGCGGTGCCAAATTTTGCGGCGCGAGCGACGGCAACGGATGTGCTCGTTTATCGAGCTTCCGGCGAGATCCCCGCGCGGCGGCATCCGGGAATTAGGTTTCCGGTCGGCGAGAGTCGTACCACGCCGCCCACTTTCGTCCTGCACTAGTCTGTTGATACCACAACTACACCAAAAAACGCTCCATTGATAAAACCCACTTTGCCTGTGATAATATTGAAAAGCAACATCCTGGAGATAATATTGAAAGCAGCAATTTTTACGAGAATGCTACTTTTAGGTATGCCAGTACCTGTGTATGAATTAAGTACATAAGAATGATTTCCGCAAGGTTGCAGCGACAATAAGGCGCGTTGTGCACGCGGCGTCTCTGTGTCAAGGACGAGCGATAACGCTGAGCCATACGGGACTGCCTGATGTCATACTACTGCCTACTACAACTTAATCAAATAAACTACCTAAATATAACATATATATAAATATATATATAAAAATATAATATAATATTTTTTATAAAAAATAAAAACCCCGATTATTAAATAAAAGATTGAAGGAAACGAAAATTATAGTCTAAAGGTAGTTTCATTCATAGAACAATTTCAACAATAATCTTTATATACATATTTATAACAAGTTAATCATTAATCCTTCATTGCGATAAATTAATAACATTGCTTTAACATAGCCTAATTTAATATATCATTAATAATTTACTAAGAATTCATAAGTTTTGCAAGCTGAATGGAGTTGGATGTGAAAAAGATTTCTACCTGAGCGTTCTTTTTCTATTGACCAGCTGCAACACCCGTTTAACCGCACACCGGTTACATATTTAAAATTTATTTTTCCCACCAATTTAATAATGTCGACATCATTTAATTAATGGAAAAATAGTCAATAATAATATAATTGTACATACCATAGATCATAAATAACTTTTTTTTTTTAACCCGTGATATATTTGTGTAGCTGTATTAAGACTCCAATATTTGCATTCACTGAAACCATTCTGGATATTTCTATTCATATTGATAACAACACAATAAATATATATATCTAAATCAAATGTAAGTAGTCTTTTTCAGTACTTACTTTACTTTCAAGTAAACTATACTGTACTGTTTTTTTTCGTGTAGGTAAATAGGCATGAGTATTTTGTAAATATTAACCACTTCTTAGGCTTAGTTTTAACTAAAGAGTTAGAAATAAATTGTCCTTATACATATTATTGTGAAAAAGTGTATAAATGCTTTCTATATAAATAAAAAACTGAATCTAAAATGTGACAGTTTTTCATTCACTAAAGTTCCATGAAGGTTCCGTTCAGTTGCAACTTATCTGGGATCAAAGATCATTCGTTGTCAATTGCAAAAGTATCTGTCAAATATAAAGATGTCAAATGTAAAAGTTTATTTTCAACCGGAACCTTCAATCGACATGTGCACGGCAACAGTTTTTATAAACCATCTCGCATCCGGATAGAACGATTTTTTGTTAAAATAACGGTCTAGCTTCCGCCATGTTTTAAACAAGAAAATAATTTAATGGCGGCAAAATACCTTCTTAAGGATTGTTCTTTTCAAAAAAATATATTTAATTTAACAAGAAATTTTTTGCTATAATTGAAATAGTTTAAAATATCTCTCGATAATCTAATTTTAGTTTCAGTCTAGCCGAGGTTAAGTGAGCCACGAATAGTTTTACCGCAAATTTGAATCGATAAGCGTTTGATTGATTGCTTGATTTTCTATTGTATACCTTCTCATAGACAATAAGATATACGACTCCCAGCACCACATGAACAATGGCTGTCTTGAAAATGATACTTCAATCGAAGTTTACAAGACTCTGCTTCACGGAATAAGAACAAGAAATTGCATAATGAGCTTCAGAGGAATCATTCCGAGGTATATTCTTGTTACATTCTTGTTATAACGATATCTGATAAGTGATTGTATGTTTTTATTTCGCTTGAAATAATTTGTATGGATTTACAACTTCGCAGTGCTTTGTAACGTTTGCAGTTTGTTGCATGGATATACAGATTATAAATAAGTCTGTCGTTACATAAGGCAGATTATATCAATGAATTTTCGTTGTCGTCAGTTCATCCGGAGGATATCAATTTATTAAATAATTATAAATATTTTATGTACTGTGTATATCACAAAGTGCAAACAACATATGATATATAACAGAAAAAATATTCAGGTTCATATATATATATTTACCCCTGTATTCACGTCAATTATATCGTATTTTTGGCCAACTAGTTTCATTATTTAGGTAATACTGAAAAATTAAAGGTTAAGTATGAATAATAATCATTTAATGTTTAATTGGATTGTCACTTATGCACAATTAGCCCGCGCAATTAGGTTACACATGCTGAAGCACACATATACATACACACACACACACACGTGCATAGAAACCATAGACAAGTAGTATACAATAGTTAAATGTGGTTCGCACATGTCAAAAATCAAATGAAACATTACCAAAATTACTTTATTGTTAAAAAAGTATATATGTATATTCTATATTTAGCGTTTTCCTAACAGATGGTTCAGGTAACAAGTAGGCGTGAATGAGTCATATATTGTATTCTTTTGTTATAATTCCATTTTAACTCGTCCGTGGGTTTATATTATAACGTACCAACATATATATGAATAGTGCTGCCTACTCGTGTTTTTAAAAGTTGTGATGAATTGTATCGCTTTTATTGTCTTCTATTGATTCTTCCCGCGTAGAAGTTATGCTCCCATTTCATTAAACAATCTAAGCGACACTATCTCAACTAGCGTACTAACATCGCATAGTGAAATGACCGTCAGTGAAGTGCTTCTCTCTGATTAGTAGAGACGCCTACTCGCTATTTTTCAAGTTCAAATAGTGTCACTTAAATTGTATAATATAATGGGTGCATTAATATGAGTGGGCTAGAAAGAGAAAGAAGGATAGAAATCAGGTTTTGTTTGTTATTCCGGAGGCGGCGCTGCAAACGGAAGTCTGTCTCTACTTTCCATCCGCCTGGCTTGCGCCCGCGCAACCAAAGTGCTGCCTTTGAGCAAAAGCAAGCCTACATGGATTATACCTTTATTTCAACAGTATCCTATATCATAACATGATTTATGTAATATTTATTTATCAAAATAAATAATATTGCATTTGTTAAATAAAATATTAAATGTATTTAAATAGTTATTTCACTCGTGGCGCTTGCGTTATCGTACGATTCATTTCTCAAAATATGGCGTTATCTTTGAACTTCCTTCTAGAGTCAAATAGTTATCGTTTTAATTCTTTTAAATTATAATTAAGCAATTATTATTTTATATCAATATTACGAAATGCGATCTGGTTACTTAATAACGATATTGTTTTTTTAATACACGATTTATCTTTCGCGAGTGTGGGAGATAAGCGGTTTATAAAACTTGTTTGTCAAAAATAACTAGCTATGGGGCCGAGCCAAGATAAGTGTCCAATACTAAAAAAGGTTTTAATCCGTGAATCTAAACGTTAAGTACAGATAAAGGATATACTTTAACGGCTTCTATTAATATATCATTAATAATCTAATTAAGCGATTCTTAAACGCTTTCTTAAAAATAAATCAAAATTTCCAGATATAAAAATTGTAAATAAGACCCTCATGTACATACCATTGTAGTACAAAAATATGTTCCAGACTTTAAACAAACACCGCAATAATACATAATAAACAATAGTTACGTAATACGTAAGAACAAAATAGAATGAAGGATCATATTGAATGAACGCTGAGGCACACGAGTCCATTCATGATATGCTCATCGACTTGACCTTCCATGTCCATACGGCTATGGCCACATTTCATTATACGATCTAAACCATACGATTTGACCTTGAAGGATAGCTCATAGCCGTCTCCGCCAATAAGAGAGAAACACTAACTCACTAACTGCCACTTCCCTACGCTATGCGATTTACGCCAGTTGAGATAGAGTAGCTCAGATAGTGTAATGAAATGGGACCAATTCTGTTATTTAGCAATTCACGTGCCATCTCCATCTTTAAAACTAAAGTGATGTACAAATTCATTTTAATTGAAGACAATTACTACATTCCACGTATTGCGAGGCGAGGTGGGGGAAGTCGACCTTCGTGAGGCCGTCCATCATCAGGAAGCCACTTTAATCACCCCAATCACACTCTCAATTCTGACGTTTTCAACCATGTCAGAATGCCGCTGGCGTTTTTTGATTTAAATAAGAATTGTTATTAAGTACAGGTTTGTTCTTCATGTACTTTTTATAAGATATATTTACAGATTTATTTACTTGTTTATTTAGACTTTATGAATATTACCTATAGACGTATTTAGAATTTTATTGTATTATTATATTTCTTTCATATATATGTGTGTTATATAAAAAATAATCACGGTATTAATAAAGATGTGTGTATAATAAAAAATACAAGTGACCAGGATGTATGTTCAAAAAGCAAAAGTGGCTTTGACAGAGCGCTGTAGAGGCAACCGGGCCAATGACACTACTTTCAAGAAACATACAAATTGGATTATATACCGTATTGTCCATCTTATAGATATCAAAATCGGTTGAATGTATAAAGTCAACTATTTTTTGTTCATCATTGTTTCAACAGATCAAATTGTTAGAATGATAATAGCTGGCGGTCTTCGTCAGGTACCGTGCGTGATGGCGACCATCTCATCAATTCCTCAGCACATACCACCATGCTATTATACCACCAACGGTAGGTCCGTATTATGGTTCCCACAGATTTAGATGGAATTATAGTTGCGAACTTTTTTGCCTTAAATTTGCCTGATGATACACCGATTGGATTATGTATTATCTCCATTAAAAATATTAGTTATTATGCAAATTTCAGAAATGGCAAACATTTTCGTATTATAACGCAAAAATCAGAAATAATAAACATTTTATATTCTTAGTTATTATTAGGTATGATGCAAATTTCAGATATAGTAAACATTATTATATTTTTAGTTATTATTATAATGCAAATTTCAGATATAGTAAACATTTTTTTAGTCCATTTCGTGTTTGATTCTTAGTAACTATTTGAATGCTAAATACAGAGATACCAAACATTTTTTTAATACTATAAGTTTGAGTTGACAGTAGTCTGCTACGAGATGATCATAATTTTAAAAGACGAAGAAGAAGAAATTTAACTTTACTATTTATAATATACACTTAGAAATTTAAAAAATATGTGTAATTTTATATGTGTCTATGTTCTTTAACATATAATAAATGATTCGATACACAAAGAAAGCTGCTTTCTTGTGACACGTTTACTCAGCTTCCTCATCTCTTGATGGTACATTATATTAAACATATACTTATATAAACACTATGTATGTACTACTGTAAATTATAAATAATTTAAAACAGCTGACCTCAGTCTTGAGATCTTAAGATATATATATCTTAAGATCTCAAGACTGAGGTCTCTGAGGTCTGAGGTCTCAAGACTGAGGTCTAAGACTGAGATCTAAGACTGAGGTATAAGATATATATATCTTAAGAAGAAGATATAACGTAAGATATATTCCATAATATACCTCCTGTTCTTGATCTTGCGACGATAAGTTTCTTACAGCAAGATTTATTTTTTTATACTGTAATGGCTCTCATTTTCTTACATTAAGAGTTTTAGAGTCTCACCCTCATTCTATAGTCCAGTTGTAAATGTAGAGTAATCTTAGATTTTTTTTTCCATATTTATAAGACAACGGTATTTTGGCAACCTAATGAATTATCAAATTATCCATAATATTAATTGGTATTAAAAGCATTTAAAAGCGCTTAAAGATATAATCTATTTTTAGTACAAACATGGAATGAGCGCTTTAAGCGATGATTTCTTTGATATCATGGCGACGGAAAGCGTATTCACACATTTCAGGATATCGTAGATCTACACAGTTAGAGAATCCATCGGAAATATAAATAATGATTGTATATTATATAAGTAACTAAATGTGTTGATTATTTTGCTTATATTATGAATATTATATATATATATATATATATTAATAATCAAACGAGTAGCTAGTTGCTTTGTATGGAGAAGTGGTTAGCGGTTTATCAAAAGGTGACAGCGCACTGTGGGTTACAAATTACGATAGCCGATAAACTTACATTGACTGTTCCGATACATGTATGCTAATTATAAACTTACAAACTAAATGTATATAAAGATATTTAAGAGATAGATATTATTTATTATTTGGCATGTCATAATGCATGCTCTCTTTATATTCGGATTATTCATTTCTAGTTATTTTATGACCAATGCGTATTTGTAAAACGACGGTGCGAGCGTGGCTCGCGAAGGCGGCAAGGCGGCTAGGTGCGGCGTGGTGGGCGAACAACCGCCCACGTGTGCGACCACGCAAATTCCGAGCCCACCATTGCCTCACAAGCCTAACATGTGATAGATCTTATAAACTGTTATTTTCCACTATGAATGTATTTGTAAAATTTAAGCTTGGACTTCATTTGGAAATATATTTAAAATATCGATTTGATATAAAATCATAAAAAAAACTTTAAATAGTTAATATTGTCTGTTTATTTCAATGTATCAATATTTTATTGTTTTATTCAACACTAGTTGTTATCCGGGGGGAGTTGAAACCCTCTGGGACCCTCAGTTACCCCCAACTAATAAACCATGAAATCACATACTATTTTGATATATATCCATGGGAACAAACAAACAGACAAATATTACCATTATTGTTCTATCATATACTTAATATGTACTTAGTAATATTTGTCGTGTTTCCCCTTTAGGTATGTCAGTATATTTTATATATATACACTTATAAAGACCTAAATTACTATTTAGTATATGAGCTGAAATATTTTATTTCAATGAACTGATAATAAAATAATTATTGATTTAAATATTAATGCGTTAATTTCATTACCCGATCTACAGCGCAATACTTGACATAAAAAATAACGAAAAAGAGTCTCCACAAATCAGATGGGAGCGATAGTTCACTAACAGCCTTTTCAGAATACGATATTAGTACGCTAATTGACCTATCGGCGCTCAAATTGCATAATGAAATGGCTGCTGAAGCTAAAATGAAGTTCAAAGTCCAGCAGGCCTATCATGAGCTCTTACAAAATATAAAAAGTGTTGTTGCAATATTACAATAATATTACGTACTTTGACTCGTATTCGAGATCTATAAAACATTTATGTTTTATTTCTGCTTAGTGACGTACAAGAATGAATGCTTTCTTTAAATGCCATAATTTTACATATTACATTAATATTACAAATGTCAAAACACATCAAACTGTAACTGCCTGCAGATTATAAAATAACATATAAGTTTCTAAGTAGAAATTACCAATACTTACATATTACCTAATAATTTAATAATATATATTATATCATTTTAATATATTTTCAATAATCAATCCCGATAACAATATGTAATTCTCAACGCGTGCTGTCACTGTGGAGGCAAGGACTGACACTAATACGATTATATACTTTAATTCTATAGTAATAAAGTTTAAATTAAGCATTTATAATACAAAAATAAGCAAGAATTGACATGTACCCAATAATAGGGTTTTATACTTTATTTGTATTAAAGTAGAGTTGAAATTGAATCAGGCATCTATTATACAATTTTAATACGTCATTGAGTATAGATTTATAAGGTTAATTGTGGGCTTATTTTATTATAAAAAAAAAATGTTTATTAACTGCTGGTACTTGACACTTACCTACATTTTACGCGGGAACAGTCTGGATCTGAAAAAATAAAATAAGGGCTATATATAAAAAGTATTATTTTGGAAGCTACAAATTATAGTTGAAAGTTATATTACATAGTTTTGTTTGTTTGTTATATAATAATTGAATATGCTTAAGGGTATTTATACATATATAAAAGTAGAAATATATATATATATACTTATAGGCTTAATAACCTATATATATATATATATACATAACAATAATAATAAATGAAATCAGTCTAAAGTTAGAAGAAACAGTAATGGTCAATTAAGAAGGTCATTGTAGGTTGAAAGCAACAAAAACATTCATTTGAAATAAAAATATTCATCATGAATGAATAAACAATTCCACGTTCATAGCGTTAATCAATGGCTCGATCGACTCGATAGACACACACATGCGCATTAACTTACACACACGAGTAAACGAAACCGGATGGCGCACACGGATTGTGCATGTGTGCGTGAGCAAAGGATTTCCTACCTCCCCGCTCCCCCCTCAGACCTGTTGCACTGCTACCGGAGTTACGCCGCATAGTTACCAGACTTGATATGCCTGCTCTCCTCGCCTTTGCGCCCGCGCCGCTCAGCCCACGCACACATCCACATATTAATTATTATAGCGTTCGTGAAATTGCCGATCTCGTCTACTCTCATAAGCATCTATTAATTTTCTATTATTGATAAAGCTAAGTTCTATTTAATCGTAAAGAAGCTTTCACTAAAAGACATTTCTTGTCACTCACTGATTGTACTTTAAAGGCAAATAAAATATTGTTTATGTTGGTATTAGTAATGAGGCACAAAATTTGAATGTCAATGAGTCGCTGTATATATGGCGTTTATGGCATTAAATGCCTCTAATATAAGATGAGTTCACAATAATAGAAAAAAAGTAAACTAGTATTTAAGTTTATAAACTAGTAAGTAGCAGATAATAAATTGTTTGGAATCTGACGTCAAAAATTAAAAGATCACATTTTTTTTAAAGTCGTTGCGCTCGTGGCGCATTTGGTCAAGATCAAAATTATCTTGACAACAAACGTTAAAGGCTAGTTCGTGATTTTACTAAGAGTATAAAGCACAATGGTACCTATTCTTTTGTGGATGCTACACATTAATCGTCAGACCCTAATGACCGGATGCAAGACACAGGTCATGTTTACTTTTATTTGTAACTGTATACCAGATAGCGTTTGATGGGACTGTTAAATAAATAGACAATGCTCAGAAATGCTAATCAACATCCTCAAGTCAAGGCTGTATGGGTTTAAGCAATTACTTTGGTATATAATTGTAAAAAAAAAAGTATCGAATCGCCATTACTTTCTCATGTGACAGTTAAATGTCAAAAAAAATACAAGACTGATTAGATTAAACGTTTATTTGTGAATTTGAGAACCAAAATTAAGGATACCATTTCCTCTTGAATTGATTGGAGTTGTGTAAAGATGCTTTTTACTTTTTAACTAGTTAGGAATCTTGTATAAATAAAAAAAAGTACTAAACATTTACATGGACAATAAATTTTTATTTCGTATCCAATTATCTATGTGTTTTTATATCATAGATTTTATATGGAAGGTATTTTAAACAAGTATATGTGTAATAAACAAGTTGGAGCAACACAAGCGCCCCAATTGCCTCGAGCTCTAAGCTCGTTGAAAAAAACAGGTAGCGCCGTCCTCCGTATCGATCTTTATGTTATTTTTTTATTTATCTTTTTTATCTTGGCCTCCGACTCGACTCGGACCCGAACGGAAGTTGTAACGATTTTTAATCGCTCCAAGTATCTCGGCCGGCCGGTTCGTGCCCGCTTCGGACGCTATAGATATATAATAATATATTTTTTTGTAAACAACCACCGGAAACGGGCAAGATCGTCATGATGTAGAACATATATCTTCCATTACGTCTCTGGTCTCTGTAACAATGATAAGGAGATAAGGAGCGGACGCAAGAGCAATATCGCCGCCATTAATCCATTAATAAGATCTCATCACGGAAAATAAAAATTTCATTGATGGCGACCGGACGACATAATCACCCATGGACTCCAAGTGGACAGAGCGAATGTATTTTTGTATCATTTTTCTGCCAATAGTGAGGCGTGGGTGTGAGATAATGGTCCGAAATATCCACATTCTCGACACCCACCCGGTACTCCATCGAGAACATCACTAAATAGATAAAAAATACTTAATATGAACTACGTATTAGAACATTTAATACGATAATACTTTTAAAATATTACTAATTTTTTTTACGTGAATCACAATAAATACTACTAATGTCCTTCACTCAAATGTCCGATTTTTTTAGCGATAAGATTATTTCAGATTTTAGGCCTTTTATTACTTTAAAAAAGGTCCTACTCTTGTATGACCTCTTCTTCCGAGAACGGACGAGGATATCTCATCATCAGACCACCAAATGTCAAATGATTACTCAATTCTCGTATAATTTATATTTCAAGGTTAACGGAAGAAGGAACTTGAATGGCCAATACTAACGTTTTTTCTGATACTTACAAAAAACAACGTTCTTCATTAATTCTATTTCAATCTCAAAGGTCTATGTCATGTCCTTGGTTAGTACCAAATTTACATATTCTATGAACCCTTCATCCTTAAAACTATCTAGATTGAATATTTTTTTAGGGGTTCAGTACCTAGATATTTCCAAATATTTTAAACCCAATAAGTATCCTAATTATGTTAGTAATTTAGTTAAATAATATACTCTGGTAAATGTATGTATTGCAACGGAAAGAATAGCCTAGCACAAAAATACCTACAATATATTTATACATACACACACATATATATATAATATGTGTGTTATATACGTATAATATTTCCTAAAACGAACAAGTACACTTATTATAAATACCGACAGCTTATTTATGCTAAACTTGAGTTTACTGCGCGATAAAAATATTTCTCTTATATTTCTTAAAACGAATGATTTTACGATAACCATTGAACATCTATTAGCTCACGATTAATTGCCATTCGTTATTTATTGGCTATGTCATTGGCCTCAGGCTTTTGTTGGAACAGACCACGTACCAAAAGATTTATGAAACTGAATGGACTAATGCAACGAAGTTAATCACAATACAATAATTATAGGGTATTCATATTATAAGGCAAATCCATCTTCACGCATAATTTGAAGGATTATTGTACATTTATGCGCTTTTCATATTATGAGGTTCTTTTCAACATGGCTACATTAAAATTACTTAAGCTGAAACCATACGCGCCCATTTCATTTTTCAATCTAAGTGACACTATCTCGACTAGCGTACATCTGTTACGACTGTTAGTGAGTTAGTGCTTCATTCTGATTGGTGGAGACTCCTTCTCGCTCTTTAAGGTCAAATAGTGTCACTTAATATGAATAATGAAATGGGAGCATAAAAAGTCTTCATAAATCAGATGGGAGTACTAGCTCTCTAACGGCCTTTTCACAATGCGATATCAATAAGCTAGTAAACCTAGCACTGAGTAGGTTGAAATGGCTGCTGAAGATTCAAATATATTACATGAATATGCTTAAATGTGTGAATGATTTCTAACTCGAACATATTAGGAATAAAAGAAATCTGTTTCCTTTCAAAAAGTTCATTCAAATTAGCTATCACAGACTTAAATATTCGTTGAGTCTGCACGCTCATCCGCAGCTGGCGCCACGATATATTTATATTCCTTTGAAACACCGCCCCTTATGTTTTCACTCACAGTTTACTTAATTCCCCCAGCTTAGAAAAACCTTAATATTTCATATAGCTTATCTTTTGAACGTGTAAAATTTATTCAACCATTCACTAACAGATTCAAAAGATCGCAACAGAACGATGTGGGGCACTCCGTGGATGAGTTGGCATTCCAACACGAGTATACACGTTACAATGTAACAACAATAATCAATATACAAATCAAATGTAATACTTAAATAAAACCATAAATCATATAAAACATAGCCAGACCACAGATAAAATAAAAACCGCAAGCTACCTAATACTAACTAACCATAGATGATAGAATGTCCGCAATCCCGCGCCGGCCACGACCAGTTTGCTTTAATCATTATAATTATGTCCCCCGTTAAGCCTATCCCGGAGCCGACATGACATCGCCTCTATTCGGATCGAACCTTTACGTTACCAACATTAAAATACAGTAGAATGTGCGTTACAGATTATTTTTATAGCTAACGATTTATAAATGTTTATACTTCTAAATGATTTCTTGATTCAAATGAACGGGATGTCGTTTTAATTTATCACTATATATTATAATTTATATAATATCAGTTATAGTGCTTTCATTTTGTAATTTCGTGTTTAATGAAGTAATAAATCTGTTTTATTAATTGCAAAAGGAGACAAGAGTTATGTCGTTTATATCAATGAAAATATATTCAATGGTATATATAAATAGCTCAAAAGATGATGTTTGCCAAAACAATTAGTATACTGATTCATAATCATAAATCAGCATTACGTAATTTAGTTAAGTATCATTGACTGACTGACTGATTGTCGACGCACCATACCGGACGCACACTGTACCGGTCAGCTAGAGTACTATTTCATATAAATAAGGCTAGATATTTAAAACATTGTATGTAAGTTGGGATATATCTGTCATAAATAAGCTGATAATATATAAAATAATAGCTGTTTCTTTAGAAAATTTAACCTTTAACTAATTTGAAGAGAAAAAGAAATGGATTGTAATTTTATTATTAATGTTATATTTGTATTCTAAAAATATGGTAGTTCTAATAATATTATAAGTTAATTTTATTTCACAGTGTCCAAACGAGAGCCCGATTAACATTGATAAGCACACAATACCTTATCTGTGCGACAAGAAAAAATATTTGGTAACATTTATCAAGGCCATGACTTACGCGGAACTGCCAACATACTGAAACTTCTTAAGAAAAAAGTTTTGACACATTTGGCAATGTCAAATAAGTTAAAGGGGGCATTGTAAGGACATATGCTTCTTAGATTATTACGTTTATATAGTAACTAATGTACATAATCGATTGAGTTATGGCCACATTTCATTATTCGATCTAAGCCATACGATTTGACCTTGAAGAATAGCAAATAGGCGTCTCAACAAATAAGAGAGAAGCACTAACTCACTAATTTTTTCATTATACATTTCACTATGCGATGCGATTTACTCTAGTTGCGATAGAATGGCTCAGATCGTATAATGAAATGGAGCCATTACTGGTATTGTGTGAATAAATACTTTTAAAGATTTTTCGATTAATGTTATCAGTACCTTTAGATTAAAAAAAATGCATTTATTTGAACTAAATATAACTTAATGTGTCTTTAACAAGAATGAAAATATGCTTCTCGTTTAAAGAATATCTTATGGGAACAATAAGCTCCATCTGTAAATAAATTTTTATGAAAAGTTACATTTACATTATTACAAAAAAATACGATTATTCCCAGGCTCTAAGTGGACAAATTTGTCCAAGTTCCACCGGGAGACGGCTTGGTGGTAAACAGGAAGCTAAAGAGTTGGCAGAATATCAACCACCACGTGCTTGAGTGGTGTTACCACACTTATACATTGTACCACATATATATATAGATACTTACTACTTATAGCAAACAGGCTAGTTATTAAACGTTTCGAATCTTATACCATTTGTATATTGCAGATATATAAACATTTTTAAAACAAATCTTATTCATATATTGTTTTTTATTTAAAGATCTGCCTTGCCGTTTGTATCAGCTCTTAACGTCCATAAAAATAGACAGATTTTCATGCTGTTTTGTGTTTAAAATAGTACCTATGATATCGCAGATATATTTTTTTTTATAACTAAACTTTTTGAAAGCATATCAAAATTATTATACCTTGAAAGGTACTGCTTTGCAGTATCAGTGCCATGTGTGTTGCCAGTGGCATTTTAACTCCAAGAAAAAAATCAGATTTCCATGCAGTTATCTAATATAATCGAGGTAATTAAAATATAACATTTGTATTTCATCTGTGCAGTATTTCCCTCTGAAATTCAGTTTTACTAATAAACTATATATTATTAAAAATTTGGTAACGTTAGCAACAGTAACACATCCATACATGTAAAGGCTTATTTTAGTGACCGGATGCTAGACACATGAATGGTTTTGAAATTTCGTTCGTCGAAAAAACTTTACAAAAAACGCCCAAACGCACCGCGGGCCACATGGTCAGAAACAAAAGACAAGCATGAATATGTTCTACAGATGTGCGTGTGACTGACAGGGCTGCCACTATGCATATATATTTATTTAATAATTTAATAATGATACATTTTTCATTATTTTCTATAATTATATTGTTTATTAGAAATGAAGGAGAGTGTTTTTCCTAAATTATTGTTGTAATAGATTTCGTAAAAGAAATGCCTGTATTTAAAAAGTAAGTTAAAACAACTAAACCCTAATTAAGATGCAAACTTTGAATGTAGGTAGAAGAGTAGCTGTAGTCCATTGACTGCAGCTCGTATGCGGGCTGGGTCGACCAGAGAAGTTCAGAAGTTCGATGTAAAGTGGCTATTATAACTACATTTTTAACAGTCACAGAGAACTGAAAGCTCAAACACAATCCCTTACCCTATTTCCTACTGTCTCTTTCATTCTTCTCCATTCCTCAAGGTTAGAAACGCATTTCATAACAATCTATATTTGCAAATATAGATGGAATTTCTACTCTTGTGCCAGATAAAATAAATAAAAATAAATAAATATCTTTTATTATATTTACGAATTAAAAATTAGCTAATTAAAAGTTGGCAGCCCTATTCGTTTCCGTCGTTAGAACAATGCATACCTTCATCGGGATGTAGATTTGGCGCGAAAAGCAATTGTAGAAACTTTTAAATGAAATAACTAATAACCAAACACATGTTTAAAATACAATATATGTATAATAATACGTATGAATATTTAATGTTTTGAATAATAATAATGACACTAGCTCGCTTTTACGTAGTTTTCGTAAAAGTTTGGATATACACGTACCAAAAAAATGTATACGACTCTGGTTTTACTTATTACATAGTTTAATACAAAATATTTATTGTAAAATAAAATAAAGTCATTAAAAAAACATTGCGCTCGAGAGAAAATAGGTATTGACTTTTTCAGAAAAAGAAATCAAGATAATAATATTACTTTACTATTGAATAAGCAAACAGCGTCAGAATTAGGTTTACTGTCACATTTACGTTACAATAGAATGTTAGATATAACGCAGCGACGGTCACAATTCTGAAACACTATAATAATAGGTGTAAGCCAGTAAGTCATGATTTCGTTACAAAGCACCAGCGTACGATGGCAGTGAAGTCACAGTTTCGTTACAACAGGCTAGATCGAGCGTTAAGACGTATTCCTATCAAAATGTTTTATAAAACAAAGTATTATAATAATAAATGTAAAGTCATATTCGTAATGAAGTTATTATTTATATTAAAAAGTATTAAAAAAATAACATAGATGTAAAGCCGTATTAGTATCTTATATTTCTGGCAGATAATGAGTTTGAATCAATTTGTCAGATGCAATGATAGCTTATGAATGAATTAGTGAATGACAGTTCGGCCATGTTTGTTTACGCGTGCGCATCTCGACGTTCGGGGAAGTTCGGATGTATTCGGCTGGGCTCGGTACTCGAAATAGCACGCACCGACAGCAAAGAGTGCGGTCGACGACCCTGCGCTGGCGCACCGAAATATTAAAACTAAATTCAATCCTTTCTCCGATTACTATGCGAGGGTGTCGTTTGAATGACTTCCTATTTGAATTATAATTTGGTGGAATACTATCAATAATATAAATGTATATGTACTTACGTTAAGGTTATTTAATTTGGTTTGAGATTATCATTTATTATAAATTATCATTATAATGTTTATGAATGAATTGAAATACAAGATATATTTTATACTTACCTGGGTTAATTAATTAAATATAATAACTTTTGATTTTATAACATTTTATAACTACAGTGTAAAATATATTCAGCGTTATTATGAAAATAAATATAAATGGAGATTTACAAAAAAATATTATATGATAAATAGATTTATATATCGTCAATCAGAATTATTTTCATTAAAGAGAACTATTGACTGAATATTAAAAATCCAGATTATGAGATATTTTCCAAATGTGAAAAAAATCGAGCGGATAGTATATAAAATGGGCACTAAAATTATAATTCAATGTAATTGATAATTTGTGGTAGTAATGGGATGAAGTGGGGGCGCTCCCACGAGGCGCGGCTCCACACCTACTGTGGTACCACCCACCATACTTGCACAAGCTATTCAATTTACGAATGAAATTCTTGCCATCAAGGTTTTAGGTATATTTGATAATAAGTGATCACATTTATTAATAACTAATCTATTTTATCTACTTTATATGATAATTTATATATCTTGTACAACCTCTCGCATATAAAAATAGAAAGAATTTGTCATAACGTTTGAAATTAATACCGTTTTAAAAACTAAAAATGCAACGAAAATCATATTTATAAACTACATTTTATAGTTTTTTTAATTTATACGTCATTTATTATTTATACGTCAAAAATGACAACATCAAAAATTATAAACCATAAACAGTGCGAAGCCAAAGAAAAAAAAAAAAAGTCACTTGAAGTTTTGTTTACGTCATCGTAAAGTTTTTTACTTTGACCATGATACAAAAAAAGAAATGTTGTTGTACTAACTGACTTTATAGAGAGTTATCTAACACTTCTACTGACATTCATTTCTTCTCATTGGCTTTTCTTATATTAAACTAAAGAGTCAACACATATTATTAAGTATTTCCTTATATTTTTGACTGATAGGTATAATTGGACACGATTCGATTGACGCAATCCCGACATTTACATTTTACACCAACTTAGTTCGGGAAGTAAATCGAAATTTTTTTATATACTAAATATATAGATTTTGTATACTACATAGATTATTAGATAAAAAATATTTGACTGAAATTCGGAATTATTAACTCCATATCGTAACCTTATAGTTTCATTGAGAGCTAAATATCTTGGGGACGACTGATTTTATATCCACCATAACCAAGACCTATCTGGACAAAGATTACAATTAAAACAACCGCACTCAAATCGGTTTATCCGTTTGGTAGGTATGATGCCACAGACAAATACACAAGTTACAACACCCCTAGTTTTTAGGTCTTGGTTAAAAATACTAATTTATTTAGTATCGAAATTAATTCGTATCGCTCAGTGTATTAATCAATCAATTTTCTTTCTATTAGTACACTTAAATCGTAGATTGCAAGGTGTGATACTGATATTATAATAAGTATAGATGGTTTATGTTTGTTTTCCCGAGGGGGAAGGGGGGTTGCAGAGGATCTGTGATATGGTAGATCGTAGATGTTCTGTGTACTAAAATTCGTTTAAATTATCCAAAAGGTCCTCAAAACGTTCTTCATAAACCGTTACAACACGTAATGCATTAGAAAATAACTAAAATAAAAAATGTATCATTCGCAAATCACCAATCAGATATAGTTAAGTTTGCACCTACACGATAATTTCGCAAAGGCTCCAGGTACTAAATTCTTCACCCACCGCGCTGCCAGCACGTGGGCAGGTGGAAAGCGGATCAGATTATGCAAGAATTGGATATGGTGTGCACTGCACCTTAGTGGACGCGAAAGTTGATTGTATCTCCAAAAGGCAAGGATTATGTGGGCATTTTGGCACGAGCCTTACAATGAGCAATAGTTTATTGTTGCTAATATTATAAATGAGAAAGTGTTTGTTTGTGTTATAAACGTTCATTAGTAAATCTTAAACTTTTTACTGTATAGATGCACATTAAATTGTCTATCAATTCTTCGAATACAAAAGATACAAAATGTTAACTGAATGATCGATTCACGGATCTTATAAAGTTCATAAAAAGTATGTTATTATTCTACATACACCTGTTACACAACATACAATGTTGCAGTCAGTTTCCCAGGCATTTCTCAGAAATACGATGTCTTAATATTATTTCGAAACAAATTAAAAATTCAATCCGTGCATGATATAAAACCATCAATAAATACTACATGAATGCCACTTGACAGCTGAGAAACAATAATACCAACATAATATATTGACATTACAATGTAACAAATAAAAACTCTTTGGTTAGTATAAATTAATTATACATTTTATTTAATCATAGGTTATTTGAGAAATTGTCCGTTAGTTCAATAAGAAATATAAAAAAGTGTTCTCGAAAGGTCCCGCCTACTGGTCAATAAATGGTCGAAGGTTTCACAAAAGATTTATTTAGTCGTTCGTCGTGTCATCCATCGCCATAAGTAGGTTATGCATCCTACAAGCATCCTACGCTGTATTAATTTTGGTGTTGGCATTATTGTCACGAAATACATTTTACCTGTTACCAAATCCGTATTAACTGACCAAGGTCTCAGGTAAATTCTTGTAATGTATTTGTTTTATTAAATTATTTATTACTGATAATTAGAAAATGCTTCCAATATATTAATAAAATGAAAATGATTCTATTAAAACGCAACTCTACCACAGATTAAACGCAATTGCACCTTGAAAATTACAATATGTCCGATTAGCATATAATAACATATACATTTATTCTGTGGACGAACGTTGGTCTGATGCCAAACTAGGGTTTCCGGCTTGATACTGGAAAACATAGGCGCAGACAAATCATTATCTCACTGTTTGTATATCATTAAATAATATCTCATTTTAAATATTATATACATTGAATATGTAATCTAAAAGATATTTTATTTTTATTAATTTAATCATTCAAATATGTTTTTAAGAGAAATCGTTATAAAACTTTAAACATTCAAATATTGTTTTTTACGTTACCAAAATAAGACGAAAGTTGATAACAATTCTTAGAAACAAACACAATAACACTTTAGTATTAATATTATAATAAAGATAAACAAATAAAAAATATAAAAAAAATGTTGATGCAATTTGCGTTCCGTGATTATATAACATTACACGCGTCTACTCCGCCATCTATAAATTAATTCGTTATTCGCATTATTAAAGTCTGTACCAGATAAATATTTCGAGACCAATCATTGCTTTTATTTCTCAATCACTCCCATCCGGTTTCAAATACTAGTAAGTTATTATTATTTAAAAACAATGAATTTGATCTATAAAAAACATGAGTTATAATTTATTATTAAATTATGTATAACAAACAGACTATTTGTCGTTGTAGAATATTTCTTTAAAATAATAAACTATATAAACGATCTATAAATATGTCATAGTCATATATATGTATAATGTGTCAATTATTTAAAGACAGATAAATATTAATTGTAATAAACTTTACTGTTTGTAATGTCAAAAAACTTGATCAGGTGATTTGATACCTGTCAAAAAGTTTGTATATCTAAATATATCTACTACTTAGTAGCAGTAATATGCAGTGTTTTATGTAGCACGAGGACTGCAGACGAAGTCGGGGTACTTCCTGTGATACACGACATGCCCCCTTATCTCGTTCATTGATAGATTTATCTCGCGAGGTCGCATTCCGTGCCGGCGTCGCTATCGTGTTTGAACGGTCATCTCGACTCATTCATTCACTAATTTTGCTCGAGGAAGTTCGTGAACGAATTGCATATTACATTATTTGCATTTCAGTATATTTTTACATAAATTACTTGTCATTTATGAGCACGACTTCCCAAAACTTTAAACTCTACCTGAGAGCTCGTAATAATATATTAGCAAATCTAAATCTTATCGTATCTTATTATAAAAACTTGAACAGATGTAAGAACAAGAACTATTTGTAGGTACATTACGAATGAATGAAGTAATAAAAAAGATAAGCCGTTGTAAGATATTTATCATGTGAGACAGACATGCTTATAAATCAAATGTGCTTCCTAACATTTAGTTATGACTGCCTACTCAGTCTGTTGTCATTCGGCGAATTTTGATTCCACGAATCAACGCCGCATTTGGTTTGAAGCGCTTCATTCTATACAAATATATGTTTGTAGTAATGTATTTGATGAATATCGACTTTAAAACAAATATATTACCTGCATTCTTTAAATTGAAATAACCTCTTAATGTTAAAAAAGACGTCTGGCGCCATATTGATAATCTAAATTTTCTAAAAGCCCTGTCATATTGGCTTTTAAGTAAATAATGGCCGTAATTTTTTTGAAACACGGATAAGTTTCTGGTAGCCCTTATCTTATCAACAAAACAGTATACTGGAGTGTTTTTTGTTGATGGCATTTGGCACGCGCTTTGTTCGAGCATTTTGACAATGAGGCCTTATTCTGTGATGGTATCACTGTGATAGGTGTTCTTCCTGCATGTGTATTAGGGTAGTGTTCTGTGTAATGCGGTGTCGGTGAGTGTGGAGTGTCGGCGACATGCAACGGGACTGGCCACCGTCACCGACGGCCCTACTCACTAGTTTAATTTCCTGTCCATAGTCTTTCTCAGTATGTAACTGTACAATAAAAGGATCTGACATTGCAACCGTGTTATAATTTTTCGCTGAATATTACTTATAGGAATCGATTTATTGTTTTTAGAAAAAGATATAAAATGCACTTACAATCAATGGTGTTTAATATTCTTATGACTAGAACCTCTCAGGGCTGGATAACTAGCGGCTGTCCATTCAACTTTTATCACCCACAATTAGATCATAAAATATCACTAAGAATAGAGAATAATTTAGTGAATGAACATATTCAAGGTTGAGTAAATTAAAGTACAAATATATGACGCACCGTTGGTTTCTTCAGTGCTAACTTGTGTCGGATACGAGGTGCGCAGGCGCATGAGGGAGCGCGGCGCGTCGTGCGCGCAGTCGCCGACTGCTTCAGCGCGCCTCATTCATGACACACATGAATGAACTGCCCGCACGTGGCCGAAACACTAGCAACCATTTCATTATCCAATCTAGCCACGCTAGGTCAACTAGCGTACTAATATCGCATTTAGAATCGCTAGTACTCTAATCTGATTGATAGACTTATACTTGCAATTTTTTCGGGTCAAATAGTGTTTAAATTTGATAATGAAACTTTAACCTCTGGCAGTAAACAACCTTGTCTAATCTTTAGTGTAGATTAGTACTAGTCATTATTTTACGAGTAGTTGTCAATTCACACTTTTGAAATATCTAACCAACGTTATTGTAGTATTTCAATAATCATTCCGTTTCTAAAATATATCAGAATTTAAAGAAATATTTAATACTTATAAATTACATTTACAATCATGACGGTGTTTGTATTCCGCGTATTTGTTGGAAAATTAATATTATACCGTATTTTATTCCGTTGCATTTCATTTGTGCCTTTTTGTGCCCCATTTATTTTTTAACATTAACGCAGCAGTTAATTAGATTAATCTAATTAAATACTATTTATTGTAAATTATATTAATAATACCTGTAAAATTGTTTTAAATCGTTATTTAATTTTGGATTAATATAATATTATTCGAAGCATGTTTTAAATGCATGGAACTATATTGTTTTTCTGTTATTACTAGATAAAATATATTATAAAGAGAAAAGCAATGATTATTTTATACATAATATATTATTTTATATTTTCTATATAATACGTATTAATAATGAATTGAGGATTAAACAAGGTATATATATTTTATTATTAGCTGTGAAAATATTTCTTACTTTCGTTTCTGAATATGTTATATTTTTAATTAAATGAATATGCCTTTATTTCGCCTTATAGAGATTCTTTAAATTTATATTCAACGTCGAATAGTGTTGAAATTAATACATATAATGTAAAAGATTTAAGGATGATTTTATTTTTAATTAGCTGTTGTCGGTGGGTTCCTCTGCCTTTTTCTCTTCTGATCAACAAACAGCCAAGTATTTCAACAACGACAGAAACTCGTATAATTTTAATTGTGTTATATTATAGCCTATATAATTTACTGTTTTTTAATGAAAAAAAAGAATATTTTCCAATGTGAATACAATTCATATGTTAGCTTAATTTCTATGAAACTTAGTGAATGTTCCGGAGTGAAAACTTTTTATGCTTGTTCACTCAGTTAATAAATACGCTAAATATATACCTCAAAAATAAAAACCATCAAATTACGTCCAGCAGATTTATTGCATTGTCATTATGGCCCAAATTAGTTTTGGATTTTTCTATGATAATTATATCTGTATTTTTTTGACGGCCCCGTCCGAAAAATGTCTCATTCTATATGTTGAATTCCATAATTACCGTACCTAACGAAATGTCATGAAAATGCAGTTGGTATTGTAATTATAGGTGATAAGTTTTTAGGATTTCCCGTTTTTTTTTATTTCGTGGCTTTCAGCTCTGACAGGACCAAATTTCATCAAAATTCTTTCATTAATTTTTAGGTAATGTGCAAACAAGTAAACAGACATTTAAAAATATTTTTTTATGAACTGTGTCATTTACTTAAATGTAGCAATATTTTGCTGTAAAGATTTTGTATTTTGATTCTTTTATTAGATTTTTAGATTTCGAAAGGAATATACAACTTACTTTATTAGTAAAGCGTTGGGATTATAAATTTATAAATAAAGAAGTGGGTTCTTTATTTTAAGTGTTAAAAAGTAAAATGTAATAATTAATATGATATCTAACATTGATTTTTTTTCATATTTATCGTGAGAAATATATAAAAAAAAATTCAACACAATCCATAAGAGTTAAAATTATTCTTATTAATGTTTTTAAAATGAAATCTATTAATGATAAATATAATCTAGATATCCAGGTACCTTAAATGTTGACTAGCTTGTAACAGACAGCCAAATTAAACACTTAACTAATTTTGAAACAACTTCACTCACTGAAACACTTATTTTAGTTTAGTATTCTACCAATCATTTCAAATCACTCACTTTTGCTAATTTGCAATTTGCCTGACGTTCCACTTGAGCGCTCCAGGGTGTCTTGAGCTGAACTGCTTCCCAGCGGGTCTGTGGTACCGCGCTTGCGCCCTGGGCACTGGGGCGTGACCTAGACCCTGAAAATTCCAACCCTCCCGCCTACGCACACCGAGTTGCCATGGTTACCAACAGAAATGCAACGAAATATTATACCGGAAACAACCTCAGTAACCTGAATTTGATTGCTATTTTGATTTCTGCTTCATGAAACTATAATAAGGAAACCATATCTGTACATGTAAGGTTATAAACCTTAAAGGAAATGTCTCAGTGAGTCATTTTTAAAGTAATTAAGAAGTGTCGCTCCTCCCAGTAGATGTTAGTAGGTGGCTTGCATTGGTTCGTTTTGTTGGTATCGTGCAGTCCTTCCGGAGGCCATTATGGATATAAAACAGCTTTCAAAACTATTAGAATTTTATAAGTTCCGCCATATTTGTATAATAGTGTATTATGACGTGGAACGCAAGCAGCGAGAATGTCGTCCTCATACGGATCTCTTCATCTGTATCCAGCCTTGTCGCCTACTTTATTAAGCAACTAACTGTTACTTTTTAATGACGAGGATATAATACAACTTAAACATAGCGGTGAACCCCTCGTAATATCTCATGTATCACATATTTTATATAAAAGTTAGTCATGGTTTTATTAAAAATTTTGATCAAACGAATTTCCATATTACCTCATAAAAATCTAAAGTATTATTTTTCATAAATTAAAGAATAAACAATCACACCAGATTTCATCAGTCATTATGTCAGTTTTGTGTGCGACGCGCGAATATAAATATATAAACAGCCATTTCAAAAATCATTGTTTATTTATTTTGGGGTCTGTATCGCGCACAAAATATAATAAAAGTTATTTTAGAAATAAAAGAGACAATTGGTAGCTTTTAATTGTAATTACCCAGCATATTATTGCTTATTAAAGAGGTTCTGAGAACAGCAAGCTTGAATCCAGCACGTTGGAATGTTCGGTTTGCGGATAGTTGCTGAGATTTATCTTGAAGTACTATTGATTCTACAATTATTGTTGAACCCATACTCGGATCAGTCAATACAAGATTGACGCATGATAGAAATATATATAATTGATAAGGAAATTCACATCTATTATTTGATAATATTCAAGACAATTTAGTTAACATAGATTAATTTGATAGTTAAAAAAGAGCACTGTTTCAAACTCATAACGTTATAGACTCTATAATATAGTTTTTCGGACACTGCTATCTCTATACTATCGTGTTCTTTTAATACTTATTTAACGATAATGAAAATGTAAAAATCCGTCATCTTTTAACAACATGAAAAGTATTGAGCTGTGTTTTATAATCGAGAATGTTTCTAACAAGCTTCTTTATCGAGTATCTTGTTTTGCCTTACGTGCTGGATTCAAGCTGCTTACTCGTCCGGGAATCGCTTTAGACTTCGAAAAGGTCAGCTGGTCAGATTAATTCCTCCTTTGAGCAACCCTGCTGGGTGAAGTGTGCATAATTTAATGGCCAGAATTTTATCTGGTCTTCAAGAGAACTAAAAAATCAAACTTAAGTATGTTGTATCGTTCGGACTAATCCTTTAAGTACTATCTTCTTTTAGTAACTATCCCTTTTTTTTAATCCTATCTGTCATCATAACATTCTTGGATTATATTTGCTTTGAAATATATTTGGTTTAATAGGAAGAAAGTAGGAATAATACAAGTGGAGTCATATATTTTTAATTGTTACACAACCAAATTGTAAGGACAACTTTTTAATCTTTGTAGGTTCATTCATATGTGGCAGAAAATAGCTGTAATTTTTTAAATCCTACAAAACGAGTTTTTGATTGCGATTCGTTGTTATTGGTTTACCTACTATCAATTTCATTTCGTGACTACTCGAAAACTATCGTCGTTTTGTACTATCAAAACTTGTAGTTGGGGGTACAGCTCGACCTGTCACCTGACTCGGTTTTAGCTACTTTTAGTACATTCCGGCGGTACTGGTCTTTAGCATCCTTCCCCAAAAACCCAAGAATCAACGTGTCATCCGCCTCCCAAATAACAACGAATCCTTGTGATGTGACTAAATATTAAAATCTTAAAGAGCACAGCTTTCTGATTTACAAATAAAAGTGGGTATTCTTCGTAATTAAAGAAAGTTAGATGTGTGTTTCAAATTATTTATTTAATATAAATAATAGGTAATCCTACTTCCTTCCATTAGACCAAATATATTTCGAAGCAAACAAAATCCAAAAATAATATCTTAAGTGATAACAGTTTAAGGACAAAGAACCTTATAAAAAGCCATGTTAAGATTTTAGTAGTTTACAATAATCTCAAGAGAAAAGGTCTTTATTTAGAAATAGCAGACCGTCATTTTAATTTTATTTATATTCAGATTGCAGGAAATCTATAGATAGGTAGGACTTAAAGATATATAAATGTGTGGTAAACCGGATAATTAATTGCAATCTATAATTTATTAGTTCATTGTGATTTATTCTTTGAAACTGTTTGACCTCCATTCAAATCTGATTTAAATCAGCAAGCCTACCGTAAACTGCTATAGCAATATTACAATAATATTATTTTCGAATTCGTCGCCAAAAAGTATTATTACTTTAATGTTTCGATGACATCATGATAAATCATTCATTCATTCTATTACTGTCGGAAACATTAGAAACTCTCACCAAGAAGTATGTTTTGACATTTAAAAAATATTAATGTATTGTTTTTATGTAATTTTTTTTTTCTTTCATTATTTGTCACTAAATAGGAATAGAACATGACTGTTCAATAAAGGTCATGGTATTAAATAAAGTAATATTATTGTACCTAATACTGCAACAAAATTTCTTAAATTTTTAAAAGTATTTGGAAAAATAAGTTTTCGTATTAAATTTTTAACGTCATTATTCGTATTGCATCATCGATTTTATGTTTGTAACGTCTCTTTTTCCTTTTTCAAAAATTGTAAGTCATTCAATATTGGTATTAAAAGTGAGATTAGGACTAACGGCAGGCCAATACCAACTTAAAGGTCTAATAATTGCATCCGCATTCATTGTAGTAAATTATACAAGTATTGTTTCTGGTTTTTGAAAGATAGCGTTAACATGGATTCTCAAACATGTGACGTCTAAAATCTAATACAAATAAAACATTACCGAGGCTATGTTTATATTTTTAATGTTATTGGCGCATCGTAAGTTCATGACTTCTATAAGTATTTGATATTTTTTTGACATGGATATTTGTCTCGGGCTGAGGTCAGTCCAAAACTTGCGTCATCTAAGAATAATAATGCTATTTTTTTGTGAGAAATATTTTGAGAGAAAGAGAGAGAGAGAGGGAGGTTATATTTTTGGAGTCCTCTCATCTAAAGAATAAATTAAGAGTTACAATATTCGTCCTTTTCCCCACCAAATTCCTAGTTTAGGAATAATGAGGTAATATTGACAAAACTTCTCTACTGCTTCTTTTTCCATTCGAGTTCTCTCCTTTTATGAGAAATGACAGATCTTTCTTAGAAAGAGAGAGTCGTAGGTTTTCTGTTCATTCGTTTTTGTTTGTATTTAATTTAAAAACTATTGCAACGACTACATAGTTTTATGTAGATATTTTTGTTTGACGGTGCAGTGGAGTGTAACTTACTTTGGACTATATTCACTGTCCAAGTGTAACTTCTTACTTCGTCTTCGTTCTAATTTGCACAAGATACTAAACCATTTTATTATCTACCTACATATATATATATATCAACATTTCTGTATTTTTAGTACTACTATATTGTTCTCAGTTTCAGTAATGTTCAAATATTGGGAACTCTATCACAAGGTAGTTTTTTGTAGCCCTGATTTTGACACATAAGGTTGAATAATATAAAAAATAAAATTTAAAATTATCATATTTATTTCTTATTTCATCTTATAAGCAATATTTTTTTCAAAAATATTGTATTAGTATTGTATTCTTAGTCGAAACTTCAACTTTTACATTGAAAAGGAAAAGGTATCAAAAATAATAGACTCCGTGACATATTTCGCACTTTATTAAAATTTCTTCAATATAAGAATATGTCTGATTCCATCTATATAATACAAAGCATTTCAAAAAGTAATAATACCTACAAAACAATACAACCCTTGTATCTTTAATGACTCTGGTTAAAATGATACGTATGTATGAGATAGATTAAAACATTTTAATCGTAGTTTTAAAGATATTAAATTACATTTATTATTAAAAAAGAACCAGCCTACCATGAACTTTTAAAAAAGATATCATGGTTTTAAAGAAGTTCTGTTTTCATATTACAATAATATTACTTTGATTCACCATGAGCTCTATAAAACAATATTGTTTTATTCCTGCTTAGAGCTTTCTTTAAATGACCGAATTTGACAAAAAAATATATATTAATATAACAAATATCAAGGTACTTCATGGTACGAGTTAATAATGTTTCCTATAGTAAAAGAATTAATGATTTATGATGACGTCATCAAAATCTATCGAAACATTATCAAAGTAATATTACTTTTAGGATGAATACAAGAGTAAGACTATCGTAATATTTCTAAAAGAGTTTATGGCAGGTTTATTGATCTCTTTCAATTAATTCGTGGATAATTATTAAAGTTTCATTGCACAATCTAAATAAGTCTAGAGAGTATGATAGATTTTATATACAATCATATAACAAATTAAATAAATCATTTATATATTTACAAAGGTTATATAAAAAAAAAGAAACGAACTTCGAGAACATGTAAAGATACAAAAGGTTGATATAGAAATCGTTTTAATAAATAGAAATTTCAATGGACTATATACACATGTAGACGACTGTAGGGGGGGTTAATGGGGGTGGGGGGTGGTCACGTTACATGTTATCGACTCAATATAAAACTAATTGGTAATTAAAATAATAAAAAAAAAATGTACTTGTTTTACTTTGTGAGATTCTATAATACAACGGAGGATGGATCAGATGGAACAGACAGACAGACTGACTTACCCCCAGGGGTGTGGAAACGCACCACGAAGATAATCTAATTACCTTTCATATAAAAGCAGGTAAAGTATCTAAATCACATGTAAAATCGAAATACGAATGGAATATTTATGATTCCTGACATAAAATCTCTAAAGGATCTGGAACAGCTTCTTGAGCTCCACCATCAGCTGCCAGTCGGTTTTGATGAGATCATCTCTGAAGTAATCTTTGCATGCGTCAATACTCGCTCGGGATATCTATAAAGAAATTTTCACATATTAACGTCAAATTTTCACTCTCATAATGAAATTGAGTTTCCAATGTAATATAAAGAAAAACATTCATTTTACGGTGACCTGATGCGATATTTTATATTATAGTATTCACAAGAATACCGAAAAAAGTAATTTGTTAAGAAACCATAGAGCCGATTATAGAATATATAAATAAATGAATAAGCAACATGAACAAAATACAATATACCTAGAATTCATATTCACTAAACTATCGTAATAAAAAAAAACGCTAAATTTAAATTAAGACCATTGGAGCCTATCTTACGGATACAAACGAAAATAGCTAAAAGACCAAATTACTAGACTTCAATATTGACATCCTAAACTCTATGCCCGAAATAAGAAAGGCATATAAAAATATCGTAAAATATTGAAAAACATTGTTCTAACTATAAAAATGCAAAAAAATATAAATGTAGAGATATATTTTTATTTCCACCTATATTTAAGTATTGAAAATACCCAAAAAGAAACATCAAATCAAAACTTATAAAACCATTTTGGCTTTACAAATAATACTTGAGTGAGCATCGCGTTACGAATTATTATTATTTTTTTAAATAACAATTCTAAATATAGCAATTGATGAATGTACACGGGGCTCCATTCAAGGCGACCTAGTTTCAGCATCGATTCATCTTTCCGGGGTTGAATGGGTGACGTCACTGAGGAAGTAGACCAGGCTGTGCAAGCATGGAACTGGGTCATGACCTGGACCCGCCCTGACATGCAGCGTGACGTCAACGGAAATCAGCCTGGGATTAAGGTTGTACTGATATATCATTTTTATATCTCCGTCCTTGGATATTTTTAGCTGAGTTGTAGGAAAATAATGTAATTTAATATTTTTTTTATTTCGTCAATTCTTTATCATCTATTTCAATATAATCAATAAATAGTAGTTAATTTTTTATTTTTCTTATTTTTATCAAACAATCTTTAATAAATTAAAATAAAGTCAAATATTTCTGGTAACAGGTGGAACAAGGGTTTTTCTTATTCACAAGCATTTTATTATTTTAAATTTTAACATGTGACGTCACAAAGCTTTCTAACCCCCTTATCACACTGTCACATCATGGTGGTACCGTTTAAAATGTGACCTAATTTAGGGATGGCCCCCCAATTTAGTAATGAGAAATAGTAATTTTCAAATATTTTGTAACTTACAAAATATTAAAAAAATATATATATTTTTAACAATTACAAAAAAACACAAAAAGTGTTAAAATAATTGTAATAATATAGATTTAACGTACATAAGTTACAAAAAATATATTATCGTCTGGTCCCAGCTCGTCGCGAACATGTAGCTACAGTAAAATGTTTCATCAATGGCACTGCTATGCGAAATATCAATGGAGCTTCGAGAATGGGATTTGACCGGGTCATGCTTGCATGTGTGCGTTGTACGTCTGTGTTGGTAACCTCGTTACTTACAAGCGATTTTAGTCCTTATTAAGTAGATTTGACAGCTTATAATTGTATTGACGGGCATTGTGTCCTAGAAGTAACGTTTGTAGCGAGTAGATGTGCATTGGCCAATAAAGGCTTGGTATATTGTTATTAATTAAAAATGCTATAAAATACTCTATGCTCCATATCTTTGATTTTGAAGTATAAGCTAGATTACAACAAATAAAACTTTACAGTTTGATTACATAACATAAAACAATATTTTTATATTAATAACAAAATCATTAAATGCCTAAAAATAAAAAAAATGTAAGCACTTTAAATTAGACATAGAATCTGGGCAGACATCCAAAACGCCGAATTTCACGGACTAGGTCGCCTCGGGAAAGTATGAATGAATTCTAACACATAAAATAAAATATAAAAAAAACTTCGAGAACTTTTATTTGAAGCTGAGCGTTATAAAAGTCTTATACAAATAATTTGTTTTATTATGTATATTATATATATGTATACATGTATATATATATATGTTGATATTTATTTACGTTTATAATGAGAAAGTTCTACAATTGAATATGTTATCGGAAAATTCAATTTTTGGGGATTTGTTTACAAGGAATATACGTAATATAGATTGATTTGTTTACTTAAATTATACGAAAAATTAATAGATTGTTTTTTAGGACTGTTTTATTATCAATTATTATGATAACAAAGATAATATTAAAAAACAAAAATAAATTTTCAGTAAAAAAAATGTACCTACCCAAAGAAGAACACCTAATATATATATATAATATATATATATAAACTCCAATTAAAAATGCCAAAACGTGATTTTTTGCACATATAATAAATATAATCCAAAAAATGATACAATTTTGGAAATCTTAACCTTGTTTTTTTTTTTTTATTTTTGTAACTTTCAAAACTGACACGAACCAACTTTCAAAAACTTACTTTCATTTTTAAATATATATATATATATATATTTTTAAATCGTGTATTTCGACTACGCTCGTTACCTAACGCATGGAGAGACCTGACGCTATATCCAAAAATATAGCGACCTTCAAGACTGTGACGGAAAATGAGTACATAACAACCGCTTTATAAAACGGATTAAATATGAGTCTTCACTAGAAATATAACAACACGTCATTATATACCTACTCTTATATATATATATATATGTATATGTTATACTTTATTACTTTAAAATACACGAAAATTCATCTCAAAATATGCACACAATCAAGGTTCCATTAAAATGTAAATCCATATATTTTTTTAATACAGTCAAATTATACTTTTATTATGGCTCAAGTTATTCAACAATTGTTCCACTGACATGTCAATTTGAGTACCTAAATCTTTATTATCAAAAAAATACCGAATATAAAAGTAATAATATAAGATTTGTTTGAAATAAAAATCAATCTGAAATATGAAAGCTATACATTTTTTAATAGTAAGTCGTTAACCTAAGTCTTAAGTCGGTTGGGATGAATCGAGATATCGTAAAATAGGTACAGTACCTATAGTACGAGTTATAGTTAGAAAAAACGATAGTTTTCGAGCAGTCACGAAACGAGTTCTTGGTTGTGATTGGTTTACTAACAATGACAGTCAAATAACAACCAATCACAATCAAGAGATCGTTTCGTGAATTCTCGGAAACTATCAAAGCTTCGTACTATCAAAACTCATGCAAGGGGTACTAAAAAGGACGAACCTAAATTAATAACGTAACTAGATATTTATTACAAGGTTTAGTTTGATTTGGTAATAATTAAGATTAACTCCTGCTTTTAAATCCTATCTCTGCTGGCCTACCACGAACTCTTATAGCAATATTACAACAGTATTACTTACAATTTCATCTAAAAGTAATATTACTTTAATAATTTTTCGATAAGTTTTGATGACGTCATCATAAATCATTTATTCTTCTACTATAGGACACATTATTAACTCGTATCATGAAGTGTGTTTTGACATTTGTAATATTAATGTAATATTATTTTATGTCAGAAATTCTGTTATTTAAAGAAAGCATTCATTCTTGTACGTCACTAAGCAGGAATAAAACAATATTGTTCTATAGAGCTCATGGTGAATCAAAGTAATATTATTGTAATATTGGAACGAAACTTTATAAAACTATTTTATTTGAAATTAAACATTTTTAAGCGAAAATAATAATATTTTTTAATAATACAGCGAATTATAAAATTGACAAAAACAATTCATAGGAGTTAGGACCAAAAATTTGATAAGAGAAAGAGATACAAAGAAAGAGAGATAGAAAATTAAATGTGTCAAAGAAAAGTATATACACTTTTTTAAACAATCTCGTAACAGCACACATCTAAAACAATTCAGTCAAGGCACGTTTGTAAAATGACGTTCCTCTCCCCTCGACCTACTGACCTCTTGTTATAACCAATGGAGGCTGGAGGGGGGTTTACATTCATGTCTGACTGAGGTGCATCTGAATAGAGCGTAGTATTCGCTGAGATTTCAATATAATATGAAATAATATATAGAATGAGAAAGAAATGTAGTCTACATATATCTATAAATATAATAACGAAGAATAATAATGAATGGTTATTGTCAACGGTTTTTTTTCCCGTTATTTAAAGTATCAAATTATCAAAATAGGCTCTCCTGACTCTACCATTTGACGTACACAAGTGAATACTGGTTGATTCAAAGTGGACATAAATAAATAAATAAAATAATAAATATATATATATGCTAAACGATAAAAAACTATTCGAAATTAAGGTAAAGAGTAAGTCTGTTCATTGAAAATAATTATTGTTTTACCGAGCAGCAAGACGTTAGCTATACAACGCGCAAATATCAATACAAGTGTTAGTGTACATTATACGACACCGTTTCCGTTCTATTCTCGTACACAAACATACATACGTATTGTGTACTCGTAAACTGTTTAACATGCTGTAATTGGAAAGGTAGAATATAGTGTTATAAAATGTTATAAAATTTTAAGCAATATTTTTTTTTGTTTTTTTATTGATTGTTGTTAAATTTGAAGTTCTCATTCGTCTAAGGAATCAGTTTATTATCTTTAAAAACTATTTTATATGTGCCAGATATTATATAGAAATAACATTTATGAAAGCACCTGAAGCTAAATATGTAACCTACCCGACGACTGAAAAAAAAAAACAATTAAAAAAAAATATATATCGTAAATTAAAACATACGTAAAAGGATAATTTTATAGTATGTTTAAAAATATATATAAATAATCTGTTTCGAATTCTATTTTAGACTTATTTTGCAAAAGTTATATCTAGTTTTTCACAAAATACAATATATTTTTGATTTCTAGAACAGATATATATATATATAGGTACACCATTTGACTTACTAATGAATTTAAATTCATCACTTAAACATAGAACAATAAATTTAAAACAAAACTGAAGATTCATACAATTATTAATAATAAAATTCGTTATATACTGTAACAACGATATATTTACTGAACTAAAATCCATTTTGTATAAAGTTTGTCGTTTCAAAATTTTTATTTTTACAACTTCAAAAAATATATCGATAAAACTTTCAAGCGAACTCCAACCCTATTAAATTGTTCATATTTTTATATTAAATGGGTTGTTTATTACGTCTTTGATGATATTCTCTCTGATCTTTAAATATATTTGTTATAAGTTTTACTAGTATCTGTGACGCGAGAATTAAAATGTTATTTGTGTTAACGGATTCATTTATCTCATGCGATTTCGTTGGTGATCTCAAAAAATATTTAACTTAAAAAAATATATACATATATTGGATTATCCATACCAATATCAACCTTAACATTATAAAATAAATATAGAATAATAAACTAGCCAACACGGGAGACCGACCGTGAATCAACAAGACAGGTCGCAGGTTTGAGTCGTGCCTTGGTAATGATATTTATTTTAAATTATTCTTTCTATATTTATTTAAAAAACAAGTATTATAAGGTTGAAGAGTTATTTTTATTTAAAACTGCCTGATGTCGAGGTTGAAAATATATTTTTGATAATATATCAAGGTTATACTCTCAAATGCGACCCTTAAAAACAAGTATTAAAAAGTAAATTTAAAATATACTGCAAATTATATATCTGTTCGCCGGTGCGATTGGTTATTCTGTTCGTGTATCGCCCACGCGGACAGTGTCGCGCGGAGAGCTAGTTATATAAAAAAAAACCCATTTCATATATACATAATTTCAAACATAGGATACATTTTTTTCTATATATGACATTTTTCAAAGAAAAAATGTATCCTGTGTTGAAATTATGTAGCTTTCTCTTGTTACACACATTACATATGAAATTTCAGACTCTAGATACACGGTTCCAAGGTGTAGATTCATGTAGGAGAACCGGCAAGAAAATCCATGGACTTTTAACTAACTAACTTTTAACTAATACCATTAATTTTTGTTGAATTTGAATTTTTTAATCCTTATAAACTACGATAACACATTTATATGTGCCAGATATACTAATGAAAAACTTTCAGAATATCAAATTTCCATCCATCCAGCCGATATTTAGATAAAAATAGAATAAAAAATAAACCGACACGGGTAGGGATTGGATATCCTATGGTACCAATCACCAAAATTAATATTTATTTGCGTGATTCGTGAACGAATAAATAAATAAAAAATATATATTTAGTACAAGGATTTTTTTAACACTTCTAGAAGGTAACCATTCGGATTTACTCACCAAAAAAAAACTAAAACTAAAAGAAGTCTCATTAATAATGTTTATATAAATATTTAAATTGTAAAAGATTCCTTGTTTTTTTAAATCCATTTTGCATATTTATTCAAGAGATAAGACACAAGCGAAATTACGTTTTTCGATCGTCGACAAAAAAATATATATTGGTTTGTAATGAGTCCTTTTCATTATACAATTTAAGTGACAATATTTGATCACTAAAATAGCGAGTAGGTATCCACCAATCAGAGAGAAGCACTAACTCACTAACAGCCATTTGATAATGCGACGTTAGTACGCTAGTTGAAGTAGTGTCGCTTAGATTGTATAGTGAATAGGCGCATTAATCATATCAATAACGGCACAAGCAAAGCCGCGGTATGTTTTATTGTAGGTTTTCATAGGAATGGAACGTCTCATACAATGAAATATTATTCAGATTCCTAAGCACTTTCAAATCAAAACCTGCATCCAGACGTATATTATCGTGTTAAAACAACGCATAATTATTTATTCTATAATAAATAAACAAATGAAAATTTTAAAATAATTCATACTTTAAGAACGATGTTGCAAAAATTTTTCAATCGTATTGTTAGTTTGTTTAGTGCATCGAATGATGGAATGTTTGTTTTTGTTTTATCGTTATAAAGTTTAATATTTTAAAATAGATATATTTTTCATTATGTAATTCATGATTAAGCGACTATTGCTACGGTCAACTGGTTGATGGGTGACCGACGGTAATACATTTTCATTTTAATTGAAACTACTACAAACTTTGGGTAGAGGTTTTTATAACTAAAGAATGGTTTCTTGACCAGTATCTTGAGTACAAGTTTTGATGTTACGTAACGTTGATAGTTTTCGAGCAGTCACGAAACGGATTCTTGCTTGTGATAGGTTTCCCGACTGCTCGAAAACTATCAACGTTACGTAACGTTAAAACTTGTACAAGGGTACAATTTTGATGGGCACATTAAAGTATTGTAAGTAAAGACAAGTATTTTAATTTTCTATGGCAACACTACGGTTGGTTTCGACGGCCATTTTGTTTATATTTGTAGAGCACGGGCAACTATTATCATTTTGCTTTAGACGATTACTAATATGTATTTATGTTTGTAACTTTTAATTTTGTGGTGTACAATAAAGAATAAAAATTAAAAAATAAATAAATAAAGAAACGGGGCAATGGATATGAGGACAACCGTGGGTTTTCTGGTGGGTAGCCTTAAAAATGATAAGCGTCATATATGCTGCCGGGTAGTCCCACATATTTCTATTTTCAAAAAAATGCAAAAAAGAACACTGCCATAGACGGTAGTTTGGGAAGATGCTTCTGATTTTTCATTTGTTTATATGAAGACTATATATACTATTTTCATTATATTACATTTCCTATAACATACTTTAAAAAATAATTCCTGCTGAGACATACCTTGCTGACCATGAAGTCAGTCTCGTCGAAGTGTCTCCCGAACATCTTTGGGGACTCCCCGGGTATGGGCTCTATCTTGATGCACACCTCCTGACCCTTACGAGCCGTCTCCACTTGCTTGTGGTTCACTTCGATAGACGTCACGATGCCCAGCTCTACGAACTGAGGGACATTTTTTGATATATTAATGATATATATATACTTTAATCAATAGTATACATTTTAAATAAATATACAATAATAAATAAATAGATACGGGGAGGGATACGGACTCCCGACCTCTGGAAAACCCAATAAATGTGTATCCTTAATAACTTTGGAAATAATAGCAGTATAGAAAGAGTATATATGTACTATTTTTTTTTAACTAGCGCGTTTTATAATATATTGTTTACGGGAATTAGTAAAGTAGGCAATACATGTCTGACTGCAGTCAGTCACAGCTGACCAAACCAGTCCGTGTGACCACGGTCAGTGTGACCACGGTCAGTGTGACCACGGTCAGTGTGACCACGGCCAGTGTGACCACGGCCAGTGTGACCACGGTCAGTGTGACCACGGTCAGTGTGACCACGGCCAGTGTGACCACGGTCAGTGTGACCACGGTCAGTGTGACCACGGTCAGTGTGACCACGGCCAGTGTGACCACGGTCAGTGTGACCACGGCCAGTGTGACCACGGTCAGTGTGACCACGGTCAGTGTGACCACGGTCAGTGTGACCAATTCGAAACGTCAGGGAAAAGCTATAATATAATACTTCCTTCTTCAAGCGTTAATTCCCGTTAATAAAATCATCATAACTACTTGTCGCCGAAATTCAACCTTTAATTTTAAGTTTTAGTATTTATTAAGGGTTTACAAAAATATATTCCAGTTTATTTTTTTAGCTCTTTGTAATCATCTGACATCTGAATAACATATTTTTCACATTGACAACGTAAACAATGAAATGTATTGAATTTAATAAAACTGTAAAATTATATACAAATATTAGCTTTCTGCACTTCTCCATATTAATTTGAAGTGTGACAAATCTCCTACTTGTCCGTCCGCGTATAACTCTTGAATATATAAAGGTATAAGGTTTTTGACTCTCGTATTAATATTTACAGGACGGAATCTACAAACCTCTTTGCTAGGAACACATATCGGGGTTCCCTCCTTGACGACGCCGGCCTCCACCATGACCCCCGCCACTATGGGGTCGCGGGAGTTGAACACGAACTGGGGCAGGATCTGAAATATATAGCCGTTAGAACTGTTCACACACTGCACCATGTACAGACAGACATATCTCATACAATTATTGGTTAAAAAATAACCATCTCGAAGTTTTTGAATATATGTGGTATCAAATAATTATATGTATAAAAAAAAACAAGTATATGTATATCATAAATAAATCTATATTGATTGAATAATTTATCGATATAAGAGACATCGAACCGGTGACATTTGGCAAACCGTCCCGTCGCTATACCAACTGAGCTACCGTATCGCTACCCGCTTTGATGAATGAAACTGAATATATAAACCATGACAGGATTGAGTTTAATCATGTATTAATACAACATATATATAAACGCTACTACCAGTGAAATGGAATATTTTAGATTATTCAATTCAAATTAAAACAATCTTTATATATATGGATAACGACTTCTATTTCTTCAACCCAGAGACAAAGAATTATTGTATAAAAAATTCGTGAAATATATATATACATAAAACATATATATGATATAATGAATATATAAACTTTTATCATAATTGACGCTTTGGAGATGAAATTTCCATAATGTCAATGTCAAAGTCTAACCCCAGTCTACATATAAAGTAGTCCCAAGTCTGTATGTGTGTATACCTTCAGCTTGCAGGGGAACACTGCAATATGCTTGAACTCTTCCCTCTTCCTCTGCTTCAGCTCCTCTCGGTACGCCGTGAACTTATCGAACAAATGGTAAATGATGTCAGCAGCGAAGATCTTCACTCCGAGGTTATCAGCCATCTCTTGAGCGTCTCGTTCGATCTAAGGAGATGATGAAGATTTTATATTTTTTAGTTCTTATTGCAGCTTTAATATTCATCATTGTAATATAATGAAACAAATATCCAATTCACACATGGTAGAAGTGAAACATAAGAAAAGTTGAGTACGAGATGAGAGAGAGAGAGAGAGAAAGAAAGAGAGAGAAAAACGAATAAGATGAATATACCAGAAGTAAGATTTTTGTTCCTATTGTAGCTTTGAAATTTATCATTGATTAATATAATATAAAAAAATATTTACACACAGTAGAAGTGAAACATTATAAAAATACAGTACGAGATGAGAGCGAGAGATAGAGAATGAGATGAATATACCAGAAGTAAAATAATCCAAAGGTTTTAGTGCTTTTTTATAATCATTTTAATAAATTTAAAAGTTATTTTACATATTACATTACGAATTACGAAGCTATGTTTTCACTTTTAACAAACGACCTAAATTGTATTATGTTTTCTATCTCATTCTCTCGCCGGCTTAATCATATATATTTATTTGTTTGTCTCTTTTTGTGTCCTATATTCGTTTCATGGAGTTTCCCATCAAAAAGATCCCTAAGAAGTTTCACTTCAATAACATTTTAATCTACATATTAAAGTTTAATTATATTAACTTACCTTAACATCGAAGGCCAGTATGGTGGCGTACTGCGAGTCGTGTTCCAACATGGCGGAGGCCTTCATGACGTCACGCTTCACCACCGGCCCTATCCTGATAGCGGAGTACTGAAACAAATTTAATACTTTTACGAAATACTCATATACCCACCAGATACTAAATAGAAAAAGCTATATAATTAGATTATGGTGTTGTCTGGGGTGTCGTCAGCCAACGTGAGGAAAGCTATATAACTCGGAAGATTTTCTTATATTATACTTAAATTTCGAAAACTACATATATTTAAGTTATATTCGAGGGGGGGTTTAAAAGTTCCTGGAATGGATGGGTCGAAATTAAATAAAACAATAAACCTATTTTTCCATGTCTGTATAATCAATTACCCTCAAGTCGAAAATTATTGGACCAGTCAATTATTTTTTTAAATTGAGACGGACAGACAGACAGACACAAAAAGATATAAAGAAGCAGACAGACTTACGGGAATCTTGCTTGTCCTAAGGAACTCCAGCAGGGCTTCAAGAGACCCCAAAGTAGACGCCTGTACATACACACCACGCTCAGTCAGCTTGATGGACGATAGAGCAGACTTCAGCTCACGAGCCACTTCCTCTCTGCAATTAATTATCTGCTTTATACATCCATTTAGGTTTGTAAGTCCCATTTTCAATAAAATTATTTCATTTCGAATATTATTACAGAATTTAAGGCAGTTGGAGTCCGCCATGCTTAGAGCTCATAAGTAAGAACCACACATGGTTTCGAAACTAGTCATGCAAATTCTCATACAATTAACATGAATATAGCCAGGTATATATATATATATATATATATATATGTATTAGTCGGCATAGATCACAAAAGTTAAATACAAAATAACAAAGAATAATACATATTATGTCTAAAACTGTGGTCTCATAGTTGTATACACATTACTATATACGAGTCACTCTGATAGAGGGTCATGTTGACCTTCAGTGGCTGGATCAAGAGTCTTAACAGCTAAAAAAGATGATCAAAATACTTCAGCCACATTTTAATTTAGAAACAACAACTATATTAATAGAAAAAAACCTCACTTCAATACGTCAACTTCGTCTGGTTTCTGCGCCACGAGCAGGTTGAGTCCAGCGATCGCTTTCTCCAGCTCCTTGGCCGCGATCTTCACTCCTTGAGCTCCCACCACCTCCTTGTGCTCTATGTATGCGTTCTGTTAAATCATGCACAGATTAAATATAATAGATTATATTAGTTTTGATAGATTGAGAAATAAAATACAAAATGATTTTAATATGTAACTGGCTGAATGAGTTAAGACAATGAATAAATAAACAAAACAAAAAATATTTCATTCTAACCATCATCAAAGTATTAAAATTAATAGAAGTTATAATCCGTAATCTTCAACTACTTCATTGCCATGAAAATCAAATACAACTTAAGACCAGCTTTAAAACTCCATTCCTCAATTCAGCCAACCCAGAACAACCAGTTACATTACTTTAAACCCTTCATCAGCATAAAAGATAATAAAAACCATCTAAAGCCGGTCCACTCACCTTAACCCTGAGCTCCTTCATAGGTTGCGGCATGAGGAGTGACCGTATCTGCGTGACGATGGGTCCGTCGGTGCCGGCCAGCACCATGGTGTCTCCCTCCCTGAGGGTGCCGTTGATGAGGATGGTGTCTATGGTGGTGCCCAGACCAGGGATTGCTTTGACCTGGTCGTTATTTGAATGGTGATTATGTTTTATATGCATATCAATAAGTAGGGGTTAGACATTAGGTTTGCACCCCCCTTTTTATTTATTCATTTTTATCCATGTAATTATTTGTGTAAAAACTTTTAGAGTTGTATAAGCACAATAATAAATATATTTGACATGTGGGGGAAATAATTCGGTTTTTATTTCTTCAAAACATGAGAGGACACATTTAATAAACAAAACATATTATAAATAAAAAAAGGAGATACAGTCGAAGTAATCAATACATTTTTATATTTTATATATTTTTTTGTGTAAAACTCACACATGAACTTGGCTAGTTCTCAAAAGCAGGAAACATTATTTAAAAAACCCCAAACCATACCTCCAGCACGGTGGCCAGCAGCTGGTGTGAGAACACGAGTCGTCGATGCAGGGGTCCCTCGCAGGCCTGCACGATCATGGCCAGCAGGTTGCCGACGCCCTCGCCAGTCACCGCCGACGTGGGCACCAACGACACGTACGAGCGAGGGTCCGGGTTCGAGAAGAACAGCGCCGCGTTCAGACCCTGGGGAGGAGGTTATTCTTTATTTATATAAAATATATCCACATTTTTTTTTTACCAAGTTGTGGTCTTAAATCATATATACGATATATGTAGATATTTTGTGTAAGTGATGGGAAGGAAAGTCCTCGAGTGGATGCCACGTACGGTCAAGTGCAGCGTAGGACGGACACCGCAAAGGTGGAAGAAAGACCTAACGGTAGCCACGTTAGACTGGATGCTGTGGAGGCTAATGAGGGCCAATGTTCAACACTGCGCGTGCTACAGCTGATGTGATGATGATGATGACGAGTATTTAAAATTTTGCCCACATTTCAAGGCAATAGGTCTTAAAAAGAATTCATAGAATAAATTACATGTATTAAATAATACTAACTTGTTCAGCAAATTGCAATATGACATCCTTGGTGCGTTTCTCGAACTCCAGCTGTGTATTTGGTTGTTGCATCTTCAGTATGTCCCTGACATCTTTCCTCTGAGCACTTTGCCAGTCGTAGAGACGGTCGATCTTATTTAAAGCCACTAAAAATGGAGTCTTCTTTTGTTTCAGGAGGTTTATCGACTCTATCGTCTGTGGTTCCAGCCCATGCATAATGTCTACTACCTACAATAAAATATCATGGTTATAATGTAGCTCATAAATAAATTATATAAGTGAGAATGACATAGCATATTGGGATTAAAATCAATCTAATTAATAACAACATACAAATGGGATGGCAGAGGTCAGTTTTACAAAGCTTCTTTCACTAATTACCCGTTGTGTGAAAGCAGTTCATTCTTCGAAAACCAAATATTGGACACACATTGAAATCCTGAGATTTGAACCCAGGACCCTTCAGTTAAACTATGACATTTTAACTACTAGACTAATAAAGCGATTATACTCACGAGAATGGCGATATCACACAAGGAGGATCCTCTGTTCCTCAAATTGCTGAAGGACTCGTGACCTGGAGTATCAATGATAAGCAGACCAGGTAACTTGAAGGCTATCTCGTTTACCTGTACATGTAAAGATAAACACATATTATTTAAAACACCACTGACTCGGCCAACTGAAGATATTAAGGTTTGCAGAACCTTTGACATCTCCAGTTTCATTTTATTTTAAACTATCTATAAAAATATGAAAATATACATAGAAGACAACTGTAAGCTTTTTTTATTTATTTTTTACACTTGATAGTCTCGCGTATTAATACAGTCCGCCTGATGTTAAAAAACATCAATGTAATCTAAGATGGGACACGCTTACGATTTGAAGACCCTTACATTATAGTTGTCAGGAAACACTGACCCCGTTAGAGTGCTCTAAAGTTCACAATAAGGAAGGTGTCGAAGGGAAACGCTTTGTACGTGACTTTGGCACTTCCACCGTGAATCGGTACTTGCTTTCTTTCTAGATACTCGGTGATGGAGAGATGGGGGAACCAAATTGACTCCAAAATGTATCCGATAAAAGACCGACAGACGGGCCATCTTGCGGCGATGTTCCAAGCTATGAATTTTACTTTAGAATCATTTCACGTACAAGCCTCTTGCTTCGTTTCGCAATTGATTCCTCTAGTTGGTATTTTGCTGATCCATTTCAATGATGACAACATTACTCCATGCACGATTGAACTAGAGCTTTTTATAAAGTGAGCAATTTTTCCGAGTTGAAATATGTCGGTACATCTTATAGAGAATACGGAGTTCGGCAGCCAATTAAGCATTAGACACAATGTCAAATGTTGGAATCGAATTTGAAAAACGAGGTAAGGGTTAAAAGGTATAGGTGGTTTGGGATTGTCACAGACACATTTCGGAAAGTAGGGGCTAGATCGAATGGCCTATTGTTGGCAGAGAACAGACACACCGGAGTCTTGGCCGCATTAAACTTAGCTACGTTGATATCGCCCCAGTAGGAAACTGCCTGAAAAGAAAGGTTCATATGCTCGACCATGGCTTGTCTGAATGTTTGAATTTCGGCGTCACTGATGCGTGCGCGTTTGCGTCGTTGTACAAACATGCTGTCGTCTGCACATTCAAAGATACTCCCAAAGATACTTTGAGCAAATCATTGATATGCATAAGAAAAAAGTCGCTGACAGCAATGACCCTTGCGGACTCCGAGATTGATAATAATCCGACCAGACGCGTAGCTATCAATGACAGCCCGTATTAATCGATCCCTAAAAAGTCTGATATCCACGTACAGAAACGATATGGCAAGCGGTAAGAAAAAGCTTTCTTATAAGGCTGTCGAGCCATACCCTGTCGAACTGAGAGAAACCGCAAGTTATTCTCCCAAAAGATTTCCATCGCTTGACTCAAGATGTACATGCCGTATACCAGAAAATCTTTTTATAAAGCGATATGGTCGGTCACCGAGCAGGTCATTCGATTCTAGGCACGCCAGGAGTCTATTACTAAGGACACGTTCTATACTTTTGCAAAGAAAGAGTCTAAAGAGACGTGTTTCTATGGGAATGGCAAGTCTGATGCTCCTGCACCTCTGGTCCAAACCATGGGATAGCTTTGCGTTGACTTCTGTATCGATTTATTTTCATTCAATAAAGTATTTATTTCAATTTGAAGACAAAATCTATACATACATTAGAGAAACAAACCCAGGAAGAACCAAAGAAACATTAAACTCACCCCTTTAATATGTTTGGTCTGTTCCTTGATGTTTTCAATTGGTACATTGGTGGCTCCGATCTGCTGAGTGATTCCTCCAGCCTCACCGTCCTGTACATTAGTTCTCCGCAACTTGTCCAGTATCTTAGTCTTGCCAGTATCGACGTGACCAAGAACACACACAACAGATGCTCGGAGAGGATTGTCTGTTTTATTCTTTTCGTTATCTTCTTTTCTTTTCTGAAAAAAATATTATTTTTAATATAAATATTGGTATGATTATTGATATAAGAAGTGCTATTTAATAAAATAATTATGATTATAAGTCTGTAAACATAGCAAAGTATTCTTGAAAGAACAATAATTAAAAAATATTGCCAGTACCACTATAATTGGTCAAAAACTGTAACTTTTACTGTGTAGACAAGCTATATTATTGGTTCTAGACTATTTTTTATAAAAACCAAAGGGAAAGGAGAAGTACAAATACAATAATTATTACCTCTAATCTCTTTAGAACCAGTTCTCGTTTCTTCTGTGCATCTGTCATCTGTTCATCATCTGAGTCATCCTCTGAACTAGAGTCTTCTTCAGAGCTGTCTTCTTCCTCCTCTGAGCTATCATCTTCATCCTTCTGTAAAGATATTATATACAATTTATGTCCATAAATAAAATAAAAATCAATAAGAAAGATTAAAAAATAATTAAACTAATCTGATAGCCTGAATGTTCACCATGCTTATTTAACGATTTTACTTAATTGAATATAAGATATGTAAATAATTTTACCTCTTTAGGTTCCTCAACAGGTTCTGATTTGCTCTCTTGTATGGGTTCAGGTTTCTCTGGTTCTGGCTCTTCCTCTGAAGATTCCGCGTCCCACGCGTCTTTCACTGCTTCATCTTCTGATTCCTTTTTCACTTCAAGTTTTGGTACCTCTTCCTATAGAATAAATATAAGTTAGTCATACAACAATTTCAAAACATTTAGGGATATTGAAATTAAACGAAATAGAAGAATAGAAATCTAAATACCTTAATGTCATTGACCTTAAAATCAACTTTCTTTTCTTCAACCGGAGTAGCCGGTTCTTCTTGTGACATTTGCGTCTTTAATTTCGTAGGCTTAATTCTAGTTCCTAGCCGTGGCGGCTTCTTTTCAGCTGATCCAATTTCTATCCCTTGCGCTTTTAATGAATCTAACAAGGCTTGAGCCCTAGCTTTCTCTGCCTTTTGTTTTGGAGTCAGCAGTTTACCTTCCGCCTTAAGTCTTTCTTTTCTCTCTTTTTCTTTTTGTTTCTTCCTATCCTTACGTTCTTTCTCTAATCTAATTGCTTCCAGTCTTTGCTGCTCTCGCTCTTCCTCTTGCTTTATTCTTTCTTCCTCTTCTTTCTGTAACCTCTCCTCTTCTTCTTTAACTTTTTTCAAAGCTTCTTGCATAGCAGCAATAGTCTTTTTTGTGGGACCTTTTTTCCCTTTATCATCCTTTTCACCCTTTTCACCTTTTTTCTTTTTTTTTCCTTCAGCAGCTGGGGTATCGCCTTCAGCTTCTTTTTCCTTTTCTTCGGAAGGAGCTTTTGGTGCTTCTTTTTCTTCTACAGCAGGCTTAGCTTCAGTCTTTTCTTTTGCAGGTTGAGCAGGTGGTTTTTGTTCAGTTACATCTTTTTTACCCTCTTGTTCTTTTTCTTTTTTCTTAGATTCTAACTTCTTTTGCTTTTCTCTCTCCTTCTTTTCTTTCTTTTTTTGTGCAGCAGTTTTTATAGTAATCTCACCTTCATCTTCACTACCTTTTTCTTCAGCTTCATCATTTTGCTCTGGTTTGGCTTCTTCTTTTTTACCTTTTTTCTTTGTTTTGGGCTTTTCTTCAACAGTTTCCGCAGTTCTCTCGACCTGAGGTTCTGGCGCTGGGATTTCCTCTTTCTTAACCCCAGCATATTCCATCTCAAGTTCAGCTAGAACTTTATCTATATCCTCATCACTGTCATCCTTCTTTCTCTTGGCTTTTTTACCTTTTTTGCCTGCAGGTTCTTTCTTCTCTGGAACTTTCTTCTGAATTTTTTGAGCTGATTTTTCATCATCAGACGAGGGTGGCGCTTCAGGTGCAGAGTCCCCAGAATCTTCAATAGCTAATAGAGAAAATGCACTCTTTTCTTCCTTCTTCTTATTTTTCTTTGGCTTTTCCACTGGTTTCTCATCATCCTCAGATTCATCTAAAAGAGGAATACAATAATATAACAGATATAATGGAAGAAATTTATCTGCACTTACTAATGGTTTGGGATAGATGATTAATGTAAGAATAAGTCAGAATGGCCAACACAGGTTTTGAGAGCAAATTGTTTTTTCTTTAATTAATCAGCCTTTGAGAAAAGAGGTATGACAAGGGTCCCATTTGCAGCAAATAGTAAAACGGACTACTAATTGATTAATGCTTCAAAGCCTGTGCACTCAAACAGACTAAGAAAAATAAAGCTTGAACATTACAAATAGTTATCAGTTATATATAATACCTATAAATCTTGCAAATAAAATGTATAATTACAATTGAATAATAATAATCATACAACAACTTAACAACACAAAATATTATCAATATTTCGCAATGAAAATATATTATATATTATATTTAATTAAATTATAGCTCTATTTTCAGTTTACTAAAAGAATAACATAATTTACTTTCATTTTGTATCAGCTTTGTAAATGTGTAAAAAAATATTAATTTGTATATTATTAATTTTAAATTGATAAAACAAAATCTTATTAGGGTATTAAGGTTCAGAAATTATGTCATATTATTATTTTACATATATTAAAATAAAATAAAATATAGTTACACATAAATCAATCTACATCAAACAAAAGATTATGAAGCTTAGCTGTGCTTAATAATTTTAAATGTAAGCATAAATATTTTATAATTGTCCAAAATTTAACAACTATTTTGATTACAATGACATTATCTTTAAATAAGATATATAATATAATGTTATCTATATATTAATCTTACCCTCACTACTGGCTACTTTCTTCTTTTGAGACTTATTTGAAACAGACACATTTTTTAAACCTTTTGTGACTTCTTTAACATCTGAATCTATTGATTTCTTCTGTTTAGGTTTGGCTTTGGGTTTTTCGTCATCACTGTCATCTGATTCATTTGGTTTTCTGATAAAAATAAATAATTATAATGATATATCAAATAATTAAAATTTACCATGGTGTTAGTTGGTTTTCTGATAGGCGTGACTGATAATGGTAAATATCAAATAAATAAAGCGGTTTCAATTTATTACAAATTAGGGAAAAAAAAAACCTTTATTGATAACCTTAAAACTACTTACTTTTTGCCCTTGTTTTGAACCGGTTTTAGACTATCGATGGTGGTTGTTTCCACGTCACTATCACTAAAAGTTTAGACAAAACAGGAATTACAATATAATTATAATAATACTAACCTCAACATATGTTAAAAAAAATAAATTACCCGTCCTCGGCCGTTTGACCCTTCTTTCCTTTTTTAGCTTTTCCCATCGTTTTATAGTGCTATATTAAGTCACGATGCCTGTGATGAAATGTTTTCTTTCAGAATATTTTGCAATTTCTATCATGTGAAACGTAATCAATGCAATAATTGGGCTAAGCCGAATTTATTCGCTCGTTGTCGTGTCTGTCTTCCACTCACGTCAGGCACGTCAATGAAAAAGGAAAAAACAAACAGACTAAAATATTTTGAGTTTTCTTCTCCCGGGGTCTAACAGACATAAAAATATTAGAAAAATTGTAAATTAGTCCGACTTTTGTATTATTGTAATTGCAAAGATATAAATTATCATTATTGTAATTGCAAAGATATAATAATAAATATAAATCCGTGTTTTAATATGTTATAAATCATATTATTTTTTATTAGGTACTCATAGGTTAAACGGACGGTATTAAAGTTACTTGACATCATTTCTACTTATCATGCAATTGATCTGATTTATCAAACTTTTACAATAAATTTGAGCCTATTTATTTATAGAGATATAACAACTTTGCTTCAAATTGAAGCTTCATAAATTGTGACAATTCCCCATCTAAATTAGTAGAAAATACTGTCCACTGAACAAATTGAAGCCGATGTAAGTTTGTTTCACTATTCCCATAATGAAAATAAACAGGTATCGAAGAACAACTTTGTTCAATTATATATTATTTCTTTTCTTCTAACTGGGCTTCTAAATGAAACTGTTCATCACCATTCACCGAGGTTCGAGGATAGGGACTATCATACACACACAAATAAAATCGGCACCCAGTAGCCAAATAGCTAAAGAAATTAAGATAAATATGAATGAACTCTTGTTTTGGAGATTCAAAACAAGAATTGCTAATATGAGATGAATTTATGACCCCACCACTTTTTGAAAGTAAATACCTATTGCAATCCCTTTAAATCTAATTTGACTTTTAGTGTAATTATCTTTGGATAGATGTATACCACTTTTATTTACAGATTTATAATTTACATCTTTATAAATGAAAAAGTTGCTTGAAATGAAAACATACAATTTATGACAGTTGATTTAAGTTAACTTGTAATATTGTTATTTTTTTAAGCAATGTGACAGGACGAGATTAATAAATTTTTGTTAATATATTTTAGTTTTTATCAAAATGTACAAAGGATTTTCACGAATATGGACCGTTTACAGCGTAGATAGATTGCAACCGTGTGTTTCTAATCTCGTATCTAGTGTTTTATATCCTCACGCAGATAAAGTAGGCCGAATAGGTTATGTTTTCAAGAGAACTAAAAAACACGATAAGGGAAATCCTTCAACTTTATTCGTTCCTGTGGCGGTAAAACCTAACCCTGATGATATAAATGTAGGAGAAGAATTTACTGGTCGCTTAAAAAAACAAGATTTACTAAAAATTTTAAACAAATTTTATCAGAAGCCAGAGGTTAGACTTTTATCATCAGAAAATGGTCTTGATGATCAGTTATTGCATCAAGCTTTTTTATCATTTAGGAGACATTGCTTAGAACATGATTTACCGCCGGATATACATATAACAATAAGTGATATATTAGTAGGTAAGTTATTTATTATATCAGTTTAGGAAAATAATCGTAATATATTGGTATATGTAAATCATATCTACAAGGGTCTGTATTTTTACATTAAGCATTTTTGACAATATAAAAATAATAAAAATTTGCAGGTGCAGGGAATGTGAATGATTTGTTTCCTTATTTTCTTAGACATGCTAGACTTGCATTTCCTCATTTAGATTGTTTAGATGATCTTAAAAAGATATCAGATTTAAGAACACCAGCCAATTGGTAAGCCTTCAATTTCATGAATACACAAACACTAATTCTCCTCTCTCCTCATCACCTTCCTTTAACCTCCCACCTTTAACATTTAAAGACTTTCACATAAGAATTACTGACTTTATTAGACTACAGTTTAGGTTTAATGATGTAATAAGTAAACAAAGTAACATATTACTTTTTATTTGTGAACATTATTTGACAAAAGAACCATTATTTAGACTTTATAAGAAAAAAAATAAAGTTGATATAAAAGAGAACTATAAATTCTACAGGTACCCAGAGGCTCGTAATAAAAATAGAAAGATAATTTTTCATGCTGGCCCCACAAATTCTGGCAAGACCTACCATGCAATGGAGAAGTTTTTAAAATCAAAGTCGGGGGTTTATTGTGGCCCCCTAAAGTTGTTAGCTACAGAAATTTATCATAAGTCTAATAGTAGGGTAAGATAAAATAACATTTTAATGTAATGAGTATTTTTAATTAGCTTTTATATTATAATAAATGTGACTTATGAAAATATTTCATATGTTCCTTACATAATTTTCCTCTATAAATCAATAATTGATGTCCTTAGGGCACTCCATGTGATTTGATAACGGGAGAGGAGAGACGACACGCCTCTCAATACAGTACACTAGTGGAAAACACGGAGGAGACTAAACCTTTAGAAGAAGAACCATTCTTATTGGATGAGCCAGAATTAACTCCATCAAAACATGTAGCATGTACAGTTGAAATGACATCCTTAAATGATAGTTGTGAGTAAGATAGGGATAGATAGAGTTGAATAGTCTTTTACACTTTGCATAAGAGTATTCTTTTGTTTGTAATTATTTTGATATGATACATATTTTATGTATTTAATATTTTACATTTATATTTGCAGATGATGTAGCAATTATTGATGAAATTCAAATGCTTGGTGACAGAGGTCGAGGATGGGCATGGACCAGAGCAGTATTAGGTTTGCCTAAATATTTAATAGTTTTGTGTATCTCAAACAGTATTGAGAAATTGTTTTAAAACAAAAAGATTTTTTCTTATCAAAGGTAATAGGTAGGTTTTAGTGTGAATATCAAAAACTGAAAACAACAATCAAAAATCATACACACATTTTCATTTTTTAAATGGCTTCTCATTTTAGGTCTTCAAGCAGATGAAATACACCTTTGTGGTGAAGCAGGTGCTATAAGCCTTGTGGAAGAAATATGTAACACAACTGGAGAAGAAATGGAGGTTTGATTTTCTTTTTTTCTTGTATCCATTTGAAATTATCTACATACATGTTTAGCCATGTTAAGCTAACTAAATTATGATTTTTTTAATATAAATATAATATGAAAAACTTATTTGATCTGTTTCCCAGAGGTCTCATCCTACCCATATCAATTATTTCATAAAAAAAAATAACAATTATATATCAGCATATAATTTTTTTTCAGGTGAGGTCATACAAACGGTTAACAGAATTGAAAGTTGAAGATAGTGCACTGGGATCGTTAGACCATGTGCAAGCCGGAGACTGCTTAGTATGTTTCAATAAGAACGACATATACAGTGTTAGTCGGGCCATTGAACAGAGGTCAGTCCTTTGAGGCAGGTATCCCTTACATGGAAAGTTACTCTTATTGTAATATTTTAAATAGTAGTACACATTGTATTAAAACAATTTTTTATAATTTTAAGAGTGGTACCAAATGAAATAAAATATTTACAGATATCTTGTGTTCCAAATATTTTTTAACATTAATATATACACCAAAATAATATAAATTCTCTGTTTATTTTTTCATTTGTCAACTATAATAAATAACAACTGCAATAATTTAAAATGTATGTGAATAGTCTATAAAATTGGTTTCATTTCAATGTTTTTTCAAACATTTTAATAATTTGCTTGATAATATTTAATTTTAATAATAACAATATGTCTTTATTTATTTCATATAATTATTTGTTTCAGGGGTCATGAAGTAGCTGTAATATACGGCAGTTTGCCGCCTGGCACTAAATTAGCACAAGCCAATAAGTTCAATGATCCTGAAAGTTCCTGTAAAGTAATGGTTGCTACTGACGCTATAGGACTTGGTATCAATTTGTAAGTAAAACTAATAATATACATATATGTATTTACTAGCTAATTGATATTTTTTTATTTTTCATTTTTGTAAAATTAAAAATAAATAAATATATTGTTCAGTGCTGTTAGAGCTATTTCTAGGTTAACTAGAAATCAATATAATACATATTAGCCATGTTCATCACTTTTTCAGGAGTATAAGACGGATAATATTTTATTCCCTCATTAAACCGGTGATCAAGGAAGATGGTGAGAAGGAAATGGATGTGATCAGTATATCACAGGCACTACAGATTGCAGGTATATTGAATAATAATAATAAATAATATTTTCTAATAATAATATTTAATACTAAGTTAAAGTGATTTTATGGAAATTTAAACTTATAACTAAAATTGGAAACAAATTTTTTTAATTCTGTAAATATATTCCTTTGTTGTGTTATATATTGCAACACCAAGCCAGATGAATCCAAACGAATTGGTTTATATATATATATATATATATATCTTAATATATATAAATTACGTGTCAAAGTGTTTGTCCACAATAGACTCCTAAACTACTTAACCGATTTTGATGAAATTTTGTAGGTATCTTTTGTTTGGCCCAATTTAAAAGATAGGATAGTTTATATCTCAATTCATTTATTTAAATTTTTCAAATTATTTATTTATAATCTAACAGTCATAATTATCTGTTAATTCCATACAATTCTAAGAGATGGCGGTATTTGTTGATTGGATTGATTAAGTATCCAATAGATGGCGCTTCGCTAGAGTTCAAACGATTTAAATACGCTAAAATTTGAAAGGATAACTTTAAAATATAGTATTATATAATTATAAAAAGTTTGAAAAAACAAGCACTGTGTTCTGAAGTCCCCGCGGACGGAGTCGCGGGCAACAACTAGTATGTATATGAATAATAAATATGTGCAGGTCGCGCCGGTAGGTACGGTAGTGTGTGGGAGACGGGGTACGTCACCACCTTCAAACCAGAAGACCTCGCCACCCTTAAAATGCTCCTCTCGCAGCCTCCCGACCCCGTGACGCAGGCGGGCCTGCATCCCACGGCGGAGCAGATGGAACTGTACGCTTACCATCTGCCACACGCCGGACTCAGCAGCCTGATGGTATTGCAATTATATTCAATATGTAAACGCACTTTATATCATATTCTGGTAAATAGATATTATCATCGTCTTTGGTGTTCCATCTTTCAACTGATTCTCTTAAACATTGATTATTTTTAATGATGGCACAGTACAATATTTCGCTGATACGACCCTATAGTTTTTAAAATTTCATGACTACATATCCATATTAGAAGTTGGACGTTGGAGTCCTGATGAGATGAAGATTTTATTGTATATCAAAAAAACGAAAAATCGTTAAAAATTTACCCAATAGTAATACTACAATCATTCCAGAGCTTAGAAGTGAGAATTCTGATATTAAAGACAATATCCAACTCCCCTCTCCCCCCCAGGACATCTTCGTGCACCTGTGCACGGTGGACACGTCGCTGTATTTCATGTGCAACACGGAGGGGTTCAAGTTCCTGGCGGAGATGATCCAGCACGTGCCGCTGGCGCTGCGGGCGCGCTACGTGTTCTGCTGCGCGCCCATCAACAACAAACTGCCCTTCGTGTGCGCTACCTTCCTTAAGGTTGGGTTCATATTAACTTATCAGCTGGTAGACCAGCCTACCTTACCTTTAAAACTATTATAGTTTTAAGAAGTTTGTTGCAATATTACAATCATATTATTTTGATTTGTACTATGAGCAGTATAATAGAGACGAAGCTTCTCAGCATTCACCGTGTGGGTGCCGGGCTCATCGCGTAGCAGGGAGAGGAGTGCAAACAGCCCCTGGGACTTGCGACCCAAGTGTAGGTTTAAGGGGCCCTTTAAAATGCGCATTCACGCTCACCTCAACTGGTTGCGCTCCTCTCCCTACCTAACCAAATTTGGAGTGAACCTACCAATGTCGCCCTTGAAGTATTAATTCCTGCTTAGTTTCATTCCTGCATAGTGACGGAAAATAATGAAAGCTTTCTTCAAACTATATATGGGCACATTAATTTATTTAGCACAACCCTAATTTCGTAAGTTTTTATTTTTAATTTATTTTATATGACGAATGGATCATTCACTTTAAGTCCATACATAACAAAACTTCACACGGTAATATCTTTTTTAATACCTATACCAATACACTAAATAATAAGAATAATTCCAGATGGTCCGTCAGTACAGCCGCAATGAACCCCTCACTCGTAACTGGATGTGCAACGTGGTGGAGTGGCCGTTGCCGGCTCCGAGGACCATCATGGACCTGGTGCACCTGGAGGCCGTGTTCGATGTGCTAGAGCTGTATCTATGGTTGAGGTAAGTTGGTTGTTTTAGTGCGTTGAGGGTATTTGGGGGTTACTTGACAAAGTATGGGTCTTGTGGGACATCATTTATTATTTCAGTTTGAAAATATCTATAAACATGTATAGCCATGTTAAACTTCTTTGATGTCCTGTTTCCCAGAGATCGTGAGTTCAAATCCCAAGAATTATTGTTAATTCTTTATTTATTTAAAATTTCATTATTTTAGATTTCTTTTTATTAAAAGAACTCTTGTAAATCTTTAACCATACGCTCAAACCGAGATTGTAAATTTCCAAAAAAAAATTAACAGTCTATTTATAATATACAATGTAGGAAAGAGTTAAAAACATATGTACAACATTAAATCATTAATAAATATATCTGATCAATAAAATATGTTAAAAAATTGATAGATAGTCATTGATACAAACATTATAGAATAACGGGCCCGTAAGACATCCTTGAGGAACTCCTTTTCAGTGTGATAAACTCAAATCGTACCTTTTGAATAACTAATAACGTTGGACTGCTCCGTCGCCATTGCATTTTTGATCTTAGTATCGGAATAAATAACACTGTCATACGATAATTAAATTTCAAAAATCCTACTTACTTGTCATTTTGATTCTACATATCTTAGTAGCTTAGTTTACTATCTATGGCCTAGACCTAAATAATAGTGGGGGTGAAAAGGTATTATTATACGACTATTTTACAGTATATTTAAAGAAGTTATAAACTCTACTGCACATATTAATGATATTGTATGATGTGAAAGAAATTTCCATGTATACAAATCACAACAAATATTATCAACAGCTCGTATTCTACTTTTAGTTAACTTTATAAAAATAAACGTTGAATTATTTTTTATTAAATAATCATTTATAAATGCAAGTGTTATTTTATATTTATATATATTTTAATTTCCAGCTATAGATTCCCGGATATGTTCCCCGACGTGAAGCTAGTGCGAGAGATGGAAACTGATCTGGACGCAATTATTCAACAGGGAATATTCCAGATAACTAGGTAAATTAACAAAACAACGAGATTGTACACAATAAACAAATTTATTGTAATAAAAGTATTATAGATATAGGTAAAAATATTGCTATAATAATTAATTGAAATCAGATTTAGGAGTAAAATTTAAACTTCCTGTAAGAATTACATGTAGAGTCTTATATTTACGGCAGTTACGAGCATTTCATATTATTTTGAAATTGAAAATTTCAGGGATTCCATAACTGCCAATATTTCTTGTGATTTGTAGATTATTGAGAAACTCTGAGCCTGTTCTCGAAGATGAGCCGGAGACGAGCTCATTCGGCAGAGGAAAGAAATCTAAATCACTACAATCAAGAAACGACGACTCCAAGGGCAAGCTCTCAGAGATGCTGGTAGCTAAAGTAAGTCTTATTTATACAGAAATAAGCAAAATTCCTTAAAAAAACTTTTTAATAAATGCAGAATGCTTATATTTATATATAATAATTAATTGGTAATACATTCAATTAAAAAAAACCACTACAATACGGAATATTACACACACTACTTGATTGTTTGATATTCAATAATAACAGATTGTATTAAAATTGAAAACTGAAAGTTGACTCATTGTGGCATCTCATGTGGATCTTCAATACTTACAGTTAGAAACATTGGTTAGGAATTTCGAAAAACCTAATAGATGTCGCCTCCATCGCCTTGAACACGATTATACGTACCATTCTAAATTAATAAAGATGGATAAAGACACGATAGCATGCTTTACATTTAACTCTCTTAGGGGTTTAATTTAACTTCTTACAATAGCTTTATTATAACGAGCAAGATATAAAGAGCAAAATATTAATTTTAACTTTACGTTCAGACTGGGTGTTAGTTACCGTTTTATGTGTATAGATTGAAATTTATACCGAATTTCTAGATAAAAAAAATATTTTCATTTTTGCAGGGTTTAATAACACCACAGATGCTAAAGAAGTTACAACAAGAACTGACCACAGATAAAACAGAAAAGAGGACGAAGGGTAGAAATAGACGGAAGTAATTATACAATGTGTTTGATTTGTTTGTTTTGTTGTGTGAATGTGGAATAAAGTGCATCCGATAGTTTGATTGGTATTTTATTTTTAATTTAATTTAATAGCATAGACTTAATACAAAAAACTTAAGAATTATCAAATACGATCAATACTTGAGTTGGTGGTTTGTAGAAATTAATAATATAATAAATTCCGAAATAAATGCTATTTTTACTTTATAATTTGAGCTGCCTGCGGGTAGCCAGTAAATATATATATTTGTATATATATATATATATATATATATACTTAAATATATATAACTTTAATATATATATATATATAATATATATATTAAAGTTATATGAATAACGTTTCCGTTTCCTACAAGAATACGTAAACGAAAAACATATTCGTTTCATAATTATTATATCATTTTTCAAATATTTATTAATTTCGTTGTTAAAACAAATCAAGTTTTATAGAATAACTATTATTTTCAAGGGCCTGGATTTTTTTGACGTACCTAATATAGCACGATGCATAGATTGTGCCGAGGGAACGGGTTTAGAAATTTGAAATTTTATGTGTGTAGTATTTCATAAAAACGTACCAGCGGTGGCCGTAGTCTTATCAAGTCTCAAGTCACTTTAGTCCAACATATCAAAACAAACATAAACTCGGCGCACCTAGTCCAATCCATCTAGGAGATCCAATAGCATCCATCCATAAGTATACATTAAGGTCCCTCCGTCAAGTCTGATGGAAAGATCTTATCAATTACAATTACAAAACAAATCTAAGCTTGACGCACCTTCTATACGTCTAGAAAATCCAGTATTATTCATCCATCAGTATCCTTCAGGTTACTCCGTCAAATCTGATGAAAAGATCTTTTCAAAACTGTCAAAACAAGCCTAAACTCGGCTAACCTAGCCTTTTTCGTCTAGGAGATCTAGTAGCAACCTTCAACGTTTGGCCCTTCAGATCACAAACAATACTAATATCATATAATAAAACATAATATTTAATATAAACAAATAAAATAATTTAAATTATTAAAAGTGTAATATTTGAAAAACCAATAAATTCAAACTATCAAAATTGTTTCTTGTAGTAATTATTTCGCGACTATACATGCGTATGTGTGCGTGCGTAGTCAAGCTTTGTCAATGTAGTTATGTGATTTGCTACCCATCTGTTTCGTAAACGCGTCTTAAGCTTCATCGCCTTAAGCCTTATTGCCCAAAGTAGAGTAATCAAATAAATAATAGCAAATAATACAGCAAGGACTGACAATGTGATTAGTAGGTTAAGTTTTTTTTTCTTGTATTAAAAAACGAAAGAAATGAGTGGATCTTTATAGTAGCTTGGATGAAAACAAATTGTCACAAAACATTCGTCAATTTTTGCGAATGTTTTAATCTGAATATGTAAAAAAATGCGAATATTCGAGAATGCGAATTCAAATTCGAATATTCGTTACATTACTACCTTGCGACTGACCAGTAGCTGAATAATGCCGGCCATACACGCTACGGTTTACCGGAGAGGTCACCTGTACAGGTTAACCTGCGTAATCCTTTAACCTTTAATCGCAAGTCAGTAGCATGTGTGATGCCGTTTTATGTATACGTTAGGATACATTCGATGTGAGTCGTGCGACGACGCTACGAATAGGGATGATCGATATACATCGAAATTAAAGAAACATCGATGTTTAGTTAGTACATACATCAGTTTTGAGTTTGAAAACTCGACACATCGATTTTTTATTAATAAAATATCGGAGCGTCAATATAGTGCAATCATCATTGGGGTCATCCATTAATAACTTGAGGTGTGATAGGGGCGAGGCGCTTCGGTAAAAATCTCAAAATATCACAAGAGGGGGTGCACGTGTGTTTATTTTGTCGTCAATCGCGCGTTTTCACAAAAGTGGAAATTAGGGCAAACTTACCTTTACGACAGCTTCAATTCAACCTGTGGACTTTAATAAGCTTGCGATTCTCTACAATTTCAAGGAAAATATGCGGGATAAAGGAACACATCACGGGATTAATGGACGACCCCTAAGCATAGTACATAAGCTTAGAACATAAGCTTAGTATATAAGCTTAGTACTTAAGCTAAGTATATTAGCTAAGTACATAAGCAAAATGTTTAAGCTGAGTACAAAAGCTTAGTATATTAGCTAAGTTTAGTATATAAGCAAAATATATAAGCTTAGTGCGTAAGTTTGGTACATAAGCTGAATATGAAAGCTAAGTACATAGGCTAAGTACAAAGATTAAGTACATAAATGAAGTACATAAGCAAAGTATATAATCGTAGTACATAAGCTTAGACCTCTTTAGTAAACCGTAGTTTCTATGGCTAGTTTAAGTCGATCGGTTACACCAAACTTTTTCTGTTACTAACATAAATAACCTTGTTTAACTTATCGTTCCCATATGTTCATATTCTAACCATTATTTATTATATAATATATGTTTATTATTTATCATATACACATAATATGTTATTATTATAATACATTAAATACAATTTTATTTATTATATACTAGCTGTTTTCTCCGACCCCGTCGACGTCAGAACAGGGCTCGTAAAAAACGTTATTACAAAATTGTTCTCCACTAAAATCCCTATTATTATTATTTCAAAGAAATAATATATTATAGCCTAGATCCAACATAAAAGTTATTTCTAAATATTGCTTAAGACATTTTTAGATTCGCATAACTTACTTTGAAAATATCCTCTAACAGATAAAGTTATAAAGTATAAAGTATTGTAAATTCCTAATTAATAAGTTATTTGTTTACTTTTACACTGCCAATGTCAAGTACATATTATTAGTTTGATGTTTAATAGTTGCCAAATACTCTTAGATTGTCACCTGGCGCAATAGAATAATATATATTATGTTTACTATAACATAAATTTAACTTATATTTTACCCTCAGCAACACGTTATCCTATTAAATTTAAGCTTATATGAATAATGATGAAACGTTTGTATTTTATCAGAGCGGCATCTATTGGGTCCTTACTCAATCCAGTCAACGCATATACCGCCATCTATTAGAATAGTATAAAAGTAACAGACAATTGTGACTCCTGGCTTTAAGCTGCCTTCCCACAAGTTTTCAGCCAAATCGGTTCGGCCGTTCTTGAGTTATAAATACTAACACCACTTTCTTTTGTAGATATGTAGGTTATAAATATGACTGGATCACTGTCTTGTGAACTATTGGATTATAAAAAAAATTAACCCTGGCTGCCACTGGAAATCAGCATTGGGAATCTTAATTTTCAACCCTGGTGGTGGTGACCATTTTCCGGCGTCACAGTTTTAAGGAGTTCTTGTGTTATTTTATTGTTTTTTTTGTTATTAATTATTTCATGGCTTTGTATATTAATATTATATATCTTCTTATTTTAATGATACTTTGTATTTTGCTTCTTTTTGTTTTAAATAACTTTATCTTAATTTATAAAGTGCTTTTATAATTGTCATATACTTGAAAGTGTGACATGTAAATAAAACTTTTGAAATCTGAATTGGTAATAAATACATTTAATAATTATTCCGTGTGAATACGAAAAGGATGAATTTTTAATAGGAAGAATAAAGTCAACATATAATAAGTAAATACATGTAATTAAATTATAACGGGTCGGTTTATGCACGCCATGTTTAAGAAGAGACAATATAAAGATTCTTTACATTAAATACCACTAAAATTATTGAAAAAAAGTATACTTTACTGTTATACAATGTTGAATTGAACCGACCATTGAAAATACGGATCTCTTAAAGATAATATAATATACTTACTCTTAAATTCTATTTCTTTGTATCATATTCGTACTTAACACTTTTGTCTCTTTGTAGTGTAACAATAGAAATGGACCGAATATAATTCGAACGTATTTGTAGATATTAGATACAGTCGCTTGCATAATTTTATATTTTTAAGTATTGCGGCTACAATTTAAAATCAACCAGTAACTATCGAACGTCGTAATATCCTTCGAGATAAACTAAGAATATCATAAATATGTTACATTTAAGTAAATATTATAAAAATAGTAAATATAATAAAATTAAAAGAATAGTTCTAAACATAAATAATTTTAAGTAAGTATATAAGTAAAATATGTTTTTAAATCAAGTCGTTAAAGTTGAAATCAAATAACAAGTAAATTTTCTTCAATCTTATGTTATCTTAAGTCACCCCGTTAAGCAATTGACTTTTAACCCAAACTGTATGCATGTATGCATTTGTACTCATTTGTACTGTTACTGGGAGGGTAGACGACGTGGGCAAGCTACCGGCCTGACAGTTTAAAATGCTAAGCGTTTCATCATACTCCGTCATCTTCATCCTACTTTTCTTCAGTGAAAATCTTGTTAAATGTATGTTTTATATACAATTGTGTTATTTTATACAAAATGTGGAATTAAGTGTTTATTTTTACAGCGTTTAGAATATTTAACGTCGACGGCAAGGAGACAATATTAGCGTTTGAAAACGAAAATATAAATATACAATGTGAATCGGAATTTCCGATGACATATTGCGGGTTTGTGCATCCCACGGGAAAGAGATTTTCGTAAGTATTGAGTCTAATTAACTAAGTGACCATAGGAGAGATATAACTAAGATATACATACTTTTTTATATTAAAAAGATACAATCAGGAATAGTAGCGTTCATCTTAGTTAAAGTTGTCGTTGACAAGATTCTCCTCGTGTAAGAAACTAGGCCTGCATATTTGCTAAAGATACTCTTTTCTATATCTGTGATAACTTTCTCTATTTATATGTACAATATTAACAGCATATTTAGTATAAAAGTTTAACACTAAAACTAAACTTTAAAAGACTAAAATATATTATTGGATTATCTTACTTTTTAAAATAGGAGTCTGTATTATTGTTTACATCGAATGCTAACTAATTATTTCGTTGTTGTTTCAAATTAAGTGATAACAGTTTCCAGGGCTATTAAATGATTAAGTTATTGTAAGACTTCTATAATTATTATCTAGGTATACTTGCATATAATAATTGTATTCGACCTCGTAACTATTAAAAGGCCAAATCTGTTAATACTTACATCAATACGTATAACAAATAATTAAGAAAAACAAGTTGAGTGGTTAAGAAATCTTATCTGTTTGTTTGTTCGACTCAAATCAAAAATGCTACAAAGATTTAGATGTAATTCGGTGTTTTGGTAGCTTGTCTACGACTACACATTAGAATATGCAGGTATTATACAAAAATATAATCTATTATTAGTATAAATATTACCCAGATGACGACTAAATGAAGTCGCTGGAAACAACGAGCATACACAGTTGATGTAAATTTAGAATACCATTGTTTCTAATATAGTTTAATAGATTTACAGATCTCGCAGTCAAAGACGGTAAATGTGTCCAAAAGATAAAGGCGACAAAAACAGATGATGGTGAATGGGCATGTCATATAGGACGCAAGTTAATAAGATTGGAAACTATCAAGAAAATTCAAGTCCGAATTGTGAACCAAGTGGCGGCCATTGAACCGAATGTAACGGCCAAGTTGAACCAACCCACCACTATAGCTTGTGCCACCACTAAAGGGTTAATTCCGATAAGCTATTGTCGCTTCGAGCCGCCCAACGGGAGATCTTTTAACATAGACTCGTCAGTGACTAGTGCAAAGTAAGATATATTCGTCCACTTTGTAACCAAGCAATAATGTGTTACTAACCTACTTACAGGTTACGTACCATTGAAATAAACAAAGGATTTTTCTCGGCACATAATAACGAATATTTTAACTATTGTCGTCATGTTAACTTTTGTTAGTTCCAGTTCTTAAGGAATAATGTAACAAATAAATAGGTTTGTAATATGTAACATGTTTCTATGTTAGAGTTTTAAATATCTTTATCGTTTCTCGTGATATGACTATAATATATTATTATACTTAGATTATAACATTGTTGGCTGGCTTACAAATGTTTATTTTCTTGTAAATTAGAATATTCTGATGATAGGATATAACATTAAAAAAATATTTCGTTATTTTCACTTTCAAATCTACGAAAAAAACGCCTTATATTATTTAATAGCAATCACAATCCTTTCCAGTCCAATCCTGGATAAGTACTTCTACCCATCAAACAGTAGCCTCGATAGAGGAGACTGTGCGGTAATGATACGGAAGGTGAAGTATGAGGATGTCGGGCTTTGGACGTGCGGAGCGAGTCTGGACGACGGCGCCGAACATGTCGACACCATCAAGCTGGAGATTGAGGGTCAGTTTCATAATAGGACAACTTTTTAACGGACTATAAAGCAAGCGTATAATTGAATTTACATTTTAGATTTGAAACACTTACATTTCGTTTTCCCGTGAACACGATTTCTGAAAACCAATCGAAAATTTCGGTTAAATTTAAAGTTACTCGTGAAAAGTAAGAAAACACTTTGTTATTCATTTTCATTATCACTTTATGAAAATATTTTTGACTTATTAAACAAAAATTACATTCGTACTGGAGAATGAACAGTGTATTTAAGGGTTTCAACGAACAAAAAGCGTAGAACGTAATTTTCAGATCATGCAAATAATTGACCCTTGTGGGAATGGCAAGCAAGACCTTCCGCTTAGCGGTCAGGGTCTCCTAACTAGTAGATTCAATTAAAAGGATGGTTAATGAAAATATTTCGTGTTAAGGTCTTATTAATTAATTCTTCATTGTTTATAGAATGCTGCAGTATTTTAAACAAAATGTATCGGTCATAATTCCAGGCATGCACACAATGTCAACAGCCTCAGCCACCGGCGTCACTTTTGGAGGTATACTCATCGCTGTAGGTCTTGGATCATTGGGATATATAGCGTGGAAGAAACGGCGTTTCATAACCGGCGGAACACCAAATGGTCCAGAGGACATTGAGATACAGGATATCAGTGAACGGGTAGGACAACCTTCACCCAGCCCAAAGCCGAGCCGAAGTGTTCCAAGTGTTGTAGTTCAGTCTCCGTCAGAGCCTGGAACTTCACCACTAATGCCTAGAACTGAAAGCTCGACTTAATAATAAAAAAAAACACAAATATTTTGTATAATTCTTTGTAGATTCAATCAATCAATTTATTATATTGTAATTATAATGTAATGTGGGTAAGTATCTAATGAATTGGATATAGAATATTTGTTTAGTCTTTGAATGTATGTAATGTCAAATTATTTAAAAAGAAATGCGTCATAAGCAGCACCTAAACATTTTTCGTTACTCATACCATTATAAAGTTACTCATACCATTATAAAGTTACTCATACCATTATAAAGTTACTCATTTTCGTAAGTTATATATACATCTTACACATTTTCATTTCTATCCTACGCATATTTTAATTACTTGAAGAACAATAAACAATTACATTTATTTCTAAGTCTTCATCATCCCTAAGATAAAATCAAATATTATTATAGCTTAAGCAAAGAAAGAATATACGTAAATTTTAATTGTTATACAATAAAGGAAATATTTTATTATTTACGTTATTTATTACATAAATATGTAAAGCCTAGATAAAAGTCTGTTTATAGTTTTTGATAAGACATGCATTGGACCTGCGGGCTGCCGTGCACCTGACTCATGAGACGGGGTGCACGTGACTCTCGGTCTTCTAATCAAAAATTCTTAATGTTGGACATCTTAGATAAAAAAAAAAATATTACTCAACTTAAAAATGTTACAATTAAAAAAAAAGGGTTTTTTCAGTCGGGTTTAAAAGTGGTCGATTTGGTATGAAATACCACATATACACCTACCCAAATACAAATTACCAAAGCTGTTTTTCTTAGTTTCGTAGCAATTCAACCAATTTAGTGGATATTCTAGGTTCAATAAAAAATACATTTAAATATACCGAATGTTTAATAATTTTTCGAAGTATCGGATACTTTACCTTGATGTTAGCACTTACGGACCATATATGTATTTATGTTTATGTTTGTATATATAACTCCCTTTTTTTTTTTATTACACTGTAAACACGCCCACCCTACGACTCCAGTATATTTATTTTCCTCCATGCAATGGTTGCCTGGAAGAGATTGCTTTTTAGCGATAAGGCCGCCAAAATTGTACCATTTTTTTCTCACTGTTTTCTGTTTTATGTTTTTGTAATTTTATACTCAGGGTGTACAATAAAGAATATTTATTATTATTATTTATTATAATAATGGTAGGGCAAACGGTTAAATAATTCCCGTCTCCATCTTCCTTGCTAGCCAGGTTGTTTATTCAATAAACGTGCGGAACGGAAATAATGACTTTGTTTCATATTACAAATCATGGAATTAGTATGTATTTAAACAATAAATGTATATGAAGCTCTAATTGTCAACCACAAATAAATTTTTCATTTAATATTGGAACTGTAACAATAATAAAAATTGTTTACATAGTATAAAGAAAGAAGCTTCAAGTTTTGTTTAACTCTAACTAGTTTACTTCTCTATAATCAAGTTTTTATTTTTTTTTATACTCACTTTCCTGACACCTAACCTACTTTTGGGCGTCGCAAAGTGCGAGGGAAACAACCATACATATTTTGTCTCCCTTTTCAGGCAAGGTCCGACCTAATGCACTAATTTCATTATCGCATAGTGAAATGGCTGTTAGTGAGTTAGTGCTTCACTCTGATTGGTGGAGACGCCGATTAGCTATTATTCAAGGTCAAATAGTGTTACTTAAATTGTATACTGAAGTGCATAATAAGCAAAAAACTGAAGTTAGGTTAGATACCTGAAATTGTGATGACTTCATATTTATTGAAGACTACTTTCACAATAATCATCAAGAATATTACAGAAATACTATCTTGAACTAACTAGGAAAATCTTATTATTTAAACATTTACATTAACACTATATACAATTGACAATTATAATTTTAATCACTCTTAATTTAGTTGGTAAACCCAAACAAAAAAACATTGTTTTGAATTACACTATAAATATTAATCTACATTAATAATTAATATATGAATATAGTTATAATTAATATATAATATTAATTAATACAATACACTTTTTTGGTTGGAACCATGCATCTAGAGTCTGTCGTTTTATAAGTACAATGTGCAACAATTTAAAATTAAAAAAAAATACTATTATATATTTTTAAATATCTATGTTAACAATTGTGTATTCATAAGAGTCGATTAAGTTTTTTTATTAAATCTTTATGGTAAATTATAGGTTCGGAATCCTAGCACACAAACAAAAAAAAACATAATTAAATATCTGACAAGAAGGTGATATTAGTTAAAATATTGTTTATACAATAAGAAAGCATATTTACAATATGATATACATATATATGGATATATACAATTTTATACTAATATGTAGCTAGGGTTAGTACTTCTTTCGCCGGGACTTCATGGTGAGTGTGAAAGCAATCCTGTGGGTCACACTGTAGCAACGAGGGTAAACGTTAGTTTATTAGTGGGTAGACCATTCTCCATGCTGCCGGGTAGTTTCACAAAACCCTCAGGCCATCACCTCTTAGGCCAGAGGGTACCCATAACGAATTTTTCCAATTGAAATAAAAGGGTAGGTACTTCTAATAACTTGGATGGTTTAACATAACGGCCAACCTCTCCATGTTCACAGCGTACACTGAGTGACAAGCAATTATATTCTTGTTTGATAGTAATGTGTCATAAAACTCATCAATAGTTAGCTTTTCATCATTTGGTTCAGGATTTGGTGCACTGAAATATAAAGACATTGCATTTCTTTATTATTAAGATTTAATATAAGAGATATATTTGATATTGATTTGTTTTCATAGTGTTTCTTTTTCATTGATCTACACTCCTAGATTCTGACATTTTATCATATGTGCAAATTCTACCTATTCAAAATAAAAAAAATGTTAACTTTTTAAATGTAAATATAATATATAAATATTAATTTAGAAAGTTGGGCACTTTGAGGGAATATTTAGCCAAGATTAGTTAATACTGATATATACATGTATATATTTCATATCTCTATCCTAAAAAATGATGGGTCCCTGAACAAATATTCTTTCTCTGTTATATCCCTCACTTTGACCCTTACCCAAAATGCAATCTGCATCTTATAATTTAAAAAAAAATAGTTGAGCAGTTAAGGAATCTATAATATTACTATGGATACAGCTTACCTGCAAGCAATTTCATAAGCTGCAGATTGTTCAACTTCATCCATTGTGGGAGGACACCGTGGACCCAAAGCATCTGGACTATCATCCAAGTTAACCCTCCCATCATTCTGAGGATCATACAAATTGCTTGTATTCCTTAGCCACATGTTAGGCATGTCGCCCCCAATATCATACATGAACCGTTTATTCTTTTGTTTGTAACCTTTCCGCTGTGAAATTACCGCACTAATAATGTTCTTGAGGAAGTTTTGAACTGCCACTACAATGAGATCTGCTGCCTCATCATCAGCTCCTTCCAGCCCAAGTTCCCAAGCTGCAAGCATAAACCTACCCACTACCAGAGCATGATCAGGCAGAAATATTTCCTGAAATTATAGTATGAAAACTTTAATCAATAAGTTAGTCTTTGAATTCAAGTAATAATTAAATATCCTTAAAGATCATATATGGCAATTACTATTATTATTAATATACTTTAACCCTAGTTATCAGGTTCCATCAAAATGATATGCCCAAGACCATCACATATTATCTTGAAAATATACTGAAATGTATGCTGTACCTGTGTTGCATATTTAACACCATCACTGCCAGCACCAGGTGGTGAGTTGGGTGGCAAATATTCTAACAGGTCAGCAGGTTCGAAGTTGGACTTCTCAGATGTTCGAGAATTTCTTTTATGTCGTCTGCTATTCCTGTTGTGTGAGATTGCTCTTTCTTGAGCAATGGAAATTGATGTTTCTGCCAATCCTTCGACTTTATTCAGCAAAGCAAGAAGAAATTCATTGTGAAAATGGACTTGATCTGGACTCAGTAGCACACGGGCTTCAGCATCAAATTCTTCTTTAGTAAGTTTCATACGAAACCATTGTTTCATGTGATTGAAGTATTTTGTAGTTTTTTCACCCAGTACGTCATTTAACTTGCGGCGAGATATATTTAGTGAATCAGACATGTTGCACAAAATGTTACAACAATTGTTTTGTCAACAATTTGTTTACAACTATGAACAAATTATAGATATTGACTTAAAACTTAACAAAATGATAACTTTATTTTCACCGCTGAAGAATATGAGCACTGATAGGCATTCAGGATATCAGGGAATCGATGTTTGGTACTTTAATGTTTATAATTCTTATGTTTGTTATTTCTCGAAAGAAACAATTACTCAGACAATTATCAAGTGTCAAGTGTCAACTAGAGGTGGAATAAACTATCAAGTGTCAACTAGAGGGGTAAAAACGCGTTTAAGCTTAGTGCTTGAAATTTTAAGTAGACTTAATAAACAGCTTAATTTTAAACTCGCGATCGTTGGTAAAAGCTGTGCCAAAGTAAAAAAGAGTCTTATTTCGATAGCAGGAACGGTTGATTTTCCCCGTTTTATTAAAAACTGATAAACTCGCGATCGTTGGTAAAAACTATGTCAAAATAAAGAAGAGAAATTTAGATATATAGAACGGTTAATTTTCATCGTAGGTAGGCTGTTTCAACAATATCAGCTTGTTTTTTAAACAGACTGTTTTACTTAGTCTGAACAGCAGACTTTATTAAATGCTTCAAGCTTATTGTGCCATCTCTAGACTGTTAACCCTCAGCTGTGAGTTGCGTCTGTCATCGATCTGTTAAATGTCAATACTTTCTGTTAGTCAACTCATAGACAAATCACCAAAAAGTCAGTCAAATCACAAATTATCACCGTACTTATGTGTGAAAGATGGATTTTGGAGACAGGAGAGATAAATAATGTAAACTTATTTCTAAAACAAACTGGCAATCATAAAAACATTAAATGGTAATTCGATGAGTCGCCACTAGATTTTTTGTAATGGCGCTAATGTTTAACAAATTTATTATAATAATACATTTTAAAATATATATTTCGTCCCTTGCCCTTGGTAGCGCATGCACAATCGGTATAATTTATAACATTGGCAGTACGTTATGCGCATATTTCATAATACAATTTAAGTGACACTATTTTTATTTACAACAGTTCAGTTCAAAAACATACCTTAGACCTGTGAAGAATTTAAATAAGTATTTATTCTTGGAAGTTTGGTTATTGGGAGTTTACGTTGTTTTTTGTAAATAGATATTTTAAATATATACTTTAATTGGCGTCAATTTTATTGAAAACATTCTTTAGGACATTGTTATATTTTAATCTGTACAATTTTTTGTTCTTGTACTACATGCAACTGAAAGCATTTATAGCGGAATTTGCTGATAAGGTGTGAAATCTTTCGGGATAGAATTTCATGGGATTATCATGAAGATCAGGATGTCCTAGTAGTTAAAGTATGTATAATACTACTGAAGTTTTTACCGTATTTTTAGATCCTATTTCAGCAAAAAATATGTTTTCGATGACATATATGAAAAGCTTTTAATATAAAAGCTTTCCAGGTTACAGACAGAAATTTTAATATTCTAAAAATACAAGTGAATAAATACTGTACATACTGTCCTTGTCAGGGCTTCAATAAGGCTTATTTCGATGAAGACGAATATGCTTTAGAATGCTAAATTTACCGAGGCAGGAAACAAACAATACGTTAGCTCTATTGGTAAAGCGACAAAATGGTTTTATAATTTATTAATTTATTTTTAATTCTATATTTATTTAAAATTTTAATACGCTTAATATGCCTATACTCTAATAATGTTGGTTCTAAACTCTTTGCAATCTATACTGCAAGATTTAAAACATAAGTTAGGATTTTCTAAAGAAGCCTAATTTTCTAATGACTGGCGAAAATTGAATTGTCATTAGAAAATTATCCTAATAAAGACTATACTATACAGCAATATATTAAAGTTAAGTGTATTAAAAGGAATTCTAAAATAATGCAGAACGAGGATTATTAATTCTTAATTGTCCATAGCATACTGAAAACTTTGAGTCACGAACTTATGTAGGGCCATTAAGGTACCTACTATCTATCGGACGAAAAACCAAGTTGTAATATAAAAACAAATAAATTATTAGAATATAAAAGAAGAACAAGTTGCGTATTGGAAGAACCTTCTAAAAATGAATAGGAAAGATAGATAACATTGAGATCTTAACAGAGAAATCTTACATGTGAAGTTAATACACTTTTATATTTGATATTAATTAAGGAAGCTGATAGGTAGCATGTAAATGAAAAAACAACGCAATATACTGCGTAATTGCATGCTCTGTCTACGTATAGCCATTAGACGAGATAATATATCGATTATTACTGTAGATAGATACATGATATGAATAAAAAAGTATTTTGTATTTAATAATACAACTCATGTTGAATTGTTCTGATGACAGAATATATTCAAATTAAGTTGTTTCGTGTCTTTGTAGTTGCCTTGTATGATAATAGTGAAATGAGTCCATTCGTAGTTACAAAAAATTGTTAATAGTGTTTCGTGATCTTCATTGCGTATAATATGCTCGTCGTATAAAGTACAGAAATGCAAACTGTCAATGTTATCAATACTTACACGAGCTAAGATTCATCTAAGAATATATATATATATTTATGGCGTTACAATTTTGTTTGTCTTCATATTCTTGGTATTTTACTCGTTAATATGACTGTTATTAAGTTCTAATAAAATAGTAATTCTGTAAAATAGACAGTTGCGGGCAATAATATAAAATAACTTTTAGCCTGATATAGGTATACTTTTTTTATATTCTCTAAAACAATAGGTGATTATAATTTACAGAATTTCAGTTACGTGTGAATTCGATGATGGTTTTTATTTTATAACACATTTCACAACTCAGCGTTGTCACCTTTGAAATTGCTTTTAATAACATACTTTAGAAAAAACTTGTTTATTATAATTAAAAAAAAAAATGAGATTAGATGTTTCTGGTGAGAATTTAGTCTAGTAAGTATCTAAAATAATTATCATTCAAATATGTTTATTCTAACATTATAAAGCTTTAACGCAATGCCTGTTGTGTTGTTGACGGCGTTAGATATTAATACAGATAACTCGATATTTTTTCACTTCCACATCTGATTTTTAATTTTTCTATCTGATAATGATTGAATAAGAAATACCATACTTATCCTTACTTTCTTTGTTTTTTACATAGACGAAGCGATGAGACTTGAATAATAATGACAGTTCAGATTCGGCAATTCACAAGGTCAACTAGACATTTTTTTGTCTTTTCGTTTTGTTTTCGTAAATTGCAAAATGGCGGTTATGAAACTGGTTGCTTAAAATGTCACTTTTTATTTATTCTCATTTTTTTTTCGATATTTTGTTTAATGTAACAGAGTCAATAATTTTTATATTAAAATTTTCGTGAACCATGGCTATTATATTTATATTTACTTGCTATTTTCATGTGGAATCATATCGTAATGTGCGCGACTAGTTTCGAGAGAACCCTTGTTGCTTTGTTATTTTACTATTTAACATAGAAATATAAAATAGTATTAAATAAGAGCATTTAAGTAGAAAATGCAAAATACGTATTTTCAAAAGAGGTTGTTAAAATAAAATAACTCATTACTTATTTTAGTGATTTTATCTTTTATGTTAAATCTATGAGGCATCATAATCATTCCAATGAATGAAAATATTAAGTCGTTATAATTATATTTAAGGCAGAGTTTATTTACATTTGGATATCTGTTCAAGAATCTTAAATTATTAATGAAAGATGGAACACGTTAAAATTTTACATTCTGTATTTCACGTTATCCCATACACTAAAAAATATAATGTACAGTTTAATAATGTGCCTACCACAATAAGAATTATTTTACCGTCATATACATATCATATTATAACATATATTATTGATTATTTCCATTAATATAATAAAAAAAATTACATACACATTCTATTAATATCATACGCTTTCAATGTTTGTCTATATATCATGTAACGGGCAAACCGAGAGGAAAAAGCTATTTGCCCGCGACTCCGTCTGGATTACAGAACTTTCTCATTATTAGGTAAAAGCAATAATTATAAGGCATACACAGACAATTCAAAGATTTTTGTACGATAAGAAACATTTTCATTGAGTGTCACTTATACAAATTAAAATTTAAGTCTTGTCATCGTCGTCCAAGGCTCGTTTAAAAAGTATGACATTAAAAACTTCCTGTTCTTGTATATAATTCGACGAGTGGTTTATAAGGACATTTCATTCTATTTAATATGTTTCAAAACACACTATTACCAAGGTCTTGTAAACGTAAATGTACTTACATATTACACTATAAAATAACAATGCAACATTACCTGACTTTATTCTAATTGCTGTAGTAAATGTAATGTAATTGAAAACATTCTCTTGAAATATATACAAATAAAGATGGAGCCATCGAAAACAATGGAACGAAATGGAAGATTAATCAACGCAGCGGCAGCGACCCAAATTGCCAGCTGCCCGAAGAATATATTTTAATCGCTAGTTTACACCAAAAACGTCCTCTTCACATCCTCAAAGTCAAGCTCCTTTTGGACCTAGGACGATTTATTTATATGATCTAGGTTTTCAATTTCCATCTCACAAAAAAAAAACAATTGTCTACCTCTACGCAAACCGGAGAAAATAATTGGCTAATAAGACCTTATTTCGCTTTCTTATAAAATTCTTACCTGGAAGTAGGTAAGATATGGTGGTAAGACGAAACTCAGTGGGAGGGTTCCTTATATGCTCAAATCCCTAGAAAAAAACGGAAATTTAAATTTGTTGACCTCAAGGTCGAAAACGTGAATTTGGCATCATGTGGCATACCAATTGATTCGTCTGCTCGAGTACAAAAATATACTATAATTTTTTTTTGATAAGTTTTACGGTTAAAAGTCTAGAAAAAAAGGACAATTCTAAAAAACTATTTAACCTTAGGCTTATAGGTCGAAAACGTAGACCAGTTTGTTTCGTATCATGCAGCATACAAATTATCAATGAACTTTTCAAGTACAAAACAATGATTAATTGTTAAATTTTTACAATAAAGTTTCACGTGAAATTAAATTTCATCCATTTTACTGATCGAACTATAACGCAAATATAATATAGCGTTAGGTAGTAGCGACCCCTGTCGCTGAATATTTCTCGAACAAAAGCGTTGGAATAAAAATTCCAACATTATTTTTACTCTTAAAAATAATGTTGGAATTTTTATTCCAACGCTTTTGTTCGAGAAATATTCATGTCGACTATGAGCGGCTAAGTCAAATTATTAATATAAAGAAGCTTAGCTAATAAACTCCTGGGACTAAGATGATGGACATTTAAGATTTTAATGACAGATAGATGATTAAAAGTTTTAATAAAATAAAAAAAATATTTTAACCATTTTTAATTATATTTTCTTTTATGTAATCCTCACCATAAAAAATATTATTTATGTAACCAATTTCAATTAACACACAGTGTTTAAAAAAAAATACCCTAAACATACGGAACTAGATTACTAACAAGTTGTAAAAAAGAGTAATTTATTGTTTTTGAGCAACTGAAAACTTTTCCTTTTATATGCAAGATTTAACTGCATATTTTATAACGGTACTACTAACCTGCAGTACTTGTATCAGTTAAAAAAGAACCGTAGGTATAAACAAACAATAATTATTATTCATTTATCATTATTTTTTTTAAGTACAAAACCTTATTTTTTTTGTCCCAATCTTTTTTACAATAACAACAATTTACAAACATACGATTTCCAGTTAAATACACTATGTAAAATTTCGTGGCTTCAGTTTGATTGGTACACCAGTTTCAGATCGCAAGATGAGTTCTGCGCAAAGTACAGGCTGGTCAAGGTTATCTGGTAGCAGATGGAACCGCTTCACAATTCCCGCCAATGTCACTTTTAGTTCCAACATTGCAAATTTTTGTCCTGAAAAAATATAAACCTCCTATTTCTAAATCTTTGACCCAATTCTCTTTTTTTTTAAAGACAGTTAATAGAAAAATACTTTAGTCTTGGGAACTCATTATTTATTGAAGTAGGATTATTGAGAATTAACTTTTTTGTTTTTTATTTTAAAAAAGTTTTAACAAAAAAGTCTTTAATAGTCGTTGATTTTATTTAAATGAGTTACATATTTGACTATGTATACTTTTAAAGCGCTGTTGAATTTACCTATACAGTTTCTTGGTCCTGCACTAAATGCTAGCCAACTGAAAGCATTTTTAGCGGAGTTTGCTGAAGTGGTGTTAAATCTCTCTGGATGGAATTCCATGGGATTATCATAAAGATCAGGATGCCGTTGTAGTTCAAGTATATTTACTATAACTGAAGTATTTTTTCGTATTTTTAATTCTCCTACTTCTGCAAAAAAGGAGGTATTTACAATAACTTATGCTAAATAGTTTTTAAAATAAAAAGGATTCACACGTTACAGACAGATATGCTAAAGATACCAACAAAAAACACTAAAATGGTCAATATTTGTTAAAATGTTTTAACATTATTCTAATATAATACCGGTATTATTTATATTGCACATCACAATATGACGCGTCATTGTGTGTTCTGTGTACAGCAATTAGACGAGGTAATTTATCTATAATTAATGTTAATACATGTGATAAACGATAAAGTATTTAGTACTTAATTAATGCACATTCTTTTATCTATTTTACAATGTGAGAATAAAGACTAGGGCGCCGACTGTATTAAAAATAATTTATTCCGTATTCGTCGATTCCGAACTCGACTAACAAATTATTTTTTTGGACGGAGCGACTCTAAAACCAGCCTAAGAATACAGTCTCAAACAAAGATGTTCGACACTTGTTGGGCATTTCCCTGTATTTTTTCAAATAAGTTGCCATTATTAAAGTAGCATTCGTGGAATTTGGTTTTTTTATAATAAGAATGTGGAAGACATTTTTACTAGTTCAATTTATAGTTTGTAGGTCAGACTCCGAGGGGCGCCCAGAGTAGCTACGCCACTAAATAAAAGTAAATTAATGCTTAAAAGAGCCTGTTTATAGTGTGTTGTGAACCATTAATATTCTCGTCGTAAAAAGTACACGTTCAGAAAACATTTAATGTCACATATTGTTAAACGAGCCATGGACGACGATGACAAGGATTAATTTTAATGAGTCATACGCAAGTACAGCAATCAATTGTTAAGAAATTAATATTATTCCTATTGCATAACTTTTTGAGTTATCTGTGTATAATTTAGTTTTAAACTTTATGTTTTAAGTTAAAATATTTTGTAGATGACATTGAATTATATTCTAACAATATTATATCAAAAAATCTTACGTGCGTCTTCAGTGATCATTCTTTCTATCAAAGGCACCGAGGGGTAAAGCCTTAAGCTCTCTTTAATTACTATATCTAAATACTTCATCTGTTGAATTTCTCTGTAAAAAAAAAAAACATTTTTAAATGGTTTAGAAAAACGTAAGTATAAATGAAATCAAGATATAGATTATGTTCCACTCATACAAATATTTCATGTCACGAGATCATATTTTTCTCATCCATAATTAAACGCATGCTATAACTTCCATTCTGTTCATATTCGCAGGTACTATTGCTGTTAGCCCTGCGGCAGTGACAGCTTCACCGGAGGTGGTGGGGTTAGCAGCTCTATTTACTAATAAGGTAAGGAGTACCCGCCGCTTTCAAGACTAACCAATACTCATAAAGATGTATTGTTTTTTTTTATTCAAATTGATTGAAAAAAAAACAAATGTTTTCATTCCCATGATGTTTAATTTTACAAGTGATCGTGAGGGCTACAACGACTTACGAGTAAGTTGGATCTCTGTTCAAATCTGCCCCCAGAATATCTTTTTGTTCCTCTATAAGTTTTTGTTGTACATCCGGCCGTTTTGAAATACAGTAAAGAGCAAATGTCAACCCTGAGGCAGTTGTGTCGTGACCCTGGAATCATTGTAACGTTAACGAAATAATTTCGACTTTAACAACTGTATGGTTGTAAAACTCGAAAATGAATATTATTTTGTGTTTTATAATTCAAAATCTTATACCTTGTCTTATTCATATTATTATTTTTTGTAAATCGTCTGCTAATTTTAAATACCTAACTTCATCCTCATATGACAGCTGCCATTAGTTTTTTATAACAACATTTTAAAATAATGGGTGATAAAAAAATGTACTGGGTAATATAATATAAGAAATGCTTTTTGTGGTAAAATAGTTCCTTAAATAAGATTTGCCATAATGATTTAGTTTCAAAAATTTATGGCGTAATAACGTTAGTATGAATTGCTAGATAACTATTCATATAAAAAAAACCGTCCCACCTTCGGACACAGCAGCAAGCACTAGATTAAAGCGTACTGCCTAAAAATAAACTAAAAAAAAAAACATTGTAATTTTTTTTCCAGACTTTTCGGGTAATTTATAACAGCAAACACCGTGTTACAAAAATGTACCGCGGCGGTTTGCCGCCGTCCTAACCTCAACTAACTAACTCACCTCGAACATAAATGTGTCAACTTCTTCCCGTACTTGATCGTCCTTAATTTTTTCTCCGTCAACTTCCGCTAGTAGTAGTAAATCCAAAAAAGCGTGTTTATTTTTTATACCTATAGCAGTAAGAAACGTGTAAATTAATTTGTAAATATAAATTATATATAAATTTATATTTATCGTTTACCAATATCACTTTGTCCATTTTCATTTAATTTAGTAATATTAGTACGTTTTAATTCCTCGCGACGCATGGTTATTACTTTTTTAGTGTGACTGTGAACGTATTGTAAGGCTTCATCTTGTTGTTTTTTGTGTGATGTGAAGTTAAAAATGGCGTCCTCTCCCATGAATGGATTTCGCATTCTCAATGATACTATCTTAGCCAAACTAAAAAATATATAATAATTAATAGTATGTAATAATTTTAAATAACCTATGTATATAATTTTATGTTACTGACGTCTCAATCGATTTAACATATTTAGATTCGCTGTTCTTTTGAGCGTCCACTGATACACCCATTATTGACTCTGCAAAATCACGAAAAATTTAATAAATAAAACTTATTGGGTACAATAAGTTTTATTACAATACATATACATATATATATATATATATAAATATATATAGTAGTCTTTAGTTATAATCCTCTAATGGACAGGCAGTAATAATATTGTAATTGTGATTACATAACCTACATATTTAAATAATAACGTAAAAAAAATGTCCAGTTGACCTCGGGGACTGTCGATTATATTCTGTTATTATTATTCAAGTTTTATCCTTTCACTTATATTAATAAATATTTCTTAACCAATCAAGCCTATACACTCGTAAATCTGGGGACATAGCAGTTATTTGTATCTGCTCATTTGGGGACATTCCAGATTTAAGATATAGATAGACAAAGACAAAGGAAGGTATGGAACTGAAAAAAGTCCGAGTTACCTGTAACATTATCTAGCGCAGTCAACGTCATTACAGGCAGTACGTTAAAGCTTCGTCCATCTGCGTACTCGTGTAACTTCTCTATCAATACCTTTTCATTCTTCAGGAATACAGGCAGAAAGTTTTGAAGGATGTTAAAATGAAACGCTGGTGTCAAAAATTTGCGTGTATTTCTCCACCTGTGGCCTGGAATGATGCAAATTTTACTTATAAGATCTACCTAAAATAGTACGAAAGTGATTCAACAGTGTTAATATGTAGGTATATGTTATCCCAAGTCAAGTTCATTGTCTAACCTGTCAGCTAGCGTCATATTCTAGTCTACTACTCTACTAGTTGTTAATGAGTCGTCAACGCCTTTCACTTGTTAAAGAGTATTTCTTTGCTATTATCATTAAGAACACTGAAGTGTAAAATCAATTGGACAACGAGTTGTTAATAAGTGAACAAGTCGCCGACAAGTAGACGAGTCGTCCTCAAATAGGTCGCGAGTTGTCAATAAGTGAACAAGTCGCCGACAAGTAGACGAGTCGTCCTCAAATAGGTCGTGAGTTGTCAATAAGTGAATAAGTCGCCGACAAGTAGACGAGTCGTCCTCAAATAGGTCGTGGGAATATGTTATTTTTTCACTGTCACGATCGGAAATGAAAGGCCTATGCTATTTTATTCGTGGCGACCTTCAAACGTGAGGGGGCCATGACCCACTTAGGGCATGTAGCGAGTTTGTAACTTCTATCCCCAAACATTTTGAACTTTATTGTATTGCTTTGAGTCAAGTTACTCGTAGTATTAAGCACTTTCAATTTTCGATAACAATAAATACGAATAAAACACTAGTTGCAACACCACAACTGTCTCAAAATTCAAAATATTAATATCAAGTTATTAAAACATTTTGCGCTTATTTTGAAATAAACTTTTGTATTTTATATATCACTGTACATGTTTACTTTATGGGTCTGTGTTTGAAATAGCCTTGAAAGTTTAAAAAACATATTTCATGCCACATGCTTATCTCGAAGTGTACTCCTGTTATCATGTATATCCAGTATCACATTTTAATCTTATAATTACTATTATTCAATAATAAATAATACAGTTAGATGCCCAATAATTTCATGTTTCGAGGTTATTCACGGAACATGTATAGCTCTGACCAACATTTGAAGTACTTTATTTAAATTATTTCAAACCCTTTTTTCAAAAAAGAGAAAGAGAGTATTTATTGATGGAAGCTCAGCAACCTAAGATTCGCCGATGAAATAGTTCTCTTCGCAAAAACATCAGAGCAACTTCAAGTTATGCTAACAGAAATAAGCGACGCCATTAAAAACATCGGCCTATTACTAAACACCTCAAAAACAAAGGTCAATAATAAAAATATCTCAAAAATTCGTTTGTGCAAGAGAGCTATAGAGCATCCTTGGCAATAAGATCTCAGAAAAACAAAATAGATATAAGATTCGACAAAAAAAAGCAAGTTCTAGATGCTCTACAGCACACACAACGCCTGAAGTAGAAATTGGCCAGTCGTGTGGCCACTGGCCTGATACTCTGGGGATAGATGACCAAATCGCGTCACCAAATGGCACGGTCCTGGAAAGGAACGAAAAAAGACAAGGCCTAGAGCTCGCTGGATCGACGAAATAAATAAGATTGCAGGAAGTGGCTTGACGGAATTCACGGCTTTACATATTTCTACGGAGTTAAATAATTAAATAAAGTGATTGTGTATTGATTACCAGTTGATGTAAGAAGTCCGTTTCCTAGCCAGGGTTGGAGATAGGAATACGATTTCCCTTTCATTATTAACTCCGGATGTGATACAAGGGACTGAAATGTAACAACATTATTTAAATCGAATCTAATTTGACATATATATGTATGTATATATATAATTTTTTTGGTTATTATTAAGAATAGTCTCATAATTTAATGTTATTGTATAGCAAACGCTAATTAAATTAGGGTTTATAATATATTTACCTCGACATACTTCGGATGCGACAGCACCATGTAGGGGGCGTGCAGTAAATGAATCAGTAACGCATCTCCATATTGTATCATTAAATTCCGCAGGAGAGGTAGGAATTCTGGAAATAAACATTATGTTTAATTTGGTATACAAAATAGCATTATTGGCATAGGTTTTATTTATGTATATACCACGTCTTTTGTATCTGAAATTTTGAACGACTAGATTCGAACCCATTCAGGGTTATTATCAATTTGCTCAAGGTATGGTAAACTCACTTCTTGAATTTTACAAGCACCCAGGATGAGTCCAAAATATGTCGCAAAATTCCTATATAATTGACGTGAGTACAGCTAGCTAAATTTATAGGTATCATGTATCTTGAAAGTTTAAATACGAAAATAGTAGATAAAAGCTAGTGTCTAAGTTTATAAAAAGATAATTCCTAAATCTACTTCCTATGCATACTTTTTCAGCTGAACCAAGTCTAAAACGTGTTAAGTTCGCTTATGATATCGTTAGTTTTGTGAAGAGTTTGCCAGAACCTCTAAAAGCCAGAACCTGTTCTTTTGTAGGTTGGGTTATTCCTAATTCCTACTTGTTCCTTAACGCTCATGATGGATTTAGGACATATCTTTAAAGATCTTGAAATTTTAGGAGACGCGTGTCTAAATATTGCCGCCATCTGCGGATTAAAATAGTGCGTGATTCATGATGAGTGCAAAAGCGATCCCGTGACTCGTGCCCAATGAGACGATGAGGAAAACCGTTGGTTTTTTAGTGTGTAGACGCCAAAATGTAAGATCCTCCGATCATCACTTTCTTGGCAGTGAAATATCCATAAAAAAAAAGTAATATTACCTCTTACAACATTTGGAAAGCTATTTGAAAAATTTGGAGCAATCTCAGCCTCTGAGATGGATATAAAACATAAACTATCCGTACCTGAAGGGTTCAAATTTGCGAGGATGAATGTGACGTTCATATTGTAGATATTATGGCGCAGTCACTCAAGTATTGCATGGTTATTATTTTATATCTAAGGGTCACTTGCTTGAGTAATCAGATGTGTTAGAGGCGATAGAGAACCCGTTTCATTGCGTCAGGTCTCAATGAGACGAGTAAAAACTGGAAATTAAAGTGTACTTCCCTCTATAAGTTTATTAAAGTTCTATATATGAACCTAAACTAGACTTTAAGACGAATAAGTTTATAAGAACTAAGAAGTAAATTATGTTTTCCACGACTTTTATCAAATAATTCTTTAACGTTATTTGTTTGTTATTCTTCAATTTTAAATAATAATTTTCGGCAAGAAATAAAATAAGTAATTCTGGTAATTTTTTTGAATTAATACATAATAAATATTTAATATCAGCGTTAATAAATAAATTGTTGACGGTAAAAAATCTGAGACTCAAAAGAACTCACGTTGTCTGTTTAATTTCAATGTAAGTTAAATGTGAATCTGATAAAATTAAAATGACTGAAATCCCCAGAGTCGTCTTTATCTGCGCGACAATAAATTAAGTAACGAGATAATTATTAATTAGCTGTGGTAATAATATAATTATGCAGTATTAAGTACTAAAAATAAGCAAGCAAGAAAAGATATAATAAAGGTTTAAGATATTATGAAGACGTTATATTTATGATTTTATTCAGTGTACCTAAAAATACTTAAATTTGTAAATAAAAAGATTTTATCATTATCTCTGATAAAACGGATGTTGATTTTATAAACAATAGTACGTATATGTTATTATTATTAAAGTTTAAAATATAAGAATAATAAAATGAAGCACTCAAATAAGTAAGTAAATAAGGCTCAGTGAATTTAACGGGGCTGCTATTCTAATTTAAAATTGAATGAACGCTGGCGCAATGTCGAATTACTGGCAAGAGATGCAGCTCTAGATTACATTTTCAGATAACGGGGTAGAGATAGGGTTAACCAACTAGTGCTGTTTGTAGATTGGTAGGACGTGGTCCGTAAGGACGATTGACCCTATAGTCTGAAAGAAGACAATCGTCGGCGGAGAGGTGTATACAAACGTTCAGGTTCCGGAAGCAGGAACACCGTATTATAGACTCATAAACTAGCGCTTCTAGTCTGGAGTAACATAATCACCCCTTTCCCCGAGCGAGTGCATAATGTACTTCCTTAATTCTAATTAAGTAACGTAAATAAATTAAATGTAGCTACATTTAATCACATTTCACGTATGAAGGTTCTGTATGAGCTCAGACGAGAGCTGCCAAATAATTGTTACTTTAAATTTTATTGAGCAATAATATGACGGTTCGTGCAAGTTCGATCTTCGAAAATCTCAACAGGTTGCGCTATTATTAACAAAGCTTGTTTATCACCGTTTCATAAAGATCTATGGCATTTAAACATCAATTCTTAGTATTTTTTTTTGTCAGAGAACCTTGTTTTGGTTAAACATTAGACCCTGACCTTTAGAGATAATATGATGTATTCTTCTAACTACTTCAATCTAAATAATTCATTTTTACATTTGATCGTTTCGTCTTCCCTCAAAAAAAATACCTTCAGATGTAGTTTTTTAGATTAATTTTGCCGATATATTTATTTGGCAGATATATTTATTTATTATTTAAAATAAGGATCATTATTGAATCGGGTGTAACTCAAACATATTGAAAGAAAACAGATATTTTATCTGTATTATCTAAATATGTATTTTTAATTGCATGCGAACCGTAATTAAATCAATCAATGTTCGTATATATACATATATATATATATATATACACTAACCGTTTGCTTTTGTGACAAATAAATGTCCGTTCCCAATAATAGGCAGAGGTCGTGGTCCAGGAACATTATAATATTTACAATTTCGTAACAATATAAGCCACGAAATCAAACTAATCACCACAACCGCCAGTAATAAGAACACAAGTATCATATTTCCACTTCACTAAATATTACTTATCGGTATAGACACGACACAACCACCTCCTATGATAAGTGACAGTTACTGTTTACAATTTGATTTAGGAATGAAGTTGTGCGCTGAATGCAAAAAAGAACTTATCAAAAAGGTACATTGAATGTTATACATTATTTTCAAAAGGATACCGCTTATAATCGCGTGGATATCATTTAAATTCTTAATTTGTAAAACTTTTGTTCTTGAATGTAAATAAATATCTGATTTTTATCTACGTAGTGCATACTATTACTACTAGACATTCTAGCGTTCTATGAATAATTATTTATAGAATGCTGAATTCTTAAACCGGGTATTGTTAAACATGGTAGCTCAATTGGCGGAGCGACGGGACAATATCCTATACGGTATCGGTAGAGGTCGAGGTCGAGTCTCATGTTGATTAATGTTTCATTATATATTCATTCAAAACATATGCTAAACATGGCTAGTTTTTTATTACAACTTTAAAAACAATTTCGGTAGTGGCATATGTTCAATTATTCTATACATCAAAATTCAAAATATCGTTTAGGAATTTCGAAAGAAGTTTAATAGATGTCACCTCTATCCCGGTAAAGACGATTACATATATAATGGTAGGCTGATCAAGATGGGTAGCGACACGGTAGCTCAAATGGCAGAGCGCCGGAAAATATAAATTTAAATATATTATAATATACAAGATTATCAAGACCTGATGACGAATAAATGTTCTTACTATATTCTTGACTAACTGTTGCCAGCGTCTTTTATCTTCACTTAAAATGTATAGGAATCTGTACATTATATTGTATGATTATATTATTATTCAAAATCATCTTTTATGTTTGAACTTGTACTTTGAACATACTCGTAAGATTGATTGATGAGATTTTTCCGTAGTTTTATGCTGCCCAAATCAGTTCTTCCTCTAAAACGAAGTGAATTTCCATAATATCAAGCATCTGATATTTTAACCGGTATAATAACTCACCAAGTTTTATAAAACACGCCAAGTAGTTTTCCGTGACGTGCGAATTAAAAAAACAAAAAACGGACAAAAAATATATCCCAAATGGGTTGTGTTCTGCGTTATGTCGAACGTAGTAGACATTAGTTTTGAAAGCAAAATTTAATGTACTACATTTGATAGAACTCTACATTAAAAAAAATCGAAACACTTTATCTTAAATGAAGATGATCCAGATAGATCTATTGAGTTTATTTAGTGAATGATTTCAACATGAGAAGATTCGGTAAATCTGTGAAGTACACTACCTTTATTACTTAGATAAGTTTTTAGGTAGATTATTTAATATTAGTACTCTTTAATATGAACCACATGAAATAAAGCATATTTAAGTTAATTTTTGCAAATTTTGAAATGAATCAATTTGTATGTATGGAATTGTAATCTATTGCGAATCTATCTGGGCATAAGTTAATCTCTCTCTCTCTCTCTCTATCACAGGAAACCAAAAAAATATTTTAAGCATATTTAATTTTTTATAACACTTGTTTTCGGTTAAAAACTCTCGTGCTTTTCGTGAGTCGTGGCTGCTCGAAAACTATCAACGTTTCGTAACGTCAAAACTCCTACTAGGTGCAGTGCAGTATTTTTGAGTATCATAGAAGATATTTTTCAGTCAAATCAATTGCTTCTACGAAATGCGACTTTTTTATATGTTTATTCATAATTTAGGACTTTTATAATCCATGGGCCTATTTTTATTTGTATTACCAGTTATAATTGTAATTACAACAAGGAATTAGTAAATAGGTAAGGTAGGCCAAGTTTAAGTAACATAAATATTTAGGTCACAAACATCCGTTTTAGAAATTATTCAATAAATATTTAACATAAATACCAACTAAATACACAAAAGCGGGTTACGTTTATTTGCTCTTAAATTTAGATGTAAATGTGTTACAAAATAAGGTAATAAAAACAAAGGTAGATAATTGTTTAGTGTAAATATTATTGCGTATATTATTAGTACAGATGTTCCTGAAAGATATTTAAATTGGATAATATACAGTAATAGCTATTCTCAACATTCATTAGTTTAACGTCGCCATCAGAAGAAAGCACATTGTTTTTCATAATGAAACATATATTTTATTGTTTTTTAATTACAGCTATAGTACAATTTGTAAGTTTTTTTATTTGGTTTGGTTTGGCATTTTATAACTCGTGATAATGTTTTTAAATTGGTTTCAGAGAGCGTGCTACCCTGCTGACGGTAAGCTTAAGTCTTTTTGTTTTAAATATGTTTGCAATACCAGTAAAAATGTTCGAAGGGTTTCAAAACTTCTATGAACATGTATAGCCATGTTAAGCTTATCTTAAATTTTAATTAAATACAGAATGAAAATAAATAGAAAATTAACCTGTCACCTTTGGGAAACCGACCCGTTGTGACTCGATTTTATTTCTTCGAAAATGGGACGGTTTTCTAAAGATCCCTGGTTAGATCCCTGCCCGTATCTGTTTATTTTTCATTATGTATTTATTAAAAATGTTCTAAGAGTTATTTTATAATATAGTATAATTTGGGAACAGTGTTCAGAATTACTCTGAATAAGTATAACTTCAATAATGGATACAAAATACATATTCATGACTGACATTTTTTTTTTTTTTAGAAACCACATCAAATTTTATGTCAATGGCTGCGTTTGCAAATAAATCTGAAAGCGCCATGGAATCAATGACTTCTTCAAAAAGTGAGTATCGACTTTTAAATCTAATTTTTGTAGTCGGCTCCACAAGAATTGGAAAATACTAAGTTTTTAGTAACTTGTTGTAACTTGAATTGGCAGAATATTCCATACATCATTGTGAATAAGGCCGTAAGTCAATAAAAAAATATCACTACTTAAGATCTATTTTATATTAAAAAATCAATTCCAATACGAAAAAGTTTTATTGACGTGCCACACCTCCATACGATTATTTAAGATTTGTAAAATTATTTAAACTATAACAAAACCTCATTTTAAACAAAAAGAAACAATATAGGTGCAAGATAAAATAAAATACATATTAATTTATAAAATAATGAAATATTTAATAACATTAAAAATACACAAGATTTGTTGAAAAATGGTTACCAATACATAGTTATTATTGAAAAAAGAATCTTAATTCTGTTTTTAGTGATAGTTTTCTTTTTATAGTAAATAAAGTTGTATGTAATATATAGTAACATGTATATATGTTTTAAGGTATTAATGTTTATTTTTTTCATGTTTAATTTCAGATACTACCCAAACCTTTACCTCATCGAAGTCGAACCTTTTATTGGAGGCTGCGAAAACTTTAGACAGTAAGTTCTTACTTAAGGATTGTTACTGAAGGATTATTTCTTCATGGCTAAAATATATTTTCTTTTCAGTTACTAACATCAAGTCCGATGAAGAATTCCTCCGTCTGTTATTTGAGAGTGCATTTAGTAAGCCCTACATAATATTTATTTTATGATAAGTTTAAAATGTCGCACGTCAATGAAATTAATTGCTGTCAAAAATTATTCTAGTATGAGTCTTAACTTTATTTATATTTTAAAAATGTAGGATGCCGTCATAAAAAATTGCTATCGAAAAATATATATAAATGTAAAATTACTTTTAGGTCAAATTCGATAGTAATATTATTGTAATATTTATCTTAGAGATATTTTTTTCATCAGTGTTTGATTTTCTTGTATTATTTTAATATTATATTTATATAACTTTTTGAAACTGAAAATACCTAACAAAATAATAATTTTTATTTCAATTCCAGATATAATAATAGATACAAAATTAGAGGAGTCGCTGTTTTTCTCAGATTTAACTACAATTGTTCCATCCATAATGGAGAAGGTTACAAATCAATTGCGTAAGTCGTTTTTATTATGCTCCCATTTTATTATTCAATTTAAAGCCCGACTTGACCTCAAATAAAAGCTCGTAAAAGTGCCAATAAGAGGGGGGCACTGGCTAATAACGCTTTATTGGATATACTATAATTGGACAATAATTCGTAATTTTATTTTTAAGTTCAGAGGTGTCATTGCAGAAGGGCTTATTTCGATAAGTATGGTATAAAAATATCCTCCTGACATCTCTATTTGACGTACACAGATGATCACTGATAATGATTCAAAGCGGAAAAGATTTAAATAAATAAATAAATAAAATGGCTACTTTATTAATGAATATGTTTAAATCAATTTAATGTTCTTTACGTTAAATTTTATGACAATTTCATTTTACAGAAGCGGCATTTTTTAATGTATTCTTTGGTGGCATTGGTAAGTATTAATATTTCTTTCAATATTTATTGTTTAAATATATCACTGTTGCACAGATACAGTGTTTCGAAGAATTGTCTGATTAAAAATATACGTCAAATTACTACGGCTTTGTGCCGGATTCTTGTTATGACGCCGCGAGCTATTCCACCAGTATAGTGTTTACGAAGGTTTATAGTATATCATTTTAAGAATACGTTTACTATATATAGCTGTTGCCTCCGAATTTTTGGTCATGTTTATTTTTACATTTGCTCCACGAAAACCCCTCTTATTATTTCAAGGGTAGGGTATAATATAGCTTGAATGTGAAAGCAATTTCTAAATATTGGCGAAGATATTTTAAAATTCGGATAAGTTACTTTGAAGGTTACATCTAACAAATAAACTTATAAAGTAAAGATATCGATTATTTATTCATTTTTGGAATGATAATTTTATTCATATCTATTACGATAATCTTTTTGTATTATTATAGTGAACGCCGGTGTAACGACTGCTGACATGGGAGTAAAAATTGCGGCTGCCTTGGAAGGTAAGTGTTTATATATATTTTCCTACTTTGCTGCGCAGCTATAAAGAGCTACTGTTGAGTTTCTGGCCAGCTCTTCTCAGCAGAGCAGCATTCTAAGCAGGTGGTAGCTTACTCACGGACTGACATACTGACAGTTTTATGTAATAATTGGCGATTCAAAAGTGCGTATAAATGCCTACTTGAATAAAAATATCTTTATTTTGAAATTGAAAAACATGTTTTTCTTTTTAAATATATTATTACGAAATATCTTTTAACAAATAAAACTTACATCTAGCCGGAAAACTGTCGGCAGCGTCGCAAGGAATTGAAACAGCTGAAAGTGAGTAAAGTAAACTATGAATTTATAAATAAGTAATAATATATTTTTCTACTTCTATATTAATATTGATTTTCTTTGTCAGATATCGCGGACATCGTTGTTTCTAATGTTCCTTCCAACGGATTAACTAATGAAGTAAAAAGATTAGGTAATATTTAAAAAATATTAATACATATTAATTATCTAAACATTAAAATTGTTAAAGTATTTTACTTGTAATGTAAGCGTATGGGAGCTCACACACCGCATCCGATTTGAGACCGAAAGTTACAGACGAAATAGCCGTTGTATCTACTATTTGCGTGAACGCTTGAACACGCGTCCGAGTTTTGCATTCCAGAATTCTAAACGAAATCCGATTTCTTTTCCGATGCGGTGATGTAGCGAATTAAAAATGGACGATTTTTTACTAAGCGAATAAAACCGTAATAAGATATAATAGTTTGAATTTAATTAGCATAAAATAAAGAAAGAATAAGATCATAGAAATTAAAAATTAAACGATGTAATAAATGTTAATTTTTTTCATAAAACAGTCAACGTATCACTAGACGGCGCGGATGGAGCTATAAAGGCGGCAAAAAATTTAGAAAGTAAGTATCATATGAGGATGAAGATAAAGAATTCATCTGTGTGTATAGAAAAATAGCAGCTAGATTTATATAGAATTAGCAGTTTTTTGTTAAGAACAAATAACAATTAACAATAATTTAATCATACATATTAATATTGTGTCTGTATGTCTTGTGTTTGTTAAACAAATCCTATTATATTATTTACAGCTGAAGGCTCGAATATCATTAGCAACGTTCTTAATCGTTTTAAAACGGGTAAGATATTTTATATTTCTATATTATTATAGTTATTTAGTATGATATACGTACTAAGGGCACGCACAGCATCCGACACTAAACTAAGATTTAGCTGAGTTTTCTAATCCGGAGGCGCAAGGCGATTTTTTTTTTCAAATCGGATATGGTGCGTAGGCGCAACAACTTCGAACAACTTCGAACTTATTTATATTGTATTATATAAATGTACCAACACTCATTCAAAATGTTATATAATTACTAAAGTTAAAAGTTAATTGTTACTTACTTGACGTGTTATATATATTATATTGAAATAATTTTTCATTAAACCAAAGCTATACATTTATAGATTATTTCTAATGTGTTATTTTCTTTTCAGGTAAATAAACTATCTACACAGACAAGCACTTGGAAAATACCTTTACAAATACTAGCTCATACAATTACCATAATTTATAATCATATGGAAAAAATTGATTATGTTAAAAATACTTATGAGATAACTTTTGACGCAATACCATCAAAAATAGTGTTCTTATTAGTGTTATAATTTGTTGAATAAAAATAGTTGCATAAGTTTGTATTGTCATAGAAAAATAAACAGTTATTTATATATATATTGTGTACATAATTTTTTAACAATTTGTTTTGAGGAAAAACATAATTTTAATTTTTATGCTAAATTTCTTTTATTCTTAAACATAATGAAAGACTAGTACATAAGAAGTAAAGCTTGTCTAACCGTTGCACATTATTTAATTCTGACGGTGAATATCACCATATTTTTAAGAATATTTGTTTAAAAAACAACAAAACGATATGAAATTGAAAGCAGTCCAAACTCCAAACCATCAAATATAATCTAGAAGATTGTGCAAGTCTAACATTTCGATTTTTACATGGATTATTTGATAGTTCACCAACATTCAAACAAACCATATTAATTACAATATTAACTATTTCTTACAGCTGACGCTAGTACCAATCCCGTTGATATAAGTTCCCAAATTGCAAACACCCTTGAAAGTAAGCCTTAGTATTTTAATTTAAAACAACACACAAATAAAAAATAAATAATAACAAATATAATATATAAATAATAACAGTAATATTTCTTAACAGTTTTATAAAACGTCTATATTTAATTTATGTAAATGAATCTCACATTTATATTTTATAATATCTGTCTTAGCGGCAAAACTGACAGCGTCAGAAGGAGTAGAAAATGCACAGAGTAAGAACAGAACATAGATATTTTTTTTTATCATTATTTAAATGTTTTTGTTCGTTTGTAAACATGTTTCATCATGTCAATCTTATTTTTTTAATAAATACAGAATGAAAAAAATCAAAAAAAGGTTTTAGCTTATATATCGCCTTAGTTCCTATAAAGACGATTATATATAAAATATTTACCTATAAAGACGATTATATATAAAATATTTACCAGATTTACCGAGCCGAGTATCGTTCAATTGGTAGAGCGACGGGACGGTTTCCTAGAGGCCGCAGATTCGAATCTTGCCCATGTCGGTTTATTTTTCATTCTATATTTTAATCTAAAATTAGATTTTATACTTTTTATTTCACATAATTATATATTTTTTTATTTGCAAGAAATCGCTGATAAAATTCCTGGTAGCCTTCCTTCCAAAGGAGTCACTGATGAAGCAAAAAAAATTGGTAAATATTACATATTCTACATAAATTTAATGATACATATATGTTAGAAGCGCAAAAAACCAAGATAATATAGTGTCACTTTTTGAATGTTCTTAAACTCTCGCTAAGTTAATAATAGAACACCCTTCAAATTCAAATGAATTCATTATATTTATTATTTAGTCTAAGATCCGACCATAGAACGACCTTCACCCATCGCGTTACGGGATGAAATAAATTTTAATATATAATTTGATATGTAAAAAAATATATTCCGTAAAGGTTGCCTGCAAATTCAGGTGCAAAGTATAATTAATTAATAATTAAAAAAAATTTTTTTTTTCAACTTTGCACTCATTTCGTTACGGATTAAATTTTATTTACAAATCGAAAGTATGTAACTTGTGCAAGATGCAAACGCTGGGTTGCCTACTTTTTTCCGGTGCGGTTCATTGGGTTGCCAGGTGTGAACAGGTAATCAAATTAGTAAATTGCAACTATCGAGTTACGCGATAAACCTTATATCAATGTAAAGATAATTTTATTGCAAACACAATGATATAAGGTTGCCTGCGAACAAATGGTGCTAAATACCGGTTGCCGATTTGAATCATCTGACCTTGAAGATCAAAATTCACTAACTTCTGATGAATCTGATTCAGAATAATGTACATATTAATTAAAAAACTTTGTAATTAAAATATTTTTGTATTTCTAATAAAAAAGTATTTGTATAGATAACCCATAATCTATGATTTATATTTTTATTTTACTGCATTTTTAGATAAAATTTGGATTTTTTGTTTCGTTGATACGTTTTTAATCTTTATACTAATCAGTATTATTATTATCATAATCGCAAAATCATTTCAAAATTTTTTCATTTCATTAATACGTAAACTTTGTTTTTGTTTCAATTATCTGTAACTTTGCAGCATTTGATATTATTTGATTGACCATAACCGGAATGTGTAGATGAATATTTATTTATTTATTTGTTCGTTACAATTATTTATTTATTATATGTATATATTTATTTATTACATATTCAATTTTATTTCATACGTGAAAAAATACATTGCCGGTTGCTCCAAAATGATACTCAGCATTTACTATAGTCTATCGCTATCTTTCTCAAGTTCACAAACAGAAAGCATGCGCACTCTTTTTTATCCGATGTTTTTTATGCTGCAATGCTGTGTCCTTTTCTATCGCACTGGATATTCTGCTCGGAACTCTCAGTCGCACGTTTCTAACCACACGAATATTTAGTTTTTTGAAAATCGGCAACCGGTATTTAGCACCATTTGTTCGCAGGCAACCTTATATCATTGTGTTTGCAATAAAATTATCTTTACATTGATATAAGGTTTATCGCGTAACTCGATAGTTGCAATTTACTAATTTGATTTACCTGTTCACACCTGGCAACCCAATGAACCGCACCGGAAAAAAGTAGGCAACCCAGCGTTTGCATCTTGCACAAGTTACATACTTTCGACTTGTAAATAAAATTTAATCCGTAACGAAATGAGTGCAAAGTTGAAAAAAAAATTTTTTTTAATTATTAATTAATTATACTTTGCACCTGAATTAGCAGGCAACCTTTACGGAATATATTTTTTTACATATACACACAAATTATATATTAAAATTTATTTCATCCCGTAACGCGATGGGTGAAGGTCGTTCTATGGTCGGATCCTCTACTAATTAGACAGTATAACATTTTAATGAATTCATTAATCAATTCATTTGAGTTATACTGTCTAAACAACTTAAACAATTGAAATCATAGTTCAAAAAATGTATTTGTTTGTTCATACATATGCTAGGAATTGATATGTGCTATGGAGGGCTGTAAATGTATAGATATTTTTAATATTTTGATTTCAAATATTGTTTTTCCTTAAAGTTAGCACTTCGCTAGAGGGCACCAATGGAGCTACAGAGGCGGTAAAAACTTTGGAAAGTGAGTATGAAGCAGTCACTAAACATATTTATAATCAAAGGTTGTAGGAAATAATTTGGTCTGTCTGATATTTCTTTGACTTTTATTTTAGATTTTTAACGGATATTAGTATAATTAGATGATCTGTGAACGGTCGATTTTATAGACCGATGAATCAAGCCGAAAAATTCATGTTTCCATTGTTTTATGACTATTTTGCTTACATTTTAAGATCATGCAGGTTGTATATATACTATTTTGATATTTATATATATTTCCGCTTGTTTGTACGTTTATTGTTACATGAGACTAGTACCATGAAATAGAGTTAGTTGTCCCATCATGAGACAACATCAGGGAACTAGTGGTATGGACCCTACTTTCGTTGTACCTAACATTTTTTTACTATTTTTTTAGCTGCGGTGTCAAACGCTGTAGGAGGGGTTCTTAACACATTCAAATTTGGTGAGATATATATATATATATATTTTAATATATGTACTTGGTTTTGAAAAAATGTTCAATAGACTAATAGATGTCGCCACCGTCCCTACCTACGATTATGTATAAAATACTGAGATCACAGAGGCGGGTAACGATACGGTAGTTCAATTGCTAGAGCGACGGGACGGTTTCCCTGAGGTCGCGAAAAACTGTTATCGTTTTATTTTTTATTCTAAATATTTTTAACATTTCAATAAGCGTAATATGGTAATGTTCATAGATCATAATCTATGAACATTACCATTACAAAATTTAATTTTATTGGAAAAAGTGATAAAAATATTTAATCATGTTTTTTTAAAATTTAATCATGATATTTGTTAAGATATTTTATATTGTAGAAATAAGTGCCATTTCTTCTAAAATGTTGAATATATAAGGTTTTTGTACATATTACCTTTTTTTTCAGGTAAATAAATCTGGAAGAAACAAATGAAATGGGAAAAAAACGACAATGCTTGTATAAATATGTAATGCAATATATTTTATTTTATTAAAAAAGTTAGTTTCGTTTTCAAAAGTGCCTTTTAAAAAGAATGCCCTAGAAATATTTTGCAGGAGGTAAGATAAACAAAATGAACTATTTAAGCATTTATTGTCAAAATAAATTTACATGGTCATAAAAAAATATGTACATATTTTCAAATTAGCTTATATTTAAGCAATACGTATAGAATTTACTATTTGTGCTTAAAATATAACTAACGCTAACATAATGGAAATATCATTTAGTATGATTTAAGGCAAATTCGGCATATATTAAAAAAAAAAACAATTTGTGAGTGCGGGTAGTTGTGGAACGCAGTCTTACTTTGCTAAAAGCCAGCTATCGCCAAATAGCTACCTAATTACGTAGTACCTATTTTTATTATTATTTCCTTAAAAATAACACGATTTTTGTACTTTTTGTAATTTCTAAAATTCTACGGAAATCAAATAAAATTGTTATTTAGATATCTGTAATATCATTGACTTGTGCGGTTTTTTTTAAAATCAATTATAAGTTGATTTTAATATCACGTTATATGAGAACTCCCTTTCTCTCTCGCTTCACATTAAAATGAACTAAGCTGGAGGAGTTTTGATCAAGACTATTGGTGTCACCTTGTTTTGCTCGCTTGTCCTTTGCCATTTGAGCAACCTGAAATGTATATAGAAAAATATCGTTAATACACTTCTACAAATGTAGATGTACCCTCACTGAAAAGATGCTCCACTCAACTCAAAGAAGAAGTCAATTAACAATATGAATTAACGGACGATGTAATCCAAAAAAGTAATATGACAGAATATACTCACCGCATCATCAATGACCTTGAACTGCCAATTCCAGTGCACTCTGTAGAGGAAGGGTCGATGGTCGAAGCGGTTGTCGTCAGGGCTGTAGGTCTCCGCGTGGTACGAGGGTGTCAATACCGTCATCTTGTGTCTATTGATCGCGTAGCAGCGGAAGAAGTGCTTCACTTTTTCTGCGACCTGGAAAGGTTAGGCAGATTGAATTGGGAGTTTTTAGACTGTGCAAAAAAAATAATAATTTTATTAAATAATATTGTTTAGTTATAGTGGAAGTTCAAAAAGTAAGATCTTTTTTCAGTATTAAAGTATCCTCTCACCTCTTGTGGTGTGCACTTGTTACTCCAAGCGTGGACCAACTTATGGAACATGCTGAACGGTCCACAGTGATGGGTCTTTCTCAATCGTCCGAACTCTGATAGTTCAGCATAGGTCATGCCCATGTCCTGTTCGTCAGTTTGTGTTATTTGTCCATCAGTTAATGGTTCCAGCTCTGCTGTTGGTGGAGCTTGTAATATTTCAGATACGGAAGGCAAGAAAAAACTGCAAATTTGATAAAATCACTTACCATTTTGAAATATTATAATTACTAATAAATAAAAAATATTATTTTATTATAAAAGTATACTATCGATATAAAAAAAAGCCAAACTCCAAATTCTTCGTCACTCACCGACTCTTAGCATAAACCAGAAAAGACTTCAAATCAGTTTTAGATATCCCTCCAATGGGATTGACATCAGCACTGGAACAGTCATACTTGGTCATGTACCCCCGCAGTGCCTCATCTACGTTGGAAGACCCCAGCACCAGCAGACCTCCTGGACGGCCTCGGACCCACAGCATCAGTTGCGCGAACAGATACGAGAGAACCATACGGAGACGAGCCTAGATAATACCAATAGTGTGAAAATTGTAAATGAATTTGTTATGTCCATACGAACATAAATAAATGATTCGAAGACTGATTACGGATTGTCTCATCATCGCTGAATTCAGAACCTAAATTTATAATAATTAAGGGTAAAGATACATATTTTATTTACTCCGTGTAAAAAAAATATGTATTTTAATTTTCAGAAGGAAAAATAAATAAGTAAATCTTTTTTTGCTTTGTTCTACTTACTTGTATATTTTGTAGGGCAAGATTTTGTCTGGGACAGCCTCCTTTGCTCCTAAACTTGGGGACGAGTCCAGTCGCGGTCGTGAATATACCGATGACGGCACTCACTGCCGCGTCGATAGTGATAGGAAAGTGGTAACTGCCTATTTCACTGGCAAGCTGTTAGAAAATAAGATGGCCTTTTGTTACCGAAATAGACCGAATAATAGTTACCGTTTTTAAAACATAAGGGCTATCTAGTAGCTTCCTATTGAATAAGATTTGAATCTTATTTTATGTTGGATATTTCCTATATTGGAGTTGGTTTTTTAATAATTTAATCAATATACATATTTCAAACCATTTGTCGAGGATTTTACTTCAGTTCTCCAAGGAAATTAGTCCTAAATTATGGAACCATGAAACAAAATCTGATAACTGTTTATTTAAAATATAAAAAAAACATAAGCTTAGAGACCATTATTTCAGGTAAGCTAGTTTTCCTGAATTACCTGTAAGGCTCGCTGTTTGGTCTCCGCGCTGGAGTTTTCCGAAGCCATGTAGCAAGTCACCAGCAGACGGTTACATAGCTCCATGGGGTCGGACGGAGTATAGTCCGACTGACAGAGGATTTTACGAAGGTCGTATAGCACTTGACTCTCTGTGTAGTTTTAGATTTAGTATCAATTCACCATTGTGAAATAAAATGTATGGATAGAATAAAATCATTATTATCAACATGACGAAAATTCTGTCTCTTTCACCGATGACTGTTGGGTAATATAAGTTAGCAACGACAAAATAACAGTAACAGTAAAGTCCAGGGACTGTATCCTAGCCATAGGTTCCTATGCATGGAGATGCCTTTTTCATAATATTTTTATTACAAATTTAAATACGCTTATAAAGCAATTAAACACTTACCTCCTTTCTGTATAGCTTCACAAATTAGTGTGCACATTGAGAATACGATACAAGCAGTGCTTGTGGAATCCACTCCTCCACTTAGTGGTAGGAAAAAACCACCTTGACCAGACCTCCGGAGGTAATCCCACAGCCAGCACGCTGGACCTAGCATAAGACCAAGAATTAATGGTTAGAAAACGCATTATTCTTGCCAAAACTAGAGTTCATTATTAACAAATCTGTCGATCATAACGTCATATAAACGTCACAATAGACTACTTCCACGACAATTGGATAAAACAGTATTACCCAATTCTATTTCTTCTTCTGGAGTGAGATATTTCCAATCAATGGGCGGACTGATAGTCAGGTATATGTCGTCATCATCTGACAGCGCGAAGTCAACAGAAATTCTCGGAAACGGTGAGTTCGAAGCCGCTAAATGTGACCTCGAACTAATTTTCGTTCTATAGGAACGGATGTCTTCTAAATCTATAGTTGCTGTAATAACTTCCTGAAATAGATTACAATCCGGAAATCAAGATTCGAAAGAGTGTCCACTTCTCGAGAGTCCTAAATCAGAATAAACCGAAATGTTCTATTTTTTAGTACCACTAATCTATAATTTGCATTATTCTTGTATAGTATTGTAATATGTTTAATTTATTTAGATTTATGTTCTATCATAAAGCATGATGGAGGTCGTTATAAGGTACGATAGAGCTGGCTTTAGCTAAGATAACAAAAATAGAGTCGAAATAATTAGTAACGATAAAAGGATTATTGCATCAAAATTGTTACTTACAACATCGTGCAAAGCAAACTGCAACCCTCGACTAATAATTTGTCCATTAACAGCGACACAGGAACAACCGTTAAAATAAATCCTCTGTCCATCACAACCACGCAAGTTGCTGAACAAATACGCACCTCCACTTTTAAACGTGGCACTTTTAACTAAATCTACAGTTACATAAGCTTTTCTTAACTCCATATAGCTCCCGGAGCCGTTTGCTATTATTTCCACACCGTCCAGACCCATAGGAATATGTCGACTGAAATAGTTGGAACAACTCATGATTTAAGGAATTTTAAAAACTACAGCTGTTGTCACGGCAGGATTTTTACCAAAGTTGTACAGTACACATTGATGTTTCAAAAAAATAAGCTTATAAATGACTTCCACATATTGGAATTGATTTTGTGTTAAACTGAAGGAACTGATTTTTCATAAACTTGTTATGTTATTTTTCATAAACTTGATTTTGTTTAAACTGAAGGAACTGATTTTTCATAATACAAATGAAGAAAGAGCATAGCGCTTTTTTTTTCTACCAACACGAAAGATAATCCTTTATTTAAAATTATTTCAATATTATCAAGATATTATAAACCGTAACCAAAAAACGAAAAAGTTAATTTCATACAATCAATCCTTGCAAACGGATAGAAAAAAACTTACCTTTGCGGATTCCACAGCTCTTCACAAATTTCGAAACCAATACACGTGTCTCTGGTAGAAAGAACTGCGTCCCCAATAGGAACTGTCGTCTGATCAGTTATAGAAGTTATCATCCTAGGTAAATAATAGTCTTCTACTTGTCTTTCCTAAAACCATGATATGTTATAGTGATATTTAAATACCAGCTTATGATTCCATAATTGGCAATTCTTACTTTAGTCCAACATGAAAACCATCTCGACTCCCTGTAATTTCCATCTTCACACAATAACATCTTTGGTCTGATAAGCAAAATCTTTTTATTCAAGAAGGCAATTCTGCAATTGTAAGAAACATTTCGATGCTGAACCGGCATTCCAACATCTACCAGTATATCCTTACATGTGGGAGATTTAAGTAATTCTGCCAGAACTTGCCAGCTATGTAAGAACGTATCCGGCTCGTGAAAATGATCCTCACAACTGTATCCACTAAAAAAATAAATTGGAAATTAAGAAAGCTTGCATGACGTAAAGATATCCCATCACACCAAACGAAATCTTGTGTCCAAACCTAACTTCCAGCTCAGGACCAGTTCGATATAACGCACCCATCTCTTTCGCTTCTTGGATGGACTGTAAGATTCTATTCAAGTTCCCTTCGAAATCTAAAGCCCATTGATTGAGGGTACAAACAGCTACTATCACTTTGCGGCCCATTTTGTACTTTTTCTATACAAATAAAAAGAAAAGTTATACATTAAAGTACTATAAGCCCAAAAACACAAATTATTTCATAATAATATAAAACGAAGAAGACATTTTCTCTAATCTAACTGCATAATAACATTGTGACCTCGATGAAGTTGATAAAATAATTTCAAACCTAAAACGTTTCGTTTTTAGGCCGATTACGTTATTTACTATTTATTTGTACTCTTATAAAATACTAGCTGTTACAGATGGCTTCATCTGCACACTGAAGGTTCCAGGAGCCCTAGTACGAGTTTAAACGTTACGAAGAGTATTTTCGAGCAGTCACGAACGAGTTCTTAGTCATGAAATCAATCACGGCCAAATAACAATTAATCCCAACCAAGAACTCCTATCGTGGCTGCTCGAAAACTACCAAAGTATCGTATCATTAAAACTCGTACTAGGGGTATTGCTCTATAAGTCATGATACAAACAAATTTGACAGAATCGAGGCCGTTCTACTTTTATTTCCATTTAAACTCATCAATTTTTGTAGGATGAGGAGGATAGGGGATCTATAGTGAAAATTATAACATAATGCTAATTGGACAATAAGTTACTGTAGCACCAAATTTAATCGAAATAGTTCTAACAGTATTTAGAGCCCAAAGAGATAAAAATAAAACAAATACTTAGCAATGACTTTCAAAATATTTACTGATTTAAAGTCGTTACTATTTTGTTTTAATATTAATTTAATAGTAACAAATAATTTTATTTTATGATTTTTAACAGAATAGCGTATGCTAATGTTCAGAATGATAACTATTAAAAATATAGGTATAATTATAAATACACTAATATCCTTTCATGTTTACAAACTAACCTCGGTACTATTCAGTAAGTATATTTATGTACCCAGTGGAATACAAAACCGCAAAATTCATTGACGAGTGTCATGGTGGACAAAAGATCGATCCGTAGCAAGCAGTACCAGCTACCGACCAATCACGTCGCCCGGAGCATGAACTCTGCCAGAGGTCTACGCACTTGAAGTCTATATTATAGTAAATGAAACACGATTCAGAGGGCAATCGTTCAAGCTTTAGTTTTATATGAAGGTTTGTGATATTTTCTGCTCATTGAATGGTGGGATGATACAATCTATAATAAATATTTTTAAATAAATTAACCGATTTTATTGTTTTATAATATAATAATAGCATATCAAAATATATTTTTTATATTATAATATAAATTAAAATAAACATTGTTTAAATTTCAATTACAAATTAATCTTATAAAGTGAAAACAACTAATTTAGTTATCTATAATAGAAATAATAACACATATATTTATGAAATTATAAATATTAATACTTTAAGTCTAAAGTAATTTATTTTATCTCGATATACGTCTTATGCGATATACCTACGACTATTGTTTATACATACTGTATATATGTAACACACATACGTGTTTGGACTATGTGTTTATTTGTCACATACACCAGTAACGAATGCTTGATTGGTTCAATGGTGTCTTATGATGTAGTATAAGAAAGGGGCGATGAACTCAAAACTACTCGTAAACTATGATGAGGCAAAAATCAAAAACCTTTTGAGAAATATTATAAATTGTAAAATATTTTGTAAAATTAAAAAAAAAATAACAATTAAAATATCATTACCTATAGATAAGTTTAAGATAATTATAATTATCTCGTCATGGGCTATCAAAAGAATTAAAAATAAATAAAAAACGTACGAAACCTTGAATAACATGAAAAGCTTAAAAGCTACGAATTCTTTTGATGTTCTTATTTAATTACGAATGTAATATCGAAATCTTACTTACGTGAAAATATTTTTCCTTTGACTAGGTATCGAATATTGAAATATCAACGGGGTTGCCATATCAACACAAATTACTTAATAAAACATCAACTGTGGTGGCTGAAAGAGTAATCTTAAAACTTTATAAACTCTTATTATATAAGTAATTTTACTAATTTTACTAAATCAAAGGAGGTATGACATATGTTTATTAACATGTAAAATTATAAAAAATGGAGGATCAAGATTTAAAGTTACAACTCTTTCATAATTTGTATTCTAAGATTCTACCCAATAATAACATTCAAGATATCTTTAAATCCTTTACATTACAAAAATCTCCAAAATCTCAAAATTATATTTTTAATTAATCATGTGCAAAAAGAAAAGATTTAAATAAACAAATATAAATCTCAAATAAGCGTTAAGAAAAGAGTTAATATGATTTTAAAAACCAAATTACTGATTGGTTTGGGACGTCTGTTTATTCGTAGTTCTACGAAAAGTTAGGCAATAAAGGTCTATAGCTGAAAAGTTCTACGTAAGTGCACACATTACTCAGAAGTGCAGTCACCTTTCAGTGCTTCCGCGAAACTGCACTGAAATTAAAACTATGACCGATATTTCAATAATATATGAAACATAAAATTACATCATATTAGCTGTCACTCTTTTGCGTGTTAAATGCAACGTTTCCTGTATTTTAATTACACATAATAGCAAAGAAAATTAATCCCATTTCAGCCTGAAGCTACTACAGTCAACATTCAGTCTAGACACAAAGGGGTTGGCTGAAAGTGTTTACAACCGCGAACAGCAGAAACATTCTGTAAACTATACTTAATAACTTTGTTTAAATTGTTTTTTATCTTCTACAATGACTATTGAGCACAGTGACAAAAATAAGGTGAAACGAGAACCGACAAACAATGAAGATAATGGTAAGGAAGCCTTTCTGCAAAAGCATTTATTCTCTTAATAATATATAATCATACATTTTAAATAAATAAGGGCAGGTTTTAAACCTGCGACCTTTGGGGAACCGTCCATCGGTCTGACAATTGAACTACCGTTTTTCAAATATATTTATTGAAGAAATAGGTATATGTATATTTTTGTAGTGCCATAAAATTATGTAATTGGGTTATTTTTATTTTATACAGAACCAAAGAATTATAATTTTTATTTGCACGAAATATTTAACAAAAACCAATGCTACATAGAAAAAACGTACCGCATATGTTATATAGAGATCAATCTATATATTATTATTAATATTAAAAATATATAGATTGATCTTTAAAAAAAATGTAGAATTCGGAATCCAAAAATATTGCGCTAAGAAACAATACAAGCATAGGTTATTAAAAAATTGTACATGGCTTGAAGCGTCACCATTAGATAGAGATAGAATACACACGGTGAGCTATAATTCAAACTGCAATATAATATCAATCAGTAGTCTGACGTCATCAATCACTTGATAAAACGTTCACCGATCGAAGCACGACATCAGTAGGGCATTCGTCTCCTAAAAACTATAACTTTGGACCCACCTCAGTCTGCTTTCGTGCGCCGAATCATTCTTACATGCCGCCAAAAAGCTTACTGTCGTATCAATCTAAATAGTCTCGCAGCCATGGCGACAATATGTAATGTCGCTCAGCGGGCGACTGACGCACCGATTACAACTTGTGTATTAAACTTTTAAAAAGCTTTTAATATTAAAATGTTATGGTGGAAACAACTTGAGTGTGTTCAAGAAAACGTGCTAATGATTGAGCAGGAGGAACAGAATAGAGACAATGTCGACAAAACAACACTTACATTAAGACTACGTGCTAGAGATCCAGTTTTAGAGGATCATTTATTCTTAGCTAGTATAGATCAAGTGAAATCACTGCAGGCTTCTCTATTTCCAATTTGTAATAAAGGTAATGGTGACTGAGAGAAAAATGAACTTTGATAACGTAGAATATTTAAAAATAAACAAGCATAGATTAATTAGATGGTTTTTACAGGAACGTTTATTTCGAACTTCCTTCAAAACAATATAAAAACAAATCAACTGGAAATCAACACAGACATCAAAACATTCAAAACAACTGCCAAATTAAAAGAGCCTCGAGATTTATTTGCACTTCCAAAGGAATTAGACTGTCCGCAACAGGCTCCTCGATGGCCATCGGAATGTCAAGTGAGTCATTTTACTGTTTACTCCATTTAGATTAGATTCCAAAATTCAGGGTGAATCATTTCAAAGGTTGTAGAAGAAAGGATTCAACATATTATGTGGAGCCCAGCTTCTCCTGAACCATATTATGTATCCAGTGGTAAAGAATTGAAACCACAGCCAGTGGGAGAAGAAGCCGGAACAGTCATCTTTCAATATTATCCAATGAGTGCCGTGAACTACGTAAGTTTTAATTAAGAATTGGCTGGATACCATTAGAATTTAATATTTATTATATATATATTTACCCGGCTGTATTCATTTTCATTTATCGGAACGTTTCCCATGCTCCGAGCGGGAGTTTCCCATGCTTCGAGTTCATGAACAAGAACCCCGAATGGGTTCGAAACTAGTCTGTCAAATTCCTATATAAATCACGTGAATACAGCCGTGAATATTTATAATAGTCATCGTGGTTCGCGAAAGTAAATATAAAAAATAGTATTTGTATATAAATATAATAATAGTTATATAAATTGTAAACAGTGAAAAAAATATATTATATCAAAATGACCGAAAATTTTTGTTTGTTTATATATTCAAACAAAATAAAATTTAAATATTTGCAATAATGAAGGTTTAGATTAGTAAACTTTACTTTTATATTATTATATCCACTCAGAGCTGCTTTGACAATGCGTATTACATAATACAATGCGAAACTAAACATAGAAAACAACATTTATATTGATTTACAGTTTAGCCGTTCCACGGTAGGAGGATCCCGGTTGTATCTGTCTGCATGCACAAGTGCTGGCGGTGATGATGAGTTGCGCTTCGAATCCCGTTTCGAAAGTGGAAACTTAGCGAAAGCAGTTAAAATAACGTCTGCATACTACGAGCTACACCTCCGTACTGACCTCTACACGAATAGACATATGCAATGGTTCTATTTCCGAGTATCAAACACTAAAAAACAAACAATGTACAGGTGAGGAGTCCATCAGGCATAATAATATTTAAGATCTTAATTTTCATGGGTTTTTGCCATTTCAGATTTTCAATAGTTAATCTATCAAAGCCAGAGAGCTTATATAACGAAGGCATGCGGCCTTTATTATATTCGACGAAGGACGCTCAACTACACTCTATAGGCTGGAGACGTTGCGGTGAAAGCATTGCTTATTATAAAAACGAATCTACGTCAGTTTATCCGTATTATACTATTGTAGTTTGGTATTTACTTACACTTTTATAAATAGAAATATCTAAGAGATATCTCTTGTTGTAATTTTTTTATAATACTCCTGTAAATTTAACGACTTGATTGATAAATTCGTTCAGCGATGTTTTATTACTCGTATCCAATACGAGAGTCGAATTACCAATAATTTTAAGTCCTTATGAATGCAAAAAACCTACAAGGTCTAAATAAAACGATATTTCATTATTATATATACATATTTATTATTACCAACATAATCTATTTAACAGATGCGAAGAAGAAGAGCAATTTCCAAGTTACACCCTGACATTTAATATTGAATTTCCACACACGGACGACGCTGTATATATTGCACACTGCTATCCATATACATATTCTGATTTACAAGAATATTTATCAAGACTGCAAGCTCACCCGGTGAAATCTACGTACTCGAAATTAAGACTTCTCTGTCGGACTTTAGCTGGGAATAATGTATACTACCTTACGGTTACCTCCCCTCAAAATCCAAATGAATTTGAACAAAAGGTACATAAATAAGGTGGAAATTAATAACAAGGAATTATTGTTTGAAATAATAATTGATTTTCAACAGAAAAAGAAGGCTGTTATTATAACGGCAAGAGTTCATCCGGGAGAAAGTCCTTCGTCGTGGATGATGAAAGGTTTTATGGATTTTTTGACAGGAGATTCAAATCAAGCCAGAGAATTGCGAGAGAAGTTTATATTTAAACTTGTACCAATGTTAAATCCTGATGGTGTGGGTATTTTTAAATATATTTTGGAAATTTATTGACTTTTAAAAATTAAAAAATATCGATAATCGCAAGGATTTCAATCTGGAAAACCTCTACCAATTGAGCTACCGTATTGCTTTTTCGATTTCGATGCGATTTCATTTACATTCGATATGTATTCCAAATTCAAATAAACCTAACATATTTATAGACATTTTGAAACAGTACTTTTGTTTACTTTCTTATGTTTTAGGTCATCGTCGGCAATAATCGTTGTTCATTGACTGGGAAGGATCTTAATAGACAATATCGCACCGTCATCAGGGAAACTTATCCTCCCGTCTGGCATACCAAAGTTATGATTCGAAGGTAAACATAATCGGCCTAAAAAAACTAAAATCTAGCAGTTGTTTTACGTCATTAAGGACAGGTTGCAGGAGGAATGCGGTGTGGCAATGTTTGTTGATTTGCATGCCCATTCAAGAAAACACAACATCTTCATTTACGGATGCGAGAGTCGCAAGAATTCCGATAAACGTTTACAGGAGCAGGTATTTCCGCTCATGTTACACAAAAATGCAGCTGATAAGGTATATAAATGAATAGCTTTATTATTATATCCAATAAACAAAAAGATGATAAAATTTAAATGTTCTAGTTTTCCTTCGAGAACTGCAAATTTAGAATTCAGCGCAGTAAAGAAGGCACAGCCCGAGTTGTGATTTGGATGTTAGGTGTAGCAAATAGTTTTACAATGGAAGCTTCGTTTGGAGGGTCGGAACTAGGTAGCAGAATGTCGACACACTTTTCCGCTCAAGACTACGAAAGCTTAGGTCGAACATTCTGCGAAACTTTGTTAGACTTCTATGATGAAAATCCAAGCAAAGAGAGACTTCGAACTAAAATAGTTACACGCTTGTTGAAAGAAGGCTCTAACGCCGATGAACCAACAAACATTGATCTGTCTGACTATTCCAGGTTCGTATTTAGTAATCGAGTGCTTTTGAGGGTAATTTACATTTTTAAAATGATATTTTTGTTTAGTGATGAAGGAGACACGTCCAGTAGTAGTTCGGAAGGTGGGATATTACGAGAATCTGTGAATAAAACCCAACTCGCACCACCACCTTCACCTATCCTCCCTGATATTAACAGGACTATGATTGACGTAAGTATATGTATAATATTGGGTTGCATTATAAGAAAATATAGATAACAATATTCTATTAACAGAAGTCAAGGAAACAGAGACTCATATTAGAGAAAATACCAAGAATAGAAAAAAAGAAGACAAAAAGACAAACTTTACAGGTATGTCTTCGGATCCTGGATGATTCAGAGATACGTTAAAGTGTATATAAATCAGAATATTTTGTTTACTCAGGTATCAAGAGCCACAATTGATATGACGTCTGATGCTATGACGGATGCATCCTCCGATTGCGATTCAATTGAAGAGAATTTAAGTCCTATAAGACGAATTCGAAAATTATTACCACCTTCAGCGAAAGTTAAATCAAGGAGAAAAAAGAAAATGCCTCCAGAGTTAAAGATATTTCGTGCACCAGTAAGTCAAAGTCAAACAATCGAAGTTTTGTGAGAAAAAAAACTTTTCCATGCTAGTAAATCAGAATCTCGTCGTGCGTGAAGTGTAACTTTTTCTAGAAATTAGTACATATAAATTCACCAAACATGTATTTCGCTATTATCATCTTTGTTGTGTTATATTTTTTGAAAAGTTTCCACTAGCTTTACAACTGTACCCCTAATACGAGTTCTGATAGTACGAAACGTTGATAGTTTTCGAGCAAGCACGAACCGAATTTTTGATTGATATTACCAACCAATGATAACTAAGAACTCGTTTTGTGACTGCTCGAAAACTATCAACGTTTCGTAACATCAAAACTCTTACCAGGCGTACAATAATGGTGTCGAATTTTAGACCAGCGACTCGCCATTGAATTCAGACAAAGAAAAGATATCAGGAAAATGTAATAGACCACGAAGCCTATCAATGATTACGGAACCGCTTAAAGCAAAATTAAATCCAGCATCCTGGCATCAGTTTCGTCATTTACCGCCTCCTAAGTATGTAATATTACAAACATATATTTTTATACCAATTAATAACACGAAAATTCCAGCATATTTATTTGACTAACATTTTGTGTAGTAGCTGGAGTTGACAAGTCCTCGGTTCCATCCCGGCAGTAACAGGATTTATAAGTATACATACTAAATCTAACCTTATATCTTTTGGGTTCAGAAAAGGAAAAACATAGGAGCTGCATATATGAAATTGCATATACTAAAAACTCCAAAAGATTGGATTAGAGTCCATAGGCCAGGGTTTTTGCACTTGATATATAAACATATTTTTATAAACTATGTTTCCATACAGGTGCTTAATAGAAACCAAGAATAGATACATGCAGCCCGCAGAGCTACAAGTAAAACTAAATTCACTAAGGAAAAATATATGGACTGGTATTCCAGATGATGAAAAAGGACCACTATCTTGGGGCATTTCCAGCTTTGCAATGAATTCATATTTCACTGACAGTGAAGCTCTCCTCAGGTTCATTGTTTTAATATAAGATACTTGTTCAACTTATTTTATAGTAAAAATATAGTATTTTATATATATATTTTTTTTTTTAATATACATTTTTTTATTATATTTTTTATGTTATAGGTCCTGTTCCAAAAAATTAGAAGAGCTAGAAGGAGAAAGGAAGAAAAGGAAAGATGATAAAAAGAAAAGAAAATCAAAAACCAAGAAAGTAGTTTCTATAAAAGTTCCAAACCCTGAAAATATACTAGAACCAATTAACAAAATACCAAAAAGTAACAAAAAGAAAGGAAAGTGGGTATCAGAAAAATAGTAAATTGTTTTTATTTCATTCATTCAGACAAGTTTTTTTTTTCAGATTAAAACATGCAAAATCAGAAACTTCTAATCAAATCTATAACACAAGCTTTACAGATATACCAAGAAATGCTCAGAAAATTCATAATAAACAAGCAAAAACATTCAGGAAAGGGATATTTGTTGCAACGGCAATCCAGACAAAACAAACCAATAGCAAAGCTGTTCCGAGAATATCAGATAATTCAGATACAGATGAATCAATATGTACAGCTAAGAAAGTAAAGAAAAAGATCAAAGGAGCAAAAAATAAATTACAAAAAATAAATGAATTGAAAATAAAATTGAATTAGTAGAAGTAGTTCAATAAACACAAAAAAAATAAAGGAGGTAGCCATAGAGAAAGTTTTGAAGTACCTAAATATAAGCAATGTAAAATCTTAAATGTAAATTCAAATATTTTATAGGTAATAAAGTTTGTCATTTTCTGGTTTTACAAAGTGTCTTTCCATATCTATTAAGGTAGAATACAATACAAGAAATTTATTAAAATGGCATCGGCATTTATAGTCCAGCAGGATTACAAATAATATACATATAATTTTTATTTATTTTAAATTATTTATCTTAAATTATATTGAAAGCATTAATTGGTTCATTTCCTTATTTATTCTACTATTATATAAGTAGTCCTAAACATATAGTTCTATGAATTTACCATTAACCTATTGATCAATTAAGATTTCAATATAAGCATATCATTTAAAACCGGGGAAAGGTGTATAACTAATGCTGCCTTTAACTTTTTAATCCTTCATGGTTAGCAATGGATTCAATGTAATTAATAAAGAATATATTAGTTATCAAATTCCGTTTTAATCTATTATGAAGTGACAATATGAAAACCCTAGTATCAGAAGATTTATTATATGTTACATAATAGTATTTAAGGGAAAGTAAAATGAACATACGTAAAATGTGAAATAGAGCTAATATAATTTGTTTTATTCCGAAGTATATTTATTTTTGATACCGTTTTTTTTAAATGAATCTGAAAAGCTGTTATATGTATATGAAAATTATTACTTACGTAAGGTTTATAGTACTAAACAATAAATTTTACTATTTAATGACGAGATCTTAATAGATTCCAAATCAATCACAAATTTACACTACTAACTATGAAACCGTAACCAAAACATTTTCAAACTTTTAGAACTCAAGTCTCAACTCTGACATTTGACAATTGACTTGACTGTTTTTGTACGAACTGCGAAACGGCATGACAACCGGAAGTCCGAACTCGGCATCTTCAGTGCAAGACAAAAAGAAAGTACCTTTTCTTAAAGTCGCAATCAATCATCACTAGTCAGTTTACAATAATTAATGTACTTAGAAAATTAGGATAACAAGAACTGTCTAGTTTTACTTACTTTACCAGCTCGGTTTTTATTTGGGGTTCCTTAGATGGAGATTAATTAATTAATTTCTTTTCACCGCTTTCAGATGCACAGCTTTTTCTTACAGAGTACATTAGAATTAAAAAGCTTTAAAAATGACAATCAGATTTCGTTAGAAGTAGTAGTTAACTAGTTAAGTTAAGTAGTTAACAATTAAGTCGTTAAGTTACAGTAACCTAACGACTGAAATATATTAACAAAAATTGAATGTTGATAGTTACCAACAACTCAAGCCCAGCAATTCTAATTTAATAATTAATTAAATTCCTATTCTAAATGACAAGATATAAATATTAATAAAACTATAAAAATCTATTATATAATAATATATATTAATAAAAATATTTTATAAATAACGAAAGCATACTTTTGTCATAACACTTTCTTGTTGTTTAACATACATTGGTCAGCCAATTGGACTGAGTTAAATTATTTGATGGAGAACAGAATGATGATGAAACTGGAGTCGTTGCAGGGAACGCTAATACTCTGAGTTCTCCACTTGCAGAAAATTGCAGGGCATTGGTCAGTCTTAACCCTGTAGATGTATATCCAGCTGTCTGAGGATCGCCAGTAATAGGATTATAGGTGCCACATCTAGTTTTCGCGAGAATACAGGAGGTTACATTTGTGTAAAATCTAACATTATCAGCATCAAGAGTTATATTTACACCTGTGCGAGCTTCTCTTGTACATTGAGTTATCTGAAATATAAAATTATAATAGGAACAATAATAGAATTGAAATAAAAGATGATATTTTTTAGTTCCCAACGTACCAAATTTATAGAGTTAGTCCTTCTTAAACACCTTACAAAATCACAATATCCCATATAGCATCCAGAAGGCTGAACATTCAAGGCTGAGGTTGACAAAGCCTATTAAAAAAGTTTATAAATTAGCTATGAGTTATGGATATTTACACCATAGGTGCAATATTTATCTATCTGGGTATATATTCATTTTTAAAAATTGGCTACGATCTGTAATAAGATAAAATGGTTCTTACCATAAGCGCCGTGGCGCAGCTTGCGTAAGAAGTGTTTGTAAAATATTGAACGGCACAGGCACTCAATGCACTTAATTCTTGCGGACCCTAAAATTTACAATATAATAGTAAAATAATTTCAACCAAAATTAATAATAATAGTGTGGAAAATTAATAAAACACTTAAATTATTCACACAAGATCAAATTCAAATTAATGTATTTATACCTCAGATTTATCTTCTTGTAGAGGTCCTAGACATTTTTAATAAATGTTTTTATTCGTAAGATATTTGGATTAGCTAACCAATGATTAATGAATATACCTCTGGCATAGAGGTGACTCTAGAAAAGCAGGAAATGCAGGCATCTCTTAAGGTTACATTGGTTGGCTGAGCGGTACTGCAAGCGAGGTTCAGTAAATTTTGTAGTTTCGCCCTAGAACAGAAAATAGCATTTAATGAAGTTATAGATCACGAAATTCAAAGCTCTCTAAATATAATATACTGACTTCGATAAACTTCGAGAGTACCGAAATGACTATCTGTAAATAATATTTTTCCAAAAACGCAAGAGAAGAATATATATATTTTTTAAAACGACTACCTTGTTAGTAAATAATATTTTTTTCTTGGAAGCAGTAAATAATAACTTTATCTTATAGAACTGACATGTCTGTAAAGATAAACGCTCTTTAAATAATAAAGAAAAAAAACTTTACCACGAACACAAAGTACACACAGATTTTAACAATATTTGGATCACACAAAGAATTGGCTTGAGTAGAAATTGAACTCCCGTCCTTTGAGTTTGCGGTTACGGTCACTTAACCACTGTAGCAGCAAGGAGGAATTTTAAAGGTCTAGTCAAATTGCTTAACCAGTATACCGCTAATTAACAAGAATTAAACCATAAAAGCGATAATCAATCCTTAGCGGTTTGATGATAATAAATCATGTTTAATTAATTTATCAATTTATTGATTTGCCTATAAACGATTCTCATTTGGAGTAGGCCCTTTATTACCAAAATAATACAAGCCTTTATTGCCAAAATAATATAAATTCCCTATATTACCAAAATAATAAAAACTATGAATTAAATTAAAAAACTTGCCCATTTGAAGGACAAAGAGCTGCAATCTTTTGCGTTTTCCATTGAAGAATCTTGTTTTTGACATCGCTTAAATCAAAAACTCCGTTTGTGGCTGCTCCTATCTAAGAATAAAAAATATTAAGTTATAAAGAAAATGACGATATTCGAATGAAGGAATATCAATAAACTATCTAACCTCGCTAAGATTTAGCAAGTTTGCGTTCTTCCATTGTAAAACAGTATTTTGGACCTCTTTAAGATTTAAAAATGTACCATAAATCCCAATCTGTTGGCAATAATTTATGTGAAAAATATATGATAAACATTCAAAAATATCTCTATACAATTATCTGACTATCAAAAAATTTAAACTTACAAAAAGCGACAGAAATATACAATAAGGAACGTTATTCATTATCAGCACAATATAAAAATACTAACCATTTCTCCCAATATAAAGTATTATATATAAATAATATTAAAATACAGTAACTACACCTAATAATGTCAAGTTAGATCTTTGTTTTTCCGATATGATTCCGTACATAAATAATAGGTACATTGTCACAGTGGGTATAGTAAACAGTCATCTCTTTTGTGCAATCCTTAGATAGAGGCTATTCTTTCCGAATGCAGGTTTTAAATTTTTTTATTAAGATTTCAATTAAACTGAACTTGATATAAGTACTTATTATTTAAATACAAATATCAAATTTGCTAATATCATATGATATTCCTAGCTTTAAATGGCGGCAATACTATGGTATCATTTTAAAAACAATTTTGCAAAATATAAACATTTACCTACCATTTAAAATTGTACATGGAGTAGATAGTACGTACCACAAAGATGTGGAATGGACTTCCTTCGGCGGTGTTTCCAGATCGATACGACAAGGGTACCTTCAAAAAAGGCGTTTATACCCACCTCCAAGGCCGGCAACGCTCTTGTGAGTCCTCAGACGTTGCAAGAGTTCGTGGGCGGCGGTGATCACTTTACACCTGTGATCCGCACGCTCGTTTGCCCTCTTATAACATAAAAAAGAAATATAAAAAAAAAGATAATATCCGTAAGTTTAACTCTACAAACAAAATCAAGATATATTTTATTTATTGATTTTAAAGTTTTGAAACATATTTTTTTGTAAATTTAATAAAAGGTCAACATAAAATGATTTTTATTATTATATGTTATAAATTTCGATTATTATAAACCAATAATTAACCGCGGAACTCTAAAATATTTTTATATTCATGATCATCGTGGCGTAAATTTGTGAGAGCTGTAACAAAGCCTTTTAGAATAACAGGTCAAATATCACACGATTATGAAACAAAATATTATTAAACGATGGTGCGAATGATATAAGTACTTCCTCCCGTTTTTGTAAATGCTACTAATAATATATCTTTATAATACCTACTAGAGTACCCAGTGTGTCATTAAGGCAACAAGAAGAATGGTAAATTTAATACAGTTTGCGTGCGTCACGCCTCTTTGGTGTACAGGGGACATGGCTTGGAAAGTTAATACCACGCTCTCAAACTGTCGCTATATTTAACGCGAACGGCCTTCGTAGACAGATGGATCCGGTGCGTGACTTCGAAGAAGTTACGCATAAGATAGTCATATCGTTAGCATAAGAGACCTTCCAGAAGCCGTGTCATCGCAATCCGCGAACTTCGACATTATAGGAACGAGGGGGCCACTGCGTTTGGGAGAACCATCACTTACTATCATCGCGTACTACAACCGCTCCACCCTCCCTGGTTAACTTAGTCCGTCATTATGTCGAGTGAATATGACCGGCCATCAGCCGATCATCATAACTCATACTACATTACATCTCGTACTATATCCGTATTTCACTCTTTATATCAAGATCTAGTTGAGTCACTAAACCGGTTAGGTACCATTTTGTTGGTGACTTCAAGATCATTGCGCCTTTGAGCTCCTACGCGTTAACTTGAAACCGACTACTGATCGACAGACACAACGTGGTTGACAAAGCACTCTGAAGGGCGTGACACTCCAGTTGTTCTATGGAGGTGTTACCCCAACTTAATTCTGACCGGCCTGTCCTAATCCTGCTAGAACCTCTTCTCCCAACGGAACAAGCGACAAGAACTATTATTAAGTAAAGGAAACTAGAGCAGCAACTCCGTTCCCTCGTTTCAGTGCACCTCTTGCACGCCTCGGTCGAGCGCGCTAAATTTCCCGCGAACTATTTGATTTGTTGGATAGAATAGGAGGAGGATCCGAGGAAGACCTTGGAAGGCTACCGTGCACTCCGTCCGGACATAAAAACGCTGCCATTAGCGCCCATGACACCTTCCCTATGGATGAATACCGTCGGGTCCTGCGCCGTAGCTAAAGGAAGTTGAGACAAGCTTTCGACACCATATTATCAAAGTGATCAAGGTTTTTGTGCTGCTGTTGTTGTGCTTTTTAAACATTTGCAATTCATGATGGTACTTACAGAAATGAAACTTTTTAATTAATTGATACCTTGTAAAAAGAAATCCAATGCCTAAAAGTGACGCTAGATATACAGCTAGTCTTTTCTTCTCACAAAAGGACCGTTCGTATTAGAGTGGTCATTTTACTAGGTCTATATCCCATGATAGGCTAGCGGAGTAAAATGTCCTTTCGGTATAAGGTCACACTAAGGATAATAAAAGCCCGGGCAGAAATCACATCATCTGTGTCTATTGTTTGACCCCTTCTCACAAAATAATAGACGGAACATCATTGACGGAACGTGGGTCCACTGTGTACAGTACCTTAACACCGCTTTCAGTAAAATAAGATTAAATGATGTTTATATCACTTTATTTCTAAATATGTATTCATATTAAATATACCAACTACGGTTTAATTATTTTTTTTATTTTATTTATAATATTATACTCTGTGAATATCATATTGTAGGCTATAAATCTAAACTTTTAAGTCACACGGTAAGTCGTCTCTATGGTTTTTGCATTACACGTAGTGTTCTCATTCTCTTAGTAATCTGTGATTACACCTATATAATATATTTATCTCTACTTAATATATAAAATTTAATGTCTAATCTCTGTTCTCTTATGTCTATAGATCGTTAATATTGATGAGAGTGAGAAGTCAAATTTTGTGATTTTAAATTTTTATTTTAACTTTTATTTCATAACTTATAATGATTGAAGGAAAAGCACAAGTACGTTTGCCTTTAAATAATCAATATTATATGAACAATAGTTTAACTCTTATGTTTCGGAATCGATTTTAACCATAACCTTTTCTTTTTTAGGAGCTACCCGATTTTCAAGTGTTTCGGACGGTAATAAAATACTGTTTATTCATTATTATTATTCCCGTAGTATCGTTCTTTGTTTCAAAGCTCATACTGTTTGATACCATATTAAGCTTAGCCCCTGTTTCGAGCAGCGTATACTCCGCTATTGTAGCGGTGGTTGTGTTGCATGTAACATTAGGGCTCTATATCTATAAAGCCTACGGTGAAGTGGATAAAACACCTGCTAAACCAATCAAAAAAGATTAATTAAAAGTACTTAGTAGTAATAAACAACTGATATCTATTCATCACAAAAATGGACAATCTATACATGAAAGGAGAACTTCTACAAGTTCATACAAAAAATAGTGAGGTCATTGAAGGCAGATTTTACAGTATTACTAACGATAAATCAAAAATATCTCTTTACGAAGTTAAAGAAGTACCCCAAGGCAACAAAAATGAAGGAGTTTGTCATTACTATGACACAGAAGTAAGAAATATTGTTAAATTGCAAGAGCCAGATGAGCAAACATTTTTAAAGATCTCTCAGAAAGAATGTGAAGAAATTATAAAAACTTCTAAAAAATATATTCTTATTAACCAAGTGGACCACAGCTTCCATGATGCTATAGAAGATTTGGGTCAATATAACTTCATTTGCATTAGTACAGATGGTGCAAATATGGGAAGAAAGTGCAAAATGCCTTTTTTAGTGCTGTCTACACCACAACAAATATATATTTTTGATATTCAAGTGCTGCAGTACCATGCTTTCGATGCTGGTCTGAAGAAATTACTAGAAAGTGATAGCCCTAAAAAGATTGTCCATGACTGTAGAAAAATATCAGATTGCTTATATCATAAGCATAATGTTAAGTTGAATTCAGTGTTTGATACTCAGGTTAGTACATGTTTAGTATAATACAACTCTATATAGATGGAGAATATAGTTCTGATTGCCAACTCATCTTAATTTTTCTATACAAGGTATATGAAAACTTTTTCAAGCACATTATTTTTTTAGGTTGGTGATTTGATAATAACAAGAAACAAGATTGGTCGGCTTCCAAGTAATGTAAAATCTTTATCAGAATGTCTAAATACTTACTTGGGCTTAAAACCCAATACAATTCAGGAAAAGGTTGGTAATGTAGTTTTTTTTATACTTATTTTTATTACCTCTTCAATGTAATAACTTTACAATTAATTTTAGTTGGATATAGTCAAGTGCAATGAAAGACCACTGTCTGTCAATATCAAAGAAAGTTTGGCAAAAAATATATGCTTCATGCATCGTTTCTCAGAAATCATTAATGATCAGATGATGTTGCCGTTTTTACGAGGCGTTGAATGCTATGTGGAAAATATTAGGTCATGTGATGACTTCAAAGCCTGGGAGCTGTGCGGAAAGCACAGCCAATTACCAAAGGATTTTAAAAGTGCAATTGAGTATTAACATTCCAGAATAAAAAGTAGAATTAGGCTTTTCTTTTTTATTTTTATGCCCTTGTGTGTTTGTGCTAAATAATGTTTTTAATGTTTAATGTCACAGAAATATAGATAAGTTATTTTTTTTATCCAATAAGTTATTTATCAAAGTTTGTTTTATTAGTTATTTTTGTCACATTGGAAATGTCATATATATATTTTTATCTTTAATAGGTCATATGAGTAGGTTTTTATTCAATGAAGCTTGGTAGTTTTAAAATTTATACTGAAAGCATAGCAATAAACAATATTCCAAAATATGTACTTATTGTTATAACTATAAAGTAATAAACATATGAACATGTTTAATCTGTGATTATTATAAACAATATGAATATAATATTAGCTTTTTACAAAATAATTCACTTTTATCACAGTATTTTTATAAATTATAGTAGTTTTGGTCTATATAATATAATCAATATAAAATGTTTTGTGCTTAACTTTTTGCTCATATCTTTTAGATATAAGTGTATGGAATAACATATTTTGTGAGAAGGTTTATAATCAAAAGAATTGACTGGTGAAATAAATAAAGGCTTGCAAATTACATGTCGCTTACATAGAGTAAGTAATATATGTGTGAATGAACTGGCTTTAATAAACTATTTATGCTTCAAATTGTTTTAAATGAAAAACTCAAGTCATATAAAAAATATATATTTATAATAAATAGTTATTTACACTTTGCTAAGAAACAAGTTAGGATAGAAAGCTAGTCCTTCAATAGATTCATCTCTGCACGCTAGGCCGAGGCGCTCAGTAGTAAAGAGACGCTCACGAGCTAGTAGGACGGAAACATTTGCAATTTGAGATAGCTTTACCGGAGTTAATGAGCCATTCTCTTCAATCTGTAAATATAGAACAAAATGTTTTAAACTTTTATTTAGTAATATATTTAAATAGTAAATGTAATTTGATAGATACCAGTTCACTAGTGGTTTTAGCAACTTCTTCATCTCTATGGCTATTAAGTTGTAACACACATGCCCCACTTGGAAACCGACGTAGAGACATAGGTGCCTCAATAGTCTGTAGCAACCTATAATGTTTGTAAAATGTTTCCATTACATGTTTTTTTCTTATCTGTTTACAATATTGGTATTTAAGTTAAAGAAAATTGTATGTTAACATATTATTTATTGCTCAAAAACCAAGATAAAGTTATAAACAATACAAACAGTCAGGAAGTTAGTTGACATACAATACATGTAAAAAGTAAATATTATAATGCAAAAAAATTACTATCAACCAACTATGACTTACTTGCAACCATTTAACAAATCCTCAGGTGAAATAAGCTCTAGCCCTCTTGCTCTATTTACTCTACACCACACATCAGCTAGAGACATAATTCCACCACAATCCTGAAATACATTATGTTATAACCATGATTCTGATTCAACAAATAGAAAATGTGGAAACAGATTTATTCAAAAATTTTTCTCTAACACAACCTGAATGTAAAGTTACTTTCATTATTAATCGTCCTAATTTATTTGATGTACTTGACTCGGTTTTTCACAGCTAAATTAAAAACAAGATTGCTTCAAGTTAAGACAATTTAACTAACCATTAATGCCGCAACCATCATGTCAGCAATTTGTTGGGCCAGACCCATGTAATAATCAGAATCTGATCTAAATGCATCTCTGGTAACTGGGTCATCAATACCTAAGCTCATCAAGTACGACTTAAATCTAACAGTATCATCTTCAGATATATCCCCTTGCTTTTCCTGTAAATATTGTGTAATATTGCATATTTTTATGACGTTATGTTGTATATATTTTACAAGTTACAAGCATTAAAAGAATTACCCTGATTTTAGAAGAAATAGTTTTAGATACAGTGACCATTTCCTTAGCTTTTTCCATAAGTTTTTTTAAATCCTGAAAAGCTACACTGATACTTTGATCTGTAGCCTTATGTTGCTCTTCAATACTTCTTTCAATGCCAACAATTCCAGAACGAATTTTAGAATTTGCAGGTGTGATAGAAGTCCTAGGGGTAGCACTTGTAGGCGACGACACATTTGAATCATTTGGTGTTGTTCTCTCCCATGCTTTAGCAGCAACTGCATCACTAAGTGCTTTGTAAAAGACAGTATCAATTCCATCTTTAAATGAGAACTTGATAAAATGGAAAGGACTTACTACAGCCGGACCTGGTCTTTTACCTAGAAAGTGAAATAATAAACTTTAAAAAATGTATAAGACAGTAGTAAAAGTAGTAGTGATTTTACAGATACAATAATAGATTTTGAAATTTAATTATATTGATATTAAAATTATATGATAATAACTAATATCACATCATAACTAATGTACTAAATAAAATTTACCTGGAAGAGCAGGGCCAAGATGTAATAAAATCCTTTTCGGGCCTCCTAGACCAAATACTCCTCCACTTTCTTCTTCTATACAAAATATATAATATAGGTGTAGAGACAAGCAAACAAGGCCTTTGGGTATGTCCCCAGGTTTGCCCCAGAGAATTCTATGTGTGGTGAGAACAATTTCTCCTTCAACAAATTGTGTCTAAAAGTTGCTTAACATTAGATATGTATAATTGATTTTATCAAAATTACAACATATAGATACATAAAAATATACATACTTTGTCTTCTCCATCGTAAATTTTTACATTTTTATCGCGCTTAAGATAGTTTTCACCTTCAAATAATCGGGCTTCTATGTACTCAAATCTATCCATTTTATTTATATTATATAGTGCCACCGCCTAAAACTAAGATAAAAGTATTGTTTTAGAACTATTATTCAGATACAATTTAGTCATGTTCACATATTATATTTTAATATAAAAATGTGTCACTGCACTTGTGTAATTAATAAATAAAGGGCTAAATTATTTGCCTATTGGTCAGTATTCAGATTTCAAACATGAATTCAGGATTGAGGTTTTACTGTTGACAGTGACATTTCACTAATTTAGAATTTACTCAGGATTTGTTGACAATTTAAAATGATAAATCTGATAGCTGAACGTGTCCAGATGACAAACCAAAATTGGCAATGTTTGAAAATTACTATAAAAATGGTTAGATTATTTAAATAAAGAATGAATTAAAAGTTAATACGTGTAGGGATTCGAAACAATCGAGATATCGTGTCACCATCCGCTGGATTGATGAATTTAGCAGCCTATGTATCATAATTATCTTTAATGGAACAGGGACGACATTTATTACGCTTCTTTTGTAAATCATAACAATGTTTCTTTGCCAAATAGACGAAACATTGAAAAAAACCACAACTGAAATTACGTACGGTTGGCCAGAGGTTGCGAAGTCGAATTCTACCCGTATAGCAAGTTATTTATTATTGATAAAAATTAAAAAAAGCTTAACATGGTCAGCCATGCTTATACAATAATTTCAGAAATAAAATAAGCATTATAAATAGAATTATTTTCATTAGTTTCTCAAATAAATTCCATTCGGTAAGGCTTAATAATATAATATATGTTGTTGCTTCTCTGTGGCTTTTTGTACTGCGGTATATGGAATATAATACATAATACACATTATATGTGAACAGTGAGAAGTGACAGCACCCCCGTGTTACTATAGAGTATATTATTTGTTACGTCAATTATTATGTCTCACCTTCACTCTATACATCACTGTCAACTGTCATACTAATGTAAATGTAAACTGTCAACTGTCATACTAATGTAAACGGTGTTCGTACAATTTACAATCGCCAATTCACCTAGCGAAATGAAAGGTTCCTATCGAGAGTAAAGCCTAACATACAATCATTTTGCCATTAGAAACTTTATTACGCTCACCTTGACGAGACGTAGCCTTGAGGGTGGTTCTTGTTTCTGTTAGAAATATATTCTTATTTATAATTTGCTGCTATGGCTGAAAACAATGAAGCGTTAATGGTAAAAATTCAGGAGCAAGGAGATTTTGTAAGAAAATTAAAAGCCGCAAAGGAATCCAATGAAAAGGTTAGTTGATATTTTAATTCATTTGTACTGCATTTTTTGCTATGCAAGGCATGTTAAACAATGACTTTGACATTGCATCATGCTGACCACATCATTATTAAATGTACGACATTATTTTATAGGTTAAGCACGAACTTTCGATTCAAGATCTTGGGGAATTAAATAAATATCTCTCCCAATGTAGTTACATCAATGGCTTTACGCCTAGTAGATTCGATATTGAAATTCACACTAACCTAAAAAAAAATGATTTCGAAAAATACCCATATGTAAAGAGATGGTGGTACCATATGCGGAGTTTCAGTGACTCTGAAATAACGCTACTTCCTGTTATAAAACCCCCAGATGCTGTAAAGTCTTTAATAAATGATAGAAAGAAAAACTATGATGCTGAGGTTTGTGTTAAAATAAGCTGAAAGTTACTGTTGTATTATTATTATTTTAGTATTTAAATTGTACAGTACTATTTATAATTTCTGAGTTATTTGAATCTCCACATATGGTTCCTGTGTTGCCACTAAATTACAAACTTATGAGTATTTAAAATTTTAAACTTTACAATACTTATATTTCCGGAACCAGTGGTGACAAGGAATCATATTGGATTAATGTTTGAAAGTTATTTGAAGAATGTATAAAGCATTAAAAGTAGTAGATAATCATGCAAAAATGATAAGGTTACATAAACTGGCTTGGAGGAGAAATTTCGCAAAAGCAATTTCAACATCATCTTATTGCAAGGTATTGGGTAGCTCTGGCTTTTTATAGTTCTTATATCACTTTGTGTAGAGAATGTAGAAGCACTTACTAAAAACGTAGTAAGTTATGACAGCAATTTTTTTAAAAATTAAATATGGATTTTGCAGATTAAGGAGGAAGTATCCAAGCTGTTGGCATTGAAAGCCCAGCTCAGCAATGCTCAGGTCGATGTCGCTCCACAGAAGTTTGTCCTCAAAACTCCTAAAGGCACTAGGGATTACAACCCTCAGCAGATGGCAATCAGGAATAATGTCCTGCAGAAAATTATTACAGTTTTTAAAAAGCATGGAGCAGAATGTATTGACACTCCAGTCTTTGAATTAAAGGTGGCTTTAAAATTATTAACTTTCTACAAGTAATGTTTAATAACATATAATTATTGTATACACACAGAAAACCACTATTTATCAAAAAATATCTTAATTTTCCTTGTAGGAAGTTTTAACTGGCAAATATGGTGAGGATTCCAAATTGATTTATGATTTGAAAGATCAGGGTGGAGAAATTCTTTCTCTAAGATATGACCTCACAGTTCCATTAGCAAGATATTTGGCAATGAACAAGATTAGTAACTTGAAGAGATACCACATTGCTAAAGTGTACAGAAGAGACAACCCTGCAATGACAAAAGGAAGATATCGAGAGTTTTATCAATGTGTAAGTATATATCAAGAAATTGCATTAATTATTAAAACCAAACTCGGTCAGTCTCGGTAGTATTGTTAAATAATAACTGTTAACATCATGTACAAAACAAACAAGCAAAATGAATCTTTAAAAGTTAACACATTAAAAAAGATTCTCAACCTTAAATATATATTCTAGGATTTTGATATTGCCGGTCAATTTGACCCAATGGTACCAGATGCAGAATGTCTGAAGGTTGTAACGGAGATATTGGATTCATTGGATATCGGCAAGTACATATTAAAAGTGAATCACAGACGTCTTCTTGATGGTATGTTTGAAGCCTGTGGAGTACCGGCTGACAAGTTCCGCTCTACTTGTTCCACTGTTGACAAACTCGATAAGGTAATTATAACAGACTTATTGAAATGAAATCCAGTTATATCATAAGTTTTGTTATAATTGCACAAAATTCGTCAATTATTGTACATAAATTATTATATATATATAACAAAATATATATAATAAAAATTTAATATTTTTTAATTGGTGCTAGGAAGTGCTTAAAGTGTCCCAATTTTTCTATTAAGAAAAACTTTTCAAAATTATTCCTTTGTTTTCGTTGGACGCGTATATGAGGTTTACAAAGTTCTAAATATTAAAAAAAAATAAATATTATTACCTTAATTTTTTAATTATTAATTGTGTTTTTAGTCACCATGGGAAGAAGTTCGTACTGAGATGATTAATGAGAAAGGAGTTACGCCAGACGCAGCAGACCGTATCGGAGAATATGTGAGATTAAATGGCAGCAGTGAACTGGTAGAAAAATTGCTCAAAGATGAGAAACTGTCAAAAACTAAAGGCGCTGTTGAAGGTCTAGAAGGAATTAAACTATTGCTAGACTATTGTGAACTTTACGGCATTAAAGATAAGATACTGTTTGATTTAAGTCTTGCGAGAGGTCTAGATTATTATACTGGTATTATTTATGAAGCAGTATTGACTGGTGAGTTTGGTTTGTTTTTGTTAATATAAATATGTATATCATATTTTTTCGGACTTTTACACACATCTAGTCCCAAATTAGGAAAGCTTGTACTAAGGGTACTAAATAACTGAGAAACGTATAAAATATTATAGATAAACCACACCCAGACACTTGAAAAATACAAGTTATATTAACAAACATGTTTCAAAAATGGGGATCGAACCCAAAACCACCGGCACAATAGTCGGAGTTACAACAAGACAACTGCGTCAATCTATCATCATACAGAAATAATAATATTTTACTGTATTATATTATCGAAATATTCATTAATAATAAACGAAATGTTGATATATTTTTAGAACCAATCAAAATCAGCAACGAGGAGCAAACAGTGGGCTCGATAGCTGGAGGAGGCAGATATGATAACCTTGTTGGCATGTTTGACTCAAAACATAAACAGGTATGAAAATCTATAAATATGTAATATTATCATATAAATTATATCTTAAGAAAAACAGAATTATTTCGAGTAGAGTTGATTTAATAATATATATATTCCTTATGATTTTTCTGACATTTCTGATTCATTCTGATATCAAGGTAATACAAAAATGATAATAAGTCATATTAGTGATGTAACGATTGTCATTGACGAATACATATTTAATATTTTATTAGTTCATAGTTTTTGTTCAACTTTCATTGAAGAATTTGTTTTTGTTTGTTATATTCTTTTTTGTCTTATAAATTCTAATGAAAATTTAATTGTTAATTTTCATTGCCCAAAGAAAATAAAAAAAATACTAAATGATATAATAAGGGCTGAGAATATGATTACGATGTTAAGTTACTTTCCTGTATTAAAAGAATAGGAAATGAATGATTTTTATGGTAGCATGGATGAACCAACTATTATCATCAAATTGTTTTCTTTTCTGATATTCATATTCGCAAAATATGCAAATGAGAGTATTCGTTATATCCCTAATACATGTATGTATATAAATGTTCCAAAACGTAGTTAAAAACAAAAAATATATAAAATATTCAGCATAATAGTAGAGGTATATCAATTTTTAAAATACTTATTTAAATAGAAATCTTTGGATAGAATGGTTGTAATGTGCCAATGCCAAAAGATCTAGTTTAGATCGTACGCCTAGAATGTTAAGTACCTAAGAACGTTACAAATAATTGAACACTTAAAGTAATAGTATTCACGTTCCATACGATATATAATAGCCACATTCCAATGCCATAGCTTTCTAAACGGATTGAATAATCAAATAATCCTATATATCCTATATTTAAACAGTACATATTTTAAATATATATTTTTCTTTTTAAATAAAACTTTATTACGTTGTTAATAATTCGCGGAGATTGTATCGATTTTATTATTTTACATTTTTATTGTGGGCGTCCTCACCTTCCAGTGAAAAATATTGATGCAAATAATTAAAAAAATACGCTTATATTCATAAGCATATAGTTTTAAATATGATGTGGTTCCGTGGTGCAGGTGCCGTGCGTGGGCATCAGCGTGGGCGTGGAGCGCGTGTTTTCCGTGCTGGAGGCGCGCGTGAGTGCGGGCACGCTGCGCGTGCGCGGAGCGGCCGTGGAAGTGTACGTGGCGTCTGCGCAGAAGGACTTCCTGCGCACCCGCATGGCGCTGTGCGCTGAGCTGTGGGACGCCGGGATCAAGGTGGGTTTATAAGAAATATAAATGTGATACCTCCGTATGGGTTTTTATTTATTTATATTATTAATTCTATGGATATTTTTGTTTTTTATGTAATTCAGTTCAGTCCATGAAATGGGGCCGAATGAAATATTTTACTACCTCTTAATACTTATATAGTGTATATAGACAATATAGGTTGTTATTTTTTATTATTTAGATAATTGACTGTAACTGAGTTTATAATGAACTCTTTATGACGATATAATTTAATAAAAACATTGAAAACAATGTTTATACTTACAGGCTGAACAGTCGTATAAAAAGAATCCCAAAATGCTGAATCAGCTGCAGCATTGTGAAGAGAATGGTATTCCGTTAGCTGTTATTCTCGGTGAATCGGAACTAAAACGTGGTCTCGTCAAAATCCGTAATATCGAGACCAGAGAAGAGGAAGAAGTGCCAAGAGAGAAGCTTGTTGAAGAACTACGTTCAAGAATAAAATTATTAGATAGTAAGGAAATGAATGGCCTCACTCCAAAATAATCAGTATTGGACTGTGTACAAAATTTATATATCTTTTGTTACTTTTTCTAATTATAAATAAATCGTTTTTGTGATAATACCATAATATTCATACTTAAGTGGCATTTTAAATATCATGCATTTTATACATATTTCATCTTTGCCGGTCTTTTTTAATAACTACCTACCATTAATAGCAATATTTTTCATGTTAAGTTCTCGTAAGTATTTATTATAGTTACTATTTTTATGTAGACATTTGTCTATGGTATTGTTACCTTTACTTAAAAATAAATTACGTTAAAGTGTTGTCCGGAATATATGTTAATCATCTCTTTTCAATAAACATTTCATAAATATTGTGTTTTTTATTTATTTTTTTATGTTATATACTTACCTTTTTTTAATATTAAGGTCCTTACTATTGAAATTCCCCATATAAATCCAAATACTAATAAGTTGTATGAAAAATTTTTTTAATACACATGGTCAAATTCTGTTGTCTCGATTTAAAAAAAAAAACATCCTTATACTAAACAAGTGTTCGCTACAAGTAAGATACTTGATAGGTTATTTTCTGTATCTTCACTGGATTCAGATTTTTCCTCATAACAAGCTATATTCTGTAGATCTTCCGTTTTAGCACATTTTAGACATAAACACTTGTTTCTTTGATATTATTAGAAAAACTAAAATAAATATTAAAAATAAAAAATATATAACAATATTATTTTTCTTCTGTTACACACACATATTAGAATAGTCACAAATATTTCATTGATAATGAAGCAAAATAGAATCTGATGAAAAGTGAGTTAGTTCTTTTAGTAATCGACAAAATGAAATCGATTAATTTTCTTATCAATATATTTCGCTGCATCAATAAATGTAGGTACATTTTGAGAATTTTGAATATATAAAATATTAGAGCTACGTTAAAAATAAGAAATAGTCTTCAAAGTGGAGTTCATAAATGATGAAAGGAGGCAAATCATGAATAAATCCATAGATTTCCCTTCTCTTTGGTATTCATTACGTGATGCCTGTAGAAAAAATATTATATATAAAGTTATAGCAGTTTTACAATATGGCCTTTGTTTTTAATTTGCCTATAATAAGAACATATTTATTGAAACTCTTGATAGCTATGACGATCCGCAGGATATATTACAAGCAGAACTTCTGCATCCGATTCATTTTTGGTCTCCGCAAATATGACCACGATTCCCATTTTCGCACTAAACTCAAGTGGCTCCCCATCCGCCTTCGCAAGAATGCTCACATCCTCAATACTCTTTATTCCATTTTATTCGATCCCGTACTTCTACTTCCTACCTCAAAGAATGTTTCATTTTTTTGGGTGCGTCACGTGAACGTTCTCTTCGCTCTGAGGATAACTTTACCTTGAAAACTCCTCCCCACTCCTCTTCTTTTTACTTAAATTTTTTCGCGGTTCAAGCAGCCCGATTATGGAACTCCCAGTCGATAAAGTGTGCAAAGTCTCAGGCAACTTTTAAAAGAAAAGTCAAGAAATTCTATCTAAACTCACTCACCTCTACCTTTTTTTCCTTTCGCAAGGTTTTAATATAAGCTTTCTTAAATATTAATTTTATTTTGTGTTTTGTTTTAATTTTAGTACAATAAAGAATCATATGCCTACACTCCTACATCTCCTTGTATTTATACTTTTATTTCACCCACAATATACGTCCTTGAGTCCAGCAATTCAACTGTGTTCCAAAAAAAAAACCATCCATGTAAGAATTACGAACCATCCAAGTAAGAATTACACTAAATAATCGATGGCTGTCTTTGAAATGATTATGGAGGAGTCACGTCACCATAATTCTTCTTTTTTCACCAGTATTTTTTGTTAACATTCGTTTCTTTAGTAACACAAGAATATTAAAAATACAGGTTCAAAAAAATTATAATTATTTTTTTATTTAAATGACCGTCATTGTTTTGAATATTTGAAACTTGTTTTTTAATATACGTACAATGGAGTCCGCATCATGTATAGCAAGACAACAAGACGCTTGTAGAAATGTTATAAAAAATATATATATTCAAAGAACTTACTACATATAAGTGTATGGGAGCAGTTCTATTGGATACTCCTAGTTTATTATATTATAATTACATTATTACTTGGATTTGACCTCGATTGGATCAATTATTCACCACTACTCCACTCTTGTACTTTTGGTTCAAAACCGTGGTGTCACGGACAAGCTTTCCGCATTGTTTAGCCATTGTTTCTGGCTGTGGTTCCTGTCATTGTGCTCTAATTCACCGCGAAGTTCATCTACCATCAATATAAAACTATTGATGTTTCATTATTCCTTATTTTCAAACCAGTGGTTACTGTGATAACATTTTATGTAAAAAGTGATGAAATGAATTCCAAATTCAGGCGTTACTTTACTTTTTTGACGTGTGTTTTCTTGTTCATGTCAGAAGTGAGTGCATCAACGCTTAAAGAAGCATTGGAAGAACATCTTAAAGATATAGCTCATAATGACAATTCAGAATCAATCAAACTCTCAAAAGAAGAAGCAGAGAAGAATCATCACGTCGATAGTGATATTAAAGATAGCCATTCCAATAAATATTCAAAAGAGAACGATGATTCGAAATTCGTGAAGAAAGACCATGAATCCAAAATCACTTCTGATAAGGATTCTTATGGGGGATATAATACCAAGCAGGATAAAGCAGAAGATAGCCACACTAACGGATTTAAAACCAACCACAAAAAAGGGCACCATAAACAAGGTTTTCAAAATTCTTACCATAAAGACGAATCTTCAAACAAAAGTACTTATTTTGATGACTCTAACGATGAGGGTGATAGAGCTGGATATAACAATAAAGTCAATAGTTACGATAATCATGGAGGCAGAAGTTTCGAAGGATCACATAATAATGGACAGGAATATTTGCGAAATAATTACCGCGGTGGGGAACATTCCAGATATGGGGACATCGGTGATAAACACATCAACCACCACGACAACGCAAAGAAATATTATCTAGACAATATTGAGCACTACAATAAATATGGAAATGATCATGGATCTTATGACAGAGGGAAAATTCACGACAGATATGATCATAAAGCTCCTGTACTTCATCACAATCCTGGGTGGGATTGGCAAGAAAATAGAAGAGATTGGAATGACCGGTATCACCATCAAGCACCTGTAGTTCCTAGTCCTGGATGGGATTGGCAAGAAAATAGAAAGGATTGGGACCAATCGAAATGGGAACAGAACCCGGGATGGGAAAGAGACTATAGCAGACCCGGATATTACGATGACCATGGTATACGTCACGATGGAGGGTATGGACCTGGTCCTAACCACGGATATGGTTATCGTTATGGAGAATCAAGGTCGGATCCAGTAGCTGATGTACCAGATATTCCAAGCCACCCACCTGTAATTGCTCGTCGAAAGCAAACTATAACAATTTACGAAGATCCAAGATATAATAACAAAGAAAAAAGTAAAGTTAGGCGAGAAGAAGGGGATTATATTGAACTCGATTATCAGCCAAGTAGCCGAAGATATGCCAGCTACGATGACACATATTATTCAAGAAGCGCTCCTGCCCAAGAAAGAAGTCGTGCTGAAGCGAGCGAAATCAACAAACTAGTATATAATTACAGACGTCAATAAATCCGTTTTTTACTGTATTAAGTACTTAATTAGGTAAAACATTAAAATATTACGGGTAAATTAGAAACTTATTTTAACTTTATTAAAATAATATATAATAATGAGTAAATAAAAAAATAAGTATGTGATTACAAAAAATACTAATATGTTATAGTTATATTAGATTGAATAATGTTAGAAAATGTACTAATTCTATATGATATCCAAAATTTTGTAATAAAACGAAACTATATTAAATAATATTTATATCGAAATCATGTAACCTACATTTTAGGTATTTAATATCTGGTGAACATATATTGCATATTTGCTGATATCCAGCGAGCCGTGTATCTCAAATACAGGTACTTTGAAGAGAATATTCCTCAGGGCAATTACGTGACGGGCAGACGGTCAGCCGGGTGGCATATTTCAATATGCTACATCTGCCATAGATGAGCGATTCGTGCTTTGGTCCGTGACGAATGCGTGCAAAATCGGGGTCGACGGTCCCGAGACCCAATATTGAAACTTGGACAGGGACATTTTGATCAATATTAACGAAATATATAAATGATAATAATTTTATTCAAGTTTCCGGATTACTCTGCTTTATTACCCTTCCGGTTTAATTAAAGGAAGTCGTTATAACACTACCCACTCGTAGATATTTTTCAGTACTTTTATTTGTAATTTAAATTTCGCAACCCTTCGTTGTGGTTGTATAGGGGAATAAACTAATTTGAACGCTAAGCTCTCGTAAAATACCTTTTGTGTTATGTATGGTTTAATGACATTTTGAAATAGGATGAGTGGAAAATATAAACATTATTAAGAAGCTAAGTAACAGAAAATATTTACTTGTAAGCTTTTTCTTATATCATCCTTATCTAAATTTAATATAAGTGAGAAAAAACAAGATAACAGGTACATAAAAGAAATGAAATAATCCAATCCATTGCCAACATTGTCTTATTTAATTATTTAAAAATGTTTATAAATCTTTTAGGAGTCGAATAGTTGGTTTTTCAAAAGTTAGGTTTGTTAAGTTACTTTATCAATTTCTTTATAGAGATATATTCATATGTTTAAAATTAAGTAATTTAATAATATGCACGGTAGATTTTCCAGCAGTATTTAACAAAAATGAATCACGGGATATTAATCATGATTTAAATCACTTTTAAACAGATTTAAATCAATCATCCCGTTAAATATTAATATTCACGAGTAAAAGTTAGTGAAGGATATGCATATTGCCAGCCAATCTGCAATTTTAAACGCAGCCTCTTATATTTACTTTGTGATGAATACTATCACGGCTATCGTATTTTTTGTTAAAATTTCGTTAATCAAAGGTTGAATTTTAATATATGTAAAATATTTTTAAAACACCTTGTCTATGTCTGGCTTTTATTCATAAGTTTATTGGAAGTAATTTCTAGCTTTAATTACCTTGGAGTACCAATCGTATTCCTCTTTTTATTGTAGTTACTAACGACTTATCTAAGGCTACTAAAGCAATTTCAAAACGACGCCCAAATAACATGCCAATAATCGTTAGCAGCGATTGGAAAACAAAACTGTCATTATAGGGTATTATTGTGGGTGTTTTGTCCCTTTTTCTCTAATGTGGACGCGTGTTATACCTTTTCAGTCGTCTCGAAAGGGGAGGGCGATAAAGTGACATTACTTAAACGAACTTTCGATGGGCTAATTCGTTTAGGGTTGGCGCTACTCCTTTTTGTCTAGTTAATTTTCCAAATAATCGAAAACCGGAAAATAATATTAAATTATTTAGTCTAGAGAACCAAAAAAACACTTATTTCAAATGATAATCTGAAGCTTATTAATATGTTAAGCTAAATACTCAAAAATATTTATTGTATAATTTATTTGCATTATAAATTTTGGTAGAAAATTATCAAAAACCATATCAATTGGCGTCAAAAACCGCATTACAGAGCGGAAACTTATTTCATAAGCAATCGCCTCATCTCCCTCTCGATTCCCGACAGAACAATGAAGTTGCTACACGCTTATCTCGACTTTGTTTATTGTCAGAAGTTGGCTGGATGGCCATTTTGTTACAGATTCCCGACAACTCAGTTTAGATGAGCAAGTTGCTTGTTTCTTTGCGATACCGTTTATATTGTTCGATCAGTCTGTAAAGTTTTGTAGGCCTGCAATAAAATGTTTATTGAGGCTTCTCGTTGTAAGTGATAGGAACAAAGTTATATCAATAAATTTATGTCCAAATAGTGATAGCATGTGACATTGACAGTTTAATCTATGTACTGATATTTCGGTTTATTTTCATTAGGTACATATATTGGAAAAGTTTTTTACTTAAGTAATATGTCTTATGGAAATAAGCGTCTTGGAATTTTGAGTTTACTGATTATTCCTCTGCGATTGTTTATTTATATTGAAAGTAATGAAGTATTTCTTAAAAGGACGTCAATTGCGTTTGAAATATTTTTTTTAAAATAGTTTTCGTACCATATTCTTCATTCTTCTTTTCGCTATGGTATATATACATATATATAAATAAGGTAACATATAAATGTCCTAATTAAACGATCGTAACGATATCGAATAGTCTTAAACTAAATCCAATTTTATAAGTCGTTTTCAGAAGGGGTACTCGTTCAACCGTGACGAATCCGCTGTTGCTAACTAATTGCTATGAAATGAACATCTCCCAAGGGATTTATCCCCGATTTTGTTTAATTGCAAACCATCCAAGCTGCATTCATAGTCTCATCAAAACCATCCTTCATTATCATTGACAGGCCTATTAATATTCAAAAGATAATTTGTATCTTACAAGAAAGATTTTGAATTACAACTTTATTGTATATAAATCATTATATATATATATATATATATTTAAATACAGATCACTGTTTAGTTATATATAATAAAATAACATGTCAATATTGGTATATAGATTCATCTGCCCATATCTTAATTAGGTACTTGGCGTCGACGGTCAATGTCATACAAAAACTTATTTGGGTTATGCTTAGATACAATACATTAAAATTAGTAAACAGATATTTATGAAATATGGTGTTCTTAGTTAATTAAAGAAGTCTTCATTTCAATACTGTAAAACATAAAAAAATGTTTTGGGCTATACTTACAATAATGTATGGATTTGTTTATTTTTCTCAGTATCACTTAAAAATATGAGCATTGTTTTGGGCTATAATTACAATATAACAGTGTATGTATTTATTCGAAGTGTTGACAGATAGCTTGATTAAGGTTGGAAACCAAAAGTCGCTGGCAAATGTTAGTCTTTAATAAAGCAGCATTGCTTACTTATACAGTTAAAAATAAGGTTTTTAATAAGAAATAAAGCAAATTTCGAAAAAATAATAATTGCTAAAGGAAAATTATTGTAAAAGGAGTAGCTTTTTAACTTGAAAATAATGTACGATTTCACATTTGTTAGGTTTCCTATTATACTTTTAAAAAAACAGTCCCGTGGAAAAGAACAAAGGACAACATTTATTAAGTTTCTAGATTTTATATTAAAAAGGTTGTATTTTAAATAGCTTATTTTGTAAACGTTAAGCTTCAGAGCATTTACTTTCAGATTCAAAGTTTTTCAACGTAGGTTCTTGTAGATTTTCAAGAGCTTCTTAACTTACGGTATATAAAATTGCACCTTCACAATTACTTACATATAAATAGGATAGGATAGGATAGATAAGCATAAGGATAGGATAGGTTAAATCAAACACAATTGTAATTTGTCATTCATAAATGTGAAAACTTAAAATTGGTAGGTACATATATTAATTATTTCAGGAATAAATCGATGAATTATATCAGTTAACAGGTATAACCCAATCTACTACAGTAATTCATAAGTTATGAGAGACTGTGTGCGTCTGGCGCGAAGCAATATGTTCTACAAACAGCCTTCAGGTAATTCCAGGCCCTTGTGTGCAGTTTTGCGTATTAACGAAACCAACATGGACGCTTGATAAGATTTGGGTTTGTCTTGCTTGGTATTCGTGCCTTGAGGCACTTCCAGAGTATTTGGAGTTGAGGCCACTATGGAATACATATGATGTATTCTCTACCTTATTAAAAACGATGTTTTTTATGACAAATATATTTTTTACAGTAAATATTTTTTTGCTTGACAAATAGATCATTAAAATTTCGTCATTAAACTGAATGGTTGTTAAGAGACTCAAAACACATGGATTGTTGTAAATAATAATGTAGAGTACCTTTCAAGTCACCTCAAACTCAAATTTCCTTACAGCTAGAGTAACTTCTGTACATATATGACGTCGCTTACCTTTATTATAAACTAATATTCACTTTCCATATAATATAAAGATAAGAAACCATAAATATTATATTTAAATATTCACATTCCATATAGTGTAAAGATAATAAACCATAAGTGTTAATTTTTTTTTCATCATTGAATATATTAAAAATATATCCAAAAACCCGTAGGATTGCATACTTGAAATTATATCAAAAATAAAGTAATAATCTTATAGAATTCCATATAATTAGCATTAAAAATACGTATCAAAATTGTACATAGCCAATTATGCAGGATTTGAATTTTAAGCCGCTGCTGGGAAGGCTTAGCTGCGGCGTGTTATCTTTACAAAGTTAGGAATTTGTTAACGCCGGCGGGTAGTCATAAAATTTAAACAGCTCTTGCTTTGTATCGCTCCAGCGTGACAATGAGCTGATATAATCTTCCTTAAATTATCCAGTACACGTCAGTATCACGTAATCTCAACGTCCTTGTATGATATGCGTTAAGGAATAAAAATAATGCTTTAATATTAAATATATTATGGAAGAATATTAATTGAAATGTGTTAATTTTTTTTATTAAGATTTTAAATAATCTAGTAGCGATATCGAAATAATGCTTTCAAGGTAATTTTCGTTCGTATATTGGTTTCAATCAACAAATATACGTGAAATGTAAAAACAAATCACTGACAAACTTCATAATGCTTTAACTTTTGGAAAAAACATTTTTTTTTAGTTTAAGAGCAAATTGAACGCCAACATTAGATTGTGTGTGTGTGTGTGTGAGTGTGTGTGGATGGTTGGACATTACTTGATGAATTAATTTAACAATAATGACAAACTGTAGCGCAATTAATAAAATTGGTCCAAATCCTACCATTGCAATTATTTTAATTATATCATAATGTTATGATCTAAAATTAAATTTAAACCCTTTTGGGTGCGAAGATATCAAGTTGAGCTCGAAATAAATGCGGCAATTTCTCATTTTAACCGAAGCAAAACTTAATAACCCTACTGGAAACGCAATAATTACGAGCGTTCAGTGCGAGATTCTGGAGAAATAAATGAGGACCATTAAGATACTCGCGTTTGGATATTTCATTCCCCTAAAGAAGACGTTTGCGAACGACGGTACGGTTGCGGTTCGTTCCCACGCTCGGCTATCAAAGAAGATATGTCTCTGAGAGGTTACATGTGATTTGATGGTCCAAGTATCAGTGTCAAAGGTCAATATGGAACGCATACATCTTATTATAATATTTGTAATATTAAGAGTTTATTTGTCTTTTGCGAAGTTTTCTTAATATTTCTAAAATCTGTATATTTGTATAACACATAATATTCTCGTATAAGTTATCGTCTAAAAATCGTGAATATAATATTAAAGTAAGTATACAAAGAAATGTAAATACCACGTCTATATGTTTAATAATCTTTGAGCTGACAAATTACCATCGTTGGGGCGATCCGCACGTTTGTTTTTGTTGAAGGTGTATTTTTGGTGAAGACTAATGTGCAATGTGCCTAATCACCTGAATAGCCTATACGTTTATGTGTGCGTGTTACACACACAGCCAAAAAAAGAAATTATATTTATATTTTTGGTTTAATTATTAAACTATACATTCAGAAATTTTATAAACTAATTATATATACATCGTTAATAAAAGTATAAGTATAAAATAATGTTTTGAAAAACATGTTTTTGGTTCGAACCTGCGACCTTTTGGATACCGGGGTTACGAGCTGCCATCTGAGCTATCATGTATATTTTTAAATTGAATTGCTGAACTGTTCACACAGTTTTGCTTTATATACAATATTATGAAATAAAATTTATAAAAAAAACTGGTTTGAAGAAATTCTTTGTTTCGAATCTGCGACTCCTTAGATAACATCTTACCGCTGTCAGCTGAGCTATCGTATTATACCTAAACTAAAAGCCTAATCTTACTTAATTCGTCATTTTATCAAATGTTTCTTTGGATTTTTAAATCCATATTGAAAATATTTTCAATTTTTAGATAGTAGAATGAAAACGTGAATACGAACGCACAAAGCGTGTTGACACCGCGGTTGCGACTCTGTCGACGCAGACGCGACCCGCTTGCCACATACCTCAACTATTGGCAAATCCTATTTGCTTTTATTCGAATAGTGATGTTCCTTTGATTATCGATAGAAATAAAATATAATTATTTAAAGTATGTTTATTTTTATGTAATACATATATCAAAATATATAAATAAATAATATCAACAACGGTCTTATAATATTGTTTTTAAGTATACGGCCTGTTCTTATTAAATGAGTACTTTGTAATATATGTTTAGCTGCTTTTTTTTTTTAATTCTGTAGTTCAGATATTTATCGATATTTATTATTTCGCTATAAACTCAATTCCCTCATCCCAGTCACATCAGATCACGGTGCGTAGCGTACAGAACGTGAGGTTTTTTCACAATAGTCGACAATAGTATTTGAAAATTCTAAAATTATACGTATGTTAGGAATTTGTGTAATGCAATTATTCTAACATAGAACGAAATGTAATATATTTGAATACAATAAATCAGCTATTAAATTATGTTCAATGAAATCTAACTCGCTTTTATCTATCATAAATATGTTAAAATTAATAACTATTATATTTCTATTTAAACTGGATGTATGTATTTTAATTATGAATGTTTTTTTGTAAAAAATATATAATATAGTTAAACCTACATCTATTTACATTTCGTATTTCTTATACTCTGTTTTGTGTAACGGAAGTGCGTGAAGATTCGCTGAACTAAATTATTCATACTGTATACGTGATCATGTACCCTTAACTTTAGCGTAAACAAGTTCTGGCTTCCATGTTTTTCCCTTTATTAATAATATCAGAAACCTTCACTCTGTACATACTACAACGGATATAGTTAGCTAGCTTAAATATGTTAAAAGTTGAATCTGAAACGTAGCTCCGATTCACAGCCGTTCACTTGATAGCTGATTATTAGAAAAAAAAATCCAATTTTCTAACAAATCCACAATAATCTTACGGCTGATGGCGTAACAACTAATTATTAACTTTAATCGATTTTCTAGACGTCGGCAATAACCTAACAAAAAAACGAGTTCAAACACATACCTTCTATGAACACGAACTGATTTCACAAAAACACTTATCAGGTAAATACGCGAACTAAAATCAAAACCAGATTACACGGGTGTCAAGCGCCCGCAAGCCGCAACAAAAGGGCTGTAATGTTTTATAGCGGCAATCGGTGCCAGTAACATTGGAGATAGTCCTCCCGCGAACAATTAAACCGACTTGATAAAGCTTACCGACTCCTTTACCATAACTGACGTTTGCAAGTTGGCGGGAATGTTATTTCGTTTAGAAATTTACTATTATACATAAATTGTTACGGTTTTATCTTATAAGGATAATTATTATTCGTAATATCAATTATTTGTTTTAAGCGGTGAGGTGTAACGTTTATTATAATTAATAACAATGATAAAATTATAATAAATCAACACAAAAAAGGGTTATTTTACTTATATAATCAAATTGATCTGTATATTTACTTATAATTGAAATAATTAGTATATTAGTGTGTTCACTTCTAATTGAAATAAATATTATTAAAAATTTTTCTAAACAAGTTTATAGGAGTGATTCAATTTTTAGGTATATGAATTAAACTGTGATCATATATCGTTATATTGTTATGTATACATAAAAAAGTGGCCGAATAAAATACAATTTAATTAAATCATGAAGTTACTTATTAATAAGGCCAACTCTGTTACGTGTATTTTACTTTCATTTTTTATCTGCAATGATAAGAATGCCGAATGTGTTCGCAAAAGTTGTTCGACGTAACAAGCCTTCGATAGCTCAGTTGGTAGAGCGGTGGACTGTAGCCGGTTGATTGTCATCCATAGGTCGCTGGTTCAAATCCGGCTCGAAGGATTTTTTTTAAAAACAAGTTCTGATTATTTAATAAAAAGAAATCTAAGTCTTAGGTATAGAAGTTTTTATATTTTCAACAAATTGATAAAATAAATATTTGTTTGTTACGAAAATGTATTCATACATATTTATTGTTCTTTAAAAGAAAACAATTAGATAAAAAACTATATTGTTGAAAATATTTTTTTTTGTCGTTAAAAATACTGTTAAGAAGACCGTCATATATTTATATTCATCCCATCTAATATATCATAGTATATTTTGTATTCCACTTAATATGAAAAAAAAGTTCATATAAATTAAACTTCGTCATAAACAGAAAGTGCATTTAAAAAAAGACCCATAATAAGTACACGTCACCTGTTTTTTAACTCAATTTTAACCCAACCAAGAGTGCTCGTAATTGCGAACAAAGAGACGCATTAAATCAATTATCTGATAAATTGGTACAGCGGCTGCAATTTACATGAGTACTAATAACACTAATTTTGGTTGGGCGGTGAGAGTCATAAAATTTTATCAAACACTGTCTGGATAGCGATGTCCCCTTTGATAGGACGAATGAATTGGCGACGAGGATTTTCCTCTAATAATTGATATGGGTTCACAATAATCGAATTATCCTTTTTTTTGGTATATTAAATTTGTATACTAACTCAATATTGATTCTTTATATGTATTTATAACTATTAACTTATATATGTTATACTTAGGCAATTAAAATGTTGCTTTTGAAAGATTCATGTTCATATTTTTTGAAATGGTAGCATTTATTTTCATAATTATCGTAACCTGTACAAAGTAATTAACAAAATATATTGAGCGGCAAATCCTTTAAACCCATGTTTTCCTTCAGGTTTTCCTAATGGCTGACTTTCACGCTCACAACTTTCAAACGCCCGCACCCCCTCGTGAAGTGACATGAATTTCCAATAGAATTACTCCAAAGAACAAGGGGTTACATCACCCTTCAATCACAATGAGCACAAATGTTAAAATAATTTACAAATTCACAATGTTTGTGAACTAATTATTGACACGAAAATTAATTTAATCGAAATAAAATTGAGAATGCTTTATAAAAAAGTTATCAGAAATTTAATAGCATTCCAATAGCGGCGGTGACTTTGATATTTTCGGCAATATTAATTAAAAAATTATAAAGCTTCCCTCCCCTCGCTATTGTTCAACCCCACAAAGCATTTATATCAGGGAAAAAGATAAATATGCGAGACGCAGGTAATTGTGCCTGCTTTATTGAGCTGTTGTTTGATTTGAAAGGCTTTTATTGTATCGCAATTCAGATATATACGGGATTGTTTGTATGTTTGTACTCTTAATACATACGTTTTTAAATACGCTACTTCATTTACAATATATAAGATATTGTTTGGATGTAATCACGGGGGTATAATTTCTTATGATGTGAGAAAAGGTGCCTCTGAAATTCGTAACAATGGATCCCAGGATAGACCGCGGTAATTATGATTGAGCACAAAACGGATAAAAATAAAGGAGCATTGTTTCAGAGATAATTAGGTTTTGTAGACCGCGGGGAATCCGAAATGCGAGTCACTGCAACACCTTCCCGCGTAAACGTAGATTACTTAAATATAACAAGCCAGACATTTTATATTGTTGTTTACTATTTTAATAAATTATGAGACTGATATTAGCGAAATATTATTATTTTATGTTTATTAGATTCATGTTTAGTTGAAATGTTTTTAAATATTGTATTTATAGCTTAAATGTTCTAGATAAAATATTATTGTCTAAAACATTTTTGAAAAATTGCGATTGTTTCAGGCAATACGTTATATTATTATATGACGATATTTGTTTTACAATTTAATAATTTCAGAATATATCTTAAAACGTGGCACGTCGAAATAAATTACCATCTCAAGTTTCGTCGCTATTCGTAATGACATGCAAGATTATGAATATTAATATGGCGGCGACATTCCAGGTTAGCGGTTTAACGTTAATTCTGATAGACAAACCTTCAGCTTGCATTCAGTTATAAGATATCTTGAGGGTTGTGGAAAAACATTGACTATAATGTTGAACAACTGAAAATAAATGAATTGAACTAGCGGGACAAACTAACTGTTTGAAATGTTTGAATATGAGCTTTGTGTTATTTGGAAAAACGCATATATTATATGATAAGTTCTCATTTCTTCTGTGTAGTTGAAAGATGATTTTTATAGTAGATATAATAGGACTAATACTTCTATTATCGTAATATATATATTTACTATTGTGATAGATTTGACAGGACAAAAGATACACTGTCATTTAAAGAAAAAGAGTTTTCTTTGTCAAATCACGCTAAAAGAGTTTTATTGGAACAACTCCAACTAAGTCCGCTAATTCAATCCGAGTTAATTTTACTTCGATCCCCATTGCTTCTAAGATAAAGCCATAATTAAGGACCTTCTCGATCGATTAAGTTAAGCCAAGTTAAAACAGACGCTAACTTCAAGAGAGGTCTCCTCGCTGTGAAATGGTATTAGGTAGACGCATTTTATCCCAGACGAGACGACTTGAAAGGGGGATTTAACGGCAGATTTACTTAATTAGGCCATCGTAAATTAGTACAAGTATTTTTGACTGACAAGCCTATAACAAATTTATAGGCTATTCAGACTTAATTGTTCTTCTCGGTTATTATCCGATTCTAAGATATTTAAAAGATTCTTAAAAGGAAACAGAAGTGTAACCTTGTGTACTTTTATCGTATGAGATTTATTTTGCTTTTTTTTTTGTATAAGCGAACTAATTTATATAACATACTGTTAACATTTTTATGAATACGTTGGCAGAACAATAAATTGAAAACAGCCGTCATCTACAGACCTGGGGACGCTGTTTGTCAGACATTGTGTTTGTATTGAATATGATATATGGGTTTTAAACTCTGCCAGAGATGCTAAGTTTTATACATTTTTTTAACTTTCTAGAATCCTATAAATATTATAAATCTTAAAGAATGTTTAGAAGTTTAAAACACTTTTTTTCAACAGTACCTTAAGTACGATTTAGACGTTACGTCGATAGTTGTCGAGGAGTCACGAAACGAGTTCTTGGTTATGGTTTACTATCAATCAGAACCAAATAATCACCAATCACAACCTAGAATTCATTTCGTGACTGCTCGAAAACTATCAACGTTTCGTAACGTTAAAATTCGTACTAGGGGTAAAGAAAGAGAAAGAGCATTCCTCTGCTCCTTATCTACTTTCCACGAGTAAAACTGCTGAAAATAACTAGTTCGCTAATATAATAAGACCATCTTTTGTAAGTGTATATATATAAAATAGCTAACAGACAATCTCAAAACATATATAAAATGCATTTCATGTCAACCGGCAGTTAAAGTAACTTCTAATTAAATCAGGCATTCCTTACTTGTGGATAAATATTTTAGTAGCGGCTACAAAGCAGTGCTGTTTGAAGAGAAAAATTTCCGGTCCTAGTTTTATCGATATTTTGTAAACTTATTCTTATAAAAGTGATGTAATGCAGATTATTTTTAACACATTTTATATTATGATAAAATTTAAATCATTTTTTTTCCATCGATATCGATGTTTTTAACATCCCTTAACCTGCTAGCGTGACGTGTTTCCTTTCAAAGCAATGTTATGAATTGTCGTAATGTTGTACGAAATGTCAGTTTGACCTTATGTTAAGTGCCGGGCCCTTCTGAATTATTTCAGGAGCCGCTGTTTGATCTTTCAGGTGCCCTTTACTATGATAGCTGTCAATTTATCAGGTAAATGCTTTATGCATATTCAATGGTAAGTTATGCCAGACATTTTAAGTGGTATTTGTAGGAATATATAATGTTACAAACATAACTTTGTCTGTGTGCGTGCACAGGCTAAAATTTGTCAGTGTATGCGTGTTTAAAGCCACAGATAAAGAATAGTAGGTAAGCTAGGATAATTCCTAGCTTGCCTAATGTAGAAAAGTAATATATATTACCTACTGCTTCTAGGGTATTTTTTTACCCCTCAGTCTTAAAAATTCTAGTCGCAAGGGGCAAGTCGGAAGTTAGCTTATCGCAATGAGACATCGCACATTTAAATATGTGATTTTATAGAAAAAGTTGCATGAAGTGATGTCCCTTGCATCATTTGTTTTATTTGAATATAGTTAGTTTTTATCAGACCCGCATTGGATATTATAATATTCAAAGTAACATTATATGTACGGTCTCGAATACTGTAGACGTCACCTCAAGATAGTTTCCCGTATACGTAGTATCTTAGACATTGTTTCATTGTACTGCATATATTAAGTACTTGGATATCATTTGAATTGTATACATTCTAGCAATGAAAAATAATATATTTTAATTTTAATATTACAATTTAAAATAGTTTGAAATTACATAATAAAATGAAAAAATAAATCCTTCGAGCCGGATTTGAACCAGCGACCTATGGATGACAATCAACCGGCTACAGTCCACCGCTCTACCAACTGAGCTATCGAAGGCACAGAGTGGGTCGCCATTTAAAGTATCACATGCATATAAGAAATTGTGAAAGTTGCTTGTAATGAGTAACCAGCTCTTAACTACAAATGTATTATAGTTTAATATGTTATTATTTAACACAGGAAAATGTATTTCATAAAAGTAATGTTTGTTATATACGAGTGTTTTTATTTTATTATTTATATTGTACCTTTACTTTATTTTAAAACTGTTTAACTTAGTATGCTCCAGATTCAGCTTTAGGTAAATAATTATCAAATTGAGGTCAAGTAGATCATGTTTTTTTTTAAATTACGTCGGCCTAAAGAAACAGTCAAAGTATATTTTTTATTTCTATTCAATCAGTGTAAAGAAACAAGTAAAATTTACTAAAATACATTAAATTTAGAGAAGAGAAGCTTGAATAGAATAAGAAACTATACGTGTTATTTTATTTTACAACTTATGGTTTATTATTAATATATACCTATTTATAAAAACACCATTAAATATCGTAATGTTGATAATTGATAATTAGTCGTGGCTGAGATGGTGATAGCTTAAATACAATAAATATTGATTTTATATTACCTATTTCTACATACATATAATATAATAGTAAAGAAAAAAAAATAATGATGTGTTTCGTCTAGTTATTTGATTGTTTATTTGCACGCTAAAAGTACTAGACAGATATAGCTTACTGAGGTCCCCGTGCTGGTGATGTCGCGGGCAACAACTAGTCTTGAATATTCTAGTAGTTTACTATCACCACATGAATACTATGAGAGTTTCTGCATCTCAGCGCAACCTGCATCTAAGCCGAATATATTCTTACATTTACATATTAATTGGGAATTGCAGGTTAGCGAAGTAAGCTGATTTTCGAATCTAAGATTGAGCATACCTGTAACAGATTATGGTAAATCCAGAGCTAGTCTAAATTCTAAAATTTAAACCAACTCTGGATTTATTACATGCTTTGGCATTGTTTGTTCAAATGAGGTTCATTAGGAGAATTATTATACTATTGTTATTCGGACTATATAAATATTTTTACACTGTATGTCACCTGAGTGACGTATACAGTGACGTTTGACATTATGCCTATTTACACTATAAATTAAAAGGGGTGGCGATTCTTTTAAGAAAATATCTATTTTTGAATGGATGCAGATTGAACTACATAGGCAAGGTCCATTCATAATAGGATCGAGGTTTAAAACATCTATCTACGTAAAATGTGTTGTTATTAAACTGATTGTAAAATATTGCATAAATATCGAAAAAACTATTTTTTACGAACCAAATACATCTCTATTAGTTCAGAGTTAGTTCCTATAGTAATATTACCTCTTTTTTATATTATTGATAAATCATGTACATAACATGATTTTAAAGCATAAAAAAAAAAAATATAGATTTGCATATTTGCAAATCTGTAAAATAGAGAACAACCATTTAAAATAAAAATCAATAAGTCGTAAAATCGATCCGTCTTAGTAATTTTAACTCGACAACTCCAATTCATGATTTATATTGGAAAGTACTTAAATACTTTATACAATTAGACCTCTATAGTACTTTTTCTATTCAAAAAAATAAAATAAAAAATCATTTGTAGGTTCAAGATTTTTAGGACTGAATCGATTCATTCGACCACTCCACATCGTTCTAAAATAGTTTTCTTTGTCTATTCGTCGATTAGTCGATATCAAATCTCCATCCCTATAAATAAATGTCACTTGAGTGACGTATATACAACTCTACTGACTTTTGATACTGCGTACTAAGATATTCAGGATATATATAAAACTTTTCGTCTCCTAAATGGTAGAAAGGACGATTGTCTGTCAGTAAGTTGCGCGACAGTTCCCGACAATAATAGCAGTGGGAACGAAACTATTTAGCGAAGTTTGCTCTGTCAATAGAAGGCGCCATCTCGGCGGGAATAATTCATTTAGCAAGAGTTAACTCGCGAAGTCTATAGTGAATCCCGAGGGTGTTACCGTCTGACATTGTTGAATATGCTCATTTAGTGCGAGTTTATAAGTTCGCGTATTGTTTCTAATATATGCTTAATTTACAGAAATAAAAGAGGCAAAGTTATATTCTAAATTAAGGTAAGGGTATAACAGCAATTTATATATTACACATATTATACAACGCCCGTTGGTTAAGCCTGTCTGACATACACTTAATTACATAGATTACAAGTTGACATTTTCGTTTCCCGCCACGATTTAAACTTGACAGATATGGATTACGCGCAGTGTCGAGACTTAGCATTCATTGAGTTAGCTAAAGCTAGTCTGAAAACTGTCAAACTCGAACTAAATGTTTATCCATTTTGTTTTTTATGTACTCCATTAATATAATAAGACTAAAGAGTTTTTTTGTAAATGCGCAAATGTTTGGAACTATCAGCCCAATTTGAAAAATACTTTTTATTTCGAAAACCAATTTATTAAGCAGGTAATAGATTTTATAATATCACACTATGACTTTTACAAGTATCAGAAATATCTATATAAAAATATAATAAAGAATTGGTAGTGCGTTCGACAAACATAAAAAATAAAAAGTCTGGGGTTCGATTCCTAGTTCAAATGTTTCGAACACGTCCACACGGACAGAGTCGCGGTAAACTGATAACAAAACAACAAAAACAAAACAGACAGGTTTCATACAAAATGACGGCGATTCAAATACAAAAATAGATGTTCCGTGTCAGTTTTTATGACAAAGGACTGTCACGGACATATTAATCAAAGTCTGAGGACTGCTAAGAACATGTCAGGGCTTTTTAATTATGGCGGCTGTAATGATCATTTTTCATTCTTAATTGCCATTTCCATTTCATATTTACATGTTGAATAATCACTGTGATAGTAACATTTGTAATATTATAAATGATATTATTTTTGTGGTCATAAAAGTAAATAGAGCTTTTTATAAATAATAAAATAATAATAAATATTCGGCCATTTCCACACAGTACAATCTAGCCCGAAACTAAGCAAGGCTGGTACTATGGGTACCAGACAACTGAAAAACATACATAAACATTTTTTTTCTTAAATACATACATACAATACATAAAAAATAACCGAAGCCATACAAAAATACAAGTTTTATTAACAAACATTTCTTTAGCACTTGTAGCTCTGGAATTGCAAATGTCCATGGGCTAAGGCAGTAGCTTAGGTGTTCGTTTAGTCTGTTCGTATGTTCGTTATAGGATAGGGTATATAAATAATAATAAATACAAATCAGTCATCAAAAAAATCATATATTTGGTAATGAAAGCCTAATAGATGTCGCCGCTGTCTAGAAAGAATAAAGGAGTACGGTAGCTCAATTGGTAGAGCAACGGAACGGGTTCCCAGAGGGCGCCGCTTCGAATACCAGACAGTATCTGTTTATTCTATATTTTTATTATATATATGGTACAAATTTAAAAAATCTTAGTATGACTACGCTTATAAATATGTACTTTCAAAAATATTTGGCATTTCGTATATATATCTAATCCGCTATAAAGCGAATCACAGAAATAAAACGAGTCGCGAAGTCAGTGTCGGAGTACTTGGTTGTCTCGCTTTCATATCACGAGCCTAAACCCCGCTTAGAATAGCTATGCGTTGTGACAACGGATATATACGTAGGGGTGTCATTATTGTTATCGTTAAAAAAATATCGACAATTTTAATTGATTATTTTGTAAATATAATATTATATAGGCTAATGTGAAAATTATTTTTTATAACATATTTTTATATATCCCTGTTTATTAGGTTTTTTTTATAAAAAAAATAATGACTATTTATTAGTTTATTAAAAAGGTATCTACTATACAATTTTTTTAAAAGAAAATGGTTTTTTCTTAAAACAGAAAAACTAAAAAATACACAATTATCATAAAATAAAGTTTGTATTTTGTTACATAGCTATAATTATTTCATCGATATCGATAGAAAACCAATCTCAGGAGGTACAGAACGCGGTACACACTAGTACAGCACCTGACACCATTATAGTATTATAATATTTCAGCGCTGATGTCTTCTTGACGACGGACTGAATACCGATTTCATGTTCCCTTTGGTTACATTCCGTTTGTAAAATTTATTGACGATTGTATTGGTTACAACCCTAATGACAATGTAAACTTTTTTTACTGGGAAAATATTTAAATGTATATCTTTTTCATTTTATAACAAAAATAAATAATAGTCTGACGTTTCTTCACATTTCTACCTGATTGTAAATTAAGCTTGTACGAGTACTACACAACTAATAAACATACATAAACCAATTTTTATATACATACCTATTATACATATAAACCACCCAAGAAAAATACATCTTTATTACAAAATTTAAAACGATAAAATAAAAAAATATTATTTTTGTACAACTATCAAAAAATTAAACTAATAGATTCATTAAATATATATGTATAGTGCAATAACAAACAAACAAACAAACAAAAAAAAAAGATTTCCATAGCTTAGTTATTCTCAAAGCATTCTTTTATTGAGGGTTCGAACTTATCACAGGATTTTGTTTAAAATTGCATTTTTATATTTTGAACGCGAGCCGCCATGTCGGTGACAAATACGCGCCCCGCCCTCATGAATGACAATTGAAGAGTTATAAAAAAACGATTTTTATTTTCATGCGAAAGAAATGGCGTCTATAAAAACGGTGTTGAAATGATGTCTGGCATTATTCACTGTCTCCGAATAGGATTTTATGAGCCAATTGTAAACGAATGATAAACTAGTGGCAACGGTTATGTAATGATCATTTTGAATATTTGTTTTGACAAGACAGAAACATTTATTATAAACATACATGTGTAAAGTTTTGAGTAAAATAGAACAATATTTTGCTCACGAACACATTATTGTGTTAATATTAAAAGTATTGAAAAACAACCTAAAGGCCTAGCATGAACATTTATCGCAAGCAATATTACAATAATCTTACTTCAAAATTCGACCTAAAACTTATATCACTAAAAAATGTTTCGAAAGAGAAGAAGTTTTGATGACGTCATCATAAATCATTCATTCTTTTACTATAGGAAACATTATTAACTCGTATCATGAAGTGTGTTTTGACATTTGATATATTAATGTGATATAGTTATTATGTATTTTTTTGCATTTAGGATAAGGAATGTTTTCTTTAAATTTTACGTCACTAGGCAGGAATGAAACAATATGATTTTATAAAACTCATGGTAGGAATTACAGTAATATTATCATAACATTGCAACAAAACTTCTTAAAACCATGATAGTTTTTAAAAGTTCATGGTAGGCCGGATGATAAATGTTCCTCCAGTTACCAGGAAATATTAAAATCATATCAGTAATTTCAGAATTTACCAATTACAAATAAATCTTTATAATAATAATAGTTTAATATGTTAGTTAGTTGTTTAGTCCAAGAAGATAATCTAATTATTAACTAAATATCAACACAAGCGATGCAAATGGGAGTATTTCAGGAGTGTGCTTACATGAGCATAAACAAGGAGCGTCGGAGATATATACCATAGATAACTATTTCGTTTTTTTTTGATGTAGTGTTTTGTTCATTTAATGTTTCAATTGTTTTATTATTTACCATAAGCATTAAATTTGCCGTCAATAAACGTATGTCGTGAAAATTACTGTGACAAATTAACGGTCAAACCAAAAATATTTATATATTTCACTTCCAAGAAATAATATATTTATATTTTCGTCTGTTTGTACTTGCATCCCTATACCCTAGTGGATATATTTGATTAACCTGACTAGACAGGCTTCATTGATTTACCGTTTGGCATCTACTTTAATCCTAGCCTAATGGCTATCGAGTTACGGACATGCGATATAAATAGACCAGACAAACAGACAACAATTAACTACATAATCAACAAAGAAAGAAAGGCCATAAAAGTGACGAAATATATAATATATTAAAAAATCAAACTAATTCAAAACAAAAAGATCTACTTAAAGTCGGTTAAAAGTAGAAAAATCTTCTTTAAACCGGTTAAAACTGGATTTGTTGGTGAATATTTCATTATTTTATACAGGTTGTGTAAAAATCGAGTGATGTCGGACGTTAATCGCCCGTTAGAGACGAATTATTCACGGGCACGCGTTGCAGGCCGGCCATCATATATATCGATTGTACACCAACAGCAATGCACACAATAATCCATCATATAACTATAACAATAAAGAACATTTTGCTATCACATAAACCATATAAAGCTTTACGAGAATCACTTAAATTAATACAAGCCAATATAACCTCTATTTCCAATGAATAACATTAATAAACTTTTAAAATCCATAAGCATGATTTCATCTAGTAATAATTGTATGTACCTTACTTTCAAATGACAGGGTCCATTTTACGCTGGATAATTTATAAAGTTGATCGCTGAATTTATTACGTTTGTATCAACAAATAGTTGAATATTTGTAATTCATTATTTGTAAACAGTACTATATTTGTAAACAATACATAGATATATTATGAAATGTATTGTATTCTATCAATATATAGTGAAGTATTTTAGTTTGCAGTAGTCGAGGTGCGTGCGATCAGCGCGTGTGATGGAGCAGAAGGTTTCCACTCGACCAAGTGTGAAGATACCGCGATAGAGCGCTTCACTACCTCACTATGGATAGTTGGCTTTATTACCTATTACTGTATCGTCTAGCTTAAATCGCTTTATGTGTTGAATTATATATAATAATTAAGATTCTCTCAAGCATAGATTAACGCATCTGTTGCCAAAACAAAACAAAACTCTCAAAACGGCCCTCCAATTTAATACTCCTTAAATGAATATTTATAAAGGCGTCAACTGTTAATCTGGTATTGTTAGAATTTTCGCTCTTTGTGACTGATGGCGTCAAGATAATACAGGGCTCTTATGAATGGCGTACACTGGGAGATACAACAATATAAATATTGTAAGGAATCTTAGATGTGGATCGTTATAAAAGATAACGGTAGAAAAGATGAATGGAGTGCGTAAAAAATATAAGGTAATGTCGCAAAATATGTTGCGTAAGAGTCTTAAGTATAAATCATTGTAAGAAAAGGAAGAGAACTAAAAATACATGAATGGATTTCTTAAATATTATATGTTGACATATAGGTCTTTCTTCTTATATATTATATGTTGACATAGAGGTAAGTCTGCACTGAGATCACGTGTACATAGAAGATAGTCTGATAGAAGAGCGTGGAAGAAAAAGACAAAAGGGCATATGGTTTACTAATTTCTTTTTATAATATACCTTGACATTATATAGCTGGCAAACTCTACGTAATAATTACTGCATAGGAACTTAAAGCAAGAATTTAATTTTAATACTAATTATTTAATATGTTTAATTTGTTTTTAATATATTAGGTGTAGACAGCAGTGTACGCCCACCAAGCGCTTATGAGTCTACAGATTGAGCGAACAATAAGCTTAAGTTACATTCGACGCCTCCTTCGTGTTTTAGAGATCTCGCTTTAAAACAAAGACATCGTTACCAGATGAAGACTTGTCAAAAACTGATATTATATTCATTAATTCAAACATAAAACAAAAATAAAAAAATAACACATTATACATGGTAAAAAAATCCTTCGAGCCGGATTTGAACCAGCGACCTATGGATGACAATCAACCGGCTACAGTCCACCGCTCTACCAACTGAGCTATCGAAGGCTTATATATGTTTCCAATATAAGAGTATATTATGTTACGCCGCCAAAGAGAAAGTTTCCTCTACTTAAATATAAGGTGAATATCATTGAAATAACTGACAGACTGACCTTGTATAATCTTACGACAACAAATGTACACTCTTTATATAAAAATACCTACAATAATAATTCCATATTTATTTAATCTTTATTGTCCAAAAACATAGGTATAAAGGGCGGGCTTTATGCAACAAGGCATTCAACTCGAAAATAAAACAATATATATATATATGCACGTTTAATATTGTTTACCATTTTAGATAAAACTTTCAAAAATACTCTTATTTAAGTTACAAAAGAGACCTGTCCGCTATTATTGTTAACGTATATATAATTTTATTTTATTAAATGGATTTTTTAAATGTACAGTGACATTTCTTGAAACAATTATACGTTACTAAAACATTATCTACTTGACCTTAAGTTGATAATTATTTACCTAAAGCTGAATCTGGAGCATATTAAGTTAAACAGTCTTAAAATAAAGTAAAGTACAATATAAATAATAAAACAAAATCACTCGTCTATATCAAACATTACTTTTATGAAATACATTTTCCTGTGTTAAATAATAACATATTAAACTATAATACATTTGTAGTTAAGAGCTGGTTACTCATTACAAGCAACTTTCACAATTTCTTATATGCATGTGATACTTTAAATGGCGACCCACTCTGTGCCTTCGATAGCTCAGTTGGTAGAGCGGTGGACTGTAGCCGGTTGATTGTCATCCATAGGTCGCTGGTTCAAATCCGGCTCGAAGGATTTTTTTGTATTGATAAAAATAACACAAAAGTCTGTGTTTAAGTGAGTCTCAGCTTGGTTTAAATTCAAAATTGAACCCGGTATCAGGTGCTGAATTGCCTTCTAGGTTTTTTTTCATAAGAGTTTTCTTTTTGGCATGACTACATATGTCCGGATGTTTTGGACCAAGTTTGACATTTTGTTGATCCCAGTTGCTTTTTGGATAGTTTGGATTAAAAATTAGATTTTTTATTTTAGGACCGGTCCTGAGGGATCCCTTAATGTTTAATACATAATTTATACTTACTATTTATTATTTTTTAATAGCTGTACCTACTGTAAATATTTTTTGAATTTGGATACAATTACAAAAACTTTTTTTTTTGTTTGTTTTAATAATACAATACATCTTAATAACAGTGAAACATTCGTTTGTTTAATTATAGTTTGTTAATTTCTTTTGTTTTTTATTTGGGGAGGTTTCCGTTTGACTTTCAGATATTTGAATAACGGATATTTTAAAGATATATGACATATTTTAAAACTATTCAGGTAGTTTATTTTCATTTCTACGCTTTTGACATGTATCTGAAATATTAGACATTTGTGAAACCGTGATCACAATAAAGAAACACCCGGCTGAGTTTGTTGTGTGGTTCTTCTCAGAGCAGGACGCGTTTGGAACCCTGGTAATTTTATTTTTAAGTTCAGAGGTGTTCTTGCACAAGGGCTTATTTCGATAAGTATGATATAAAAATAGGCCCACCTGACACGTCCATTTGACGTACACAAGTCATCACTGGGAATGATTCAAAGTGGAAAAGATTTAAATAAATAAATATAGACGCAATAATAAAACAAATAAATATATTCAGAATATGTGATATGTATAGTTAAAAAATATATACATCTCAGACCAGTGAGTCTCTGATAAACTTAATTAATTTTGTTCCATGAAACATGAAGGTATATTGAATTTTAATTATATCATAGCGCCGGAAGAGGAAGCAGACTTCGAATACATACATTTACTTCAATTTATTTAATTACTTATGTATGTTGATTTTGCATTAAATTGATTTATATTCAATGTTTTGTTATTAAATATGTTTAAAATAAGAAATTACTTTTACGTCATTCTTATATCCGACTGACATCGGCCAGCTTATCATAACCTGTTAGTAGTAGTAAAATTACAATAATCTTTCATTCGTATTCGTCCTAAAAGTAATATTACTTCAATGTTTCGATAACAAGATTTGATGACGTCATACTAAACCATTCATACTTTTACTAACTCGTACCGTGAAGTGTGTTTTGACATTTGAAATATTAATGTAATATTGTTTTTATATCCAAATTTTGTCATTTAAAAAAAGCATAAATTATTTCACGTCACTAAGGAGCAATAAAACAATATTATTTTAAAGATCTCATGGTACGTATCAAAGTAATAATATTGTAATATGGCAACAAAACTTCTACAAAACTATGATAGTTAATTGATATTAGGTAAGAGTATGATATACTTATTACATTATTTTTATACATATCATTATATTATTACCTTGATATCATATAACGTATTAATGGTTGTGTTATGTCATCTTAAGGTCACCGGGTTACTTGAATGTATATATTGTGGGATACATTATAAGTAATAAAAAAATATGACCAGAACACACATATTTTTATTCCTAAATCGTGAAGGTCGTTATTTTCTTTATAAAATGGTAGAACCATAATTTTATTAAAAAAAGTTTTAATGTAAATACAAATATACACTCATAGAATGTTGTATAGCAAACCATTCATCTTCCGTGTGTGTTACGTTAAGGAACTAAAAAATAGAATATGTCAACTGCTCATAGCCTGCACGAAATCCTATGGACTTAAATATTGAATTATATTTATATAATTTTGACTTAGTATAACAAGCACGAAATATAAACAAGAGAAATCATCATATATGCGACAGACAGTTATTAAATTATGAGATGTATATACAAAGAAGCATTTGCTGGGCATCCATACTGCTTAAGCAAATTGTCGTGGACTTAGATTGATGACGCGGCCCCCAGTGGCCGCTGCCCGCCTAAGTGACAGATTGCTGGGACAATGTTCTCACTTATATACATTTTTATAAGAAACACTGGAATTATTATTATTAAATATAGATAAAATATATTTAACGATATGTGTCACAATTATTATCAGGAGCAACTTATATATCGAACCGTCTTTTTTTTTATTCGTTCCTTTGCTTGGCCCTCTGGTAAATGTAAATTAAAAAAATATAGAATGAAAAAGTAGTCATACTAGTAGTATCGACAACTTTATCTCTCATCAATGACAGAAAGTAAGTTAAATTAAGCTCAATTTTTTATACGACTATTTTATTCTCTATTTATACGTATATATATACATATTTAAGATGAGCATATGTAGTCAAAAGTCTAAAATAAATAGATTTTTGTTATTAATATAATTCCTTAGCACATGTATAAACAAAGCCGTGTATGCAAGGTGCCGGCAGGCGGGTCTGTGCCGTAAATAATTGATAAATTGCCGCCGAGCTCCCGAGTGACCCAACCCAAACTTGAAATTTACGATCATTTAATTGTAGCTTAATTCCCGCAGTCTTGTACGTGATATACTGAACAAACATCCAAATATATATATATATACGTATTGTCAAGACTATGTCAAATAATTTCTTAATACTTTTTTATAGATTATTATTTTGCATGTTTTTGAACGTTTATACTATATGTCATCTAAAACTTTGCCCGCTTTAGTTTTGTCAAACATAATTAGTTAATAAAGATGTCTATTACATCCAAGACGTGAAATTAATATGTGTTATGCAAAGCAATATCTATTGTCGTTCATTTCGCGAAATATTTGCTAAGACAAACACTAAGTTCAAGCACAACTAATCATATTAGCCTCATTAATTAGTTCCCTTGACTTTGTTATTGGCGAATGAAAATGTACGAGAGAAGTCTACGAAGGAGCGGTTTGGGAAAACTAAAGTTTGTATATCACTATTATACTTGGTACTTATTTCTGAAATATAATATGAAATATCTGTATATTGTGTTATGAATATAGGTTAAAGGTTTGATGTTTTTGTAATGGCCGCGAAATAAAAAACAGCTGATAAGTACTTTGTCGCTTATGTCGAATAGACTATTTTAAAGACATTACAAACGACCACTACTATATAGAAATTCATATTTAATATATATGTATATCGTATATTTTGTATAAAAAAAATACAATGCAATATATATTATTGCATACATTCTGACGTGTATTGAAAATGTATTATTCTAAACCAAATTGGATTTTATACTATTAAAATCCCCGAAATCCTATAAATGTCAATACTGTGGCTTAATAACGATGGTATCGTATGCACAGACGACTGACTGAATTTGACGCTGATTAAATTATTGTGACCTTTGACTGCGGGCTCATATTCGGATACACCGCTCCACTGTAACTCGTCAATACTGACTGGCATTTGATTAAATACTCTCCTTACTTTCAACGTCGAAATAAATTGTATTTCAGAGTATTTTTTTTATAGGTAGAATATTATAATATACAATTTTATCGTGTAAAGTAAGTATTATGATTTAATGTATAATATACACGATATAATAAAATAATATTTTGTAAAATCTGTATTGTTTAAGTATTGTCAAATCACTCGTAAACGTAATTGTACTTATAAGTTTTTCAAATCACTCGTAAATTAATGGACAGATTTATCATTATGGCCCTGGTGAAAATGTAGGATACTGTTTATTAAGAAAAGTTCTCTGTTTACGAAAAAACACAGAGAAAGAAGAAGGTAGACAAAGCCGCTGGCAACAGTTAGTATAGAAATAAAATTATATTATCTACGTTTTCGTTTCATCAACCATTTTAAATAAATGTAATTTTATAAAATATAATTTCAACTCAAACTGTACACTTACAGCTTCCAAAACTTGGTTACTATTAAAAATGGTAAGTTTAGAAGAGAGTACATTTGAAATAGCTTTATTTTTGAATATAAAGGTGACAGATAGTGAAGCCGTTGAGCAAGTTAGAATTAGCGAGGCGGCAGCGGCTCGCGGCAGATGCGGGCGAATAGTCGAGCGCGAAATACAAACATTGTCATAGAAATAATGGATACGGCAATTTAATAATTGTTTTTATATTATAATATACTTAGGTATGAATGGATGGTTATAAGAGGAGAGGGTGACCGAAGACGTGGATAGAGTGAGATAAATAATATGTCAATGTATATATCAAATAAAAGAGCTTGGATGAAATTGAAAGTTTATTGTAACCAAAATATTTGTAAAAAGGGTAAAAGACGATATTTTTATGTAAATCCTCTTTTCAATTCCATTGATTCAAGAAATAATATATTTTAATATAAACTGTTTTTTTTTTTACTTTAGTGATGTAGCAGACAACAATATCTTCATTCGCGAAGTTTTTATCATTAGTTGCTCATCACTAGTATAGTGAAGTCGGTCCTTTTCATTCGTCCCTTTGTGTTTGTGTTAAATTAAGTTGATAATTTATTCCATATTAGTTTTGTTTCAGATCCTCTGTCAACTTAAACTTATAATTTTAGGGTATACTCTATCTCATAATTAGTTTTTGATGACACACATTTCAAAATATATATACAATATCTATGGAATATATTGAGCCGTTTAATATTTTCAATGCTTTATTAAATATAGATATATATTTTTTATAACAAAGTACATTAATAAGCATATAAGCACATTTTTATTTTGAAAATAATTCCGATAAAAATATATACATATAAAAATATATATATGTTTTAATGTAAGATTAAATGTAAAATAAATATTAATAATGATCTACTAAGTTTTTAAGTGTTTTAAAGAAACCAAAAAAATATTTAAAATAAAAATATAAAAACGTTAGACGAGCACCTCTTTTAGGGGGGAGTAAGTTTTATATATTAATTTATATTGGAGTGAAATATTCCAAAACGATTTTAATAATTAATTACAACTTTATATAAGTATTATAAGTAGATTACTTAGGTTTCTGCAAATTTCATTATTTTAAACTATCGCAAAGTATAGATTTTTAATACTAAGATATTGGGTCTATTTCGTTATGCGAATTAAAAGTTAAATACCTTATACTTAAAGTATAAAAGCTGAAAGCTAAAAATAATATTTATTTCCATTTCCTTATATAACAATTAAATGTAATACAAGAATTGTTCTTAAAATATAACATTTAATTTTAGTATATTTTTTATTTTCATTCTCCATAAAAAATGTCATTCCCAGTCGTTCAGTCGTTCCCGTCCGCGTGTTAAATCCGGACACAGTCAGAATTAATATTCCGAATCACGTCAGCGACACTGTTTACGCATGCCTTGCTTGCGACCGCACGATACTAAGACCAGACCAGACCAGACCAGATTCAGCCTTATTGCTTTATATTTTTTCTGAATTCGTCGTATTAGTAAAGTTTTGTAGGCACAATATTAAATAAATATGTCGTAAAAGTATTTTTTTTATAAATGTTATAATATATAACTACTTACGTTTCAATTAATAATTAATAAACAATAATCAAGAATCAAATCCTTTGTGTTAAAATTAGATTAATTTATCCAAAGATAGGAAATAAAAACAAAAATTAATAAGAAATTTTTATAACCATTTTTCATTGTCTACATATGGATCGGAATTGCTTTGCCCGTAGGTACGGTACAGTGAGACCAGACAATGTTTTCAATATATATTTTGTTATAAAACATTCTTTTACAGTTTAATAATTATATTTATAAAGTTATAATTGTCATTAACACCCTAATGAACCTTTTTTTTGACGTATTTACCATATTTAACGTTTGGTTCGATCAAAAAGACAGCTCGCAATGTAAATGATGGATTTACATTTACAACTCCATTAAGCACCATTTTACAGTTGTGATTATAAAACAAAATACCTTGAGCATTTTGACGGCAATCAATTGTTTAAACGAGGATATAAATTAGGGCCCCTCGTAACCCCGGGGCCCGGGGGCCGGTGGAGATTAATGTTGGTATTAATCGAGTGACCGCTGCAGAGGTTGCCTTGCATGTATCTTCAATCTACAGCAACGTATCATTATGCAAATACACTTACCTCAAAAAATAGTTAACAATTAATTAATAGTAAACTTAACAAATTTTGATACTTGCTATTTCATAACACACAACTATAAATAATCAAATATCAAAATGTTTCCATCATCGCATACCGTAATGTAACCGCACACATAGATAATGTTATATGCCATATCAGCAATTTTGGTTTCGAATTAACAGCGCCATTTCACCGCCAGAGCACCAGAACAATGACATTTAGTGTAATTAAATATCCTCGACAAACCCCATTTTATCGCCAGATTATAAGATCAAAGGACTAATCGACTCAACGTACCTACAATTTAGCCAAAGATAAACTTGCGACATGCGGGCGGTGTGCGTGTTTAACTAATGATCGAGTCATGGTGGCCGGGGGGGTGGGAGGTTGCAGGGTGGGGGTGGTCCGGTATCATTAGCTACAGATGCCGCTGCCCGTTGCCCGGTATAAATACATTAAGTGCGCCGTCAAACTGTTAAAGCCGTTCCAAACCATGTTTTACACTTTGATTTCAAAATGATAGTATATATAAGGCATTTGAATTAAAAGTGAATAATTTATTTGCAAACTGTACCCTTAGCACGCGTTTAGACGTTACGAAACGTTAATAGATTTCAAACAGTCACGAAAGGAGTTTTATTAATTGAAATTAGTCTGATCACAAATCAATTAATCAACAACCACAAAAAAGATACCATTTCGTGACTTCTCGAAAACTATCAACGTTTCGTAATCAAAACTCGTACTTGGGGTACTTGAGTCGTGTTCGATGAAAGAACGCATCAGAATCAATAAACAATGAAAAACAGCGGCCACTTCATGGATTATGGCGCCATAAAATTCTATAAACTCAATAAAATTCGTGCTCCGCGTTAGAACGTCCACATAAAATCTCAAAGTACATAAACATATCATAAGAGGGGATAAAGAGCGAGTTATCCTCACAAAGAGAGTTTTTCAAGGGATAAGCGGCGGTTTCCACAGATGGTTATTTTATACAGTGAGGCCAACATAACGGGACGGGTTTTTAACATTCTACGACGTAGACGGTCTACGCTGAGCCTGAACGTATTTAAAGTACATGTGTTGTTCAAACAGCTAATTTACATAAAAATAGTAATTGTGTCTAAATAAGTATATAAGTATATAAGTAAACAGCTAATTTACATAAAAATAGTAATTGTGTCTAAATAAGTATCTAAATAAGTAATAAGTGTCTAAAAAATACAACAAACTAACTATGGTTTTGATTAGTGTAAAAAACGCTAGTTATAAAGAGGTTTATTGAAACGAGTCACGACATGCTCAGTTAATATTAATTGCTTATTTTGCGATAGTATATATCTTACTTAAATAATACGATCATTGCCGAAAAAGCGCCATAAAGAGTTAAATACTATTTATTTACGACCAGACTCCCTCCTCTTTATTGCAATATAAATCCCCGACTAGATATGATGTATCCTCTCATCACTCCTTGTTATATGTGAGTAATGTTCTACCCGTTATTGCCTTATTAATGTTACTGTTTTATGTAAAAACAAAGTAATACAAGAATCCAAAGCAAATGTTTATACGAAACATTTAAGCAGAAACAAAGCCCGCGCTCGACTTAAAACGAATTACCATACTCCGGGGACTCACCCTTTATAAAGAGACATCGGACGCCGAAATTGAAATGGATCGGATTGAAGAGTCCATCCATCATGGTGTTTGCCCCACATCTAAATGGTTTTTTAATAATTCCACTTTGGTCCTCAATACGCCGGCCGTCATTAGAAAAAGACTGATCGAGTGTCATTGTCGACAATTTGACATTCAATTGACAGTTCTCAGTATAATCAAATAATACCGGCGAGACGATCTATTTTAAATATAAAACCTCTGTGGTATTGAGAATTATTGATTTTATGAATATTTTATTTCCATTATAAGTACATTTTCTAATTTTACTGGCATTTTGATATAAAAATATAAAGTCGTAACTTGGCGTAACAATATGTGAATAATTTGCGAGTACTAAATGTTCTGTATATCAAGAATGCGAAATATTTTATCGTTATGAAAAATATAATACCTGCCCTTTGTGTTATAATAAATATGCTTTATCCAGCGTCAAGCGGAAAGTAAGACAATAAAGGAACTAAGACAGGAATGCGAAAGGGGAAACAACAAAACAACGTCTACTGACCGTCATAAACAATGAACTATGCGCCGGTCACCTTTATATTTCATGCAAATCGGCCGCGTTCAGGAAAATGTTTGAAAATAATCGCTCGCTTGATAAAATGCACATTTAATGTTTTCCATTTGTTTGTTCCCGTTTTGTTTAAATAAAGAATGAAATAAATTGAGTATGAATTAACTTACAATTTATTATTATTAATAAAATGTTTTTTTTTTTTATATTGTTTGTTAGAATTCTCTTTCTTATCGACTTTATACGGTATAATGTATATATTAAGCACTCGCATGTCCCGATACGAACATCGTAAAGTCCTTATCTATCAAACGATATCTATAACGCCATAAATGTTACAAATAACCGCGAAATGACGCATCATTAAATAACATGGTTTAGATAAGTACCCATAGATTAATGGGTTTTTTATATTGAAACGCGGTTTTCGAACACCCCTAATAGCATTAAAACGGCACTGAACGATATATGAGATTCAGAATTGCGATATATTTTTTTTTATCGGCAAAAGCAACGGCAAATCGAAATAAATGCCGCGTGAATTTTAAACATTAAAATGTGACATTTAACTTTATTATATAATTATTTCTGCATCATTTAATATTTTAATAATAATGTTAATACGCTTTTGATATAAAATAAAATACGACATTCATATTTCATTGCAATCATGCGAGTTTTACCTTCATAATATTGAAAGGGCAAGCATCTGTGCTGAAATCAGCCGGTCACTGGAATATTGTTTTCACTATATTAGATACGTGATCGCCATTTTTAAGAGCGAAAAAAATTCTATTTCATTTCCGCACTGACGTTGAGCGTATTTGATTACACATGAAGTGTGTATTCCCTTTCAGTGTTATAAAGTGCACGATATTGAAGAGTTTTACGACTCGATTTACATGCTATATTAAAATATTCACTGACGGATTAAAATTTTAGGGCCAAGCTGGATCCAGCGCTTAAAATTTCAACAGTCCGTAAATCCACTTCACTTTTTTCATTTTATTTATTTTTATCGAATTTCAGTAGCTTTATTATATTATATTTTGAAATATGTTATTGGCATGTTACAAGCAATATAGAAACGTTTGAGACGTTAGTATCTTCGCACCCCCGTCATGAAGCATTGGTTGAATTGTTTCTGCAGGAAATTAGCTGAGATAACAATGACGAGAAGTGGCACTCCTTCCCACACATCGCTTGTTGCTTCATTACATTAATGAATAGAGTATCTTACTATAATACTTATTATATATTACTGTTATGTCACCGATGATAGAACTCATTGTCTATACACTGAGCTGTCATATATACAATTTTAGTTACGATTCTTCGATTTGAGAATGGGAAGATTACAAAATACGACGATGGCTCCATGACTCTACCTTTACCTTTTCCAATTGTTGGAAAGTAGATTTTATATATATAATAGTTTAGTGAGAATTTTGTTACTAAGTTAGCATTAATCTTGTTTTGTTCTAAAGTTTGGACAAATTTCTGTTGATTATATTGTTTGATAACTGAAATCAATATTGTACCGGGATTGTTTGTAATGGCCCTTGTACTTCTTGTTCTAGTTTTGTTTAATCGGTTTGTAAATTGAGTGGCTTGTTAATATATATGTATATATATATTAGCTATAATAACAACCCGCATTGTTTGCTTCGTTACTTTGAAAAGGAACAATACCATCTTGACTGTTGTAATTTTTTAATAATGGATAATTACTAAAATATTACTATAATTAAATATAAATACTAACAGACAAAATAAAATTTATAATAATATAGATTTGAATAAAAATATCAGTCTTTCAAAGCATTTGCTTTATGTCATAACTTTTCCATAATATATCATTCTTTTAGAATTGTTGAAAACCGAATGATTCACGAGTGAGTTAAAAAGAATACAAGCAGTTCAGCGCAGTTGCATCCGCGAAAAGGAAGTCGTTCCCAATTCCGTTCCCTTGTTCTCAGGAAATTCCAGACTCGTAACTTTGCTGGAACCAAGACCGACGAAAGAAATACTTTACAAACTCGTCCGACAAGTCTTTATTAGTGTTTTGATTTGTTTGTTCTTGAAGCTATTTATAAGAACAGATAAATGAGAAATATATATTCTTTTGTTACCATTAGAAAGAAGACTTTTAACTGGTTCAAAGGTTTATATTATAAAGTATTTATTTAATTGTTTTTAGACAAAGCAATTGTCTAATTCTAGTACTTAAATAGATTTTAGAAGGCTTAAGAGCCAGAAGCCCGAGATTTAGCTAGAAGCGGTATCCCGGTGGTATTCGAAGTAGACTGAAATAAATCTCTCCATGAACGTCCGGGGTTCGATTCCCTGCGGGCATTATCCGTTACCTATTAACTTGTTAGCCTTAGTTTAGCCACTGACCAACGCTACGCTAACTCTGTAAGTGGTCTGAGAGTGAATGAGCTTGGAATATTGCTTTCAACTAAATGTTTCGAATATACATGCTATTAGGAGAGTGAATATTCCAAACATAATAATTATTAATTTAGTTATTTGTGGGATGTAAGTATATATAATATGCATACTTTTTGTCTTTTATTAAAATGGTTCTCAAATGACCTATCAGCTCTCTTATTATTTGACATTTAACTAATATATACTTGACATTTACTGTTAGCGTGAACAATTAAGAAGTGTGTGTAACATTCCGCATTCTAGTGTTTGTGTGTCTAAAATGTTTTGACATTAATTCTAATGTATTATTATATAAAAATATTACCTTTCTGTTTTAAACTTGTAACTGTGCCAAATTTCATGCTATTCCGTCGGCGTATATTTTGTAAAAATATAATGTTTTTTTTTATAATATTAATATAATAATATTCTAATCAATATTTAATAATCGACCATTAGGCAAGACAGGCACGTCTGGCCACAGATCGTCAAAGAGGAACTAATCCTAACTATGATTAATTGAATTCGAAAGTGGTTCGTGCAACAACATTGGCTCAAATCTGTTACCTCAGCCGACGTCTGATACGCCAACTATAACTCAACTCAACTCAACTTGCTTATCAAAGTACTGACTTTGAAATCCGTCCAACTCCGCCTCAAGTTTCACCTGACGGCCAAGACTGATACAGCTGTTGAATGGAAATGGATGAAATGGAATTCCAATTATAAATTAATATTTCTTCCATTTCAGTTCGTGTATATTGTTTAAGATAAATGTAACATTAATTATATTTTTCGTAATAACAAAAGTGTACTAACGAGTGTTTTGTTTGTATATAATAAATCTTTTTCCCTTGTGAGCGGTGTAACTCTCTTCCAGTGACCCTTAAACTTGAGTAGTAAATACCGAAGTCGCTCAAACTATCAAAAACTTAAGGACTATTCCCAGTTGTGGCTGACCCCTGTTTAAAACAAGAATAACAGACCTCCTGTGGACCCTTTGCTGGTCGTAAATCCATTAATTCAATGTTCTAATATAGCAGAGTTACAATATTACTTCGAATAATGCAATATATTGTATAAGTTGAATACTAAGCTGGCTTTATGGGAGCCAATTAAAAGCTGCTTAAGTAGAATATAATTAGTTTGTATCATAAGTTCGTTTATACTGGTATTAACTGTACTCCTACTGTCTCTATGAATTGCTTTTTTTTAATCTTTCGGTAACTCGAAGAGATCTCTTTCAAGAGAAAAGTTATCCAATGTAAATAAAAGTAATAAATAAATAAATGTAATAAAAAATATATGTTTTAAATGCTTCTTGTAAATATGTGTACATAAGATAAATAAAAAAGACGATATTTTCCGTAATTAGTGAGAATATTTTTATAATATAAAGTTTTAAGCTGTCAAATCTTGAGTCAATCTTTCTGATTGGCGGGAAAAACACAAGTTACTGTGCTGATTAATCAAATGATTATCTACTTTAATCATAGCTATGTGTAAGTAAAAGCAGGTTTGTTTTTTTTTTTTTATTTGTTCAATTCCAACTATATCCTACTCTAATCATCTTTAATTTAAAGGTAGTGTATAAGATAAGTAAAAGAAGGTTTCTCTATTTTTATTTAAAGCTTTGTCCATTATCAAACCGTATTTTACTTCAGTCACTGTCCAAAACCAGAGGTTTGTGTATAAGCAAAAGAAGGTTTTATATTTCGTAAATTTTTGTCCATTGTCAAACTATATAGCAGCTAGTTTTAGCGACAATCTGTAAACGAGGCATGCACTGGTGCAATCACGTGCATGCGATCAGTCATGCGCCGACCGTCGGCGTTGTATCGACGGCATTCTAAACACTGAGCTGAAATATTACTACGTGGACGAGGAAACGGACTGAGATTTTATTTAGTTAAACTGTTCTGTTTTATTGAAAGAGAAGATGGAACAAATTTGTTTTATTACTTTTTTTGCAAAGATAAAATATATAATTTTTTGTCACATTAAAATATATATATATATTTGTTATTTTAACTGTCAAGTCTTTATTTGAATTTTTAATTCATCTGTTACTCAAGATATTTATATAAATGACATCAATCAACCAATAAATAAAACAAAGCAATTAAAAATTTACGTTGAATTATTTTGACACCCTGTCATGTAGATAGGCATCTACATATAAGTCAAATGAGTATTATTTGTCATATATGTAGATGATCGGAGGATTGCGATCACGTAGGATATAATGAGTGTTTATTTAGGCCGGTCCAACCTGTTGACACGCAGACATCAGCTCAAATCGACGTCATATTATACATGTAGATATGACAATTCGCTATGGATTATATTTTTATAATTGGTTATAATGTCTGTAGGTTCAAATTTGATGTTTTAAAATTGCTTTGTTTTGAGCACTTGGCGTTTTTGCATAAATAACTTTTTTATAGAAATACATTTTGTTATAGTAAAAATAAGTGTACAAATATTTAAATAATCTCTTTAAGAGATCTCTACAACTTACCCTTCAGCGAAAAAACTTTTTATTAATTATTTTGCGGTCTACCAATAATATACGAAAACATATTACTTAAACAAAATATATATATTTGTCTATTGCTATACGTATAGACATAATATTTTACATATATAAAATATATAAATATTACATAGTTTTAGAACTGTTAAATCAAATGTCTCAGCTGTCCTGACTGACTTACGGGTAGATTTCAACTATCCAATACAATAATAAAATTAAATCTTCAACCCTTTTCCAACCCTAATTTTAACAAATTAAATATATCGCAAGTGAAAAATGTATTTAAATATAGATAAAGATCAGAGAATATCTTAATAGACACAATTATTTCGTTGTATTAATTGAACTAAGCAAAATATTATAAAATGTATTCTTATCAATACATTTACGCACAGTCACGTATTCGTACAATCGTGTGCAGAAGTGCATACAAAAAATATCAATAATTAAAATAATCCAAAAGTAAAATAGGAAATATATTATTTATTTATGACATATATGTGATTTTTGATATATGTTTTAATAAGATATATGTGTGTAATATTTTGCATTTGGTAAAGACAATCGCGTACAGGAATGCATTAAAAAAAATTTTGAAATGGTAAGTAAAATACGAAATATAATATATTGTTTATAACATATATGCGTGGAAGTACATTATGATTGTTGAGTCAGCGTATGGCCGACAGTAACAAATTTAGTCGGTGGCCAAACAGTGTTGTTTTAGGCGTAGACAAACACTGCACCATGACCGGTGCTAAAGCTTGTTTGCATTTCGTATTTATGGTACAGTCATGCTCACAAACCGGAATAATTAGCTCGTTATAAATAGAAGTTATTTTATTTGTGTATCCGATATTCAAACAGTGTTTTTATATATGTTTGTCGTTTAACTGAAAATAATAAATGTTTTTATGAAAATTTGATAAATATAAAATGGTAAAAAAATCGTCGTTCTACCAATTGAGCTACCGTATCGCTACTTGGTGAATTCAGCATTATATACATATTCGTCTTTATCGAGATGGTGGTGACTTCTAGGCTAGGCTTCTTTCGAAAATCCTAACCAACGTTTCTAACTTTGCAGTATAGATTAACAGTGAAAAGATGACACAACAGATATTACTGTCAGAAAATATCTATAACCATGTAAGTGTAGCCATGTGAAATTTAAAAAAACAATGAAAATTCCATGTTGATATATTTTTCAACAATGTTTGTATGATTTAAGTATTCACTTATATAATATTTAAGTATTCACTTATATATAACTGTTAATATACATTTATTAACAGTTTTTTTAATATTTAAATAATGTTGGAAGTGTAAATCTTGAACCACTTACTCCTCGTTAATATTAAACCGATACAGGGAATATCATGCTCTGGCTTCAGGCTGAACCGATTAAATGAGCTAACGTGATTACGGACGACGGGCGACGAGGGGCCTCACTGACCACTCGGTAATCGACTTTTCGTCGGTTATAGTTGCCGGGCAAAAATTACCAAGTATCAAGAGTGATTTACTTTTATAAAGTACGGTAGATGCAATATTCTGTCTGATCTTGTTAAAAAGTGTGAGGTTAGTTAATGTTTGAAATTATCGAAAAACATTGTAAGCCATGTTAAGCTTTTTTGAAACCGTTATTGAAACGGATACGATGGCAAGGATTAATAACGATAATCGCTTAGTGACACGGTAGTTTAAATAGCAGAGTTACTGGTTTCCCAAACGTTTCAGGTTCGAGTCCTAACCGTGTTAATGAACTTTTATGTACGTATGTTTTTGAAATGCGACTATATTGAAAATAAATAAATTTATTTTCTCTAAAATATAAATATTACTGTCCAAAAAGTCTAATTTAACCATTTTTGAACATATTTTTCACTTTTGTTCAAATGACAATTTTAATTTTGAACTACGAATTTCATGTGAATTATCCTATATTATTATAGTATACAAACAGACAGAACTGAACATTTCGAAGCATGTCTTAAGTGTAATTAGACAAGGGTGTAACGACTTCCCTCCTAATTGAAGCCTAAAATTTGAGATCCAATGTCTTGCATATTCATAGAAACCATCGGGCAGGTAGGTCTAATTTATTCAAAGGTACGGTCATGCAAATTGCTGAATATCGGTCATGTTTATGTCAGATTTGAGTCAAAATTATTGCGAATTGGCTTTCCCTTGAGATCTATTTGTGAGGGTGCTTGAATTAGTTGGCAATGTTGGTAATATTGTACTTCTACCACAAATATAATTACCAAAAAGAATAATATATTACAATATTAAATCTTTATTTAAAAAAAATATAGATAACAATAGGCGGCCTTAATGCAACATGGCGGTTTCTACCAGTTAACCTAAATATAAACAATTTAAAAGGAAAAACATTTTGTCTTTTTTACTTGGCTTTAAATGTGTTATACATTTTTACCACTCTATACTCTCTTTCTTCTCCCACCAGTTCAGGTTGTCTGGAAGAGATGTCAGCTAAGCGATAAGAACACCTTATCGTATGACTAGTATTTACTTATTATTTAATTTTAAATTAAAATACATAGTTTCGAGCAGTTCTTCACCCGTCTTGCATTCCTTTACCTCATATTTCGACGTAAACTGTGCTTAGAGTTTATTAATTTACTCTCAATTTTCTCACTATACCGTATAAAAAGTTAAATATATTTTATAAAACTTGTCCTTTTTTAATTCACAGAAAGTTATTTCACAGATTATCTGTCAAATAAGTCAAACCAAATAAGCAGACACACTATCATAATATTTTATATAAACGTACATACAATATAAAATATATATATATATTTTATATTGTATGTACGTTTATATATATTATATATATATATATATATATATATATATATAGCAATATATATATATATATATATATATATATATAGCAATAGATGATGAATTATCTAGTCACCTGTCTTTATGTTCTATAAATCTAGTAAATAGTCTGTAACAGAAGATCAGGAGACTTGGCAGGATGCTGAGATAATTGCTTAAGTGTGATCTCACTTAGCCCTCAGCCGTCCCTCCGAGGGCTGGCCCTTTAGCCAAACTCCTTAGATAAGCATAGTTTATTGTTGAAGTCAAATCTTCTTAGGCTTGTGATAACAAACTGCTTTGCATGTATGATAGGATTATGTCTGACTCGACTTACAGCTGACGCTTGATATTATATTGAAATGCTTTACTATATTAATAATATAAAACCTTTTTAAAGATATCGGTTTTTGTATCAAAATACTGGTAAGTTAAGATGAGTTTACCGGTTTTCTGTAACAAAGTGAATTCAGAATGTTTTATTAATCTCGTGTTGTAAGATGAGTATGAATGTTTGATCATTCCTTAATTATGTAGCATATAAGTACGAAACTCGAAAGAGGGTCTGGCTCTTGACGTCTTGAATTAAGGTTTGTTTAGGAGCTCATTAAAAATGAAAACGTGACAGACATGCATTATTGTTTATTATTAGTTGAGCTGTCTTCATTGATAAAAAACTATATTCTAAATCAAAGGTTAAAAATATAAGTTATTTCTTATTAAAAAAACCTACAGAAAAAAATACCTTTAAAAAAATATTTTTATCCATTTAAGGAAATGTAACTGAAAAATTTAAATAAAATCATAAAAAAATTCAATACTTAAAAGAAACAACCGATTGACCGGCAGCATTTTACGAGTATTGTGACAAAGAACAATTATTTGTACAATAATATTAGTTTATCAAAAAAAAATCTTATTCATAATATTAAATAAAATATAAATACTATATTCAAGAAACAACCTATTTTCAGACAGTATTTTTGTGACAAAATAAATTTATTTGTACAATAATCTAGTATATAGTATATATAATAGATATCCTTCTATAAGATTATTCTCGTATCAAATTAACATGGAGTATTCAGACTAATCATGGACTGAATGATGCTTGGTCACAAGGAATGGTACGCCTTTGAACATGGATCTAACTCCGAAGAGCCACTCCATACTGGAATGCCGGTCGCTTTGGCTACAGGTAACTCGGCTTAATTTGATTTGTTTGGCTTCAGCAAATAGAATTTAGTTGGTTATAAAGCAATATAATATTATAATTAACTTATAATTTTATAATACATTTATATATTTTGGGTCTTTTGTCAACAGTGTAGATAATTCCGATAGGTAGATATTTAATTGATTAATAAGTAATTAAATGTTTCAAAATATAAACATGTATTGCCATGTTAAACTCATTTAAATTTTGAATAAATATAGAACTAAAAATAAATGGATACGGGCAGGGATTCGAACCCGCGAGCTGAAAACCGTACCGTTACACAATTTATATTAGTATATTTTTCATACTATATTTATTAAAAAGTTACGAAATCGTTTCCCGAAACTTACAATTGTTAAACAAAAGTTTGGAATCATTTGAAATTAATTTACTTCAATTAATTTTCATTTTCAATTGCTTTTCAAATGCTACATCGGTCTATTGCAAACAGTTTGAAACTTTTCCTTTGACTCCGCGGCGTACCTCCCAAAATATCTAAACAATCGCACATTTATAAAGTTTCAGCTTTGAAAGTTTCAGCCAGTTGTGAAACTGCTGGGCTTCACTTATAAATGTAGGTTTGTACATAACTGCATTTAACGCAAATATTATATATATTTTACAGAAAAGTTTTTTTTTTAAAACGTAGCTTATGCTTCACCTGTGATCCGCACGCTCGTTTGCCTCTTATAAATTAAAAAAAAAGTACTTCACAGCGTTTGTATGTCTATGGAAGCAATGACTTTTAAATGTATCCTTATCTATATTTATATAGTCGTTAATTCAGGAACGTTTAATTGTGTAATTTGTAATTAAGTGATCGGGAAAAAGTTTGATTATAAATAAAGTTTTAGTATCCCTTAAAATCAAATTTAAATCTAACGATATATGTGTTAAAAACAAACAATATAAGGTATTCAGGAATCTATTTTTCCACATTTAGTAGTTTCCTGAAGTTGCAATTAATTCCTGATTCATTCACAAAGGTATGCCACCCTCGCATCCACGTCAGCATCACAAGATTCCAACTTAGCGTCAACTAAGATTTGTAGTATAAAATTTATATGAAACTTTGCTTGAGAGTTGGTCTGTACCGGCTATATACAGCGAATCGTATATTTTTATTATTTTGAATGTCATAATATCTTTATAGAAAACCACTCTTTTAATAGTGATTCATTTATTTACGTAAGTTTTATTTATCTTCAATTATAATACTTTTTATTGTAGTAGATTTTTATAAACAAAATACATATACAGCTACATTATTTATCATACTTAAAGTATATAAATTACTGATTTATTTGTTAAAATGTATATAGTACAATATTCATTAATAATATTCGCTGTATAAGAGTAGTACGTATCAGGAGTAAGAAGATAGCGGTTGTACTGCTAAGATATTCTGAGACGTGATAGTTGGAAGCCGACGCTCTATTATCAACAAACTTACTGCCTTTCTGTTCTATTCTATTCTGCTTGTAATTAACTTACAACAAGGAAATTATGATAACTAGAAGATAAGACAAATTTAGTGCCGTCAAGAGAAACTAGGATTAACTCTCTACGTTTTATATTATATTTAAAAACTTGTATTTTTCGAGGTCCTGGGTGCTATATGTATAATTTGTATTTAGTAAATAAAATATAGTTTATGTATGTTTGTCACTTGTTTAGTTTGGGAATGACATTGTGTAGAATTTTTCAAATATTTATATTTAAATTTAACTTTGGTAAGATGCATGATTTATAAAACTGTAAATAAATGTATACACATTAAAATGTCGTCTGTATATCACAGGTAAAAAGTTGTGTAAATGACTTGAGCGCATATGTATACCGGAAGTCAGTCGCATAAATCGTGGGGACGGAACCGGAAGCACGGCGTCGTTTGCCGCATTGTGCTATCGGACGCCGGGCCGCGCGGACGTCGGGAATGCTTTGCGCCACTTTATAGAGTCATTCAAATGGGCCCTATCGCGTTTTGAAAGGCTTTGTCGTACCTTCACTGATAACTTGGGTGCTTTATTCTTACATACCTGCCGTTTAATGGTGTTTACTTTATACTGAATATATTTTACAGAATGAATGAATATGTATATATATTATTTATATTATTAAATACAGTTTTTCTTTTCACTGACTTTAATCGTAGGGAAAAAAATCATTTTACTTTATTTGTTCTGTAGATTATTTGTATAGTTTCAACAAATTGAATTTTCTATTTCACTACTAGGAACGTATATTTAAAAACCTCTTAATTCTTACTAGTTACAACAAAACTTATCAAAATTTAGGTTTTAAACCCAGTGGTTTTTGTCGTGTTGAAATATAAATAAGTTTTACCATTTACATATCCATTATTAAAAGAAATCAATGACATTATAACTACAAATTGTTTATTTTATTTACAGTACGAGTACAAGTTTTGACAACCTGGTAACCAAATAACAACCAATCACAACCAGGAACTCGTTTCGTGACTGCTCGAAAACTATCAACGTTTCGTAATGTCAAAACTCGTACTAGTGGTACTGAATTATAAGAACGAGTGTGTTCAAAATAATCAATATTTAACCCTTAGTTGGGGGTGGATTTATTATTTATCACTGATGCAGTTTGGTTGCAGTAGAAATAAACCTAACTTATAACTGGCTTGTCACATTAATAGCTATTTTTAAACTTTTAACTGAAAATAGAATATTTTGTTTCGAGCTGAATTTTTGATTTTCAAATATTTATTCAGTATATGGATTCAATAAATGTCAAATTACAGATTGAAAAGTTGTTCTATAGTTAAATAAATAAAAAATAATAAATATTCGGACATTTTCCACAAAGCATTTTGCCACAATCTGAACAATAAACAAACGTAAACTATTATTTCTGTAAATACATTATATTCAACATTTAACACCCAGACCATAAAAATAGACAATTTCGAATAATTTATTTTGACTTGGGGTACATTTAATATAAAAATAATAAATATCATCTAATAAAATATTATTGCCATAGTATTCACACTCAACTTAACTAAACTTACCCAAAAAAAGAAAGACAGACCGCATTTAGTTACTCCATATATAAACTATTTCGCAGCGTGAGTTTGCCTCAATATTTATGAAGCTACTTCGTTTCAGCCATCATCAATCATAAAGTTATAAATAAAACAATAAAAGGTGAAAACTTACTTCCCGCGAGGGTCCGTTTCCATCCTATATTGCCAAAAACCCACTTATACGAATAATATGTAGATTATCATATTATAATGTAGACCTATTTTATTACACACCCGAGTCTAACTCTTTATTGTAGAAAAGAAAAGAAGAGGTTAATTAAAGATAAAATGGCATGAAAAACTCTTTATTATAGGAAAGATAAGATTGAATATAGAATAAATAAGAATGTATCTTCTTGCGTTTATGCAATCACAATGACTGTCAAACTTCATTTGTATTTAAAAATGTAATTTCCTACTCACAATCTCAAAAGGGGAAGAATAGTTTTTCGCAAGGAATAAGTTATTTATGATAAATGTTATAAATCATTTTGCTAACGCTAACTTCCCGCGATAAAAGCAAGAGAATAAACTTTTGTATGATTTCTAAGCGATACAGTTGCAATGCTACTGAAGTTGGCACCGCTATTTGACTTTGCATGAAAGAATAAAGAGGATGTTCTTTCTAATATTTATAATATTTTTTAAGATTTGCAATTTTTGATATGATATTATATTTTGATTCATAAGGCGAATTTATTTCTAAAAATATGTACGTTATTTTATCTAACAACAAATTAACTAACAACTAACAAAAAATTTACTTTTTTTATAAACAAAATTAAGTGTATACTTATTATAAACCTACAAGAGTTAAAATCAACCTTTTTTTAATTTTTATTTCATGTAAAAAAAAAATATTTTTCTATACTTACGTATATATAGACGTATGTTTCAATTGAAATATATATATATATTGACAAAAATAATCTCTACCTACGCCGAGTCCTCTAGATCTCATCCTAACAATTGAAATGAGAATATTTTTCTTACTCATCTCGTCCTATATGCCACTCGTAATGCGTTTAATATTTCATGGTATCGCCGCAAGCATATCGATATCTGTACACCCATAAATAACCCACAAAAAGGATGAGGGTGCCGTCAGAATCAAAGCTATCAATATAATATTAGCTTTGTTAAATATCGATCGTTAGCCGTCCATTGTGTCTAACACAAATCTTAACAAACTTGGATTTTTAATTTATAACATGTTAACAACCAGGAATATATATATGCTTAAGAAGATAGACAGACAGATTGTTTGAATCGATTAAACAATATAATCTTGGAAATTGTACGTTTGGATAATGCATTTATTAATGAATGATTGTTTTATTAAAATTATTTAAGTGCTAGAAGAAATCTGTATATACCTATATTTTTGAAGAATGTTTCAGAAAATCTACATCTCGAATAAAACAACATCAAAGTAGTATAGCCGTTTATTAGTAAAATAATTCTCAATATACAGACATCGAAAGATATTAAGTGATACTACTTATTATTAAATAAAGAGAAAATACTCTAAATGAAAAGGTCACAGTATGTTAAAATAAAGGCACTAAAATGAAGCGTCCATTTCAGTTTTTCTTCGTTCGAAAACAATTCTCTCAAGTTATTCTCAAACGATAAAGACATTTATGAATTTAGTAGCTTTTCCTGGATAAGAGCCAAGAAAATATAATATTTATGATATTATTAAATGATTTAAACTACTTAGTATAATTCTAGTACGTTTAAAAATTTCAGAAGGCCCCCCTAGAACGAGTTTTGACGTTACGAAACGTTGATAGTTTTCGAGCACTCACGAAACTAGTTCTCTTTTCGTTCAAATAACAACTAAAGACAATCAAGTACTAGTTTCGTGACTGTTCGAAAACTACTAAAGTTTCGTAACGTCAAAACTCGTACAAGAGGTACAGTTCACGATAATTCGATAGTTAGTATTGTAGTATCCAAATTGGGCGTTATTCGTATTCAAAGCGGCGGGAAATTTATCGCGTGTTTTCGATTTAAATCGTCGATTTAACGACATTGCACCCACGACTACTGTTTATCGGATTTATTCGCGCCGCCCGCCCTGGGCGATACAAACATACATACGTACTGCGTCTGGTTGATCTCTATATTAGTATATATTTCTATATTAGTATGAAATTCATTGATATGTCAAAATTTATTAGTTTTTTTTTAAATATAATATTGTTTGAATATAAACTTGTATGGCCGTGTTGGGATAAAATGAAAAATATACATCAGTCTGCGGGTCCGAATCCCTGCCCGTGTCAATTTATATATATTAAAATATAATATAATAAGTCTCGTTTCCCAAGAGGACGTAGGCTTTAATCCCTGCTCATATAAATTTATTTTTCAATACATACATATTAATATATGTATATAAATATATTGTCTACAAAATGCTACAGATCTCAAATTTCTTCCGCTTATAAAATAGGATAGCATAAAACTCAAACGACAAATAAAACATCATTTTCTATAGATCCAGAAAAGTTGTATATAAATATGAATTAAAGTAATACGAGTGGGTAATTAAGTTCAAGCATAGCTTATCGCTTACACATTGGTAGCTTTGAATAGCTTGCTTAGCTTGGCGCTGAATTCAGCTACTAATTAAAGTTGGTTTCTATTATTGCATTAATACAGCTACGATGGAACAAAACTCATAATTACTGCCTTTCAGCTCAGTTTCGTACTTAGGGTTGCGGATTCAATTGCACTAGAGGATTTTTTTATAATTTTCCATATGCTTCAGTCGATTTAAACTTTTCACTAATTGCGCTGGGCATGTGTGCTATAACGTCATCAATGTTTCAATTGCGTGTGTGTGTGTGTGTGTGTGTGCAAAGTAAGAAATATAAAAATTAAAGAATTACTTCACTTATAAATAAATAAATGGTAAGCAGCTGGCTGACAAAGGCTCATCTCGATTTACGAGCACAAATCAAACATTTAGTTTCAGGCTGTAAATCAGGCTGGTGAGGAATTTATGGCGGGGTTCGCGTATTTATTGTTTAACGTGCCAGGAATATACCTTCAGGAAACTTTCATAGTAATTATAAATAAACCGACAGACAAACTAACTGTATATAACAATTATATTTATTTATTTATACATCATGTATATATTAACTATTTATATGCTAAATTAATTAATCTATTATGGATCAAAAATAAGCCAAATCAAATGAGTTCATTCATAATTCTAGCAATAAAAGTAGAGCCCTATTTCTTTAGCTCTTGGCAATCGAAATAAGGAGCTCAAGGTCATTTACAAACAAAACAATAAACAATGTTGTATTGTTTGCTGTAAAACATTGTTTGCAAGAAAATTAGACACAATGCCGTCTCAATTTTTCAATACAAAAGCGTGCACTTAATGGTTTTTTAAATATCGCAGAGAATGGTGCGGCTTCCACACGTCAACGAACAATGGAACAGAAAAGGGGAAATATAATTTATTTTCCAGTTAAATCTTTTGTGGAAATAATATGACATTTCTATTTGAAATTGTCGGTGATTTATCGGTTGCCCTGTTGTGGGCTTGTTTTGAACAATTGATTCAATCGGTTCACGTCGCGATTACATTTAGGAATTGATCGTTACCGAATTAAACAATTATCAAATGTATGTATGAATACGTTAACAAAGATTTATATTTCTAAGTTGAAGGCAGAAAACTATTAATAGGTTATATATTTTACAAATATACTTTTTTTTTTTAAGTCACAATGATGTGTGGAATATTCTGCCAATTTCAAGTTACACCAGGTTAATATTTTTTTTTAATTTTCTAATACTTGTAGAGTAGAGTAAAGAAAACATGAAGGAGATTGGAAATCATCAATTTGAGTGTAAATTTCAATTCGTTACTTACATTGTCGACTAGCACCCAAAACAACACAAAGATAATAAAACAAATATACTTAAAGGTTCTGTTTTTGGTCAACGTCAAATGTCAATATCAAAACATTTTAAAAGTCTGGTGACATAATAAAAAAAAAACACCGTCATCTAAATAAAAAAAAAATAAATAAATGCAACGATTATAGAGGAATTATTTTTTTTTTAAATCCATATTTTTTTTTGATAGATGATCGTATTTCGGCCTATATGCGACCAATATTGTTTTATATTTCATACGACAATTCAAAAGGAATGTTATAAAAACAAGCACTCAAGTTTATTCGTCTGTATGTAAAACCATTTCAGTGAAATATCATAGAACGCTCTCAAATATGACTGTAAATTAAGCCTCTCGTATGAGGCCAAAGGATTTTAAAGCTGAAAATGTTTTCGCTTAACTTCCAGCTCGATACAGGAGTTTTATATTTCAATGGTAAAAACTCTATTGCGACGTTAATTCAAAAAGTTGTTTTCATTACGTTTCGTTCTCGCGGTACAGTGCGTGCTACGACTGCTGAAAAGTTACATAAAGCAAAAGAATTTAAAGTACAGAGAAACAAATAAAAAGCAGCGACAGTCGCGGGATAAAGCGTCGCCCAACAATTGCTGCATTCCACATCGAAATGCTTTTATATGCTTCGAATATGTATGTTTTGTTTATTGTTTATCCTTATTCCATTAATTATATAATAGGATATGTAAGTGTATGATATATTAGTACTACCTTCAATTATCAACAAATTATTAAAAAGTAAGCTCGTACATTTAAAATAAAAGCAAAACAAAATGTCCTCACAAAACAATAATTAGGTACAGCACCGCTAACGAAACACAAATACGGAAGCAAGGCAAAATATAACAAAAATATACATGAAATGTGAAAATATTTTCCTCAAAGGTACCTAAAAAGTGCAGGATACCGGCTGACCTGGCTGACCTGTCACGCAGCCGCGCCGAAAATTAAAGGATTCCGTCCAAAACAAATACTTTTATATTTTATTTTGTTAAATAAAAATCCGGAAGGTAAGGCAGGTGGGAATTTAAATAATCTGACAGGGATTAAGAGGAGAAATATCAGCTTTTGACCGTCGCGGTGAGCCGGCCATTTTATCCACATTATATTTAGGGTTTGTGTGTAGACAAGCTTTTATAATTTAAATGAGGGCTGTAAAAACCACGCGAGTATAATTGCTTCATTTGTTTTTCATATTTTCCGCCAGTAATAAAATGGTATGCGAACTTCAAAACTAACCGTCCCCTGGGAATGTCACATTGTTCTGCTTTGAAATCATATAATAAATAAACGTGTATGGTTTTTCCTCATAATGTTATATCGTATTTTTTTCTGTTTGAGAGAATGTTTGCTAATGACAAGCAGTTTTTTAAATACAGCATTTATATTTTCTGTCTTACTCCTTCAAATGATTGCGGAGATAATTAATGTGAAGTGTTCTCTATAAATATTATCTTTCGTATCATATATTATTATATAATAGTATAAACTTTAAAAACCAGCTTATTATATAAAGTAAATTGCAATGGCCTCCCGATGAGATCAAGAATTGTGACGTGTTTATTTATCCCTCGGGAATATTATATTTTTTCAGGATCAAATTTATTCTAGATAATTTTTAAAGGTCCATCCATGTGCAAAATTCCATACAAATTCATCAAGTATTTCCAGCATGGTCTTCACACTTATAATAGTATTTCTATATTTGTAGATTTGATTTATATCACTCAAATGATTTGAAAATAGATATAGATAGATTTAAACTTTTATCTAAATCTTAAGTTTTAGACTACCGGTATTTTTTACATTATAATATTAGTTCTATATTGAAGAAATTTTCATCTAAAATGGTTTCTAGAATTAATCCTAGCCTAGATAGCTCAAAAGATGCAAAACGTGCTCTCTATGTGGGAAAAGTAATAAAATATTTTTTTTGACATTTATAATATAAGTCCTAAATTTGCAGATTTGATTTCTAGCGATCAAATGATTTAAGATAGTCATTAGAACGCTATTCTACAGCTCATTTGAAGTAGCAGTTATCAGGACGCAAATAAAACACCAAAACAATGAAACATTCATGAGATATTAATGATCAAATAATCCTCAGGTCCCACCAAATCGGAAATCTATGCATAAAATTGTGAGGTTAGTTTGGGATGTCAGGGTGATTAATGACGTTTTACCCCACGTTATTAACATGGTAATAGCCACGAAGCGCTTTCTTAGCGATACTTAATGGTGGAGGATTTGTGGGATGATGCTGCGACTCTGGACCAGTTTATCTCCTGGCTACAGGTCCCCCTAATACATGTTTGTGTCCGACCTGGCTTTTGTGTACAAATTAGCTCAAGCTTTGCCTTATTTTCGTCAAATTTTAAGTTCCATACAAATTCAGCTAAATAAAGAAATAACCGTAAAGAAAGGAATTGGATATCTTAACCATCTATCTTTATCGAATTTTACCAGCTATGTTAATGTTACAGAAAATCGATTTTATGATCGATTCGTTGATGAAAAACGTTTTTAAAGTTTAATTGACTAATTGCTCCACAATATACTTGTTAAAGTATATTGTTTAGTGACCTAGATGATAGTAGGTACTATATTTAAAATCATCAAAGGTTACTGAAAACTGAATGGTATACCACTGAAAACGTCCATGCGCGCTAAAAGGTGCCAAGTCAAAATATTTGCCCACCTATCCAGTGTCCCATAGGAGTGCTATTTCTATGAATAAAATAACAATTATAAGTGATCCCGTCCCCGAGCGTGCTTCATTCCGTCTGAAACAATATTCATCTGGCAGTTCTCTCACACACACGGTCGATAAAACTAACACGCATACATACATAAAACAAAAATATACATGAAACGAAAATACATTATCTGAAATACATATAAATTAAATTTTATGTTAGTTAAGTAATGTTGACCTTATACATTTTGAAATAACTATAGAATGAAGAATCAATCATTATAAAATTCGAACCCGCGTCCTCTGGGAAACCGTTCCGTCGCTCTACCAATTGAGCTACCGGATTATATAATGGATAAAATTATTTATTGTAATAATTTGTAAACTTACTTTATTTAATATATATATTATAAATCGTTAATGACGCTTGGTATGAAATAATATAATTAGTTTTATTATTATTTATTCTTTATTGTACACCACAAAATTTAAAGTTACAAAGTTTTATATATATTGTCTAAACGTTCCGTCCGTGTGTCCGTAGTATAAAACGTAAAGTTTGTTCTGTGCGTCATTTCTAGTTATTTGATGTGGGATTGTTCTCATTTCCCTTTAGTTTTGATGATGCCCTCGACGATAAGTGCCGCCTGTTGGATCACTAGAAGGTTTGTAAGTAGTCTGTTCTAATTTTATGATGCTTATTTTGAATTATATATTCACGTGTAATCGTAAAATGCCTTTACATGTTCGTTTTAACCGATTATTAATTTTTCTAATATGTACATATTTTTGAATGCATATGTCAAGGATAATATTTTTTTTATTTATACAAGGTTAATTAAAGTATTTTTTCAAGGATATTGCTTTCCTATTTGTACAAATTTTTGAATGCATATATAAAAAAAAATGTTTTATAATTTGCACATATTGCATGCATATGTAAAAAAAATGTTTTTTAAACATGTAAAAGTTTTTTAATTTATATGTCAAATAGAATCCTTAATATAATTGGGACATATTTTTGAATTCATATGTCAAGAAGATGGCAAATGAAAACATCCATAAATCGTCAGCTGTAAACTTGTTTTTACTTAAACTCAGCTTTATGGGGAAATAACCGTAAAGAAAGGAACGATAGGGGATATCTTAACCCATCTATCTTTATCGAAAGTTACCAGCTATGTCTAACTGCAATGTTAGAGAAAATCGATTTTATGATCGATCGTGCATGAAAAATTATTTTAAAGTTTAATTAACTAATTGGATCGCAATATAATTGTTATAATATGTTATTTAGGTGACTTAGACGGTAGTAGGTAGGTACTATATTTCTAGGTACCCTAGATTGTACTCTCGCAGAATTCTATCTCTATTCTTCAAGACTTGGAACGCATCTTTAAATTATCCAGATCTACAAAACAGTCGATTTTTATTAACAATTAACAATATATTTGTTATTATATTTGTCTTTAGGTTTTCTATATGATAGTTCCCTTGTAGAATGTCCACTACATTCCTATAAACTGGCAACGCTTTTTGCACTGATAAAAAAGCAAGTCTAAATTCATTCAAAATTCAGTAACAAATAAGCCAAAAAATCAAGTCAGAAATGACCGAGGCTGGCTTATTCAATCTCTCTCATCTCATTTACCGATAAGGGTCTACCATCAAATATTCTTTTTTCATCAGACCGCACCCTCGCGGTAAATGATCGCAGTTATTATTTGGCGTGTGCACAAACATTTAGCGCCCTTATCAGGCCTATTAAAGATAGGGCTTCATTACTCGCGCGCGAAAAGGTTGCGAAATGGCGGCCACTGTATCGCGTTTGTTGTATCTTTGGATTATTATTTTCCTTATTTATTAGAGTTTTTATAGATTTTATAATAATAATTAATTCTGCTGTTTTGTTTTTTATTTCTTTCCATTTTAATATATTACGTGTTAGATTAATTGTTTCTGCCATTTTGTTTTTTATTTCATGACATTTGTAATCGTTTTAATATATTATGTTGTAAAAGGAGTTTGGTTTTATTAGTGTCATAGCTTGTACTACATTAAGCAATATGTGAATATAAATTTTATTTCATTATTTATTGTATGAAATGTGAATTTTTACGCCATTTTTATGTCCCGCACTGCCATTTAGATAAAACAGCTGACTCTCATTTCCTAAACGACTAGTAATGGTGATGTTTGTGTGTTATGTTGGCAATATTGAAATAAAAGTACTTTTTGGAAGACTTTTACTAATAATATATGTACAGATAGATAATAGAACAGGTGGAAACAATAATATAGATATATATATATATATAATTCCAGGTTCCTGGGAATCTAGTTTGTAGACTAGAACGGTAGTCTAACAAAGCAATATCTCAGTATATAGGTTAAGGGTATATATATATTACAATGAAGTGTATGTGAAAAGGGATGTATGTTGGGGGTTGGGGGATTGCTCTATTTAATTAGTTATAATCTTTCATTATTTTTTAAAGCAAAATATATTTATAAAAAAAACACAATTCATATCTGATATCGTAGTCTTTATTAAAGAATTTCACGAGCGTATCCGTAGCCAAAAGCTAGTATAACCTAAAATAGCTAGATGGAGTATATTCATAACATGTCATGAGCGGGTCGAGGGAAATGAAGTGGAATCTTTCAGATAACGCACACAATTACACTCGTTAACAACGCACACATACACACACACACACACACACAGAACTCTAAGGGTCGATAGGGATGTAGGTGACATCGATAATTTTCAGTAATGGGGTGTAAGTGCTAAATTGATATGTTCATTCTGACTTACATATTGAACTCTCATCAGTTTGTAAATTAATGTTTGAAAATATTTATAAACATGTATAGCCATGTTAAAATTATTTTAAATTTAAATAGAATAAATATTAAACCGATGTGGGCAGGGATTCGAACTCGCTACCTATGAGAAACCGTCCCGTCGCTCTGCCAATTGAGCTACCCGGTTCTTTAACTGAATTTGTGAATTTCATTTAATGCTATACGTATTGTATTGTATCGGTATATTTCTCATTATATATTTATTTAAAAATGTAAATTAATGCTACATAAACTCATTAAAGAAATAAATAAAGAAAGATTATTTGATTTGTTAGAGAAAGCACTATATGTAAAGGATACACATTAATTATATAATAAATTATGAATTATATAATAAATATTAATTATAACTATATTATTTTATACATACAAAACTATTCAGGTAAGAAGACATCTTCTCTCATCTTACGAAAATTTATTACTAACAAAATTAATAAAACAAAAAGATTATTTGAATTATTAAAGAAAATACTATTTATACATCCTACATCAGTATTAATTATATATTATACTTACAAAACTATTCAGGACGCCGTGATCTCATCCATCACACGTTATCTCTTATTTCTATAATCTCACTGTATCAGTGATATCCATTTTCGATATACTATCAATCTTACCAAGACTTAGATACAGTTTTTGTTATAATATCTTAGTGAGTTATTAATTATATATGGTAGTTTGTATTTATCTTTTTACAAAAAAAAATGTGTCAAAATGATGGTTTGTTTATGGTAGAGTATTCGTAAAACTCTTTTTTTTTTAATTCCAACTTATATTTTTATGTTAAATTATTTTTTAGACTTACATAAATTATACATAAATGTTTTGAAATTATTTGTAAATGTTCCAGTCAAGCTAATATTAAATATTTTTTTTAGTATAAATATAATGAAAAATAATTGAAATCCGATACCTCTGAGAAATTATACCGTCGCTCTAGGTATTGGGTTATTGTCTTTTTTGAGATAGTAGTGACATCTAGTAAGCTTCTTTCGAAAATCCTAACCAATATGTTTAACTTTGCAGTATAGATGAACATTAAAAAGATGTCACAGATATTTATGTATGAAATTGTCTATAAATATGTTTAGCCATGTGAAGCTTATTTAAAAAAATCAATATATACGTTTCTATCCTGATAAAGACTATTATATATAGAAATGTCATCAAGATACACAGTAGCTCATTTGGCTGAGCGGCGGAATTTTATAGCAGAGGTCGCAGGTTCGAATTCTGCACGTGTTGATGAAATCATTAATTATTTATTAATTTTAAAATATCAAATGGTTTTTATTTATATATGTCCCCCTGGAGTGACGGATTATATTAATCTTCAATAGAAAGAAAAGACATTATAAAATCAATACTATACAATATATTAATAAACGTAGACTTTGAATTGAAAAATAAGTAAATATCATTAAAAAAAAAACCAATTTAATACTTAATAAAGATCTATTAATATAATAGAAGTGTTAAAAAATGCATAAAATGGATGATACTTTAATATAAGTACCCTCAAAACAAAAGTAAGTAGACAAAAGAAATAAAATTTATCTGAAGGAAAACACCCCATAAAATGGAATTGTCCTGAAACTTTATAAATGCGATAACGGCTGAAGTTGTTCTCTGCTTCTACGTTTACATAAATATCTCCAGTTAAGAAGAACCCCCGCGATCCCCCGGGTAGAGTACATTCAGATGAGATGAGGGAAGCTGCGGGGAAATTCAGAGGTCTTGAGAATTTGTCGCCCTGTCGTACCTAAATACGTGTTAAAGTAAAAAAGAGAGATCCAAGGAGTGTCCGTCTGTCGCTCCGCCCAGCAGTGGGCACGCCCACTAAGATACTCTTCCTAGACTTCTTTAATATATATAATATGAATAAAGTTGTTCAAATTCTCTAACGTATATAGACATCTGAGCGCCCGCTGTGTGTGAGTGCACGCACACGTCAGTCGTTTATATCTCTATAGAAATATATTCGTGTGAAAATGCTCTGTTTTAATATTTTTTTTGTAATGTTGGTAGCAAGCTTAGATCATGATAGTACTTGGACAGTTGTCAGTACTGATGCTTTTTGTGTACTGACACTTTGTATGATGTAATGAAAAAAAATGAAATAAAAACACATGCTCATATGAGATACATACTACCATATTCTTTTGATTTCAGGAGAAATCATTTTCAATAGTCGCAAAAAGACATGTGTTATTGAATTGATTTCAGAAAAGTAGTTTTCACAAAAAAATATTTTCGATGTATAAATAAAATAAAATGAAAATATCAATACCTTAGGTACTTCTTTTCTAAGAACAGAATGAAGTTTGGTTCCTCCTTCTAGAGGAATTCTGTACTCATAGTGCATTTGATATAAGCACAAATAAAAAAACGACAAAAAAAGTCTCACAAAATTCACTATAAGCTATAAAAAATATAGGAATATAAAATATGAATTTTTATACAATATTATTTGAATAAAAATATTTTTATAAATGTCAATTTTTTTAGGTATATTTTAACCCGACGTTTCGAAAAAACCTTCAAAATAATCAGTTTAGTGTTGTTATATTACAAAATCATTAAAATTGAAACTGAAAATAATCACTATGTAAGTGTAATAATAATGACATACCCACCTCTTGCCGACGGCTCCGTTCCCGTGTTTCATGAAACCACTCATGCAAAATTAAAGCTTCAGATTTCAGTTTGACAAAACTTATAAAATGACAATTAATATTTTTACCACACACACAAAATTAAATAAGCTTAAAGCTTTTTAAATAATCTAATTCAATATTATATACGGTCCGGATATTATCAATAATAGTAATATAAGGTATAATTCATAAATAATTCTACTAAATATATGACGTACATAATTCTTTCATCTTCATTTAAAAACTTGAAATGTCATCGGCAATTAAACAGCATGCTTATTTTTTTATAACGCTTCCGACACTAAACAAATCATAGTCAATACAAGAAAACAACTTTTATAAAATGTCTCTACACTCTAAACAAAAATTATTAAAATTAAACAACAGTAGCAAAACCTATTTAAAATCCCATAATCTTTTGCCAGTTTCAAAAACAAAAGTCAGAAATATCACGGTAACCGGAAACGGATAGTCGTTTAATGTTTAATTCTCCCGCGCGGCTGTCGTCTTCCCGCCGCCGGCGAGCCTTCCTTTTTTATGGGACGTGTTTTTTTTAAGTTGTATTTCCGGTTTAGGACAAGCACCGATGTCACGCGGCTTTGAACACGGCTCATATTTACAGTATTTTTTTTTACTGTTCTAATATTTTTATGAGATTTGTGTTTTTTTTTGATTAAATATTTTTGACAATGTAAATTGAGTATACAATATAACATGTTTCTTATAATATTTTATACCAAGTTTTTTTTAAATATAAATGGAGCTATTATGTATTTTTTTTATATATATGATCTATTCTTATAAAAGAAAAGACACGAATCATATCTTCTTCAATAATATTTTGTATTGAAATGTTCTTATACATACCATAAATAAATATCTTTTGAATACATTTTGCATTATTAGACACAAAGTCAACAGTGTATCATTTTTCATCCATTGAGTGTATTTCATAAAAGCCTCCGTGTTTCTGATTATTTTCCTGTGGCGGCATTTTTTCTCGTCGCTGAAAAATCCGCTCCGGATATTATCATTAATTATAAATCAGATTTTTCAGCAGTCATTGCTTTGACGCTTACAAATGACGCAGACAGCTGTGATAACTGTATTTCAGGCTTAAATACATATTTTTGTGTGGGAATAAACTTTTAAATGTTCATTCATTCTTTACATTATTTATAATTTATCCATGATTTGATGAACTAGTCATTAAATTAAATCTGTAAAATATGCAATTGTTTGAAAATACTTAGTTCTAAATGATTTTTATGAAAATGAAATAAAATAGTTTAGATAGCTTCTCTCTTTGTTTTTTCGTACATCACTAAAAATGTAATATTTTAAATATATTTGGTGTGGTAATAACTTTTTGTCCAAGTTAACTAAAAGATACCTAAATATTTTTACCGTAGACATATTTTTATAGTAAGCCAACAAATTTAGTTGGAGCTATAAGTAAAAAATATGAATTGCATTAAAACTAGAACTGTATGGAATTTAACAACATTTTTTTTAAGTATTGACGCTCAGATATAGTCGAAGCAAAGTAAAAAGAAACACATCTAGAAATTAAATACACATACATTCACTCAACTGTCAAAATGAAAACATTCACTCACCTGACATTTTTCAAATACATGGATTTATCCAAATTCATTAGTTCAAAAAATAATACATTCACTCATCTGATATTTTGTTTGACAGTGTTTGAGGGACATTGAACTTTAAAGAGAATATAATTCAATTTGGGACAAAGTATAATCTAAACATTGCTAGAGGCATTATATTGTAGCCGTCCACAAATCAAAGACAAAGACAAGGGCCGGGTAATGCGTGTCTGGGGTATTGACCAGCGGAGACGAATTGAAGGTTTCTTTGAGGTTTACTTACTATAACATTCGCTCTCTTTTATTATCTGTATTTATTTATCTTTCATTGTACCTTTAAGGTTTTCTTTGAGTAATAACTGAAAATTATAGGCAAATTGTTCCATAATTTAAACGTTAAATGTGAATCATTACTTATTCAAATACAAACATATTAATATATTATCAAAATAGACATTGTTGAAATCCTTTCTAGCAAATTACACGGTTAGTGTACTACACAGCTACGGAGTACAATAGACTGGACTTTCAATATGGCCTCCGTATTTAAGAACAGCTGATTTCAACATTGACATACATTGTCAAAACTTCACTTAAGTAAAGATAAAAATAAACTATATGAAAATATAAATACAAAATAAAGCTATTGTATAGTTGCATAATGCATATTGTTGAATATTATTAATAAAAATAAACAAAACTTAACCCAAAAATATACTGAATTAGTACTAAATATATATATTTAAACATTCTTGAATTAATGTTCTGAATTCAGGATAAATCAAATTTAACCTCCATGACGAGTTTAGATACGTTCTGTCCGGGCTCCATGATTTGTGTGCGGGCTCCCCGGGGCTGCTGTTTCTACCAACCTTCTTGCAATTTATGATGAGGATTTTGCTGTCCACTACAAACAAACAGTTTTAAATAATGTAATATTTAAAACTTTAAACACATGAACGTATAGTATACGTTAGGTTTAGGTAAAAATAATTATTATATAAGTATATTCACCTGGCTTTACTCACGAGAATTATACTTATATATAATATCTTCATGTGTCACGAAAGTTTCAGTTTAATTTTATTCTGAATTATGAGAAACGTTATTAAATAAACAGAAACATAGATATTAAATTACGTGTAACGTTTATCATAATAAATAAATTTATATATTATTTTTAAATAGTACACAAATATATGATGAAAAATAATGTATATGCAGGAGACCAATCTGCGACTTTTAGGAAACCGTTCCTTCGCTCTACCAATTGAGCTACCATATCGCTACCAGTTTCGATGAATTTATCATTATATATATAATCGTCTTTACCGCGACAGAGGAGACATCTATTAGGCTCCTTTATTAAAACCTAATCAATGTTTCTAACTTTGCAATATAAAATCGCAGTTCGAATTCTGTATAAAATATTTAAATAAGCTTAATATGACTAAATATATTTATTAATAATCTTTAACAGTATTCATATATTGATCATACTTAATTTATCTAAATATTTCTGTCATATAATAAATAAAAAAAATATAAATTATAGTTTTTTTTTCTCTCCCTAAGAGACAGACTAGAGACTTATATATATATTGATTAGTCTTTCATACATAAAATTAAAAATAAAATCTATGTATTAATAATATACTAAAACATATAATTTTAACATTGGTATGTAATATTGTTCATAAAGATTAATTCTAACACCTCCGTTAAACGAAAAATCGCTAGAAAAGTTTCATTAATATAGATAATCAGGATCATTAGATGTCTGTGCGTGCGAGGCGGAAAAGTTGTCGTATAAATCCTGCCAACACTCGCTCGTTCTCATCGATATGATTAATAGATGCTTCTCCATTGAGTACTGCCCTTATGAAGTTATATTATCTGTGGAAAATAACTAGTGTTGTGAAAACATGGATATAAAATCATTTAACTATATGGTATGTGTTATTCTGATTTTGAAAGATTTTTTTTATCGTGTTCGAATTTTTGTTTCTATTTTGCAATTAGTCTGAAGTTTCATAGGTGCAATGCCTATTTGAAATTAAATTAAATTTTAACAAAAAAATTCTTTGACTTTATAGTTTTTTTTATTATTTGTGGTATGGTTTTTTCCGATTCACATAATATTCTTTGTAACTATACAACTAGAGTCCGAATTCATAAGTATAGGAAATTAAAAAAAAAATTGACATCGACAGAAATATTATTTATTTGATTTTGTAAGTTTACATTTTATAATATGTATAACTAGCTGAAAATAACAAATGTCTTATTCGATAATAAAGTAGCTTGAAAGCGTAATGAATGAATGATTCGTAAATTATCACCGACCAATAAATAAATATGGCGGCAAAAATGGCGTCAGTTTATCAGCGACAAGTGGACGCGGGGGAACGTAATAAATGTTATTAGATAGCCGCTGGGCTTAGTTGGACGGTTTTTAGCGGACTTCTTTTGGTTTTGTTAATGGCCGCCGGAAATGAATGGGGGTTGTAGATTCGGAATTAAGTAGGTTTGTTTAAATTGAGCGTAACGTAATACTTCAATTATATTAAATAATAATGTATTTAAGAAAATAATGATGTTCTTGTACTAAACAATATAAAAATTGTTTATAAATATATTTTTTTTTTTTGCATTTAAGAAAATAGAGATATTTTTGTGTAATTAAATTAATATGATTTACAGGTCTTTTAGTGTCTGTAGAAGCGAGATATCTGAAAAAGGATCAAAATGAACGTTATATTTGCGCAACGCTACAGGCTGTCAAAAGCATCGGAAAACGATCCAAATTTATTTACCAGCATGCAGCGAGCTACAAATTGGCAGATGATATTTACCAACTTATCTCATTCATGTACAATATCCTTACTACTATTAAGTTAAGGTTAATTTTACCGCAACATAGCCCATTACTTTGATGTCAACACAAACGGTCGATTTGACTGCATCGAACCCCTTTATAACCCTAACTTTAATATAATAATTATTAAATATATTTTCATTGATCTATATTTCTTTTAAGACTTGAATTAAATTTTAAGAATTAAAAAAGAAAAGTATAATTAAATTCAAACAACGTTATTACATTTAGTTCTCTTCAATATTGTCGTCCATAGCCAATATAGTTCGATCATAAAGTTCTATGGCGGGAAAGTTGTCTATGGTAAGTAGTTTAGTGTCGCACTTATGACGCTATCGACTACAAGTGTCAATATTGGCAGAACTCCAGTCGGTACAAATAACATTTACATACAAGGCTTTCATAAACGTGATAGGAGTTAACTAAAGAGCTTACGAGTATATAGATATACATATATATTAAAAAAAACACTACTCAAGAAGTTTTTAAAATTTATTTTTATCCCAAAATCCCAGCTACCTATCCGAAAATTTCCTTTATTAAAAAAAATCTGAAATTCACACTTCAGTACCGAAGACCCTAAACTCGTTACTACCACTAATTAAACCCACAATATCGCTTAAAATTCTACCTTGCAATACACATTTTCCCTCTCACTCGCACACCAAACCTTCCAACTGTTGCAAAATCCTCATATGTATACTGTTTGCGTCTGTGTGCGTGAGTAAACACCGGTTTAAGCCTAACTGGCCTTAATGAATCGTAATGGCCCCTATAATTCGCGGCGTAACTAACTGGCCATGTGGGGTAGTTACCCCTTCCCCCGTAACCCTTCCCCCCACCCCGATATTTGAAAGCCCGCCATATCTCGTCTGACAGTGATTCTCTTTTTGAAATTTTCAGCCTAACCGCATTTGTAACGTTTTGTGAAAACGTGTTTGGATATTTTATTAAATAGCTATAATTTAATATATTATTTTGCTAAGTTTATGGCAATGTTTCAGCTGAAATACAGTGTTTTGAAATGTAAGAGTTATGTCTGGAACTGCAACAGCCGGCGCCCTAAGTTCAAACTAAAGCCCGAGGAGGTCGTTATTCCTTTGGTAATTTATTTAATTGCGCTATGGCGGTAATTATTCATGAAATTACGGCAATTATGTCTTGCGAAACAATTATTTATTGTGCAAACTTGAATCTAACTCACATTTTATTTCAAGATAGAGATAACAAGATGGCGGGTTTTAATTTTTAAATTTTATAATTTTTAATGCATCTTTGACTTATTTATACACTGAGAGGGTTCAACATTATATATAAAGTGTTAATTTTATTTGTAACTTTAAATTAACAAGCCAATATGGCGGCAATTAGTAAAGCAGAGGGCAGTTTCGTACATGTGTTCGAAGCACTAATATGCATGACCCTTTCACTTATATAGAACTATATCGATTAATGAATGAACGAATGTAATTAGTGAATGAACGAATAATTGTTAAATTTCCTCTTTCTTTTTATTACAGGTAACATTTATCATTAAAATAAATTAAAATGATAAATCCAAGGGAATTATAAAAGTATATGTAAATTCAAAAAAGGAAAACAAGTTTGAGCAATGCACAGTCTCCATCCTGCATATTAATCACCGAACGCCATATGTCGCCGGCCAGTGGTCTTACATTGGCCACTTCGCTTAAATTAAAATATTTGGGACGGACCGCCGCAACATTTGCTGATAATAGCCTATTGTTTACAATATTAAAATTATTTTAATAAATTAAATATATATTTATAATTCAATAAAACAACCATATGGTTATATGGCTTCGAAGATTGAATTTTGAAATATTGGCACATATTTTAAAATCAGAAAAAAAAAAAATGGAATGGAATAATTTGAATGTAAAGAGCATTACCAGTCATGGCTGTGTGATGAAGGCGTCTGGTCGATTGTCCAAACGCGTGAATGGATAGTTGGCTTAAGCCGCGCAGGCCGTTATATGTGATAAATTCATTTTTGGGTAAGGTTTAATTTGTTTGCCGGCGCGCCGCTATTTGGAAAATGCCATTTCTCATTGAACAGATTACCGAGATTACGAATTCATTAGGGCGGTATATCTTTTGTTCATAGCTAGGGATCTTTCTAATTGATATTTTGGGCACACGTGTAGTTTGAATATTATGAAAATTTCATTTAAGGAAATTTATTAAACTAAAATATGATAACAATTTTGTCGTTAAATTAAACCCGCCATTTTGTCATTATACAATTATTTTATTTAATTATGTTTATCATTATTAAGCGTGTTTAAAGATAATTTCAATGTTATAAATAATATTCAATAATTTTAAATAATATTAACGATAAAAAATTAATTTTGCTTGAACAAAAAACTTAGTGTACATATAAAATTATTTCAATTTCGAACCATGGTTTTCGTTTTTCTAGTACAGCTGAATCTTACGTACGTTAATTTAAAGGCAATTAAATGTTAGGATTTTAGAAATGCTATCCAATCGAAGGCAGCCGACGCAAGACTCGAACTGGAATTAATTGCGGCTCGTCTGAGGTGTCCCGTAATCATCATGCCTGTGGCCAGAGGACACTTCCATACTCTCCTGACCTCAGAGAATTAATATTGGTCCAAGACAGGATTATTTGTAAAGTCCATTCAAGCGAATTTAGTACTTCATTCTATTTATATATTGACTTTTATTTTAAGCGCTTGATTTATATTGTCGTTTTTTTGGTATAGCCTTTGACTTTTTTTTTATTTAAGTGAACTATGTATTTTATCGACTTTATAGTGAGTAAAAGAAATCGTGAAGTCAAGTCGTTTTTTAGACGAAGATTAACGATATATTAGATATAAATATGAATATAAAAAACATATTTATTAATTACTTAAAATCAAACTAGGAACATTTTAGGTTCATTTTCTACATCAATAAACTTAAGCTGTATATTAATTGCGTCCGAGTTTCAGTCGTGCGTTTGAACATCGTTTGGACGTCGGGACGCACCGGGCATCGAACCGCAACCTCTGCGCTCGACGTAACGACAGAATTAATTGCTAAACTCGATAGGGTGCTCGTGTTATCTTATTATTCGATTAGTTTCAACTCTTCGGTACAAATATTACTGCATGGTTTGAATGGTTTTAAAGTATGTTTTTATAAAGATGGACTCTTAATATCATTGAATAAGGTAGGAACTCGGTAGCTCAGTTAGCAGATTGACGGAACGGTTTTACGGAGGTCGCAGGTTCAAATCCTTATATTTTTTTCAATTATATATTTATTTATAAATAAGCTTACTTGAATAATTTTATACAATTTATTAACTGTTATTATTACGATAGAATTCTAGAAGAGATGTAGGTTGGTCAGTCGGTCCTATCAAGTTGCCCAACATTTCATGTCATACCTTCCCACACGATTGTTGCAAAACAAATTTTTAATACGAATATATATTTTATATAATATAACATTTTCCATACAGATAATTCTATAATCCTCGCAACGTGAATCCAGATAATAGCTACCTGAATACTAAATAGTAGCAGGCAATTAGTATTCTGTAGGAGTTTGTTCGATTCTGGCTGAGCGATAAGCTTCACCTCCATCGTGAATTCATCTTGAGATACTTGTGACTAATCGGAGGATTCAGCTCGCAGCGTCTAGGATAATCCTGAACAAATTATAGGGGCGCTTATGAAGAGTTTCAGCCCCATTATTTAAGCCAGCTGAAAGTCTTTGAAGTTGGTGAATTGTTTTGTGGTTTCAATGTACATTTTTCGTTTAGTTGCGCTTAAGTTATTTATATTTGTGAAAAATAGCTTTTTTTAAGCAAATATTGATAACTTGGAAATAAATTTACGTATAGAAAAGCCATGAAAAATCGTTTAGATAAATATGTAGGTATAATGTTTTCTTTAAAGTATATATTTTTTTTCCATTGTAATTCGGTTCTAAAGAAAAGTAAATATACATTATCGTTATATTATTTATTTATTTATTTATATTATTATCATTATATATATATCCTTTTTGTAAAAAAAAAAACAAAATTTCAGCAACTAATTTGCTGTAACGAATACCAATGTCTGAAACTGAAACCCCTATACTAAATTTCAGTCATTAAACTGTACTTTCTTAAAGTTCGTGTTCGTGAGTGTGGGGTAGCGAATTATTTCGTGTTAAAAGGTTTTTTAAACATGTTAGCCAATTTACTTATTTTTTTAAATAAATGTAACATTTATAGACAATTTCAAATATCTATTAATTTCGGTTGATTCCTTGGTTACATACTACAAAGATCGAAAAATTGGTTAAGATTTTCAAAAAAATCTTAAACTAAAGACAATTATTTATATAGAATTCTAAAATCTTTAAGACGATACGATAGTTCAAAGGCAGGCCGTACGGACTTCTAGAGGTGGAAGCTTCAAATCTTACTCAATTTTATAATTAATGATTTTTTTCATTTTATATTTATTTCAAAATAAGTTGTATTTTAAATAAATAGATTATGAGCTCAAGATGAACAAAAGTTTCCCGATCAAAGAACACAATATAATATAATCGTATTCAATTTCCATCCGATAGAGTATGATCCTATTATTTATTCAATACAGAACCATACGGAAGTTGGTAAATATCAAAAAAATGCAAAGGGACGAATAAAAATAGAAATAATGGCGGTATAAAAGGACAGTTTTGCGTCACAAAGCCGCATGCGGGCACAGATATTGACAGTAAATTTCATTCATACAGCATTAGTGCCGCGCCATCAGATACAGGGCCAGGGCCGCAAACAGTAACGGATACACAGACAGATCTACATATATATATATATATATATATATAATAGTAGTATATCTTTTTACATCCACATATTATTTATATTTCTAAAGGTTTTTTCGTATTTACCTTTATTTATTTCATTTATTAGTATCCCATTGCCGGACAATGTTTTTATTTCTTTTTAACTTAGAAGGCTCATAATTTTCCATTTAAAACATACAGATATTATATAGTTACATCATTTTACATTTTCATTTCATATATGTTTTATATGTAAGTGTAAAGGTTGTGGCTTATGAGAGCTATAATTTTTATTTATCTATCTTATATCTCTATTAACTTATTTTTTTATTATCCCACTGCTGGACAATGGTTTTGATATAGCATTCCATGTAAACTTCTATTTCATGTCTCAACGAGTTTATTTAATTACTTATAAAAGTTTTCAGTTGTCATGGTATATTATTTTCTCGGTTACGTTTTCGTTTTTCTTTGAAGTCCACGTGTGCGAGTGCGAGTGGCGTTCACTTCAAAAAGTAATCCTTTTATTATTTCATTTGTTAATTTAAGTGTTAAGGAACACATTCAATTATTTAACTGTATGTTTTGTGTTAGTTCATGTTCCTTCTTATGAAATAGACGAGTTTATCTCAAAAAATGATAAACAGACGCTAACTTACAGGTCTCAATGATCTCTTTCTAAATTATAATAAATTGTAATAAACGAAACAAGTTAAAAAAATGCAATTAATGTTTGTCTCATACTTTTAAAAAAACCAATGAATTCATATAATAGTAAAAAAATATAACAAATGTTTAATTTAAAAGTTAAATGACCGAATAACACAATATATATATGTCAATTACATTTATATGTCAATCTATGACAGACAATAAGAAGACGCCATCTTGTAATAAGCATTAAATACAATTCCAGTGACAAAAACACTCATGATTATGATTTACGACGATATTATCCTTGCTATTTGTCCTCAGTTAGGAAATATATCTTATAAAATCCGGGACATTCTTCAAAGTTAAGCCAATATTTGGCGAGCAACTTCCGGCAACGAGCTAGTAATTTATAGTTGACCAAACTGAAGTTTATCGAATAATAGAGAATCATATTACGAAGTGACCGGAGCTTGGACTCACCCTCTTTGTATATATTTTTATAATGCTTAATATAAAATTATCTGTATAAGTAAATCTAATACAGATCTTTTATTCAATTAGTACATTTATATACTCGTATCTTTTTATAATGCATAACATTATTGATTTTATTATTCAATTAGTACACTTATATAGTTCTATCTTTTTATAATGCGTAATAGTATTGATTTTTATTATTCAAACAGTACACTTACTTTTAAGTTTTTATAATGCATAATATTACTGATTGTATTATTCAGATAATAAACTTACATACTTTTATCTTTTTATAATGTAATAATGGGTATTATGTATAACTTTTTATAATGTAATAATAGTATGTATAAATATTATATGATTTTATTATAAATTATTGTAAAGTGTGTTGTAAGCGAGTGTACATCTTGTCTCGTTTTTCGTATATTTGTAGCCATTTCTTGGATATTATGAAATATTTCGTTAGCTCGACCTTCATTGTAAACACATTTCAGGAATCGTTGGACGTCCGGCGGCTGAAACGGTCCACATTTCAGTAATTTTATTTCGCAAAGACGTTTTCCTTTGTTAAAAATATTTCAGACATTTGATATAACTCTCTACGTGAGATTGTGAATATTACTTTTCATGTTTTATTTACTTAAAGGCTTTTATTAAATAGTTAAACTTATATTAAGACGAGAATTTCAATGATAAGATGTTAGTGTTTACTTTTTAAAGTTGATCAATTATAAATATATTTTTTTTTAATATTTTTTTATAATATTCGTGACATGTACTTTTAAATGAATAAAATTATAAATCAATTAATTCAATAAGTATGAAGATATTTATAATTATTAATAAAATAGGTTACATTATTTTCTGTCAATATAAATGAAATAAGCCTGTATACTAACAATCGATAATCTACTGAAAACACTATTTTAATTTTTAAAACGACATACAATAAAATATAACTAAGATATAAAACACCTCCGTCTCAAGAAGTCTGTAAATACTCTGCAATCTATCTCAAAGAAAAAGCAAACTAAAATAGATATGAAAAATACTGAATAAAGTTTAATTTGGCGTTCTTTCAGGAAGCCTTCAAATATGATACTGTCAAGACTCGCTTCAGTGGACTTATTCATGGTGACGTCTTTAAAGAAACCCGGACATAGGACGTCAACTTACATGTTTCAGAAATATTAATGACTAAAATTTATTTGTATGAAAAATATATTATATATTTTATTACTCTTCTTTTAGTGTTCACAACATTCAATAGTATTATTAATATAAATACGTAATAATTGTATTACATGTAATAGTTTAAATCTTTTAAAAGTGATATAAAAATAATAAACAAGATTCAAAAATAAGATCATATAAGATATTATTAAAGAAAAAAATAGTATTACAAAGGCATTTCTAACACATTAAAAATAATAAAAAATTTCAAAATGAAAAATCATAAATATATTTTGATAAAATAATATGAATACAAGGGTTACGTTCTACGTCCGAATAGCCGTGTCCAGGAGAGTCCCTGTTTTCGATAAAGGTTCGTTTAAGCTACAGTGTCCGGGAGCAGTCGCCCCGGGCGACGCTGCCCGTACTCTTATGAAAATTTGTCAAGAACATTTAACCTTTAAACTATATCGTTTAGTATTAGCTGAAAAAGCAACATGGCGGACTTAGAAATATATTATGATTTGTATTATTAATATATATTATTTACAGTACACCAAGAAATAAAATAATAGTTACAAGTGGAGGGATTATTGCCTAATATCTGTTTTTATTACAATATATAAACAATTTCATATACACTTATATAGAAAATAGGCTATTATTTGTTTCAGCATACTATTCTCTAAAGATATTTTTTTGTACTTGATTGTATATTTAGTAGGAAAGTATCGGCAGTTTAATATAACACTGCGATTCTTACAAGCATAATTATGAGGTTTATAAAAATAATAACTAGGTATGTACTATTGATAGCGCCGTCTATCAAATATACTGCTTTCTTTCCCGGGCTTGAGCACTAGTTTCAAACTAATGTCCCTAGCCGTTCACGAGAAAAGTGACGCGACCAATAACTGGTATTATTATATTTTCATAACTTCTTAGCTGAGTTAAACATTTTAAATAAACATAGGTGTGTATAAAACTAGCTGACTCGACACACTTCCTTTCTTAACTATGAATATTTAATTGTAATTAGTAGGTATAAATAATAAAAATAAAAAATATAGTAAAATTCCGACCGGTTCATTTGCTTTAAGCGGTATTTAGCTCTTAATCTGTCAATGTCATCAATTGTCAAACTGACAGATCTTTTGTCATAACAAAAGATGTAAGTTAATATGGTCGTTCATTTTTATTAGTTTGTTAAATATCCGCGCAACTTTTTTATATAGTTGTTTCATAAGAACCTTCTGACGATCACAAACATTAAAAAAAAAATAGTTATCAGTAGCTTTCACGATTATCTCGTAAATAGAAAGATATATATATTGTAACGCTGCTTAAATTGCAAAATATTGGAGGATTATAAAGCAAAGCGGGCATTAATTAAGCGATCCAGACACGAGCGCCATCTATTCGCTCCGAGCGCCATTTGTAACAATAGCAGATAAACCATGAGATTTTTTCTCCTGCGACACATAAATACGCTTCCGGTCGTTTCCAAGCTTACCAGGATGTATGGCTCGCTTTTTGTTTTGCTTTCATATTTGGATTACGGTTTGGACTGAACTTTGAAATGGTCCTTATACAGTCAATATATAATATATAATATTTTTTTAGGTTAATTTAATACTAAAATCTTTTATTATTACATCGATCCAAAAAGGTATGTTTTTTCCTATGACAAAGGCTTTAGTCGTCGGATCTTTTACAAGTCTTGATATTATAAAAAAAAAAAAAATATTCCATAAGCAATCCTTTCAAAAGCACTCAAATTTACTCCATTTATGAATTACGACGGCCATATCGTAACTTTTTTCACGTGTATGATTTAGTTGGGTATCAAGAAACAATATAGCATCAACACGTGTTAACAATGCCATAACAGGCTGGAACTGCCGAACTTGGGCACTTTGTTAAATATGACGCTGTATGGAGCGAGACTATACTTATACATCAGTCCTTTAACACTCTTTTAAACTGTTACAAAAGCTTAGCATTCAAAAATAACTAATAAAGAAGGTATTTATTAATAATAAAAATATTATTCAAACTTACATATCAATCTAAGGAACGACAATAGAACTAATATTATAATAAGACTGAAAGAAACGTTCTAATTATTCAACGTTTTTTATAACATATATCACACACAATCAAATATATATATATATATATATATATATATTATGTGCATATTTGTGTGTGTAAGTATCTATATTCTTATGTATATATTATACTAATGATATAGGAAGAATGCTAGATACTTCATACATATAAATAGTAAAGAGTTTATAAGAAAAAAGGTAATATATATAACCATACACCCGGTAAAATGTTCGTATCGCCGTTACGACACCTCCCAGAGTGTTTGTAACACGCTTTATCGACATGCAATAAACATTTTACTTTTACGACGAAAATGAATTTTCTTTCATTTATGGAAAACTTTTCTAAAGAACAAAAGGTAGGATATTTTCTTAAAGATAAAATATAAAAGATATCCAGTGACTTGGTTTTTTCATTGTAATTAAGGTCACAGATGTCCGGCTTCTCTTGAACTTTGACCAGGGAATCCCAGGGAATGCTTTCAGTACTCGTAATATGATCCTTTCTCCAAGCTCAGCCACTGCTTAGCAACTTTGCAATATCTAAGAGGTTTCAAAGCTTCAGGCTTCAGCTTCAGGTTTAATTATACATGATACGTTTATAACTCATATAAATTATATTATAAGCAAGACAAATCTTAGAAAACTAGACATATATCAAATATAGATTAAACAATATTTAACAGAAAACATTAAATTTTATTTATATTACAAATGCTAAGTTTATAATCAAAAATATTTTATCACAATTATAAATTATAACTTACGAAAATTACCTTCAAATTTATACTAGTAATATCTTATGGCTAAACTTTCACTGATTATATAAGAATATCGTTTGTTATAACACGTACGTGTAAATTACAAAAATAAAAAACCAAAAGAACTGATTTAAAAAAATTGAGTCAGTGTTGGCATCTGTTCAATGTTAATTTATACTGTAAATTTAGAAGCATTGGTAAGGATTTCAAAAGAAACCAGAGATATCACCACCGTCCTGATAAAGAGAAATATATAATAAATGCTACATTTATCGAAAACTGTAGCGATACGCTAGCTCAATCGGTAGACCGACGAGTAAGTTTTACAGATGTCACAAGTTCGAATCCAACACCGAACAATTATATTTGATTCAATATTTATATGAACTGAACCGTCATAAAAAACGATGGAGCTAATAAGGAGCCAACTTACAATATATTAAGTCATTAAACAATTCCAACATCAACAAAACTAGTGTTGTTACGATCGATAGTTAAACCAAACATAAATCGTGGTATTAATTTTACAACGCAAATGTAACAATTTAGCCAAGTTGAAGGCAAGTAAGCACTTAGTTATTTGCCGGCGGCGCGCTTCGCAACTTAGCGGCCCTCCTTACCGCTAAACAAATTTGACAGCTCCAAGTTAGGACAAGTTGGAACATGTATGCAAATTTTGTTACATATAACGCAATATTGACAACATGTATCCACTTGAAATAAGGTTCTATTTCGTCTGATTTATTTTATAGAGATGTAAATAATATTTGTAAAGTTATATCTGTCTATTTAGTATTGTAGTTACGTCGCTGTGATTACGAAGGTGCTTTGAATTACGGTAGTCAGTCCCCGTTACTTCTGCTCCCTCTAAATATTATTTAAATGGCTACAAGTCAGTAGAAACTTAGCAATAATGGATACCAAATAGCTCGTATAGTTTTCGTATTTATTAAAGTATTATAGATATTTAGCACGCGATATATTATAAAGTGTGGATAAAGTGTATTACAGTTGCTAAAATGCTGTCATTTTCGAATTGATCACGAAAACCTGTAATTAATTCTGATTTAAAATCCGCGAGTCGGAAGCTTTTAAAATCGCATAAATACAACATGTCATGGCGCGACCGCGTTCTGCCTTTATCAATTACACGGGGTCGCCATCAAAAACGTACAACGCTTACAGCGCTGCAGCGCGTTAATTATTACAGCAAACAGGTTTTATATATTATAATATATAATAAATATATTAAATTATTATTTAAAGGTGTACTGGTTTGTCTTTTAAAGAAAATGATGTAAGATTATCATTATAATTTTTATTAATCTAGAAAATAAGATACAAAATATAAGTCATCTTTTATCAATATCTGTTTCTTCTTCAGCGAACATCCATTTTCCGCTTTAGTGAATTTGCTGGACAGCGCTTCAATGGAATATTTCAATTGGCTCTGAACGACACTTCACGAATAAAAGTGGAAACTTGTATTGTGCGCACATTTTATTAAAGTTTGAGCGATTCGTTTTTACACAAGAGCTATTTATTAAAAGTATAAATAATAATAATCATACTAAATGATTATTTCACGTACTAATTCTAGTACTTCATAGTGATTGTAATATATATATAAACAATTTGATCTTTAAGTCGAATAAAATAAACGTTGAACTGAATACTTATAATAGTCATTTTAATAAAAACTTTACGAAACATACAAAACCGCATTTTCAAATAAAATTTTAATATATTTAATTACAAGTGGCTTAACAAACGAAAAATATTTGCTCATTTGCCGGCGAATACGATAAATTGTAAATTACTTGGAAATGTGCGTTTTGAAGCCCCGCCGGTTTAAAATTTAAAATGTCGGAACGGCGCTGGAAATGAAATTCACAGGCAAATAATGAGGGACGAATTAAAAATGCAAAAATTGATTAATCGACCGTTGTTGGGCAAATATTTACTTAATACACATGAGTCACTGACCTGTCGCCGACTTTGTTTTACTGCTACGAATTAACAAACGCTACGAGAATTATAAAGTGCTACGAGAATTAAAGCGTGCTACAATCTTTACCTTTATCTTACTGTACAGTTTATCTTTCAGTTTATTCCAAATAAATGCTATGTTCTATTTAAATTAGTAGGTCATGTTAGATTAATACTGATTATCCAAAATGAAATCCATTTACTCTTACAATTAACTAAACATTAAATTACACTAATTGAACTGTACTTTGAGTTTAATTCTAGCAGAGGGAAATAAACTCAATTCTAATTTAATAAAAAAAAATATATTATAATTTACATACAAACTTTAAGTATGACATTTCAATGAAAACAAATCTATTATTAAATATAATTAGTTAAAAACGTAATAAGCGCAGTCAATCAGGGTTCAATACATGGTGCCATTACCACCACGGATGGCGTGCCAGTGGTATATTAGGTGTCATAACCGCAGTTCTCTTTAGATGCATTTTATACCACCATTTCATAGATCTGCGATAACGCCACCACCATGCAACAAACCCACAAAACACTGCTAACTTATGCATTATTAATCTTTATTGCAAAACCATGACTAGATTTCATTAATCGATTTTTTTTATTTATTATACTTGAGTTTATATATAGTAATAGTATAATATTATTAAAAGCATAATGTATAATCAAATAAAGAATGGTAATAAACAAATATATCTCCATTTATAAAGCTATAACTCTTAAGCGTCGGCATAAAAACTCGAGCCGTAAATAAATGTTAAAAGTGAAACCCTTTAAGCAAAGAGACCGAGAGAATGAACAAATTCGCTAATTTCAGGAGAACTGAATAAAGATATATTAGTGGTTAAAGATAAAGGAATAAATTGTGGACGCTATAAATCAGTAAGGATGGTTTTAATTGTATATTTAGAGCTGGCCGGGGTAAGTCGTAGCGTTACCCGCCGGGGTAAAGGGTACCGGGGTAAGGCCCAACACACCGGAGTTTGTTTTAATGGTAACTTCTTGATTAAGCTTTTGACTTCGTTATCTTATCTTATCTTATCTTTTGATTTTATAATTTTGATGTATAGATATATATATATTTTTAATTTTAAATGTTATTGAATAATTATATATATATATATATATATATATATATATATATGTATATGTATATTTTTAATTTTAATAACGTTAGTATGCCCCATGCTTTATAATGGCCGGAGGCGAAATGTAAATAAAGTTAATTATTGCTAGTTAAGTGATTTCAGATGCACCGAAATATATTTATTTTTCGTGCTACGACTGTTTTGATGTTTGCTGTTTTTATGATAAACAAAGAACAATGGAATAATAAATTATTCATATCATAATGTTAACTTGATTATTGTTAATTGGTCTGTATGTACGTAATTTACAAGCAACCATGTTTTATACTTTTGAAAAATATAATTTATATATATAATATATTCATGTTATTATTTGCTTGCTAAAGGTTTTTTGATAACACAAGAGTAGTTATTTCTTCAAAGTTAATAAAGTTGTGTTGAATTTTAATTAGAATCCTTACAACCCCACGCACTAGACTGTGTGACCCGTGTTACCCCGTGTTACCCCGTGCGTGGCTCGATCAGCCCCATCAAATATTTATAGCACATATATGTAACAATCCTTTTATCACGTGAACTATTTTTAAATAATAAAATAGATTTACAATTTATTTTTTCAATAGTTTATCATAATTTATTTCATGGTATTTAATAATTAACGTTTTACGAACTCAACCCTCACAAGAGACCCTAAACAAGAGACATAGAAATGGTATAAAGTGAAGAGGTCGGTTCACGCGCGGGCGACTCTACTTTGATACCGAGTAGAGTCACGAGTGTTATTTTAATTATAAACATCATTTATCGTAATTAGGGTTGTTGGGAGGGTGCTTGTGACGTCACCCGGCGGGAAATCAGTCCATTTTGAATGCGACAATTAGGATGCAAGCCCAAGTACCGTGTTTGTTAAACTATGTTTGTCGATGGAAGCCTTTGCGCAATTATTGTGGGTAATATGAATCATACTTTAAGATAAAAGATATGCGGGTAAAAGATATGGGAAGATACAAATTACGTTTCTTAGATTAATTTGTTTTTAAATTTATTGTTGATTTTACTTTTTAATAGGGCAATATAAAATCAAGATTTATTATAAGTATATCTTATGCCAGCGAAGTCGTCCGGGAAAGAAAGGTACTGAATTCAATAATTGTAATGCCTTATATATTTTCTGTAGTCATACTAATTTTAGTTCATTTTAAAAAATAACAAGGCTTCAGCTTTATAAGATTTATACAGATATAGTATACTGTTTTCAGTCCAAGTCGTAAAATTACAAATAATTATAAAATGATGTTATTTATATAAATATCTTGTTACATATTATTTTCTATAAACATGTTGTTATTTTATTGTATAATAAAATAATTAGGTGTTATAGTATAATAAAGTAATTTATTCTATTCCATGAAGCTGTAATATCATTAATCATATTTTTTTTAATTTCTTTATCGTACATTAAAATGTATATAGTTAATTATCTTAGAGTATTCATTGATTTATATTCGTACACCAAAATTTTACATTTAATTAAAACAAAATATGTAATTAAATGTATATTTATATATATTGTATTAATTTTCCTATTTCTTATACAAATCTAAAGGTTTGAAGAAACAAGCTTGGGAGAGATAAGCCTGAGCGAGGTGGATTGTGACCCACCTTATATCCTAACCCATAAACATACCCTCAGCTTCTTTATTGTTCCAGGGTTCAGGGGATCAGAGGATAATGGAAGTATAGATTACCTGGCATCAGACATTATATGTGATATTTTTAAAATGTTTACTAGTACATATATATATAAACATATTTTTAAAATTATAGCTTTATTATTATTATTTATTTTAATATAATTTACTAGTGTGTGTGCGTGTTACAAATATACGAAAAAACATTAAATTTTTCTTCAATTTTTTTTTTTTATAAAATATAAGAGAGATATTTATAAAAGATGGAAGTTTGTATGTCTGTTACATGTATACAAAACAGACCAATTTGAATATATTTATATTTTTTTCATATATCTTGTATTAAGAATAATAATTCTACAAATAAATAAGAAACAAAAAATATATTATCTCATTAATAAAGTTTTAATTAAAGTAGAGTATCTCTATATTTTGGTACAGACAGACATAAATCAATGCGAGACAATGATAATGCGACGGAATTAAAAAGTACTTCGCTGAGGCTTCAAATAAAAGACTTAAACATTCTTAGCGAGCGGTTTATAAGTTGCCTTTGCTAATTTTGTAACACAGGGCCGTATTTGAAATATATTATTTTATTATATGCATTTTTTTTATTTAATTCATATCTGTGTACACACAAATATACGATTATATAATATTTATTTATGTTAAAATATATAAATTTGGTTAACAATTATATATTTTTTTTATATGTTTATTCTTCGAAGATTCAAAGTTCAATCTACTAATATTCAATTGTACTTTATATAATTATTATAAAAAACCAATGAGGGGGCAAAATATTAAAGAATCGATGAAAAGTAAGATCAAGAATTTATCGATAAAACTACTTCTATACATAAACTAATATAATAATTATTTTATATATTATATATATGGTAATTGAGATTCATCAAAAAATATTAAATTTAAACGATGATTGCATCTCTGTATCAATAAAACGTGGCCAGTACAGTGTGGAGACGACCCTCGACCACGTCTTCATTCATCAGCGCAGATTAGGAGTGAAATACGACCGCTGGTATCCAAGCTTCTTAATTGTTATCAACAGGGAATTATATATAAAGTTAATACCTTAGATGATATTGAAAAACCTATTTGAATATTTTTTTTTTAAACCACATTACGTTTCAGCCCGATAAAGATGTCAAATTAATTACAAGAATCAAACCCAAGACTAAAAACCATCGCTCTACCAACTGAGCCATAATGTAACTTATATAATGTATACAAATTTAGAAAATTAAGTTATATTTTTAAAAAAAATCAGCAAACAAAGAAAAACACTGAAATAATCGTTATGATAATGAAGCTCTCCGCTGAATAATTTTACACTTTTCTCAGCGTCTCTATTTTTATTCACTGTTTAGCATTTTGTTTGTGCTCAAGTACCGCGGAGAGCCACTGTGTATTGGATATATGAAACTTTTATCTATTTTAGGTGGAAATTTGTATTTCATTTTAATATTTTTATTATTAACGTTACTATATACGAGAATACGAGTTATATTTTTATATTTAAGTTAGTATATATATATATATATATATATATATTTTAAATTTTACTGTAGTGTGCTTTCTTATATAATCTTTTTTTTATATTATGATTGATTTTTATTCATTTTATAAATCAGTTTTTTAAATATGAAACTAAACCACAGCTCAACTCCTAAAAACATTTATCGATAAATACTAAATAGATTCAATAATACAAGTATTCAAACGTAATATTTCTATTAAATAATATAAGTTTGAATAAAAGTAATAATATAACCCATGTAATATATTTTATTCGGAAGTTATCTGAATTTCCGTACTAATGACCCAACGGAGACTCATCCCATCCGACGTCCCGTCAGAAACTGAGTCATCAGAGCGTGGGCGTGGCGGGTGCGTGGGCGGGTCTGCCGCCCACTGATAAGACCAGCCCACTGATAAGCCACGCCTAGTCTGGAGGAGAACCTTGGCTGGTGGGAGGAGCTGCCATGAAGTGTATCTGTGGACACTTTATCAAAATAATTCACTAGCATCGACGCGATATAACATTTATAGTATGGCTAGAGTTAGCTTTATACAAATAATTTAATCTATAGGGTGTTTACTTTAATGTTATATGTATGTATGGTATATTTTTTTGTTCGGTATGTGTTTAACTACTATTAAATATGAAGATTTGTAATATTATAACATAACCTTGAAAAAACTCTTAGAGGCTTCTTAAAGGTTTGTCGCTGGAATAATATCACTTTGATTTAGGACGAGCTCTATAAAATAATATTGTTTTATTTCTCAGTGACGTTAAAGAATGAATGCTTTCTTTAAATAACAATATTTGACAAACAATATTACATTAATATTACAAATATCAAAACAAACTTCATGGTACGAGTTAATAATGTGTCCTATAGTAAAAGAATGAATGATTTAGAATGACGTCATCAAAACTTATCGAAACATTATTAAAGTAATATTACTTTTAGGACGAATACAAAAGTAATATTATTGTAATATTGCTATAACAGTTCATGGTAGGTCAGCTAGTATACATAGATTCAAGTTACAAAGATATTTATATTTAAAAATAAGAGCTACAATGTATATAGAGTCAAAACTATATAGAAATATGGCTGTCCTATGTCCATATCCTGTAACACCTAGATAGATAAACCAACAAGGAGGTTTCAGTTCGTTCAGAAAAAAAAATATTCTAGACCATAGGCATCTTGTATCTGAAATTAGAAGTATATAGTTAAATAGAGCTTATTATAGCGTACAATAGTTTTTAATTGATCGTATTTCTAATAAAAGGTTAGGTTGTGGAGCTTTGCTTGTTGACTCATTTGTGGAATATTCTAATGTATACATAAAACATTGTTTTTAAAAAAGCTACTGCTGAGTTTCTGGCCAGCTCTTCTCAGCAGAGCCGCATTCCGAGCTGGTGGTAGCTTACTCACTTACTGACATACTGACATTTTTTTAATATAATAATTGACTATTCTTAAGTGCGTGTAAATGCCAACTTGAATAAAGATATTTCCATTTTGAACATATGTATATATTTATATATACATATATTGAAATTATAAATTGAAGTGTTGTGTTTGATTACGATACTGACTGACTTACTAGAATATAACTTAATTACCTAAAACGATGAATAATTATTTATTATTAAAAATTATTTTTTATTGTATATTTTTTAATTATTAAAAAATATTTTTATAAGTTAAAAAAAGTATACACATTTAAAATAGTTGAAACCGTGAAGCTAGAGTCTGACATTTCATACGTGTAATGTTTGTCTACTGAAAAAAGATGAATATTTCATTTTAATATGTATTTATTAGGTAAATAAAGTAAAATAATAAATAAAAAGTATAGTTGGGTTCCTTATTATGTAAGTTTATAGAATAGTATTAAAATAATTAATAAAAAAAATGTAGTTACGTATGTGTGTAAGTTTTTAAAATATTTTGCGACTGAAAACTAACTTGGATGAATAATAACTTGATTATACTTTTATCTAACTAAAGAACTAAAAGAAAAAGAATTTCGCAACATACAGAAAGCTGACTGAAAAGAACAATAAAAGAAAACGAAAACAGAATCCAAAATACCCCCTGAAAGATCAAAAAGGGTATACTTATTATTTGCCACACGCTTCAAATACATAAAATATTTAAATAATTCTGTAAAATAAAAAATATATATATCAAATAATATAATTTGACAAAACATTAAAATATATATATATATATATATTTACTTAAAATTCGATGTTTTTAAATATATATAAAATTCATGAAAATTTCTGAACAAGAATTTAGAAGCGAAAAGAATTCAAAGAGTTATCAAAGCATAGCTTCAAAGAGAGAGAGAGAGAAAGAGAGAGAGACTGAGAGATGCCAAGAATGTCTTTGTAAAATTATTGCCAAGTTATTCCCAAGTGATTATTTAATTAAAGACACCTTTACATGAGACGAAATGTAAATATATATTAGATTTAAAATTAACCATTTTATGTATTTTACAATATTTACATAGTTATGTACTATTTAAGTTTATTAAGATAGTAAAGGTATATTTGTAATTATATCTTAATATTATTTTTCCACTTTTTGATGTATATTATACTGCTTTATGATCGTTTATAAAAGTATACTGTATTTCATAATAATACATTCTGTTAATAAATACAAGAGAATATTTCGAGAGCTTCAAACTTCTTTGTAAACCTATTCATAAATAAGAATTCAAATCAAAACTCCAACGACAAAATTGGAAAAATACTACAAACAGTTGTTTGTTATAACATAATAAACAATATTATTACATATAAATAATAAATTAAATGGTAATCTTCAAAACAAAACACTCCTTTATCCGAAACATGTCAAGTTTCAGGAATGGCCGGGTTACTTCGCGCCGACATTCTTTGACGTACGGCATCTGAAGTGTCGTCTACCTTCAGTTTCAGTAAATTGTTATATTTATATTGTTTTCATTAAAATGAGAGCTTGGAAATCTTTGAAAACGTGTCGAAAATTGTAAATAGGTTTTGCGTTTAAATTTATTTAAGAATTACTCTTAAAAGTTCTTAATTTTTTTGTAAAATAACATATCTGTATATTATCAAATATTATATTGCAAAGATGCGCTTTAGATTTTATAATATTTCTTTATTTTAAAGAAGATGTTATTAATTATATTGCCTTCCCTTCCTTTCAATTGTTTTATTGACATACTAGCTTTTGTCTCCGACTTCATTGAAAAACGAAAACAACATGTAAAATACCCTCTAAAAATAACAAAAAACTCTCTGAAAATATACATAAAATAATAGGATATATCAAAATATAAGAAAAAGTATATTTTTACTTAAATTATAATGTTTTTATTTAAATACGTTAAATTTGATCCTCCGTCGGTAAGTAGAGTTTATATAGAGCCTCTTTATATAATTAACCTATTTAATATAGATATAATATTTATATTTAATTAATATACTTAACAATTATAATCATCTATTGACCCTTATCCGAATTTTTTGGGTTTTTATATATCTCTTAACGCATTCTTTTCGAAGCGGTTTCTCAGAAGTGCGTGACAGTCGGATTTCTTTCACCTTTCAAAAGTTGCCCATCGTACCAACTTCGTTTTTCGCCCTTATTACTATAACAGCATTTTCAGGAATTTCAGGATAACCAATTCTAGTCAAATTCATCACGACACTGTGATATATGAAAATAGCTTAAAAATGTGTAGAATTTACAATCCGTCGGCATTAAGTCTATATTATTTGTTTATACATTTATAGATTTCTATTAAATATTTATTTTATCACAAACTATTTTCAGCGACTTCATTTGTTTAAACCTGGTGGAGGCTTAAACAAATGTCTGAAAATAGGGCCTTAATAACGATGCATCTGACGATTTATAGTTATCATATTTTGTAATTTTACTTGTAAATATATTTTTCCAGAGTAAAAAATATCCATTATTTAGAACATACAACTTCACCAATGTTTGAAATTATCTTAAAACATGTTTGGTTATGCTAAGGTTGTTAAAATTTGAAATACCTGTATAGATAAAAGAATTAGAATTTATAATTAATTTTAATACACGCGCAGGACTCAAACATGCGACCTCAGATTATATACACGTATTTAAATATAACTTAATCATAATTTTTCAGTAGTTACGCTTTTTTGAAGGAACCGCTAAAAAAACATGTACAAAAAAATTATAAAAAATGTTTTTACAGTACTTAGCGCAAGCAAAAATATACAAATAAGAAAACTGTCTTTACTCGTATCTTTAGCTTATCTTATTATACCTTTATACTTTGTATATTCTTAATACAATAATCCCAACTCTTAAGCTATTGTAAATAAGTTTAAGTTATTAATAAAAATCTCTAAACATCAAGTAAATATAAACTCTAAAATATTCTAACTCTAAAGTTTAATAAACTGTAAGCATCATACTCTGATAGACTCTAACGCTTTTTTTTCGAGCTGGCGGCTGACACGAATTAAGGGAGACTGATTTACGAGCTGGCTCTAAGCTTTACCTAATCGAAAATCGCAGCTGCAGAGGTCTGAATATTTAGTGTTTTACACAAAATGGGTCTACTACATTTCCTCTATGGCTATAATATAACATGTAATATAATAATTCAATTAAGTTTATATATAATTATAATAAATAAATCAAAATAATATAACCAGACTTATAACATATATGGAACTTATATCTAACCATACTCGAGGAACAATGTTCTACACCCCTACCATGAATTCCAAAAAACTATACTAGTCTTAAGACGTTTTATTGATGTTACAATAATATTACTTTGACTTTCATAAGCTCTATAAAACAATATTGTTTTATTCCTCTTTATGTTAAAGAATGAAAGCTTTCTTTAAATAACATAATTTGACAAACAATATTACATTAATATTTCAAATGTCAAATCACACTTCATGGTACGAGTTAATAATCTGTCCTATAGTAAAAGAATGAATGATTTATGATGACGTCACCAAAATTTATCGAAAAATTATTAAAGTGATATTACTTTTGGTATGAATTCAAAATTAATATTATTGTAATATTGCTATAAGAGTTCGTGGTAGGAACGAGTCGCGACGGTAGAAACTATATTTTCCGACAAATATACATAACTGAAACGAAGATGCTTCATTTGAGATTACTTACAGAGATAATTCTATGCCTAGATAAATATTATGCGTTATATGAAATTTTTTTAGAGTTTTTAATTTGTTTAGTCTTTAAGTCAATGCAGCACGACAGCCGGCTAGTAAGTAAGTTAATAAAATCAAAAATACATATTATATGAATTTAAAAAATGTGTACTATATATATTTTCCAGTCGTTTTCAAGTTACGGTTTTCAAAACTTTAAAAAAATATTTTCATCACATCCGTATACGATTTAATAAACCTTTTTGCTTAGTTATGAAACAATGCCTTCGCTTGGTTCGCTCGTTCAGTCTGAAGTAATGTACATTAAATAGATATATACGTAGTCTTGCCATAAATATTGTGACGAAGAAAAAAAAATTAAACTGCAAATAACATTTATTACTTTTACAGTACGTTAGTTTAGTACATAAATATAAGACAATTAAAAATATATAAATCTTATTCGAAGTGGTCTCCATTGGCTGCAATTCAGTCCTTTAAACGTTGATCCCAGTTATCAATAGAAGCACGCACTCTTTCCATGGGAAAAGTCTTCACTGCCAATAGTATAGATTGTTTTAGGGACTCCAAACTATCATGGCGTTTAGAGCAAGCTGTACTCTCTAAAATTGAGCATAAATCATAATCCAACCGATTAAGATCGGGACTAGACGACGGCTAGTCTTCAGCTCTGATGAAGTCCGAAACGTTCGCTTCCAACCAAGACTGCGCGGAACGAGCTTGCTGGAAGTCCGGCGCCAAGTACATGGTGATGTTAAGGGGCTTAACTACCTTCTCAAGAATGGTATCTTGATATACTTGTGCCGATGTTTTGATACCTTTTTGACAAAAATATGGCTCAGTCACTCCTTCATAGCTAACACCCCACCAAACCATCACTGAAGTCGGATTATATCCACGTTGCACTTTGTTGAGTAATTGGGAAGCTTCCTTAAAGCTTCGCGTACCGCTTCAGTAGTTGTTACGATTTTACCTCCCTATTTTTCTTTAAATTATCAGTTAAGAAATGATCAGTGCGCCTCTTATAGGCTGCAAGTCATCTTTTAAAATACGCGACATGGTTCTAGGTGCTATCCCGAGATAAAATATTTCCCGAGATAAAATCTTTTGCTTTCGGACAGGATTTCTTCGAATTCTTTCCCTTACTGCTTTGACCACCTTTTTCGTACGAACACTACGTGGACGGCCAGATCTTTTTTTGTCACAAACAGAGGAAGTCTTATTGTATCTATTAATAGCCCGGTACACAAACATTTTACTAATACCAAGTGTATGGAGACTTTTAAAAATTGCATTTGGCTCCATACCTACTTTGTGCAATGCAATCACAGCGATTCGGTTCTCTTTATCACCCCACTCCATTTTAATATCGCAAAATATTGAACAATGTATTGGCGCCAAAATGAGAAAACACAATGAACAATCGTATAAAATTGACAGATTCGAAATTGAAATGTAATATTTTTTTTATTTTTAAGTGTAACAGTATTTATGGCCAGACTAAGTATATAAAAAGTAAAACTAGAGTTCAAGTTGTTAAAATAATCAATGTTTTTGTTTGGTTTCTGTGAAAGCCTGAAAAACCATTGAACTGATTGAAATCTGAGTTTCATTGTTGAAGGAACTAAGAACAGATACCATGCTTCAAAATTGTACGAGAAGAAGTTGAGCGTTTATATTGTTTATATAAAACATTTAGATATGATTTTTTTAAGAATTTTGTAATATGTTAGTTTTTTTTAAGTGATACTGCCTTATTGCCTTTTTTTTTTCTTTCTAATGTTTTTTTTCTTCTGGTTGACTGGTACAAAATGCATTGTATCTTCAAGTCCGTCCATTTTACAATTTTACTGGACAATAAATAATAAATTAAAAATAAATAATTTCATAGTAAAAAAGAATAACTAAACACCCGTATTGCTTACTTTAAATGATATATATTTGACTTATCTTATCTTTATAAGATACTTATCTCAATACAAGATATGGAACTCTCGTATGGTAGTACAAGATATAGATATCGTATACAAAGTCTATTATCTACACTGTGACCAATTAAGCGTGACCCCTGACCAGTGGCACATGCTATCAGTGATTACTTGCCTAATTGTCCGTTAATCAGTCATTAATTACTGGACACGGACCGCGCGTGACGTCATTATGCACTGCAGGCTATACGCACAATATATTCAGGCTTCAGTTCAACCAATTTGTCAGTCAACAATATACTGTTACTGCCCTTGTCTATATATTTAAAATAAAAGTACTTTTTTATGTTTATTATTGTCAAAAGGTTCTTATGAAAAATAAATAAGAAAAATGCGCGTAAATTAAGAAAAATTAAAGTTCATATTAACTTATATCTTTTGTCATAACTGTCACTTTGACAGTTGATGAGATTGACATATTACTAAATATCGTAAAAAGCAGATCAATCGATCGAAATTATATTATATATATATTTTTTTATTATTTTAATTACCAATTACATTGTAATATTCAAAGTAAAGACAGGCGGTTTGTCGGGTCAGTTTGTATATATACATAAATCTCGTGTCACGATGTTTGTCCGGGCTAATCTTCCACTTCGCTCAGATATGTAACTTTGTCTTATAAAATACTCTGTATTTGATTTTATTAATAACCGCGATATATTTATTGTTAAATATATTGAACATTTTTTTAAAATAAAAGATGGCGGTTGTAGTTAGTCTGTTGGTGAGACACCTACCTAAACTTCTACTACTCTTACTACTAATAAAAGTATTAAAATAACTTTTTATTTTTAAATTCCGTCAGGCAAGTATTCCATGTCGTCGAAATCGCGAACAACGGCTAGTACATATATACTACTACTACAAAACACATATATATATATATATATATATATATATATATATATATATATATATATATATATGCGTCATGTAACATAAAACAATGAATACAAACTCTCGCTGAAACTGATTTCAGATCCTTCATTTGTATTGTAATATTTCATGAGTGACGTCACGTCAGTCAGGAATGATGACTGATCTGTGATATCGAATTAATCGTCGTAGTATGTACAAACATACATACATTATATGACATGTTTGATCAAACCAATGTTTAGTACCAATAATTAATACTGAATAATCATAATTTATCTAAATTTATCAATAAGCACGCACCTATAGCCTTGTTAACTAATTTCAATTTATTATAAATATGGAACGAAATATAAACCGTAACGGGTTACGAGCCCAACTTCTAAAAACCATCTTGTATTTATTCGCAATAATTAAAAAAAAATGGCAATAATTACTCTCAAAATTATCGTCTGAAGAGAATTTTAAACTATTTGAATGTCAAAACAAACATAAAATCCTTATAGTGCTATAAAACCAAATTCAAGCTCAGTTAGTTCATCGTTTAATCCTGCCAAAATATGAGCTAGTGGGGTCATAAAAAATGGTAATAAAATGAACGGCACGGAACGTGTAAATAAACGCATCGGAATCGTTAAACTGTCCCATTGAATAGCAATGACCGGCTCCTCCACCAACGCGGAAACAATTTATAAACACGCTACCACCTTTATCCAATTACGAACACATATAATAATTTACTAAATTCTTCTATATTCTATTTGTTCTGTGCACCGGAGACTGATAACTTCTAGACTCTACATTTTGAGATAAAAAGATATGTCATAAGACATAAAGAATAATATAAATATATATATATATATATATATATATCTTTATTGCACACGACATATATGAAAAGTACAATACAATTTATAAGAAGATAAAAAAAAACAATGAATGAATTAGAAAAAATATAGGGTATACAATAGAGCGGTCTTATCACTAAATAGGGAAATATGAGTTTTTTCAATAGTTTTTATCATTGTCGGTTTTTTTAATAGTTCTTTAGATGTTTTAAAACATTTTTGTTTACTTATAGAGTTGCTTGCTATGTCAATATGCAGCAATCATATAACACGAATCCAAAGGTTCATCAAAATTGTTTGACAAATACGATCTCTACGCGAGAACAGATATGTTTAAATTACAAAAGCTTTTTCGCCTAGCTTCAAAATATATTATTACTATTGAATTCCTAAACAATTATAAAGATTACAGTTAAAGCCTATATTCTGTACAGAAACAAGGGAATGACACACGTACGTATGCTCTATGTACGATAATATAGGCTTAGCACACACTGTAGCAGGTAGGGTTCACGTGGGCATTAATAATGATAAATTTCAGTCATTAATTCGTGGGGATTAGTGCGGAGCCCGCGTGTGCGTCGAAGATAACCAAATATTAACTCAATTAGCGTAGAGACGGCATTCAAATTTACTAATCCGTCCCAAAGCTGGGACTGAGGCTTGGAGTTGAGAATGGTCAGTCCTAAAGGATTAAGATAGTGACTGTTTTTCTGCTTAGAATTTCATATCAGTTCTTCCTTTATGAGCCTTCAATGTGCTCTTTTTATTTGCTTTCGAAAAGATTTTCGTATTGAGTTTTATTTCACTGTGCTTTGATTTTTATTACAGTAAAAGCTCCCTATTCGCGCTTCCGTCATTCGCGTTTTTACTATTCGCGGTTTAAAAAAATGCAACCCAATTTCTTTATTCGCGGCTAAAAATTTCTTTATTCGCGGATCTAAAATTTCATACAAAATTCCAATAGGTGTTTAACGCAATATCTTTTGCAAGTGCCGTCAAATGGTACCGCCGAGCACTTTGACCTAAGCCGCCTTTGTCGCATTTGCCGCAAACACCGCGGTTGGCGTTTTTGAAAATGTAAACAAACAAAAGAAAGCAACCTTATTTCTGAAAAAATAAAGTATATTTATTAATGTTGCTGTTCCGTTCTTTGGTAAAAGCCGCTTTGCCTATTTTATTGTTTTATCTTTTACATTCGTTACAAAAATTGTGATCGAGTAACACGTCTCTACTGCTCTCTTCGTTCTTTGTAATTAATATAATGTCAACAAAAAAAATTGAGAAACGCGTTTCTACACGAAAAAAATCTGTGTTACCGCTTAAAGTGAAAATAGAAATGCTTGATCGTTTACGCCTTGGAGAGTCATTTGCATCCATATCACGCTCATTCAATGTCAACGAATCAACTGTACGATCAATAAAAAAATCCGAAGATAAAATAAGATCATCTGTAGCTTCAACTTCATTGTCGGCGAAAATTGTTCGTGATCCAGCAATAGAAAAAATGGAAGTAGCGTTGTCATTATGGATAGAAGACCGCAACCAAAAAAGGGTTCCCCTGAGTGGTCCATTGATCCGGGAGAAGGCAAAGCGTCTTTACGCTCATTTTAAAGAACTTGATGGTAGTGGTGAATGTACAGATGGAGGATTTCAGGCATCGGAAGGTTGGTTCAATAAATTTAAAGTAAGACAATCATTGCATAACATTAAAATTGTAGGAGAAGCTGCATCAGCAGATACTGCTGCAGCAGAACGGTATCCAGAAGATTTTGCAAACCTAATAGTTGATGGAGGATACAAACCTGAGCAAGTATTTAATGCAGACGAAACTGCACTGTTTTGGAAGAGAATGCCGAACAAAACATTCATTTCTAAAAGCGAAAAGTCTGCTCCTGGATTTAAGGCAGCAAAGGATAGAGTTACATTGCTGCTATGTTCTAATGCATCTGGAGATTGTGTCATTAAGCCACTGATGCTTTACAGATCGCTAAATCCACGTGCTTTAAAAAATCAAAACAAGGATAACCTGCCAGTGTTTTGGCGTGCTAATAAGAAAGCGTGGGTAACAAGCGCTGTATTTTGTGACTGGTTTCGGAATTGTTTTGTTAAGGAAGTTGAAATTTACTTAAAAAAAAATAATTTAGACTTTAAGGCACTTCTAGTTTTGGACAATGCACCAGGTCATCCTCGCGAACTTGAAGCTATGCATCCAAATATAAAAGTGACATTTTTACCTCCAAACACGACGGCTTTGCTTCAACCTATGGACCAAGGAATAATCCAGGCCTTTAAGCTCTATTACATTAGACGAACCTTCAAAATTGTATTGGATAATATGGAGTGTAATCCTGATATGAATGTTATGGAATGCTGGAAGAAATTTGACATAGCAAAATGCATCGTAAATATAAAAGAATCATTGGAAGAACTGAAACTACACACATTGAAGTCATGTTGGAAAAAACTATGGCCTGCTCTGATTGCGGAAAATGACGAAGAATCCGTGCAAGTTCAAACTTTGACTGCAAACATAGCCGAAATTGCAAATGGAATAGGACGAGATGGGTTCGAACAGATAGAATCAAGTGACATTCAGGAATTGCTTGAATCGCAAGATGAAGATTTGACTGAAACCGACTTGGAGGAAATGTTAAATTCACAGCCCATTGAAGAAGAGGCTTCCACAAGCACTGAAAATGTGACATTTACTCTGAAAAATCTTAGTGAAGGTTTAAGAATGGCAAATGAGCTATGCGATTTCTTTGTGAACATTGATCCATCTATGGAACGAAGTCTTAATTTTAAGAGGAAAATTGCTAATGCGACTGCTGAGTATCAGTCTGAATTGTCGGAGCTATTAAAAACTGCCAAGCAAGAGAAAATAACAATATTCTTCAAACCATTGCCTAAGCCTAAGGATAATGATTAAGCAAAATGTTCAATAACATCAATAAAATTGATTTTCTTATATATTTGTATTTTTTTTTTTGGCATCTAGGAACGTATTCCCTATAAACCCATAGAAATTACCATTCTGTATTCACGGTTTCTGTATTCGCGGCATATTTATGGAACATATACCCCGCGAATAAAGAGATTTTACTGTATATGACTTTGGCCTGTGATTTTTGTAGTACTAAGTTTTTTGTTGTATAACTCTGTGATAATACTTTATTATTGACTGATTATTGATTTCTTTGTTTAATTTTTCTTTAAGAGTCCTCAATGTGATCTTTTTATTTGGTTTGATGCGATTTCGGAATAGCGGTTTGTTTTTTGGTTGGCCTGTGATTTTTGTAGTGCTAAGTTTTTTGTTGTATAACTCTGTAATAATATCTTTATTATTGATTAATTATTGATTTCTTTGTTCAATATACTTTTATGAGTCCTCAATGAGCTCTTTTTATTTGCTTCGACGTGATTTCGGAATATCGTTTTGTTTTAAATGTTGTGCTGTGTTCTTTTTGGCATAAGTCTGTAATATTATTTATGTTATTGAATAATGATAGTTTAATATAATCTAGACATTGTAAGCATATCACGAATATTATGTTATATCATTTGAATGGGCTACTAATTAGCGGTAATTGAATTAATTGTTGTCAATCGTGCCGACGAACGCATTGTCAACAATGACAGATTACTGGGACGGACTGACGTCTAATTCTAGATCGTAAATTTATTTCATAATAATAATAAAAAATAATCTAATAATAGATTTACAAAAGTCAGGTAATAAATTACTTCAGAAGAAAAGATATGTTTTTAAGTTATACTCAAAAGAAGTCAGTGGGTAGATTGAAGGCTCACAGCGCACCATATTATTTAATGCTCAAAAATTGTTTTGAGCTTAGTTTGAGACTGAATATATATAGAATGATAATTAAAATTTAACAACAACTGCGAAAGATACGTTTAAGAATAAAATTATCAACTCATCCATGTGCTTAAGCT